>LWDY01000028.1:257500-870612 GCA_001624995.1 Puccinia horiana | reverse complement strand
TTTTTTATTTTTTTATTTTTTTATTTTTTTATTTTTTTATTTTTTTATTTTTTTATTTTTTTATTTTTTTATTTTTTTATTTTTTTATTTTTTTATTTTTTTATTTTTTTTATTTTTTTATTTTTTTATTTTTTTTTTTTTTTTATTTTTTTATTTTTTTATTTTTTTATTTTTTTATTTTTTTATTTTTTTATTTTTTTTATTTTTTTATTTTTTTATTTTTTTATTTTTTTATTTTTTTATTTTTTTATTTTTTTATTTTTTTATTTTTTTATTTTTTTTATTTTTTTATTTTTTTATTTTTTATTTTTTTATTTTTTTATTTTTTTATTTTTTTATTTTTTTATTTTTTTATTTTTTTATTTTTTTATTTTTTATTTTTTTTTTTTTTTTTTTTTTTTTTTTTTTTTTTTTTTTTTTTTTTTTTTATTTTTTTATTTTTTTATTTTTTTATTTTTTTATTTTTTTATTTTTTTATTTTTTTATTTTTTTCCCATTATTTTCATGTCATATTCATTCTTTGAAACCTATTTTACACCCCCACAGCCAATCACTGCCAGAAAAAGTCAGCTAACGGCTGGCAGTTGACATGCAAAAGTACAAAGGCACCTTTGTAATTTTGCATCTCACATGCTAGCAGCTTGCTGACTTTTTCCAGCAGTGAATATCATGAATTGAGATTTTTTTCTCAACCTTCTGCCATGAAAAAATATGTGCCAAAGGCTGTTTGGTCAATGTATGTACAGCTAAATTTTTGAAAGTTGTCAGCTTTACATGTAATTCAAAGGCTGAACAAAGACAAGATGTAATAGCTATTCATATGATGATAATAATATTGAAATGAGAGGAGGCTTATTGTGTATTTTTGAAACTTGATACCATATTTCTACGTTCGCTGTTGCCAAAAAAGCTAGAACCATATTTAAACAAGTGTTCTTTTTGATGAAAAAGATGATTCTTGTGTAAACAAGGATCAAGATTTAATGCCTTCAAATTGTAAAAAATATAACTTAATTCTTTGGTTTGTTTTTCTTTTTTCTTTGGAATAAATATAGAAATGGATTGATGATGTTCAACTCCCCCAAAAGAAAACCTGATCTTTTTTATTAAAACACATAATAACAGCTTCACAAATGCTTAACATTTACTATTTAGCCTTGAGCTAACCATTCAAAGGACCCATATTCCATAAATATTTTCCTACCCCACTTAAGCTTTCAATGAAATTGCACTTGAAACCATGATCACTGAGCAAAATAAGCCTTGGCATCCTTGCCTTGAAAGCTTAGTGACATTTCCACCGTGCAATTGAAGCAAGCTGGGCAAGTCACAAGTTAATGGACTCGCATGCCAAAGTTTCACTTGGTAGTAAGGAAAGACAAAACATATTTACACCAGCCGATGGACATCCAAACAGTCAAAATATATATGCTGAGTGTCTTTAAAGGTGTTGTGTAGTGAAACTTTGCAATATGGAAACAACAAATGTAGCCCTAGACAACAAAAAGTGAAGGAGAGTTGGTTTTCCGACCAGGGAAACTTACACATATATTTCCGACGGAAATAAGTACTATCTACAATTAGTTACTGGTATACTGAGAGGTATAAGGGAGAAGCATCTACTACTCATAGTAAAAAGAGTGGAACGAATGCTAGCCAAAGGTGGTGTCTGAAGAGACAAAGATTGTGTTATGAAGAGTCAAGCCAAGTACAAGCCAAGATGAAACAGGCAGCTAAGATATTTTCTTTGAGAAAAATGCTTTCTCGTTCTCGGAGGATGGCAGCTCACAAGTGGCGAGAACCTCGTTTCTCCATATCGTCCAACTGTCCAGTATATAATCGGGTAATTTCTTTAAGTCAGCCTCTGGTTCCGACGTATGGTCACTGCCATCTGCGCTCAAGTGTAGATATGAAGCAGGATGTTTCATGGGAGGCACCGGAGGCTCTTTGCTCGAACGCCGCGCACGAGAGACCTCGAGGGAGGGGTCACTTTTGATACTCAAATGAATGCTCCGTTTCTCCTTGGAATGGCCTTCCAAGCATGAATGCGGATCGCGTTCCACAGCCGGCATGTAGAGACTGGTAGATATGGCCCTGGTCCTCGGGAATTCGGATTTCACTTGCGGTAAGCCAGGTTTGTGACGATAGTTGTCACGCGGTTTCTCGATTGCGCTCTCCGATGAAGATGAAGGCTCCAGATCGCTCAGTTTTGTTCTGTTAAACACACAGCTGCGTTGAGATACGCATCTCAGTCGAGTCGCAATGGGGTTCGAAACTGCGGGACCATCATGTAGGGTACTAGGGTACGAGTGACCTTGCGCGAGGAACAAAGGTCTGGAATCCGAAACAGGAAGGCTTGGGCGACGTTGACGGGGAAGGGTGGAGCTGCAAATTTGCTTGATCGATGGAATTAATTTGGTTGGGGTCCTCAGAGCTGACTGAGATGGTTTCGGTGTTTTCACGAGCCGACTAGGCCGAGTTTGCTGC
This sequence comes from Puccinia horiana, assembly GCA_001624995.1. Lineage (NCBI taxonomy): Eukaryota > Fungi > Basidiomycota > Pucciniomycetes > Pucciniales > Pucciniaceae > Puccinia > Puccinia horiana. The sequence continues at coordinate 868,125 of LWDY01000028.1, read as the reverse complement.
AGCAAGTTTTCGGTGGATGGAGGTAACGGTGAACGCAATGTGGGGGGTAAAAGTACAGGGCCGCTGTCCGAGTGCCTCAGGGATCGGGAAGTGCAAGGAGATACTTGAATGACTGGGGTGAAACCGGGAGGGAACGGTCGGGGTGAGGCCGATGATTTCTTGCGGCGAGAATGTAAATTAGGCAGCTCATGGTGCCCGTCAGGCGACTGAGGGAACATGGGAGAAATTTGAGAGTGCTTAATTGACAGAGAATATTGAGGAAAAATGTCGCCTGAAGAGTACTGGCCAAAAGAGGGAAGAAATGTTCTCCAGCTGCTTCAAGTTTTATCCTGTGCACCTCAACTTGGAAATCAGCTGACGTTACAGAAAAGAAGGAAACTGAAGAAAGGCAGCGCTTGGAACAGGCTTGAACAAAGCAATACTCACAACGAATGAAGCCACAGGGGTAGCGTTGAGGTGGATATATAAAGGTTTCAAAGATTTGGTACATACGCACGCTCACAAGTAGAACAATCAAGCCGTGCTGGTGATTCTTCAAACTGGCAGTAAATTTTATAAGCGGATCGAGAAGCCGCCAGGGAGATGTGACTGCTGAGCCAACAGCACTGGGAAAAAGTACAAATTGCTGCAGTTTCTTTTAGACATTGACATCGTGTGTACGGAAGACCATGTCTTCATGGCAGCGGAGGCGAAGAAGTGAGTCGAGGTGCAACTGAAGAAGAACAGAATCCACACCGTCTCATCCAAAACCATGCTCAATAACCTCGACACCCTCACTGTGGTGGCAGTTTATGGTCCTACTGTTATAGTCCTACATAGCTTATACTATCTATTTATAGTTTCTCATCGACCAAACTACGCGTTTAGATCCTTTTCTTATACATGTAACATACATATGTATAAAGGTCTGCTCATCCGAAATGTTGTACATACAGTGCCCAAAGGCACCTCTCAGTTAGGGTATTCAAATACTGTTCTGGGAAAAATTGCATGAAATCTTCAACACATGATTTGGCTGGGACCTGTCAAGATACTTAAACTTAAATTATATGATTCTTGACAGCTCCCTGCCAAATCTTACATTTAAGATTTATGTAATTTTTCCCAAAACGATATTTGAATACCACAAGTCTCAACTACTGGCCTGTGGGGTTCCAGATGTTGAGCCCCCAAAAAACAAAAAAATTAAGATGACCAGCCTAAAAACCCGTAATTGAAGTGTCCACAGCAGCCAGCCTATGTAGAGCCTTTTGTGCTCTTGATCACACTGGAGCTTTTTTGATCTTAGAGGAGCTCCAAGACCACCCATCTCTATCATAGTTACACATTAAGCCCATTCATCAACCATTTATTTCTCTTTCTGATCAAATTTGAATATCCCTGAACAATACATATGCAAGCTCGCACTGGTGTTTAGGCCAAAAAGATGATGAAGAAGTACAGCCCACACTGGCGTATCCCAATGAACGCAATGATGAGCTTAGATATCATCAGCATTTCCTCTCTTGTTTTGCCTCAGTCATGCATGTCATTACTTCTTGGTCTTGTTTGGTATCTCTAGCTTACACCCCTGTGATTTATTGGGTCTTCACTCAATGTGTCAATGTGCCAATCATGAGCAGTGGTCTTGGTTTTGCCCAACCACCTTAACATAAGTATGTACACAAACCCACAGCCAGTCACACACTATGTGATTGGAATCTATAGTTTGTGGTGTAAGTGCATATTATGTGCTGTAAATCCATAAATTATATATGAATATGCATATAGTAGGCAGAGGTTCCAAATCATGCATAAAAATAAAAATATAAAAAAGAAAGGGTCGGACAGACATGTGGGCCATATTTTCCAAAAGCCTGTGGTCTGCAGAGCTCAAAAAAAATAATTCATGTGCTGGCATGCATATGCATGGTGGTGATGGGACCCTGCACAAACCTTTTTTTTGCAGGCGCGGGTAATCCAGAGGTGCCTTTGGGCACTGTACATACCTGTTACACCTTGTTACACCCCTTGGGGGCATTTCTTACTTCATTCTGGTACACCGGCCTATAGCTAGCTTAACACAAGCCCTCTCAATCGGAGGGCCAGTGACCTAAGGCTGGCATGGTCACCACTCGCAAAGTGAGCCTCCAAAGGAGGGGCTTGCCCCTTAAGTCCCAAGTTTGGCCTGAGAGCAAATGCAAGTTTGGCTGTAGAAAACTTGCACTGGCCTGGCTGGTGTCTTCCTCTCACAAGTTTCCAAGGCCAATTGGACTAATGAAAAGGTGGTTCCGGCCGACCCACTCCCTAAACAATGGGGCAGGTGAATTTTACCAATCATATTTTGCATGACTTATGTCTTGCAAATCATATGTATTGTAAAAGTACAAAGTGCCGGCGGTGTTTTGTAATTTTACAATACATCATTAAAAAAAAAAGATATGTAAACATTTGTATTGTAAAATTTGTGTTGCAAAATTGGCTCCAAGAGTCTGCAAAAGTAAATTTGCAGTACATATTTCACAAGAGATATGATATGTAAAATTTGTAATAGGATGTAAAATATGCAGATTTACAACCCTTCACCGAGCGTACCTTTTTTTTTTGTTTTTGCATGTCATTTAAATATCAATTTTGAAGTGGGCAAATGCAATTTTACAACACTTCCCCACCAATTTTACAAACCATTTTTTTTCTTCCACACAAACACACTGAAGTCAATCAATCACCCATCACATACAAGTAAGCACACAAACAGAGAGAGAAAACACACTACTATGAAATAAATGAAATAATTGAAATGAGATTGATACAATAGAAACAAGAATAAATCAAATCAAAAATCAGAACAGAACACCTATTGCTTCCTAGTCGATCTTCTTTGTCGGAGACGATTGTCAGTAGAATGAGCTGGTCGAGTTCTTTTGGAGCGAGGACTCTGTGAGGAATGTAGCTCGAGGCGACGGTCTTCTGCCGTGATCTCAGAATTGACACGTTCCGAATGACGAGCTTGTGCAAAATTGGAGGTTCAGCATTTCGCTAACGAAGCTAGCATTACGTAGAGTTTTTTGATATGAATCTGATCGCTGGGCTTTGACTGGGGAACGAGGTGGTCATTGTCAGGTCCTCGGTTTGATCGTGATGACTGTAATCATTTTGTTCATCTTGCCAGTTTTTGTTTGTTCTCCTGTGATTACGATAGCTCTCAGACTCAACGGCTGAGTTTTTTGATGCGCTCCTAGAAACAGTCCAAGTATCTCGAGCGCCGATGGTATCACTAGATGAAGTTTACATTGAAATCGATTCTGACCAGGTGCGACTATTTCTGTCTGGCTGCGTATTGAGATCTGATGTCGATGGATCTGGAATTTCAGCAAGGTCTTGCTTGTTTTGGGGACCGACCTGGACCGACTTGCCTCATTGGCCGATCAGAATGACTCAGAGCAAGCTGAAGACTTGGAGTCTGCTTCAGAGCTTCCTTCTGGTGAGGTGCGCTTCACAAGTCAACAGTGTTCGGTTTGCTTGTGGCGCACACTATCATACTGCTGGTCGTGCTCGAAACTATCAGAATCCAGGATGGTTGAAGTCATGGGAGGATTGTCTAGTGGATTATGAGAAGTTTGTTGCTGAGTGGTGATCTTCCTGGGACTAGGACTGCATCCTTTGGCAAATGGGATGAGACCGGAGCGGATATCGTGAGTACCAGGAACTCGGAGGTTAACGGAAGATCTTTTATTGATGGGAGTGGTGGCGAAAGGGGTGGTGATTCAGAAGAGGCTGATGAGGTGGATGGAGGGGGTGGCGCGAGAGGAGGCTCGGGTTGATGAGTGTGAGGGGATGAGTTGATCCTGTTGATATCCATGTGACATCCTCTGTTCCTCCAGTGCTCGATTTGACCTCCTGACGTCATTGCCCGCTAAAGCCTCCTCAGTCAAATTCCCTTCTTAAAACTTCTCTTCTTTCCGTTGTTCTGTTCCAGAAAATCATCTTTGTCGTCTAAATCTAATCCGATTTCTTTCGTCAAATTCTTCTCTATCTCTTGTCTTGTCGACTCACCAAAAGCCATTCGTCAAGATCATTATCTACTCCCTTCTTTCAAACTTATTGTTAATACTCGTCGATTCATCAATTCTCGTCGATTCATCAATACTCATCGACTCGACAATACTTGTCGAATCTCATCGTGACTCCCATTCACTTCATTTCCTTCTATAAATCAACTATCCTGTTCAAACGTCTGATAACTTTCTCAGTCGTAGGTTTTATTTTTTATTTTCTTATTTGTTAATCAAAATCAAAAGTCTCTAATCATTTTTATCTTTTCAGTTCTTTTCTTTTCCTCTTTACATTCACAACTCCATTCTTCTTTGTCATTCCTGTTGTGTTGTCTGCCTTAAGGTACTTTTCCTTTCTTTTCTTTTCATTCTATTTCATTGTTATCTTTTGTTATCTTTTTCTGACTTCAATTCAAAACCTTAAGTTCCTTTAATTCAAACAGATCCTAGCAAAGATCTGATTTGCAAGGAAAAATTAGTCGAGTGTCTTAGTTATTAAATGTTTGCCAAGTGAGATTGATCAGAAGATGAAAGTTTGTATACTCAACTCTTTTGTTTCTTTCCTTTTGATGTAGGTCTTGGTATTATCGTCCATATCTGGGAGGAACCTGGGGAGAAGACGGAAGGAAGGAATATGGAAGGAAATAGCCGGTTGTAAAATTATAACTTGGGGGTGGCAGACTTGAAATTGCATTGCCAAATGAAACAACCCATATTGAATTGCATATGCATAGTTTGTACTTTTGCAACTTGTGGTTCATTTCAGAAAATATGCAAGAGTTGTGAGGTATGGTATGTACAATTGCCACACAGGTTGGTCAAGATTGAAATTCACAAACTATTTTTTGCATGGCAAATCTTTACATCCCTTAATTTTGGGCAGATGTATTGTAAAAGTACAAAACACCTGGGGTGTTTTGTACTTTTACAAACCATACTTTTTGCAATACATATGTATTGTAAAATTATAGGCACCCCTAAACAATCATTCCCCCCTCCTTTTTTCACCATGCCATGCACAGTTGAATTTTGGGGTTTTTGAGTTTCTCATCGTCTACCCGTCTTTTCTTAAATCATTAGTGCATGTGAAAATTCTGTATTCCCTTCTCTCTGTTCAGTCTGCATACTCCTCCTGTTTTTGGAGCTTTATGGACTCAATGGCAATGTGTATCACAGTTGGTTATGTGACTAGCGAGCCTGTACGCTCTGGTCCCACAAAAAATGGTCTTTGCTCCAACAGCAAAGATGATGGATGAATAATTATGATACTTGCACAAGGATCAGGAAGGATGAAGCCAAAGGGCCAGCCTACCGGGGCTACTTCACAACTTGCCTGAGGGATTTGTGGTTCAGGAGCAATAACACATCAAAGAAAAAAATAACTATTATGCAAAAAAGATAGGCAGCTCTCAGGCCAAAGTTGGGGGGGGGGCTTAGGCAGCAAGGCCCTCCTTCAGAAGCTTGCTTTGTGAGTGGCACCCACACCAGCCTTAGGTCACCAGCCCTCCAATCAAGAGGGTATGTGTTAAGCTAGGGCCTACAGTACTCACAGTGATGTGCACAAGGCATTACACCTTGATAACCCATGCAAAGATTGGTTTTAAGACACAGTCCGGGTTTTCTGTAACCAATCAGGTCAAACACACATGTTAACTACATTTTTGATTGTCTTAGGTCATTGGGATTCTACATAAATTCAAATCTGGTAAGGTTTTCTGTCTGGTTGGACCCAGGAACTGGGTTGTGTTAGAATGACACCGCACTCTCTGTACACATGTCACAGATTCTATCCTGCCACTCAACTTCCTTGACTTGCGCTCACCCCTGAACTCTCACTGATCAGACCTGAATCTCAGAACCTCACTCGACTCAACTCAACCAATTCCTCGCTCATCCTCATCCTCAACTCAAACCTCTTATTCAACTCCACTCTATTTGTTTCTCTTTTCTTCTTCTCTTCTCTTTCTCAAACTCTTTCTTCTCATTTCATATTCTTGTTCTGTCTGGTAAGATTCACTTTCCATCAGTCAACCATCAACTGACTCATACTGATCCTTTCTTTCAGATCTTTGACTTTCCTGCCTCTTCTCTGTTCCGTACTTGTTCCTGATCAATCTCATGCTCCTGTCCTCAAAGATGTTGGTTTCTTAATCTTTTTCTTTTCTTATTCTTTTCTTCTTTCTTTCTCAACTTCTCAATCTGATCTTGTTTATTTTTGTCTTTAGTCCATTCTGGTTCTAGATTAATTAATTCTCAATTCATCAAATCTTTTAGGTTTCAGAGGGGTATCACCTAGGCCCCCTAAAATCATGCATATAATTTACATACATGAAATATAACACAAAACTTGCATCTTTCCTCATTCACATAAGGTTATGAGCTCCTAACAGCTCTTGTTACCATACATTTTTCACCATTGTCTTTCCTTGCACACCACATACCAGAATAGAAGATAGCCCAGAGTAGGGCATAATTGGCCTGACTTAGTCCACATATCAATTTCACTGGACATTCATTTTTTCGCTTCACCTCACTCTCAACAAACAAGCAATCAAAATTCAATCAATTACTGCCAGTATTATTAGCTGGGTTGAGGCTATCCTGGTTTAACTGGGATAAACTAAACCCAGTTAAACTGGGTTGGATTCCAAGCTGTAGAATATAAATCAAAGGTAGCTAGCAACCTTGTATTTATATTCCATTGATTGAGCTGAAACCAAGGTTAACTGGGTTAATTGTATCCCAGAATAACCTCAAACTAGCTGATAATTCTGGCAGTGAGTCTTATCACCCACAACCAAGTGAGCTTGTTGTACACTGCTTATAAAGCTACTTTTTTCAAAAAGTTTAACCCTGCCCAGGATGCTGGGTGAGGGGCTGAATCAACCTGAGGCATAGCAAACTCCCAACCAAATCCATTTTTCTTCTTTGTATACCCTGTTCATGTTTTTTCCTCTCCATCCTATCAATCTCTCTTCTCCATAACCTCTTTTCCATTGTTTTTCCTCTCCTTCTTTCCCCATCTTCCTAATCCTAAATCTACACTATCATGCCAACCAATTTCCCTGCTTCCTTCACCATCAATGCTCCCATGGAAAATCAAACCCTCCTTGCCAGCATATTCTGCGGTTGATGTGCCTCCAGCTCTCAGTAACCCCCTACTAGGCACCAACCCCCTCCTCCCAGTTGTCACATTAGTGGTTAATTGCTACACTTTTTTTGCCAAAAGGCATAGTGTATAAGTGGCCTTGCTTTGATTCCACCAATGCTATAGTAATAGGCAAAAAATAGTACCACTACGCTGTGTTAAATAATACACTGCAATCCAGCAGCTGTTAGAATTTCTTTTTATCTTATTTAGTGGTGGAACAATCTGAAATAATTTTCACCATTTTTGTGTTCAACCATAGTCACAACAGCCTTTGCCAGGGCCCTAGCCCATTTTCCAAATTTTCTGCTTGAAACCTTACAAAAAAAGGATAGCTTACAATTAGATGTTCCAAATGACACAAAAAATAATCAACACACATCCATTAGACCAACACAGAACCTGATTTTTTTGCCTCAATCTCATTTACAAAAATGATTTCAGAGGTGTTGTGATTTCAACCTCCAATTACATGGGCAGAAAGAGTGATGATGCTTGAAATTTTTATCAAAGTTTAGTGAAGAGCTCTTTTATGCTCATAAAAATGATTCATAACTTGAAAAAGAAAAAGGAAAAGAAATAAATAAATAAGAAGAAAAATGACAACAGTTCTTATTGGGGCTTGACCAAAAGACTCTAAGACTTGTATTTGAGACTCCTGCAATATCTGCAAATTACTTTTAGGGAGTTTCCAATTGAATTCAGTCATTGTTGTTTGCGCAGTTTGATGGCAGCATTGGTACCAGGTTGTGCTAGCTCAGTGCTGGGCTGATTGATTGGGTACACACAACAGTGGGCCGCTACGATAAATGGACGATAACTGTTAGTGTATTGGTTTATTTTTTCTCACAGAATTATGTATTGTTATTCGGATTTTTATTTTGATAAACTAACTGTTAGTGTAGTGAAAGATTTTTGTTTCAAAACATTGTTATTGTTAGTTGGAAATAATCAACACTACGCTAACAAATATTGTAACTTTTTTTGATAACAGGTTTTTGGGGCAACAGTTAGTGTAACTTAATACAAGTTACGCTACGCTAAGCTGAATTTCAAAAACTAACAACAGCTAAAAATGCAGAAAACTCAGTCTGAAAGAAATACCAAAAAACAAGGAAATGATGTGGTTTATTCTTATTTGTTTTCTTGGGCTCTTTCCATTCTTTTATGATAGCGGTGAAAAGTAATTTCAATTCCCCAGGTGGTTTCACCCTTGATATGAATCATTTCATTATCAGATTCATTATCCTATTAGAAATAGTCAAAGAAAGAAAGTAAATCTATAAGACATGGAGAATAAAAATACATGATTTGTGTTTTTGGTTTCAGAACAGCATGCAAAACTAATAAATTGAGTTTTAAATGAGGTTGAATATTGGTCAATGGATGGATATGAAAATTGAATTAGTGATTTTTATTATTATCTAGTAATAATTCTGCCACTACACTAACAGTTAGTGTAGTTTTGAAAACACTACACTAACGGTTAGTGTAGTTTTTGAAAGCAATACACTAACAGTTAGTGTATCTTTTTTTTCTGCTAACATAGATAAACTAACACTAACAATGGATTTGGTTATTGTTAGTTTTGTTTTCCTGAATAAAAATAACAATATACTAACAGCAATTTTTTTCACCAACAAATTCTGTAGTGTTAGTTGGCCAAAATTGCAACTAATAGTATCTTTTTGTTAGTGTATCTAAAAAAACTAACAATACTGTTAGTGTAACTGGCCCACCGTTGGTACACGTCAATAAAGTCTCAAGTCAAAGACACTCAAGCACCGGGTGTCAAACTCACATTAGCCTCTAGTTGCGCACGAGTGGTCACTAATGGAGCCCGCTCTTCCTGGGTCCCGTTTAGGAGAACTCGCATCACATCTGCTTTGGACCCCTGGTAAGTGGGTAACAGATTATAATCAATCAATACACTATAATAAGGCAAATCATCATTGATCACTACGTACTTGGCTTTCCATGCGAGCCAAAGTCTTGGGATCAAGTTGGAAGATCCGGATGCTAGTGGTGCGGGCAGGATAGACAGTCTCGGTGGCTTTGGCAAATTTGGCCCAATCTTTATTGGTTTTGATGTAACACTTCATGCTGACCCTATAGGTGTGATTGCCTGCCAAGTCAATAGGCCCTTCTGGTTGTTGATGATCAGTGCGTTTGAAAGGTACTTCCAAGAGGGGTTGGCCAAATTGAACATCTGCAATTTTGCTAAGACCCAGTCCCAGATAGTGGGACAGGCCTCCCATATTGGCAGGGGCAGCTTGGAAACGGTCTAGGTCCATTCGGGCTGTGGTTTGCCCTTTCCACATCCGGCTGACTTCTTTGTCGTGACGGGGAGGTCTGGGTTCTGGTTGGCTGAAAGCCAGATGAAGTACTCAACTGAAAGTTGCACTAGCACGTGGTTTCTATGGGTTGGTCGTGTTCCAGCGGAAGCCAATGCACCCCCATAGGAGCCAGGGGCCAGACTATTGCAAGTGTGATTTGCCAAGATAGGCCGATTGATTGTAGAAGCCTGATTGGTAACTTGGCTCATGCAAAATTGGGAAGGTAACTCCCAATTTTAATGTTGATCGGCCTCAAATTGTTCAAACTGGCTCTCATCAACGAATTGGGTTTCAGCTATGAGTGTGCGATTGGGCATCATGTTGATAAGGAATTGTATTAGACAAGTGACAGCAATTGAGGGATAATGAAAGAAGGTATGGTGGTTGTTTATGTGTCCAATGGATGTCTGGCCAAACATTGCCGGTAGTGGTGATGCAGGAGGCAGGTGTCAGTCGGATCAAGGATGCAGGTTAGGATGTTGATGGAATATGGCAGCGTGGCTGGGTGTTATTTGTGTGTACAGGCTACAATAAAAAATATTTGGAAAAATATTTTCATTGGAAAGACAAGATTTTCTGCAAGTACTGTAATAATGGTAGAAAATAGATAAATAAATTCTATACCTCCCCAATCCTTTCTGTGAATGGGATTGAGCCACAGACCTTGCAGGAGCTTTATTGGTCTCATGAATGCGCATTTTGATTTTTAGGCCATTTGGAACATCCAATTGAATGAAGATGTTTTTTGTAAGTATTAAAGTAGGAAAATTTGATAATAGGCTATGTCTACCACATGAATTCTGTATGTGGAAAACTTCTTGTGGCCATCTTCAGGGGCTCAGATGTTGATTGGAGGAATTCCAATTTCCTGTCACAAATCTGGGAATGCAAAATTCTAGATTTTAAACTTTATTTGGTGGCAAAGACTCTTCCAGATTAAGTTTTCACCACCAAATACAATTTGGAATCTGGGATTTCAGATTTTAAATCGCCAAAGGGAAGTCCTTCATTTATATGTCAAATGGATCAATTTTTAGTATTGTGACTGCAAATATACTCTGGCATCTGGCTTGGCAGGAGGAGCTGTAGATTGACTGGAAGTCCTCCAATATATTACAAACCCTGAATGGGTATCTTACTCATTGATTTGAAATCTTTAGGCCAATTGGGCCACCCATTCAAAAGTTAAGAATTTTTTTGTGGTTGGCCAATTTTTGTGAACTTATCACAATGACTCCCAAATTCAATCTTAAAATAGGAAACAACTCCCTTAGAGTTCTTGTTCTAAGATTTGGGAGTTGATTTCCCATGTCCCTAATGTAATTCTACTTTGTTCTTTTCCAAGATTGATCACAAGCAAGACCAGCTAAAGACATCTTACATATATGATTAATTTGAAAAGGTCACTCCAGAGCTGATCAACAACTCACAGAAAAAGAAGAATGCTGGAGCAATTAAAAATAAGATGACATCACAAATGAAATGACAAGCAGTAACTCAAAAGTGACACTAATTTACAGCTGTTTTAACATAAGATTATGAACCGTGTTGCAATTCTGGAGACTTGAAACACCATCAATAATAATCCTAGACAATTAATTCTTCAGAGGAGATTCCAACACCCCAAGAGCTCAACACATGCATGCATATTGCTCTGGCATGCTTGGAGCGATCGTCTGCCCATGTGTTTAGTGATGAAAACTCTCGGCCGTAGTGCATACAAGCCTCCTGATGAAACTTTGAATATAACCGAGCAGAGATCAACTCCTGCAATATCAAAATTGGGCGCACAAGAAACGAGGAAGGAGTGGAAGTCAGCTAACGCGCGCGTTGCGATTAAAATGTGCCGGTGAAAAAAGAAACCAACTTTTAGCTCCGGCTCCTCCTCGAACTCTTTCGTATTACTCGGAATCTGCTGAACGGTAGATGTCCATGCTTCTGGCAATACCCATAACTCAGTTCCAGATAGATACATTTGATAAACGCATGCTGCTTTGTTGAATTCAAACCGTTCAGTGCACCATGGCTGTCCCTCTCTGGAAATGATGACATTGGGCGCGTAATTCAGGTCATAGCTGACGATGGGATACATCTGGTCTTGCATTCCTGAGAGGTCATCTTTTGTCGAATCGGGATTTGTAGCAAAATTGTGCCACATCGTCCAATTGGTGGGGCCTTCGGATGGCTTCCAGGCTTGATCGTACATAACCATGACATGCGTGTCTGAGATTCGACTGTTTGGTTGGGTGGTTAGTTTGAGCAAGTCTTGGTGGGTCTTTGGCCATTTATCTGAAGGTAACGCGATTGCCGACAACGATGCATTTATGTATTGTTCAGCCAAATGGGCCAAGTCAGCAACCTCGTTCATCCATAGATAAGTGCGTGGGTAGATTTGTCTTTTTCGAATGAAAGCGAAATTTGGAATGACGATGGCATTCCCATAGTCTAGGACGCGTGCTCGGAGAGTGGTTGTCTGAGAGATAACCTCGTATAGTCCGGCTGAGGGTAGAACTCTAGCGTCTCCTATCAGCCATACTATTTCCGAACGACTAAAAAAACGGGCCACATTGAGTTGAGCGTTCGTAGCAATAGGCCGGGCCAACATACGCTCAGTATTCTTAAGCTTCTGTGTCGGAGAACCATCGGGTGCGTGAACAATGTGAAAGTCGACCCTTTGTCTCACTAACGGATTCGTTTTCCTCAAATTCTGTATGGCTTTGATGAGTTCAGGTCGGTCCGATGAAAACGATTCGACGACCAGACTAACAGGTCCGTCCCAGCTCCGGAGGAAGTCTGAGATCTTGGGTAACCAAAATTGGTTTGTGTACATACAAGCAGTGATCGCGTCCGTTGGGAAGCTATGCGTTCCTTGAAATAAGAGTGGAGTTGCATCTTCAGAAAATCGATTTCCTGATTTCGAGTGCAGTTTGCTGAACCTTGCGGTATTAGTCATCGAGCTGAGGGGGGTCTCAAATATAGGAAGGAGGGAATCAGACGCGTTATTCGCTTTTTTGCACAAAATATTTTTGAAAAGAAAAAGGAAATCAACACAAAAACAAATTATTAACAAAACGCTTGACACGATCCTTGCCAAGGAATAATTCGGAAAAGCGAAACTCAACTTCTTTCAGGAAAACGTGAAGGGTTAGGCCTCCGTCTCAGCGCCAGTTGCGGATTCCAATTGTTTTCAAAGTCCAGCGGTCTTGCCTCCGGCTTGCCTTCAGAAGGATCAAGAACTGAAAGCAGGTTTCTCCATGAAAGCTTGTCACTTGTTCCGGGTATATTTTCACCTGCAGCGCTTTGGTTGGCCAAAGCGTCTCGACTGATTAATCCCAGCTTTGATAAAATACTGTGACTGAACATGAGCATGCAGAAAATGACATAAATGGTGGCCATCGAGCTTGCGGGCCCTTTCCTTCTAAATTTTCCAGGTCCTTGCGTGTCTCCAAATGAGTTGTTTCGGAGAAGAGCTTCAGGGAGAGAAAGCCAGCCAATCCAAGGAGAAATAAGATATTGGAGAAAGCGTATGATAAGACGGGGTATAAAGTTGATGATGCGCCAGAGAAAGTTATCCCCATGAGGACGCCTTTCGAGACTAGGTGAAGGGATTCTATCATTATAATTAGAGACGCTCGAAGTAGCAGATAGAGGCTGCATCTGGAAGATAGATGCCACATATCTTTGACCGGGGAAAGGTGAACCGCTGCGCTTTTCATGTCGTCCTTCCAACCATTCATGATGTAGAGCCTCGACACTAATCGGAGCAGGGGGGGGCTTCCGAATAGAACTTGTGAGACGAGGAGCGCTGGGGGGCTTGTGATCCTGGGGGGCTGAGACTCTTCGATGGGCAGCCATTTTACTTGAAACTCCGCTAAAAGTAATGAGCGAGTCGGAGTGTGTGACATTGTCTGGAGAATCAATGTTGAGCACTTCGATTGAGGATGAGATTCCGGCAGCTGGAGACCTGAGCGGCTTGACACCAGGAGGAAAATAAAGGCAGGTCCTGTCTGTGAAGTTACTGAAAGCAGTTTCTTCTACAGAAGCAATGATCTCGGCTGAAATGGGCGGAACCTGGTGTTTCGGAGAATCGCTAGAACCTGCCTGACAGCTAGTTTGGTGATTTGATGCATGGCCCAGGCCATTGGCCCAATCTAAGGTCTCGTGGGTAGCTGGAGAATCCGGACGACTGGTTGCTGTATGGGACTCTTCTTTCCTGATTGGAGTCTGTTCGGAATTGGGTGAGTTGGTCGAGGATGAGTGAAAGGAAGACGGCGCCGGTGATCGACTGTCAAAATCACAGTAAGCTGAAAGGTTTGGAGCTTGCTGGCCAGGCGTTAAGTTCAAGGAAACAATAGTTGTAGGTGGGTCAGTTCCACTGTGGGGCACATTTGAAGTGGATGTTGAGAATGGCGGCACGAGATTTTCGCTGTTGGGCATGATATTACGACAAATGTGCGATTCCACGTGGCACGAGGTTATTTGGGCTGGCAAGAAGTGAAGGATTCGATCCAAAGGGAGCGTTGATGGATAAGTCGATATGGGTGTTTTGACGGATAAGTCGTCTAAGCTTATCAGATGAACCGGATTTGTTGGATTTTATGGTTTCAATGCTTTTGGGAGAAATTCAAGCCTCTTCACGCTGATACTGACTCATGGAAAACGGAACAGGCGCGTAGTGGACCGCCTCAGAAGAGCAGGTAGGATGGTTCGGTCCCTGTGCACGCTGCACACACTTCAGTGGATGTGCGCAGGGAACGGTCTTGATGCCTCGAACACCATCGCGCACTGGCGAATATGGGAAACGAATGCATGAATAAGACGATTCTCCGCGTCAATTTTCATGAACGATCAAGGAAGACATGGCGAGGTACACGCGTAGCAGCAAGCTCCAATGAGGGTAAACAAGCAATATCAGCCCGACAGTTGTCGAGCGAACAGATTCTGAGTGATCGGGCCGACTCCACCAACTTTTGAATCTTCTACTAATTTGAGCGGCATGTAATATGTACATACTTCGCTTCATGAGTGGCAGTCCACTTGGAGCACCGGTGACTTGGAGAGTTCTTCGTAGTTATCCGGCAGAGTGCATCATGCGTTCATGGCGATTGGGTACCAGGAACTTGTCTCTCTCAGCCTTGAAGTTGTCACAAATAGAGTCGCATGTTGATGACTTGGGCGCCAGGAGAGGCAACGTGCTCCGCCGGTCCTATCATTAACCTCGGGGGCGCAGAGAATCAGTAAATATAGGCCGGCGCGGATAAGCACAGGAAGAAAGGTCAGATCAGTAGTCCCTCAAATGATCACAATTCACTGATTAATTCACCTGGTTTCAGATGTCAGGATATTTTTCCAATCTCCTTTTATTATTCTAAACTTCTCTTTTCTTTCCTCATTCTCTCTTAAAACTCCAAATCCCTTTGTTTTTGTGTCTCTCGTTGTCTTGTTTGCCTCAAGTTATTTTCATTTCTTTTATCACATTTTTATCTTTCATGATTGTGTTGAGAAACCTGTTCTCTCTAGCTCCTCTAATCTCAAAGACCAGTAATCAAGTCTCAATTGGGGTATTTTTCATTTCTCAAATCCGCGGCTTCTCTCAAACCCGCGCTCAAACTCCAATCGCACCACACTGACCGTCTTCAATCTTGAATATTTAATCCGACCAATTCTTTCGCTTCATCCCTTCCTCAGGGAATTATCTCAATCTCGATCATCATCACAACAAACTCCACTGTTCCATTCCCTCGCTTCGGTCCATTATGGCCGATTCTATCAAATCAAATCATTTTCAAGATTCTTCAAGATCAAGCTCAAGCATTGAATCAACTTCGTGGTCGTATGTAAAACACTCACTCTTTTGATTCTTCCTTCTGTTTGTATTAACCTTTTCTGTTTCCTTCGCAGTCATATTTTCTTCTCTATCTTTCCTATTTTTGTGCTCCTCTTATTTGTAGTGTTTGTTTGTGTTGTGTTTGCCTTAGGTACTTTTCCATCTCTTTCATTTTTGTCTTCTTTTGGTTTTTCTATATTGACAATAAATTCGCCTTAGTTTCTCAAAATCAAACAGATTGTTCTTTTTATCTTTCATGATGAGTAATCAGAAATGAAATGAACGGACTACATTCAGCCACAAAGTGGAATGTGTGTCAAATTTATTGATTTGATGGTTTTAGAATTGGTTGTCTTTGATGTACAGAAGGACCAAAGCAAGTGAATAGTGATTAGTCAATTGAATTTGAGAGTGGATTGAGTGTGATTGAAGAGTCTTTGAAGTGATGAATGAAAATTCCCTGAGGTGCGGGACAAGTCAACAAACTTGGTGGTTTAAACAAGAATTTGTTGAGGAGATATTTTGAGTTTGAGCAATGAAAGCATGAGTGCATAGAGGGGGTCATAAAGTTTTAACCATGTGGATCAAGACTAGAGGAATCAGAAGAGCCACAGATCCCAACATCATTACATTGATTTTAAGCTCATTAGAATTCACAGGTAAGCATATTGTCACACTGCAATGTGCTTATGATGAAGTTTGTATAATTAACATGCTTTCAATATGGATCTGTTATCAATAGATGATGCACATCATGTGATTAAGGCCTTGTTTGGCAGCAATGTATTCACTCAATATAATTGAATTTGTTGTGACATCTGACTAAGCTTTGGCATACCTGATCAGATGTCACAAAGGATGTCAGGCAAAAACCCACACATATTGCACAATATATATTGGTGCCAAACGGGGCCTCAATATACAGCCCAGGTAACACTAGGTTAGTAAC
This sequence comes from Puccinia horiana, assembly GCA_001624995.1. Lineage (NCBI taxonomy): Eukaryota > Fungi > Basidiomycota > Pucciniomycetes > Pucciniales > Pucciniaceae > Puccinia > Puccinia horiana. The sequence continues at coordinate 851,831 of LWDY01000028.1, read as the reverse complement.
ATAGAGGCTGACATCATGAGATCTGATGAGCATGACTGTGATTTCTTAACACATGCCTTTAGTGTGTCAGTCTTTGTGTTTGTGCCAAACGTTTTGAGTTTATCATTGATTCTTTTGTTGTCAATGAAGAGGGTGGTGCAGTAATTTTACATGAAGGTTTGATTTTTGGAAGTGATTTAATCATTCATATTCAAATGATTGATAAAGTAGTTTTTGGACTCAATTTTGAAGATTCCAAATTGTTTTTTGAGCAAGTTCCCTTGTGAAAAGGTTTGACAAGAGAATTTAGTTTGGCTTCAGTAAAAGAGTATGTGACACTCCTCTGTCTACAACTGTTCCAGAAGATGGGAGATCCAAACAGATATCATAAGTATCTGGTTTGAGAGGTTCTCATAATTGGCAAAATGCATCAATGTAGATGGCTCCCTGACTGCCATTGGCTACACCAGGGGGAGAGTTTCTCAAAACCCCCTGTGTACCTTGGACGCTTTCTCACAAAAAGTGTCCAAGGGACATTTCAATAGCGTCCGATGGATGCTGTTCTCCAACATGCGTCCAAGGGACACTTTGGGAGAAATCCCAAGAGCAACCAATGGACGCTTTTTGAGAAAAATGTCCACCGGACGCTTTGTTGCGGAAGCGTCCACCAGACGCTTTGTTGCGGAAGCGTCCTCCGGACGCTTTGCTGCAGAAGCGTCCACCGGATGCTTTTGCCGAAGCGCCCAATGGACGCTGTGTTGCAGAAGCTTCCATTGGTCGCTTTTCTCAAAAAGCTTCTGGTGGACACCCAGCAAGCGACCAGTGGACCTCCCTCCTTTGGACACAAGCCTACAGCGCAGCTTATGGACGTCCCAACAGCTTCCGCAACCAAAATTCATTAGTCTGGTGGCTAGAGCTTGGATCAGGTAGCCACCAGCTATCACGGCTGGACGTTTGAGCCACACCAAACTTGTTTTTTTTTCAGTCGCTGGGCCCTGCATCCACGACCATGTTTTCTTTGTTCCCTTTTTGGACAGTTTATGAACCGTCCAATGGGCGATTCTTGGACGGTTTCGCAGAACCGTCCAAGACTTGTCCGACAGAGTGGCACCCACCAGGATTGGACGGTCAGTCTGACCCACCAAATGAGCGTCCATTGGTCGTCTGCCGGGTCCCATAGTGTGACGTAAGCTCAATTTTTTGAGTATGATGTATGTTTTGGCATGTATTCTTAAACTATTTCCAATGAGAGAGGACAGTGCAGGACTTCCTGTGGCCATCTAAATGGGCTGAAAAGTCTTAATTACAAGGCAAAATCCAATCTTCCCTGCCAAAATTTAGCTTTACAAGCTCTAATTTAGAATCTGTAGGGGCTGCAGATTCGACGGGAAGTCCTCCAGTTTTTTTGGAATACATTGCAAGAGTGGAGACAGCAATTGTGTGGTCCAGTTCAGTATTTAAATCAATGTAGTTCATTAGTCGTATTCTGGAGTAATTGTTGATCATGTTGATTTTTTGGACCAGTTTGTGATCTTCATCAGTGGATTCTTTAATTTTGAGATGGGGAATGAGATGTGTTGAAGAGGGTTGACATTTGGTTAATCTGAGTTCATTGATACCATGTTGAATGTGTTTGGGTTGAACTTGAGATATCACGGTCCTGTTTACATCCCTTCAAGCTTCATTCTGAGGATGGTATTTGGTGACAAACAGAGTAACTCAACTTTTTGGGAAACTTCTGTGTGAAAAACTTCCAGGACCAACCAGTACAAGGTCATCCACATAGAATAAGATTATACACTGTTTATTTCTGTATAGATACAGATAGGGATCACAAGAGTATTTATTCATGGGACCCTGTGAATTCAAGCCAGCACTGCCAACATAATTGCCTAGCTGGTTGATGGTATCCAAGTTAAACTGGGATGCAATCAACCAAGTTAAACTTGGTTGGATTCCAACTGATGAAATAGAAATCAAAGTGAGGGCCCTTGAATTAGTATTCAATTAGTTGGAAACCAACCAAGTTTAACTTGGTTGAGTTAATCCTAGTTTAACTGGGATACTAGCATCCTAGGCAATTACGCTGGGAGTTCAGCCAGTGATGGTTGTTTACCAATTTATCAATGCTTCTTTTCAGCCTATAGAGTCTAGAGCTTTCTTGAGCTTGAGGTATGGAGATGGTTGGTGAAAACTGAAATAGTTGTTTTTACACCCTCTTTTCTGAATTTAGAAAGGGAGTGAATTGAGGAACCCTCTGCCTTTCAGAAATATAAGAAAAAACACCCCCAAGTTGGGCTTGGAAAGCTATTTAAGTGATAGTTGTGTGTACAAGTAACCCTCTGTCACCAAGTAGCTTATAATGGATTATTTGTTGAGTTATTTGTCATAAACCAAAATAGATGTGCACTACGGGAATTGAAATCGTGGCCCCAAACTTCATGAGTGATGCTTTAACCACTAATCTAAGTGCGCCGATGCATTCTGGGCTCATTTCATCTAGACATGATCCGCCGTTATGCTTGTATTTCTTGGGATGATAAGTCTTATTGACATTGCTTATCACTATATCAGGGTAAAGTCTTACAAAGAGTGGGTGTCAGACTGCTTAGAGTAGAATGTAATATAACATTATTGATGCTAATGAGTTGGTGGGATATGTGTCACACTGGAAGTAAAACTCTACCATTTAAATAGTGTACATGTTTGAATTGTACTACATAAATTACTCATTAAAATTGTGTAAAGGACTGATACAAGGTGCTGATAAATAAAGTGGGGAACTAGTAATTGTGACCCCCCTACAACTCATTATATGTAGAAGGATTGTGGGAAACAGCTGAGAGGAGAGCCTTTTATACAGAGAAAATTCAGCTGATTTTTGCCAGTGAGGACATACCTGAGGCATTTGTGCTGGTGAGAGCAAAAGCATACTGTGAAATTATGATGCCATGCAGTTCTGTTTCCTAGTAACCAGCCTATCTATGCAATGTACTATCTCTACATGCTGTGCAAAAGTACATTCTGACTATATTGTGCATGAATTTTGTCTAACCACCCTTATTTGCACATGTTGCCTGCACAAATGCTTCCACAAAATGCAATGCCTCAAAATGATGTGTTAGAGCATCTCCAGTTGACTTGCTAAACCAGGGCCCGCAACCCCAATTTAGCGAGTTGCGGCAAAATTTGGGGTCCAACGGTCTCACTACTCATCTCGCCATCGCCAAAGTGATCCAGGGTCTAACTTAACACAAGTCCCGCGCGCACTTGGCCGGGTGGCCGCCCCAAAGGGGCCCACGCTAGCAGGACTTGCTCGTAAAAAACAATTTTTGGTGTGAGTCAAATGACCTCTTTGGCTGAGGCAAATTTAAAAATTGTATCACTTCTGCCCAACTCATCACTTGGAAATTCGGAGTAGGCCAAATTGAAGGTAAGAATTTTCTCTTTCAATTGGTCTAATCTTTTTTTCTGTACTTGGTCACCAAGCATCCATAATCAATCCACAAATTATTTTTTTTTTCTTGATCATATCCTCCAGCTAAATCCATAATTGGTCATCGGAAAAAAAAGTCATTTCACATTTGCAGCGAGATGGAAGCGCTCAATATCAATCTGCAGAGTGACACATGAGATGCGTGGGATTATCAGATTCCATGTCTCGGATCATTTTGGTGATTTCATTGGCTTAAAAAATTAACAAAAAATCAGGAATGAAAGATAAACAATCTGGTAGCCATTGATCTAACACATCTAATGGACTAGAATACTTGGGTACAAGGAGTGTTGAGAAAGAGATACAAAGCATTAATTGAAAAATGGCCCAAAATGCCATTTGACTCCTGCAAAAATTTGTGGCTTAGGCATAAGTCCCCCCCCAGGGCTCCCAGGGGACTTAGATAAGTTAGATCCAGGGTCACTCAGACTCGCTACATATCCCGGCTTGTAGCAAGTCTCCATCCAACCCGCTACACACAATTTGGTTGCAATCTCGTCACAAACTCGCCATCTCAACCGCTTTCCTCCACCACATTTTCAATCGCAAATGACTGATTTCCAAGATACGATCTGAATAAATGAAAACAATCAGGACAACATCATACAAGTTCCTCAAAAGACAACAGTGAAAAAGGTTGAAAAATTCATTTCCTACTCTCATCTCCATCCCTTTTATCTATTTTTTTTTTCCTTTGTCGCTATGCTGTGTTTGCAATACAATGATTAATTGCAAGAAAGGAATGAAAAACAATGACTGAGAAAAAAAAATAGAACAAATGAGAGGGAGAGAGAAACAAGAATTTTGATGGATTGTTGAAAAAAAGTTAAAGAAGAATCTGATCAGGGTGTGGTCTGGCAGACCAACTCTGGGTTGAGCATTGTAGCGAGTTGCTATTTCTGGTTGAGTCCGCTGCAGAGCCCCTGTTGACAGGCCTGTGAAATGTGATCCAGGCCCGCTACCCAGGGACACATCCATGGATGATCCACTGGAGATGCAATGCCAGGCACTGTACATACATGTGATGTCAGTCATTTAATCACCAATTTGCCCACTGGCTGCATTGGACTCAAGGCTCCACATGTAACCATGCTGCCAATAACTTACAACCAGATTAAGAAATACAAGTTCCAGATAAATTAATAAATAAGGGCCCATTTGTCAGGGATATATCTGCGTGATATAATCAAAAATGCTGTGACATCTGATCAGATGTCACAAAGGATGTTACACAAAAAAACTCATATATTGATGACAAACAGAGCCTAAGTAATATGAGCTTCAGGTGGATGAATACAACAGCATTCTTATAACTGTATCCAAAAAAACAAGCATATTTATGACAGATAAAGAAGAAAATTATAAAATTTCAAGTTCTTGTACCAAAAGGCGTAACAGATTGGTTCACTCCTTTGGGAGTGTGAATGAATGACTGGTTTTGGTCAGTGGAGCATGAAGGAAGACTTATTGAGCCACACATGGGAGTACCTCACCAGATCTAACTCTATGGAAAAGAGGAGTATGGGTTGGAGTGTAAGTCTGATGGAAATCTGTTTTCCCTTGATTTGATTAAAACCAGCCTGTACCTACAGCGAGTCTTGGTTTGAATCTGATTGGTTGAGCATACTTGTTCTCTTTGTTTTTGAAGACCCACATGGTGTTGATTATATGTCCTGGTTATTCTCAGTGATTGTCGCACACTTAGTGGGGTTCAATTGAGTCACTCTTATTATTGATTGAGTCAATCCCAGTCAATCCAGAACTTTTTATCTGACAACCTTACTGCCGATTCTTTTTAGCTTGTAGTTATGATGAAAGTTGTATCTATCAAGAGGTGGTCTGAGGATGCTACAATCTCTGTGTAATCTTGAGAGGGTGTGGATCTTGATACATTGTTTGAAGCCAAATATAATATTAGGCCACCAATTTCTTACATTGATTTCAGATTGAGAGCAGTTGTAAGATAATTGGATTGATTTGATTTGTGATTGTCCATGGAATCTGAGGACAAAGAAGCGGGCTTGCCCTGTACTGTATTGTGGATGATTGATCTCCTGTTCCCAATTACTTTCTGAAAAATGGTAAGCCCCTAACTTAACTATAGTCCCATCCTCCTACATGGCTGAGTGGTGAAGCATTGCAGGGTGCCGACTGGCCTCCTTTGGTGTCCCCCCTCCAAACATAGAGGGACTTAGCTAAGTTAGGGTAAGCCCAAGATCAGAGTCAGCCATATCAGACAAAGCCACTCCATGGTTCTTCTTCTTCTCGGGAATCAAGTGTGTTTTGTGTTGACAATGATGTCGGAAGTAGAAATGATTCTGTAGGGCTGTAATTTGGGAATGACGCCTTAGAAGAAGACCCTCCAACACTTTTTCATCATTTTTTTTGCCCTTTGTTGATTTTCAAGAAATAAGATAGATGGGGTACCAACGACATAGGGGTTTGATGAAAGTGGATGGAAGAGTGGATCCCTGGATAATCTTCTTCTCCCCTTCCTGTTGACATGTAACAGTGAGCAAAATGCTTTGAAAACCGCATCCCAGTACATATTTAGGCTTTCCAAATTGATGATGATTTGAATGGCTGGTACAGTTTGCTTTGTCAGCTCTACCCCGTTGTGTTATGGATGATAAGTTTCCAGTATCAGCCTTGGATTCTGGTTTCTTTCTAGAAAGCTGAGTCCTGACTGCATACGGTTTTTCACTTTTGATCAGGTTGATGAGAACCTTGGTTGAATTCTGTTTCGGCTCTTGTAATAAGTTTGTATATCGTGAAGGTTGGCTGGATTTAATTGGACCAGTCTGATGTGGTGCCTACATATATTCCTCTTCAATCACAGAGGTTTTGGCAGACTCTTGTTAATACATCATAGGGTGGAGGAAAACATGGATCGACTGTATAGGAAATGGTGAGATGGACGATGTTTGGGTGAGATGGTGTGCAAAAAACAGGGGGATCATCATCAGCTCGAAACAGGTTTTTGTGAGGAGTGTATTTGGGCTGTGCACGGATCTGCTGGGCCAATTGCAGCGAAGTTGGGCGAGTGAATGTTCTCGACAGGAATCGACCCTCTTCCTGCTGTCCATCTCCTTCATTTTTATTTTCATTATTTTTATTTTCTAGAAATAAATAAACTAATAAAATCTAAAAAAAAGTAGAAATGTCGAGTCCCTACTCCAGCTTTCCCAACACTCGCCCAAGAATCAGCTCGCCACTCAAACACGAGCTTCAGCCAAAACACGGTCCCAGCCAACCAGCCAACCCAAACAGCGCACTGGTCTTCCTCCTCTTCTTCCTCCTCTTCTTGTTCGACTCGCTTCTTCTCTTCAACCTGCCTCCTTATCTCCAGCTGCATCTCTCCCAGCTCTCCCATCTCTCAGCCCATTTCGACCAGAGCACACTCGACCTTCAGTCCCACCACAGCCTCATCTCGCCCTCCATCGCCCTCCTCAAAGGACTCAGCGGAATCTGTCTACTCCACACCGGCTCAACGCTCTGCTCCTACTCGACCCATTCACTGCTCATCTATACCATCCTCGTCGGCCTCCTCACCCTCCTCGAGCCCTCTCCCTCGCTCTCCATCTTCATCGGCTCGCTCTCTGTCCTCCTCGCTTCCGTCATCATCTGTCTGCCCCTCCTCAGACTCACGCATGTCTTGGTCGACCTCGAAGACCACCAATCCTCCCTCAGCGCTCATCGCTCTATCAAGCTTTCTCCGTCCCTCAACAAGAAAACTTATCCGAGACCCGCCCACAAACTGTCCCCTCAAGCTCGCTATCAACATCTCATTAACTCCTTTTGATTGACTCTAATTTCGTAAAAAAAACCCTTTTTTTCTCTTATCATTATCTGAACTAGTTCTGGAAACTCTCCCCTATCCATCTTTAAACTATCTTGACTTCCCCATAAGCACCTCCCTTTCGACCACAGCCAGTCTGTTCTTTCACATCTCTCTCTTTGGTTTTTGTTATTCTGGTCGATTGGCGCTTGTCCGATTAGTAAGTCTCTCTTTCTTCAGCCTTAGTCCTGTTATGATGCGCATTGACTCAAATCGCTGCTCTGGTTGCGGCTCAGATTCGTATCTTTCCATCATAAATTATCGCTCCGTTCTTCTTCTTTTCCTCCTTCCCGAAAACCGTCTCGATACGTATACGTCTAAACCCGAACCTCCATCGATTCCTCAATTCTCTTGCATCTCTCATCCGCCATCTTTTCCTTCGTTTTCTTATTTTCCTATGATGTCTTTGTGTGTGTACGTACTAACGTATCTATGCCTTAAATATACTTACCAACAACACACACACTTTTTTTCTCTTTACTTAACTCTTTTCTTTCTTTTCTCCCTCTTCTTTCTTCTTTTCTCTCTCTTCTTTCTTCTCTTCTCTCTCTTCTCTCTTCGACTTTCTTTTTTTTGGAGTGGAAAAATGTTTTTTGCAAAAAGGTATCCAAGTGACTAAAGAACACACCAACGAACAAAACAGGCACAATGAACCAATCACATTCCGACATCTCATAACCCTCTTTTTTCATTAATTAATTAACTAATATTACTCTATAATCCTAATTCTCTTGTCCTGTCTCTTTTTTTTGGCAGATCTACATAATGAAATGGTTTCTACATAATATTTATAGCTACACCCAACTGCAATCTCTCATGGCACTTTTTTTTTTTTTTTTTTTTTTGGAAACCCATTCATTATGTAGTTACTTTTTTTTTTTTGTAAACCCATTCATTATGTAGGTACTTTTTTTTTTTTTTGATAATTTATAACAAGTACAGTGGCCAGAGAAAGGAGTTAAGGGGACAGTTTGTGGCTTTCCAGAAGCTGATCAACCCATAAACTTCAATTCACAAGTCTTGGATCCAATCATAAAAAGAGGGGCCCCAATTCATAAAAGAAAAAATTCATAAAAAAATTGAACATTGAAAGTTGAAAAAATTGTTCCTTTTAAATATGTCTGATTTTTCAAAACCTTTTATAATATTGTTGATCTGAAAAAAGTGGAAAAATCAGAGAGTGCAGCCTGGCATGTGGAAAAATAAATTTTATGACTGACTTTCAGTTATTTTCAAATGTTCAGAACCAACAGTGGGTTGCTACGCTACCCGTAGCAAGCACAGCTTAGCAATAATTGCTAACAGCTAATGGCTTTTTCCTAAGCTGTTAGAGCATCTCCACCGTGGTTGCTAAATTTGAGGTGCTATAACCTTCATTTAGCAACCAAGCTGAGAGGGTAGCACTCAAGCCCCCAGCAATTAGCCAGTGCTAGTTGCTAAATGGGGAGCTATTTTTGTGTTACAGCTCTCCCCTGCTTGTTCCGAGAGGTTTGAGTGATGATCTTCGGGGGTGGGTGACCGGATTTCACATTTTTTGGGTTGCTATAGGGGTGCCAGATGTGGCACCCCTATAGCAACTTTGGTTTTTTTTTTGATATGGCACCCGAGGTAGCACCTTGTGTGGGTGGCAGTTTGGGCATCTGGGTTGCTAAATTGGGTTTAGCAACCCAATATAGCAACTCCGGTGGAGATGCTCTTAGCGGTTCAAACTTTATCGCTACGCGCTGGCACCCCTGAAAGGGTGTCACTACACTGCGCTACAGCCCTTGTTATCGGTAAAAACCCGCTACAAAGGGCTGTAGCGCAGCGTGGCGGCCCCTAGGAGTCAGGACCGCTAACAAGGCGCTAAGAGCATCTCCAGCGGTCAGGTGGTGGATGAGGCTGGCTTTAGCGGCCTGCAACCTCATGTGCAAGGACGTCACATCCTTCACCAATGTGCCTAAAATGGACTGTGGATCACCTTGAACCCAACAGCTCCGTCAAGATTTTGTCCTTGCAACACCCGGCCCTTCCAGTAGTAACACTCAACACCGACTCTTTTTTTGTTTTTCAATACATACAACATGCATCCCATTTGAGCAATGGAATTCATTGAAGTTCTTGCCTCTCTTCAAATGTCAATCACGCTGCTTATAAAACGAATCACAACAAACATACCAAAGCAAAAGTTGGACAAAAATATGTCAATTGAAATCAACATTTGGACTTCGTTTTGGTCTAGGATTTGATGGCCTCGGCACCATCAGCTTCAAAAGCCTCAACACCATCCTTGGTCTTTGGTGCTTGGGTTGGTTTTTATATAGGTATCAGGTTGTTGGGTGTTTTTTTTTTTTTTTCATGGCAAGGAACAAGTTGTAGATTCCTTGGGGGTGGTGGGTGTTGACAATGATTCCAGACATGGATCAAGTTGGATATGCTTGGTCATGATACACAGAGAAAAGAGGTGATAAGGTGGATATGTTTTGTGTAGAGAAAAAAAACATATGTATTTACCTTTGTGGACGACACGTCAACGAAGGACCCAATCTGGCAGCTTGTGGAGGTGGATGCCAAAGCTGCCAAGAGTAGCAGCTGATGGAAGTTTCAGTCCACCCCCGGAACCTTTAGCAGCCCCGTTGAACCCCGGAAAACGGTCGCGGCCTGTCAAAGTTTGTCCCAGGCCGCGCAATAGCAGCTCCGCTGGAGATGCTCTAACGCTACAGCGTTGGCGGCGAAAAAAAACGCGCCGCTACGCTACACTATTTTTGGCAAATAGCGTAGCGCTGTCAGAACCCAATTTAATTTCAATTTTCTAGCCACTGAAAATTTTGTTGTTCAGGGTTCAATTTTTTCATTTCACATGCCAGGCTATGTACACTCTGATTTTTCTACTTTGTTTTAGAACAATATTAAAAAGGTTTTGAAAAATCAGACATAAATGGAATAATTTTTTCAACTTTATCATTTATCCAAGACTTGTGAATTGAAGTTTAATGGTTGAGCTTCTGGAAAGCCTCAAACTGTGCCCTTATCTCCTGTCAGGCCACTGTACATACACATTGATTGGATGAATACTTTTCTTCACACTTAAATATACACCACTACCACCACACCCACCAAAAAATGCTTTCAATTTACTTTTGTATGTATGTACCAAACAAATAACATGGAATATGTTTAGAGGTTTATATGTATACTTTATAGGGCTTCTTCTCATGACTAGCCCTTGATTAAGGTTCAGGGGAAGAAAACAAAAATCAACTTTTAAGATTGATTGGAATGAGGGTTTTTTATATATAAATTAGGGCCCTGTTTGTCATTGATATACATTGGGCAATATATGGGTTTTTTGCCTAACATTCATTGTGACATCTGATCAGGTCTGCCAAAACTGGATCAGATGTCACAACAATTTCAATTATATTGCACAGATATATCACTGACAAACAAGGCCTAAGATTTTTGTTGTATTGAAAAACAAAGAAAGTCAATTTCAGTCATAAAGAAATTGTAGCAGTTTTTTTTTGACATAAATGTATAAGATATTAATATATCTGTATGTAGCATCAGCATCTTTATAAGGATAGCCACAGTACATCATCAAGTCATCCATTAAGAACATGTCAATCAATTATCTTATTTGCCATAATAGGTTTCAATGTGGGATGTCTTTCTTGGTATGGAGGATCATCATCTCTCCTTAATTTATTGACTCAAAAAAAAGAATCTTAATATGTTCTTCTTTTCCAATTGTATAAAAATCTTCAATTTCTTTTTGTCAAAAACATATACAAATTCAATCCATCAAATCAGCTAAACATTTTTGCATTGTTTTTTGGGAGGCAGACAGAGAGGAAGTATTAATTATATCTTAAACAAGTTAGAATTGGGTAATTGTGGTATTCAAATTTGCATAAACTAAAAGTATACATAAAGTCTTAAACAGATATTTGGCTGGGACCTGTCAAATAAGGTTTTATGTATGTTGACAGGTCCCTGCCAAATCAAATAAATGATACATAGTGTTTCCAGAAGAAAAAGAAGAAGAAAAAGAGAAAAAATACAGATGGGGATTTGGTTTATCAAGGAAGGAATGATGCAATTAATATTGACTTGAGTTCATAAAGAGCAGTCAATAAGGTTAGGGGGGGGGGGGGGGGGGGCTGTGTACGATAAGCGGGCAAAAACAAAGTGGCTACAAGACATACAATCAGATAGGGTTATAATGCATCATTTTTGAGGAACGGTTTGAGAGTATGTCGCAGGGAAATTGACTTCTCAGCCTAGACATGATTAGGGAAGAGAAAGTGAGAAGAAGGAAAAAAAAGGTTGGACTGGTTTTCTAGGAGGCGTCGATGTGCGGGGGCTGGACTTCATGTGTTGTCCCAATGTGACCGGCGGTCACACCGCTGACTAGCTGAAGTTGAACTACAAAGTCTTTGCCTCGTTTCAAAACATTGTTGTTCGGAGCCCAACGATTGGTCTTACACACAAACCTTCGTCTCACACTCGCTACGACAGATAACGGAGCGCGAGCGACAAGTCGGCACGACGCAGCAACCTTAGATTTGCAATAAAATTTCAGACACGCAGACAAACGAGAAAAATGAAGAAAGAGAGAAATAATTGAGACAGAAAAAAAAACGAGAGGAAAATAGAGATAGAAACAGAGAGAGAAACAGAGAGAGAAACAGAGAGAGAACGACAGATCAACCGACAGACGGAGAAAGAGAGAGAGAGACAGAGAGAGAAAGAAAGAACAAGAGGTGAAAGAAATAGAGAATTACACCAGAAAAAGAGGGAAGCTAATGAGATTAACAAGTTAAATAATGAATGAGTTGTAACTGAAAGACCTTCAAGGCCGAGTGAGAGCAAATACTAGGGGGTTGATATGGTACCCGATTTCTATTTACACTTGAACATTTTTTTTAGCTATAAGTATAGAGATGACTGGAAGAGTTGAGGATGAAATGTGTGTTCCCCGATTCCCCAAAAATATGCATCGATTGAGAGATAGAGAATGAGAGAAACAATAGCGAGAAAACCGATAGACCTCTAGAGAGTGACGCGAAGAAGTGATAATAGATGAAGCAGCGAGACTGAAAGACGAGAGAGAGAGCCGGGAAAATACTTCAGGAAAGACTGCAAGGGACTACTGGCGTCCACTTGCCGAATATATGAACGAAGGTAAGAACTATGAGCTAAAACTTATGAACAAACCGGTGGCTGATGTGATAAACAGAGATAAATAAACTGAGCCGATCTGTCTCCTGGACGCATCCGATTTCGGCGTCGGCGGATTCGGTCTAATGGACAAGGAGAGATAAGGCAACCCGATCAGCCAAAAACTTTCCAGTGTCATTGCAGATGAAAAGCAGAGGAAGCCTAACTCACCGAGGGATCACGGACGAGGTGTTATTTCCAAATTTACTGTTACTGTTGCCATTGCTGTTGATAGGTTTAGTTGAAGTCGTATTGCTCGGCGGTGGGGTAGAAGGCACATGCGCGGTGTTGTCGTTGATAGCGGTCGAGTTCACACTTCCCGGTTGACCATCCACCATAGAGTTGGAATCCCCAGGGCTTTTAGTGGTATTGGAAGCCAGCGCGTCTACAAGTGGCGGACCGGCTGAAATCACGTTTGCGGCCGGTGGACCAGGGGTGGCTGTGCCCGGATTTGGCGTTGAACCATTCGATCCGTAAGGGTTTGGCAATGGAGTAGGAGTCCCTCTGGCAGCAGCTTTCTCCGTCCCGGGTGCAGCGGCTGCGTCAGTCGTGATTCTAGCCGCCCCATCTCCAGCTGGTCCCGCTGGAGGAGCGCCGGGTCCAGAATCAGTACTTTTTGGAGGTCCTTCACCACCCGGCTTGCCAGAGGCAAATGCTTGAGCCGGTTGCGGACAGTCGGCCGAAGGCTAAAAACGATAAGAAATAAAAAGTCAGTCCCCCATCCTTCCAGACATGGTTTCCCAAATCCAAACACTTACTGAAACAGTGCTCAGATCGGATGTAGTTGTCAACCCTTTGGAGTCTTTCACTTCGAAGGTGATGACCGTACCAGTGGTCACTCCAGCCGGCCACCTAGAAGAATTAGTGGAACTCCCGTTAGAATAATCCAGCCTTTGACAACTAATAAATTTGAACCAAAACTTACTGTAGGGTAGATGGTTTTTGTACACCTTCAAAGCTTCTCAGCACGAGTCCATTGGTGCCATCCTGAATACCACTCACTCAGTCAGTTAAAGCAGCATCTTCTCGGTAATTCATTATCAGACAAATGCTTACCACTTTTCTAATTGTTACCGAGTATGGCAGCGTGCCCCCCTTGATCTGCAATGGTACTGGGGCGCATTGACTCACGCTAGGCGTTACCAATAAGTCATAAACCAAGAGCTATTGAGCTAAGCTTGACTAGGGGGAAAAAAAATACACTCTCACCTGTTGGGTACCGCGACAGATTGCGCTCTATCGTCCGCGCTCGAGTTTTGGAATGCCAGGAGCAAACCAAAGACGATCTTATTCAATTTGAAAACTCTCATTCCGAATGAGTCAGGTGACTTTGGGATCTAGCTTCGGCTCGGGGGGTAGGAGGAGGATGAAGATGCTAGGACAGGAAGTCGAGGGTAACGAAGTGAATCGAAAATCAAGACTCGAAAATGGAAGTTGTGCTGGTTGCTAATAGGAACTTGGAGCAGCCCAGCTGAACTGAAGTGAGCTAGGTGATGGCAATGGAGCGAGTGTGAGGTGGCAAACAACTGGGTAAAGCTACAGGCGGAAACGCGATGGAAAAACCTAGGGAGAGCGATAGGGGGCTGTTTGATGAGGTGGCTCGAATGCTAGACTCGAAGGCGAATGTGCTCTGGCCGGAGAATGGAGTTTAAAACAGACCGGCTGAGCTGAAGCAGACTAGCTGTGCAGTGATGGAGGGACTTTGCGGTTTGGAAAACTGCTTGGGATATATAAATATGCGGCCCTATTCACAGATTGGCTGAAGAAATTTGTTCAGGCTTGGGTACACGAGTCAGAGCAGCCCAGCTGAACTGAAGCACACTAGGTGATGGTGATGGAGTGATGGAGTGGTTGTAAGTTGTATAGTAAGATTGGCTATGGCTTGTGACGATATATTTATTTTTTCTAAGTCTTCAAAGGTTCTGTGGAGTGATTTGCTGGGGTAGATGAGTCTGAGGAGGAGCGGATGAAGGTGACAATGGTGGTACGGCCGACAGAAGCTGCTGTTATATACTGCTGGTTTGGCCCTATTCGCCTGCGTCACGATAGAAGACCTCTCCTACTCAGTGCTAGGTGTTCTATACCGGGAGACCGAGGTCGATGAGTGCCCGTAGGTGTGAGTGCCCATCGGGATGGCCAGCGGCAGGGTGCGTTATGTGAACATCCAACATCTCCACTTTTTGAGCTATCAGCCATGGGAAGACCTCTAGGATACAAGCATTCGTTACGGTGTAATCCTGTGTTCTTTCCCGTGCTACTGGATACTTCCTTGAGGGTACCCGATGATCTGGTGGGATGTAGATTACTCCCAGTCTTCAGACTTGCTTGATCCTTAGCACTCCTGAAAAATTCTTCTCGGTATTGCCATGATGCAGTAAAATTGCATTCACCGTGTACTCATTTAGGATGCCAAAATATTCCGCCATTTTCTGTACACACGGCAGATGTTACTCCAGTGGAGCTAATTGTCGCGATAGACGATAGATTTTGCAGGCCGATGTCCGGTCTCCAATTTCGGCGGTCAACCACTAACACACCTCAAAAGTGATAGAGTAGGTTTAACCAAATCCACGCGAGGTCTGTAGCCGGGCTACCATACTCACGTCGCCAGGACTTACGCCGGCAGCCCAACCACAGGTACGCCGAGATTACACCCCTGCTTTAAGCAGGAGGCGTAACTCATGCAGCCTAGATGTGAGGAATGACCATGTACTGTATACAAGATAGACTTTTATGACTTTGAAACTTTCTCGAGAGAGAGTTCGTCAATCTGATCTTAGTATAAGTTTCTCGATAAAAAGACTCAACACTCGAATAGTTCTTTTATTTTCTTTTTGTTGAGTTTATATATAAGGATTTATATTTTTAAGATTTTATTAAGAAACAAAACTAATCCGATGAGAGAAAAACAATAATGAAAGAGACAAGACTCCATATAACAACCAATGAAATGAAAAATTTATAAAAACTAATTACCAAGTACAACTCTTTTTCAAACCATTGTAACCCAAGAACTCGTCTTCAAATCATTATTGCGTCATCGGGCATCCCTATTTGGAAGCCCTCGAAACACAAAGCCTTCTGAAACAACACCTAAAACTCTGTTTCGTCATAATACTAAAACTTTATCTTTATCAACCATCACACTAGAAGACTGAGACGTGCCTACGATTGAGTTGTATTCAATCAAGTTGTCTCACCTATTCACTTTACCCTAAAGGGGTTGCCCTGTACGGTAATAGTTCTCTTCTGCCCTCTTGCATGGGAGGTTTCTCTATTATATTCTTTTTTATTATTGGTCACTACTTACAGTGGCCTCTGTTGTAGGGATATTTCCCCAGTCCGCTTAGAAGTTGTCTTTTCCTTAAATAAAGAATACTCTTTTATCCCAATATTAGCCTAAAGCCTCATAACATCTGAAGAGCCCCGCTTCAGTGGTAGCAAGAGATAATTTTTTTTATTAAAAATCGATCCGTACAAATCCTTGCTTAGAGGAAAAATTCCCCAACCACTTACCATCGCCAAAACAATCCCACATCAGCTTTCAATTCACTGTTTGCCCAAATCACCCTTAAGGTTAGTGTTTTACATAAATCGTTCAAGGTTTTATAGCTGGGAAGTCCGGCAGCAGGTAGAAAACCGTACAATTTAGCAGTTGTAATTTTTCCCTAACCAAGGACAGACCGGTCAGCCGGTCTGCACCTCTGGGGTTGAGGACCAAGCTAATTAGAAGAGCTCTTAAAGTTGTCCAAAGGACAAAAAGATACTTGTAGCTTACTATTTTTTGATCTTTTCGCTTTCAGAACCTTCTATAGATGTCAAATCTAGGAAAAGTACAGCAAACCCCGCCCGGGACTCAGAAATTCCGAACGAAAGACCCAGGCAAAGTTCCACCAATAGAGGAGGATCTAACCAAACCTTTCCAGCAGATGAAAGTCGAACCTCCCTAATGTAATCGTCCACAAGGTGGCACATCTGCTCCACCTAAGGCCAACCAGGCACCCGGTGCACACTCCAAACCGGCTCCGGCGCCATCGGCGGCCACGACAAACACCGACTACCATCACGATGATGAGATTGAAGAAATTGTCCTGCCTTTGAATCTCGATCCTAGTAAGACTCTCAAAGGTTGGCCAGAGAAAGATAGTCCCAAGTTCACTGGCTGCATTGGCAAGAGCGCCAATGACTGGTTGGAGACGGTAGGGATAATCTTGGAGGATTGCTTGGCTCACCCAAGGATCTGGCATCGGGTTGCAGGCCAGCGTCTCAGCAGAAATTCATTCCGCGACTGGAAGGATGCTCGGGTGAATGGAAGTTGTCCCAACTCTTGGGCCGGTTTCCAGGCTTGGCTCCTCCGTCTAAACCCATTGGGCACTACCCCTGCTTTAGTGTCCTCAGAATTGAATTGTTTGCACCAACAGCCTAATGAAGCCGTCCAGTTGTTTTACGAGTGGTTCTGTGCTTGGTAAACAAAGGCAAAGACCATCGGCTTTGCTCATGATGAGAAAACGGTGCTCATCCAGCATTTGAATCCGGGTCTCAGCAAGAAGGTGTCTGAATTTGTCACCGCAGAAACTATCCGAGGGTTCCCTCTTACGATGGATTCAATTTTCATGACGGCGGTTGCTCACAACCAACACTACCGGGACTCTCACACCGCACCCATGGCCGGAGGATCGGGAAAACACCGCGCGGATGAAGACCGAGGAGGCGGGTTCCCCTGTCACAACTGTAAGAAGGTTGGTCACAGAGTGGGACAATGCCCAGAACCAAAATCAGCATCTCAAAAGGCGTGGCAGGCTAAGAACTTCAAAAGAAATTTAGAAAAAAAAATTAGTCGGTGAGGAATTGTCTCTCCCATTGACCTTACTTGTAATTTCTTCCTCATCTCCTGATATAAATCTTGTTGAATAATTAACCGAGCTTCATCGTGTCCATATCCACCGTGAGTCAGAATCAGCTGTTAATATTGCTAGTTGCCCAGGCATGGGGACAGCTGTGTCGGAACGAGCGTCATCAGTGGACTGTGAGTTGTCCGCTGTCGCCACCGACGAGTGCCATCCAATAGTAATGTCGGTGTCCGAGTCCCAAGGGATCTGCACTGAATTCCATCACCCAGTTGAGGGTCCTCCTTGACACAGGCTCTGGTTTGTCGTACATGTTGTCTTCTTTTGTCTTGAATTGTAATATCTCAATCTATCGGTCTAGTGACTCCTTCAGGGAGCGCACAACGGATGATAGGTTAGCCACAGTTTGTTTCAATTTGGCGGGAGTAAACTTTGCCTTAGAATGCAGGATTGCGCCCCTAGCTAGTTTCGACGTAATTGGATTGCTTCCAATGTTCACTCGACAGACTAGAGTACCAACACATGGCACCTACGAAACCCTAAAGGTGACGTAGTAGAATTTCATCTGAGCTCTTTGACGGCATGCAGAATTGTTACTCACGAATTATCTGTTATGACCGGTCAAGAAGAGCTTTTTCTTCCCAGAAACATCCGGTGTCACTAGTTTTTCGAGGGAGCCCGGGAGTCTTTCGTATGCCTAATGGAATCAGAAGGAGTGGCTGGACCACGGGATGAATTTCCAGTGGGTCTACCCACTTTGTTTGGTTTAAGAAATTTGTTGCAGTCGTTAATGACTTGCTTTGCAGAAGTCTTTGGACCAATAGAAAAGGTGTCTAAAAAACCTAGAACTATCGTGCACCTGATCCAGACAGGTGATGCGCAGCCCGTACGGCAGCTATTGCCAGCGTTGTTGGGGACCTTGAAAGAACGGTTGGCTAACCTCCAAGAGTCGGGGCTTATTCGGCCCTCCACATCTGCCTGGTCATCACCCATAGTAATGGTGAAGTACCCAAATTCGGGTAAGGTACGGCTATGTGTAGATTATCGTAAAGTCAGTGCACTTACAAAGAAAGATTGTCATCCACTCCCCATTATCCAGGAGTGTTTTGATTCGTTGAGAGACGCCAGGTTTTTCTCCAAGATAGACCTACAGCAAGGTTTCCATCAAATGCACATCCTAGATGAGGATGTGCCTAAAACCGCCTTCGGGACCAAGTATGGTCATTTCGAATGGCTGGTGATGCCTTTCGGGCTAGTAAACGCGCCAAGCACCTTCCAAAGGATGATGCAGCTGCTCCGAGAATACATCAATGTTTTCGTTCAGGTCTACCTGGATGACATACTTATCTATTCGAAGACAGAAGAAGATCACCTACAGCATGTCGAGTTCGTCCTCGAGATCTGAAGTGCAGTGGAGCGAAGTGCTCCTTTGGCTTGAGAGAAATCCAATATGTCGGACATGTGATCGGGTATAACTCAATCTGGCCAATGGAGGATAAACTAGAATGTGTCCATACCTGGCCTAGACCTCAGACTATCTTTGATGTTTGGTCGTTCTTGGGATTATGCGGATTCTATCGCCATTACGTGAAGAATTTCGCAATGATCGCAGAACCGTTACACAACCTTACAGCAGGGGGCGTAAAGAAGAAACAGGCAGTTCAGTGGCTTCCTGTTCAAGAGGTTGCTTTCTGTCTCTTGAAGAATGCGCTGGTAAGCGCGCCTATCTTGCTGATGCCGGACGCTCTAAAACGTTTCGTAATGGAGACGGATGCGTCTGACTTTGCGGTAGGAGCGGTACTGTTGCAAGACGGTGATATTCTCATCCTGCACCCTGTTGCGTTTGAATATTGTAAGCTTAATAAATCCCAGGTCAATTACCCTGCCCAAGAAAGGGAATTGTTAGCGATTATACACACCTGGAGAAAATGGCACATCTATTTAGATGGTGCAGTAGAAACAACCGTGGTATACATGGATCATGCGTTGTTGGTGTACCTTTCAACTCAACTACTCCCAACCAAGCGCCTCCTGTGATGGATCGAGAAGTTTGCAGAAATGGATATCAAAGTTTGGTACAAAAAAGGAAGCAATAATATCGTTCCGGACGCGACTTAGCCGTATTGGAAGAGATCAGTAATCAGCTACATGTGACAGATTGGCCCCTTATTATCCCATACCTAGAAGAAAAAATTGACTTACCGGAAGGAATCCCAGAGCAGTTGATCGCCAGAGCAAAAGAAAATTGGCACCTGTTCGATTATAATCTGCTTGATGAATCCCTGATCTATCTGGGTCGTCGAGGGTTGGAAGAACGGTTGGTCCATGACGAGATTGCACCTTGCAGATCCTGCGGGGTAGAGGTTGGTGGCCAAAGCGGTACAACAATGTCCAAAGTTACATGCATCTTGTGAATCTTGCCAAGTGCATGAGAGACCTCATGCCAACCAAGAAACGGGAGTCCAAAAGCCTCTGCCGGCGGTTATGCCATTCGAAAGATGGTCTTCCAATTTAGTCCAGATGCCGGCAAGTTATAAATCTGGTTATAAATGGATCTTGACAGCAATAGACCACTGAACCTTGTGGCCAGTGGTGGTCCCGCTGAAAGAAGCATCTGCAGTGGAGTTGGCTCAGGCGATCTTCGATGAGGTGGTTACGCCTTTTGGAGCACCAAAGGAGTTCCTCACAGACCGAGGGTTGAATTATCTCTCGTCCGGTTTTCAAAATTTTTTGAAAGCGGCAGGGATGACGCCAGTCAGAACATCGGGATACCACCCTCAGACAAATGGAAAGTCAGAAAGGTTCAACAGAATCCTAGAATCCGCTCTCTTTTGTCTAAATACAACCGGGGATCCTTCCAGATGGGAGGATTTTCTCCTGGCGGCCCTGTTTTCGGCCAGAATCCATGTCCGTGGCAGCAGCGGTTTTTGTCCTTTTGAGCTACTCTATGGAGTCAAACCGCGGCTGCCGCAGGACCGGCGACGAATGATTGCTGCAGAACCGGCTCTGCCGGGACAAGAGGAGCTTAAAGCTAGAATCGAGGCTTTAAACACCACTAGAATAGCCGCTACCGGACGCACAACCATTAGAGCAGCTAAGAATAAAGAAGAATTTGCACGAGATTTGGAGCCTTTTGTTGTTGGTCAGTCAGTTAAGCTGCGTAATGAGCGACATACCAAGGGAGAACCTAGATGGTTTGGCCCTTTCGAGATCTCTAAAGTTCTTGAGAAAAACGTGTATATCATCGTAGACCACGATGGAGTTGACTATCCTCAACCAGTCAATGGGAATAGTCTCCAAGCAGTAGCCCTTTGTTCGCTAATAGTGAACGATATGTGGGCTACCCCGCCGGCAATCGCCCAGCGGGAGAAACAAGCCGACACTCAGGTGGCTATGGATTTGCTTAAGAAAACCAATTCTTTGGCAGTGGCCAAGAAGAACGTCCCTGTGCCCATACCGCCAGGTGACTCAAACCCGGCTGGATCCAAAGGCTGGGCCCGGTGTTTGCGTCTCACATTGAAGCCACCGCCAATGGGATCTGGGACAGATCCAGTTAGAGGGGGGGATTTTGTAGCCAGGCTACCATACTCACGCTGGCAGCCCAACCACAGGTACACCGAGATTACACCCCTGCTTTAAGCAGGAGGCGTAACTCATGCAGCCTAGAAGACTGAGACGTGCCTACGATTGAGTTGTCTCACCTATTCACTTTACCCTAAAGGGGTTGCCCTGTACGGTAATAGTCCTCTTCCGCCCCCTTGCATGGGCGAGCCTAACAAATCCTCTCTGCCAACGGCAGAGAGGCTTACACCCAATTGCAACCTGCACGTCTGAGACAGGATTGTGACAACATGTAAAAATTGCATTGTTGGTACATTTTCATTAGTACAACCATCAAGCAAGACACCAATTCTGTTCAGAATTCATGCAGAAGTACCCTTGGATCCTGCGCACATGATGATGCTTTGACATTCATAAAATGTCTACTTGAGCACCTATGCCGAGCCTTTGCGCAAAAAGCAAAATAATTCCTCAAGACTGAATTATCACACTACGGATATGCGAGGCTTGCTGTATCCGCCCAATTGGTCCAGTACTAGGACTTTGGAGTTTTGATTGAACCATAGCAGCCAAAGTCAAAACTCATATGACCATACAGTAGTTTCAATAAAGCTTGCCCGAGCTGGGGAAGCTCCGAACCAAAGAAAATAAAAAACAAAGCGAACGGTGGCGGGCAATACAGGCCTCGACGACCTAGGCTAAATGGCCACTTTCTTTGGTTTTGGTCCTAGAGAGATGGGACCTGTCCCATTCAACTCGTTGGGTCGATTGGGGGCTCAGGCCAGCGCGACGTGTGCCGACCTGTGTCACTCCCCACCTCCCTGGCCTCAACCCAGTGCCCACATCGCTTTTGGACCGGTCTCTGGGGCCTGTACGACCGGCCATACAGGTAGTGAGGCGCAAAAAAAAAAAATTGAATTTTTTTTGACGGAATATTTTCCGATGCGATGACAAGCTTTTTTGAAATGACTGTAAAACCTTCAGCCGATTGATGTGTTTGAGGCACTATGTATATGGCCCATCAGATGTTGAACTTCAAATAACTGTTCGGTCGCAATTATCTAGGGGAAGCGATGGTACAAGAAAAAAACAAGCCACAGCCAAAATAGTGCAAGAGTCGTAACAATCTAATGCCGCTGAGATAAATATACGAATCTGACGAGAACAGGTGCTGATTTGCGGCTGAGTAACTTGCCGGCAAATAATGTGTGACGTCTCACGCCAAATTGAGGGGATTGGGACCAAGTCCCGCCCTGGCGGTCGGGCGAGCCCGCAGCGAGCGCAGCGAGCTGCGGGCTCACCGCCAGGCGAGGGACTTGCTAAGTTCGTTGCATGGGAGGTTTCTCTATTATATTCTTTTTTATCTTCGGTCACTACTTATAGTGGCCTCTGTTGTAGGGATATTTCCCCAGTCCGCTTAGAAGTTGTATTTTCCTTAAATAAAGAATACTCTTTTATCCCAATATTAGCCTAAAGCCTCATAACATCTGAAGAGCCCCGCTTCAGGTCCTACCCCGCCAAGATTTCTCCAGTGATCAGAGTCAATAGTTACATGCAGGAGAAGTGTTGATTCTCATTTTCCTTGCGGTTGGCCGGCCAGACTCAGCCGCAACTTCCCAAGTTTTACAATTAAGAGAGCATCCCCGTACCAGGCTTGCAAAACACTTTGACCAACTGTCTCTAGCAGGCGTTTGTAGAAAGCACTCAGATGCTTCTGGGCTTGTTTGATCAAATATCGTTCATTGGTGGGGAGAGTGGCACGGATGTACCATCCTTTTCAACATCACCTCGGCGTAGCGGCCGTACAGCGAGGAATCACGATGGGACACCTACTCTGGTCTTCCCTGAGCCCTCGTTATGCACTGTACAACTTTTGGGGCACAAAAGTGTTGGTCTTACTGATTGGGCCTTGGTTCACATCTATAATCGTGTTCATGATGGGGAAGTATTCTCTTCAAAAAGCTTTCCGGCAACGTAATTCAGCCCTCAACCATCGCTCGAATGATGTCCCAATTTCTTGGGGGCTATGTTCTTCAGCTGCTAGTGTGAAAGCGCCTGCCCTCAATCGCATCTATGGTGTAAAAAAGGCTAAGTTTTACATTGCCCAGGGCGCAAGCGGGGTGATACATACAACTGTTGGGTGACAACTTGAAACAGTGTATAAGCTGAAGTCGACTGCGAGGTGGCTTTAAATAAGAACAAGGAATTGTGGGGAAAAAGGTAGAGGTGGGTGGGGTCAAGGGCGTGCAGCACTACACACAGAAAAAAAAAGATGAATCAAGTGGAACGACGCTAGCGAAAAGGGAATGAGAAATCGATAAGAGTTTCGTCGGGTAGTTGGCCTGATCTCCCAGTTGACTCTTCTTGTTGTGCGTGTATGGGAAGACCTTCCATCAAGAAGTTTGCGGTTTCTGGCCAGTGGCGAAAACACTTATTTTAGACAAAAAAAGAAGGCTGATTTCAAACAAGGGGTAAAACCAACTGGTCAAGCTTTTCCTTTTCCTATCAAAATTCCAAAATGATTCAGCAGTGAGAGCTCTATAGAAAGAACCAGCTTGATATCCTGATCGCTGACCTTTAGATTTGCTAGGCTCATCTTCGTATGCATTGGGAGAGCGAGGTGGGGTAGGCAGTGAATGGGACTGTGTGGGTTGATTGGATGGGTCTAGCCTGGCTTGGTTTGTTGAGGTTGTTGAAGGGCATGGTCTGGGGGCTGAAGAACGAGATGGACAGCAGTCTGAATCGGAATGATCGGATTCGTCGGAAGATTCATCAAATGCCTTGGGCTTGTTGTAAATGCAACAGACTGAAGAAACAAATTCGATGAGAAACGGAGGGCAAACGACTTGGAAGGGAATGACAAGGGCTTACCTTTACTCTTTTTCCTTCCCAATCCTTCGTTATCGATGACGTTCTCTTGCCATTGCACTCGTGGTTGACGACGTTGAGATCCTGGGAGTGGTCCTGCACGAAGGATGAGAGTAGCACCAGTGCTCGAGTCGGTCGCTTGGCTTTCATCCGGCCTACTGCTGTTGTCTTGGTTGATTACCATCGTACGCGAGCCACCGGCGGCTGCCAATCGATCGTTTGAGCCTACAGCCGTGGCATTGGGTTGGCTGAAAGTCGGAGAATTCATGGAAAGAGGGAAAAAAAGAGAAAGCCAGAACGGAATTTACCAAGACCTCCATTAGAACGGGTGCGAACCGGGTGTTCCTGACGGGGCCCCGAAGCACTGGACACCGCTCCCCGACTGCAGCTCCACAATTCATTGATAAGTGTTTGAAATTCTTTAACTTGAAATATGTTTGATAAGCCTTTGGAAAAAGTGAAACAAGGTTTAATGATTTTCCTAATCTCACTTCATCCATGATTATTTCTTGTGGTGCTGTTGGGAAGTCTTGTCTATTTTTTTAGCATTAAAGTCAACTATTTGGAGAAGCTTCAATTCATACTGGGGATTTTTTCCCCTCAAGTGAGACCACCACTACCCATGTATTGAAAATGGTGGATGAAAATTCTTGATTTCTCCAGAAATGAGCTTTCCTGGTGCCTAGGGTCAACTGTGGGCCCGCTACGCTAACCGTAGCGTATCACAGTGTAATTCTGCTAATAGCTGACAGGTTTTATGCTGGCTGTTAGTGGGTTTTGCGCTATTGCTACACGCCCCTATCTAAAAAAGGCCGTCGCTACGCTGCATTACGGCTGTTTCTAGCAGAAAACCCATAATGCCTGTAACACGGCATAGCGGCGCTAGAAAATCTGCTAACACTACATTATTTTCAGGCAGAAAATACAACTGCTAAGCTGCACTTTTTCTTTGCAAAACAACTCAGTGTAGCAGAGCGGCCCAGTGCTGCAAGGGTGGGCAGTTCCGTTATCGGGGTTATCCTGGGGATTTTGGATAATGTAACTTTTATTGCTATCCAAATTTATGATTTTCAGTAAAGTAAACTTATCTTCAGTGTAAATTATAGTAAAGTGACCTTAATAAAGGTATCCAATTTTGTCCATTGGATCAAGTAACTAATTGCTAGTTATCCAGGAATGTATCTAGAAAAAGTTACTTTAGCACATACCAGGATTTTCTATATTTAAACACACTTTTTTGGTATACTAAATGGGCTTTGAACAATCTCCTACCAAATTAATTTATAAGATGGTTGATAAGTTGATCTAAAAAAACAAAAAGAGACTTTATCTCTCAAAAAATTGATCAACTGAGCTTTTTCTGTTGTGTCAGTTTTAATAGAAAATCTATAATGATTGATTGCCAAATGGAAGCCAACACGCTGAAAGAAACAAGAAGTTAGAAATGAAGAAACAATAAGAGATCAAAGGAAAAGAAAGAGAAGAAACACCGACAGTGAGCACAAGAGAAAATATTGAAAGAGAGGCAGCTATGAGGAAGGAAAGAGATGAAAGAGAGTGGTTGGACTGAAGAGGCTTGATTAGTAAATTGTTGAGGGAGGAGATGGAGATAGACGAGTCTCACCAGGCAGCACAGAATTGAGCCAAACAAGTGTGAACCCTGCACCTCACAGGTTTCACAAAAGATGAATCAGATAAGATGCTTACATAAGCCAACCGGACTACTACTCATTCCCAGCACTCCCCCTTGACCTAGCTCGGGAGAGACCCATCATTATACTTCTACTGTGCTAGGTAAGTATTTCCTTCTTCCTTTCCTTCTTCATTTCATTTTCCTTTTCTCCCTTTCTTTATTCTTCAGATCAGATATTGTACTTACCGAGAGACCCATCATTATCCTTCTACCGTGCTAGCACGTTGAAATCCAAACCAAGGCTCTAGAACTGTCTCTCCAGGAACATGATTCCTGGTTCTACGACCCCCGTCAGTGAAGAGCTCTCATAGCTCTTACACTTTTTTTTTCTTGAACCTCAACCATCCGAGAACGGCTACTTCCTTTAGCCTTCGTACCACTTTTCCGTCCAAACCTGCCTTCCGAAATTTTTTTTTTAGACAACGTATGTCAACAAGATCAAACACCGGCATTTTGATCCCTCAAACTGATCCCAAAGCCATAATCCGAGCCACAAACGCATAACGTTGCCATTTAGTATCACAGGCGCTGAGAAAAAAGAACACCGTGTTTGTCCCACTTCCCACATCACCAAAGAGGATTGAATCCCCTCCACCTACAGCAGCATCATCATCCCCTTCCTAAAGCCTTCCGAGATGGAGAATGCACAAGCCACAAGCTCGGCCGTACCTAACACATCTGACACCAACACTCTGGAGAATTACATGAAACTACTCATGCAGGCTCAACACCAGAGTGTGGTACTGGTGCAAGCAAACCATCAAGTCGCTTCAGAACAAATGGCTAAATTGGAGGAAACGATCATGGTGTTGTTGGTCAAACCTGAACCAACCGAGCAACCACCGCAATCAGACCCCACTTGCATTGATCTCCAACACTTCCGAGCTTCAGACGGACCCGTTTTCCTTGGCCCCTTTCAACTTGTGGAACCTTTCCTGAATTGGATTCGAGCAATCCAAGTCTTTTTCACCACAAAGGGTGTTACACACAATCAAGACAAGATACGGGTCGTGGGAAGCCTAATCCGGGAGACCAATCTACTAGCAAAGCTGAAGCCTTGGCGGGAGGCTCATGGGATGAGTTCAAATCACAGCTGTTCAAGTATGCACTACCCCCACTTTGGCGCATGACCCTTTGTCAGTTGAGGATGGGTGATACAGAAAGGTTATTTACGTACTCTACAAAACATGATCAACTCCGATAACAAACTGATCTCTGACTTCAATGTGAAGCGGTCACATTCGGACTGCACGGAGAATTACAAG
Source organism: Puccinia horiana (assembly GCA_001624995.1). Lineage (NCBI taxonomy): Eukaryota > Fungi > Basidiomycota > Pucciniomycetes > Pucciniales > Pucciniaceae > Puccinia > Puccinia horiana. The sequence continues at coordinate 825,082 of LWDY01000028.1, read as the reverse complement.
CACTTGTCAACAATTTTGAGTTGCTTCTCCAGTCACCCTTTGCATAACAGGACTTTGAGCGGCGTACAAACCTTTTTTTTGAAGGACTACTGAAGAAATCAATCAGCCAAAACCAGCTAATGCTAACAAATGCAGCGAGCAGCCCCCCGGCATCGACAAAACTGGGATGGGAAGATGTTGTGTGGCGTATCCACATATTTTTGGACTCACAAGGTCAATGCCACTATTGTAAGAAGAGTTGTGGCAGTCTACCCGGTTCATGCCCAGGACCCTTGGATCACACGTTTGTTGACATCCCAGATTCCTTCAAGACCCCCCCCCCCAAACCAACGGACTACAAGCTACCCCGAGCCAGAGGGACTAACTTGAGTGGAGCGGGCAAACCAACTTATCCACTGGCGGGAAGACCATCTACCAACAACGGGCTATTCCCGAGTCTTGATACAGCCACTGTTGAGGCCTTAGCGGACCTAGATGAAGAACTTCATCTCAGCCGGACCAAAGGGTACATATCATCATCACCACCCCGTCGACTGGTCATCAGTTTATCATGTGGGGAAAGGAACTTATGTGGTCTAGTTGACACAGGATCTGAACTAAACTTGATCACCGACGAGGAGGTGTCTGTGTGTAACTTGTCCCAGAGGAATCTACCCGTTCCGACCAAGGTTAGCCTAGCCCTCAAAGGCAAAGCAAATACCCCAATTGTGCTGAGGGAATTTACTGTGGCTTCTCTTCACCACAACCACTTGGGTCAGACTTTCAAGGATGTCCCACTTTGTTTGGGACCGATACGATTCTTGGTACACCTTTCCTTTCTTGTTTTCATCTGCCGGTCTCCATTCCACATCAATCTCTCTGTTGTATTGATTCGGGCCGCAAGATTGTGGATTACCGATTAAACACGTGGCCACTCTTACCCTTGATTCAATTGAACCTCAGTACCCATGTGAGCAATCTGAGAAAACCATCCTTTGAGAGTTCCAGGACCTGTTCCCAGTTGCCAATGATGAAGAAGCCGATGGGTCCTTCCCTGAAAAAATGCAAATGGAAAGTTCCAAAATATGGGACGAGCCAATACGCTGTGAGAACTCCTTTTGGGATGGGATGGCAGTTCTGTGAGGGGGAAATAACAGAGGTAATATTGCAAGGATGTATGAAGCTATTACAACTGATAAGGGTGGTTTTAAAGACCTGCCCCTCTATGTACTACACAAGAGTTAACACAACAAATTATTTATTTATTGTGGCAGACTAATGATAGAGAAAATTATGTGTAGCAGTCTCTAATCGGACCTAGAACAACTTTTACCTCCAGATCTTGCAAACAACTCTGTGAGTGGATGCTAAAAGATAAAGATAATGAAATAGATAAGATAAAACTGATGGAATCCAGGTAGAGTGAAGATTTAATGGAATGACTTGGATGATGATACTGATAAGTAAAAATAGATAAGATGAGTTATTTTTTATAATGTTTATATTTTATAGAGATGAATAAGGAGATATTTGAAGAGATGAATGTGAACTATTCAGGATTTTATGTCCCCTTCCTTAACCTTTAGTCAAGGGGGATACCTGCCGTAATACTGGATTCCTTTACCAACTTAAAGGTATGAAAAGCTTTGATGGACTGCCCCATTGAGAATTAAACCCCTTGGATATGGATGAGTGTGATCTACAGTTACTACTACTTATCTAATTTTTATAACTGGATTTTACAAGTGGTGATGAGTACTACTTTAAATGGCTGATAGGTGACTAGTGCCTGGATGACTTGCTGATCAGTGTGTCTCCGAGTGACTGGGGAATGTTGAGAGGGGAAAAGAGGCCCTCCTTTTATAGTAAAATCTGAGGCATTTGTGCTGGTGGTAAATTATTTGAGGCAGGTTTGCTGGTGTGCGTTGAACCATGAATTCTGATTGGTCAGGACTTGATGGCTGGATCCTGTATTCTGATTGGCCAGGACTTGATGATCATATTTGTGAACTGAACCGCAAATTGTGATTGGTCAGGAATTGATGACTAAAATACAAGAGGTGAACCATGAGCTTTGATTGGTCAGGACTTGATGGCTGAATCCTGTATTCTGATTGGTCATGACTTTGTGACTGAATCCTGTATCCTGATTGGTTGAAGCTAATTATGTACTTAAATCTACTATGTATTTATTCTATCTATTATGTATTTGGACTATGTTTTATGTACTTAGAATATGTGATATGAGATAATTACTGCTTTAAATCTAAATATATATGGATATATGAGTGGGATAATTGATTCTTTACCACATGTGATGCTTGAACCGATTTGGACCACCACAACGCCTCTCCCAGCATGATCATTCCTAAGAAGTACCCAACTGCCCTCCCTTGTTGGGTTTGTGACTACCAGAAACTCAATAGCGTCACGGTCCGCGACCCCTTGCCACTCCCTAATGTAGATGAGCTGGTCCGGATGGTAGCAAAAGGTAAGGTCTTCTCCATATTGGATCAGACCAATGCTTTTTTTCAAACCAGGATGCGCAATGCTGACATTCCGTTGACGGCGGTGAAAACCCCATGGGGGCTCCACGAATGGTGTGTCATGCCAATGGGGCTGACCAATGCGCCGGCAACACATCAGGCCCGACTTGAAGAAGCACTGGGCAGCTTGGTCAACAACCTCTGTGTTGTCTATCTTGACGATATCGTGGTCTTTTCGGATTCCTTCTCGACCCACAAGCGAGACCTCCGATTGGTACTGGAAAGACTCAGACAGGCCAACCTGTACTGCAGCCCCAAGAAAACCCAATTATTCCGAAGAGAAGTGAAACTCTTGGGGCACCGGATCTTGTCGGAAGGCATCAAGCCGCACAACGAGAAGATAGCGGAAATTCTGAATTGGCCATCTCCGAAGTCGGGCAAGGGAGTCCAGAAGTTTCTTGGCACTGTACAGTGGATGAAGAAATTCATCAAGGACTTACAGAAGTACGTCGAAACGTTGACTCCACTCACCAGTAGCAAACTCGACCCAAAGAATTTCCAATAGGGGGGTGCGGAGGAACAAGTGTTCAACAACATAAAGAAGTTGATGACATCCCTGCCTTGTTTGAAAACCATCAACTACGAGTCGGACAAGCCCTTGTGGTTGTTCACCGATGCAAGTGGTGCAGGCCTTGGCGCCGCATTTTTCCAAGGCAAAGACTGGAAGGAAGTGTCCCCCATAGCCTACAAATCCCATCAAATGAACCTAGCAGAACGTAACTACCCGGTACACAATAAAGAGCTTCTCTTTTGGCCTCACATGGCAAAGGAGGTTGGGCAATTTATCCAGACATGTGAAGTCTGTCAGAAGACAAAGGCGCCAACTACGGCCCCCATGGAAAAAATGCTGACCCCGACAATTCCACACAGACCGCTGTCAGATATTGCCATTGATTTCATGGGGCCGCTGAAAGCAACTGGCCACTTTGAAATGCTGTTGTCATGTACCTGAAGACTTTCAGGATTTACTTGGTTGATTCCGGTTCTCCAACGCAACACGGTGGAGAAAACGGCCAATAGATTCTTCAGCGGATGGATTTCTCTGTTCTGGCCACCCAGTAACATTATCGGCGACCGAGAAAAGATCTGGAAGTCCTTGATGGCGCGCATGAACATTCGCTTTCACATGTCGTCCGTGTTCCACCCTCAGGCCGATGGGCACAGTGAACGCACCAACAAAACTGTGGGGCAAGTCTGGCGAAGAAACAGGGTAAATGGCTGGAAAGCTTGCCAAGCAGTCGAATTCGCCATTAATACCGCAGTCAATTTAGCTACCAGTTATAGCCCCCTAGAACTCTTGCTAGGGTGTCAAACAAGTTTGTTCCCTTTGAGGGATACAGATGCAGTTGAACCTCCCTTTCGAAATGGTTATCCACCCGACTGGGCTGCGTCTCAAGACATGCTGTGGACCAGCAGAGTTCGACAAGCGGTCCAACACAATAAGCATTGCCGGGACCAGCCACCAATCATAGCTGGCTCATGGGAGCTCCTTGATTTGGCAGATTGGTGGGGACATCACCAAGGTGGCGCCGACAAACTGAAAGAATGCTTTGAAGGTCCTTACAAGGTCACACACGTTTTCAACCATGGGCAAAGCGTGGGGCTCAATCTCCCAGCTGGCGACAAATGCCATCCAACCTTCCACGTTTCAAAGGTGAAACCTTTTCACATGGAGGAGACCCAGCAGCTTCAATTGGAAAAGAAGTAAGTTCTCTCCTTTTGATGCACCTCTGGGCAACTACTGCCGTAAAAGTTTCAAAAACAATACCTTGGCCACCTTGTGAGCACCCTTTGGGTGTCCTTTGTGATTTTAGGCTGGCAACATCCTTGGGCAAAACAACAGCGGCACGGGGTCCTACACTTCCGGCTCGGCTTCATCCTCGAATCCCTCTTCATTCCTTTTTTCCTCTCTCATCTCCCCCTTCCTTTTTCTTCTCCTTCTTTCTTTTTCCTTTTTTTTTCTCTTCTTCTCCTTGTAGGGGGGGGGGGGAGACTGTGAACCCTGCACCTCACAGGTTTCACAAAAGATGAATCAGATAAGATGCTTACATAAGCCAACCGTACTACTACTTATTCCCGGAACTCCCCCTTGAGCTAGCTCGGTAGAGACCCATCATTATACTTCTACTGTGCTAGGTGAGTATTTCCTTCTTCCTTTCCTTCTTCATTTCCTTTTCCTTTTCTCCCTTTCTTTATTCTTCAGATCAGATATTGTACTTACCGAGAGACCCATCATTATCCTTCTACCGTGCTAGCACGTTGAAATCCAAACCAAGGTTCTAGAACTGTCTCTCCAGGAACGTGATACCTGGTTCTACGACCCCCGTCAGTGAAGAGCTCTCATAGCTCTTACAAAAAGATGAATGAAGAAAGATAGAATGAAAGAAAAGCAGTCAAGTGTTGGTGCAGAGAAGAGAAGAAGAGGTGAGTCAATTGAATGAGGAGTATGAATGGAAGTTGAGAGTGAGTTGAGTTCAGGGTTGGATGAGTTGAAGTGGAGTTTGAATCTTGTGACAGGTCTGTGAATTCTACAAGTTTTAGTTATGGTAACTGATGAAGTAACTTATTTTCAGTTGTCCCTTCTTTGGAATTGGATTAAGTAACTTGAGTAAAGTTATCAGTAACTAGAAGCAACGGTGGGCCGCTACACAACACTGTGCTTTTTTGAAAAAAAAAGTGCAGCATAGTGGCCTTTTTTGAATCCCAATAGCGCTGTAGTGTTAGCGGCCTTGTAGGGCTGCTATGCTGCGTTACACTGTGTTCCGCCTCTTTTAGCGGGTTTTTTCACTAAAGTGCGTGGTAACGCAGCGTAACAGCCTCTTTTTTTAAGGCCAGGCGCGTAGCAATAGCACTACATCTGCTAAAAGCCGGCAGAAAACCATTAGCCGTAGTGGAATTACACTACGGGTAGTGTAGCTGGCCCACTGTTGCTAGAAGACAAAGTAACTTAAAAAGTTAAGCTACAGCCATACTAAAAGTTATCCATTTGGATAATGTAACTGTCCACTGTTGCTGGTGGGATTAATGAAAGATTCAGACTGGCTGTGAGGAGCCATTCAATTGAAAATCAGTGGGTTTCCAACCAGTTTATTGATACTGAAATGATATTAAAATAATTAAAACAGTCACCTCACTGTGCTGGGATTGAGACCATCAGTCAGACCCTCCAATTTGTCCTCGTCATCGATTGGCTTAGGCAAGTACCTTCTTTAAAGAAGCCCTGAGGGGGAAAAATCAGGCCATTATGGAATCCCTGACGGGAAACCAATTGAGCCACCCCTTTTTTGATTTTTTGATTCTTGCTTGTCATTCAAGCAGTTAAACCAGAGCTTGAGGTCTTCTAACACAAAGATTGATGATGTGAGGAATACAAGGCCTTACGTCCTGACCAGTGATAAAGTGATATACTAAGAACTGGCTGCCTTAAATTACAGTGACCCCGCGATGTGAGCATCCACATTGTATGCATACATTTTTGGTCACCACAAATTTGCAAATTTTTCAGCATAACTCCTAATGCATAAAAGTTCAAGGGAACAAAGTGAAAATATGCTTACATGAGACAGAGAAAGTGGGCCCAAGGCAAGCATGTATGTATTTACATGTAAATACCGCATAAATTTACATAGAATCTTCAAAAAAAATTACAAGACACCTCAATCATCAACCAATCAAAATACACTTATGTATTTATGTATGTAGTGAGGAGTTGTGCACCTGCCTTCTGATGTAAGCATAATCATCTGTTGATTTCACAATGCTTACATTGGAAGGTCCTATATTAGCATATGCTTAATTCAATAAGAAGCATAACATATCCATTGACCATCAGTATGCTTACATTACGGGGTCACTGTAGTGATATGATGATGTGATTTGAGATGAGGAGGGATGATTAAGATAGAATATTGTCTCTTCTTGGATTTTTAAGGAAAATTTAAATCACAAGGAGTGTGTCTTATAGCTTGAGGATAACAACTAATTCTAATATAAGCATAGAAAGTGATAATACTGAGAAAGAATATATAGAAGGGTTGAATAAGGGATAAGTTATGCATTCTTTGTATTAAATGAAATTTAAGCTTAATTAAGGTAAATTGTGTTTACTTTCTGGCTGACATCCACTTGTTCATTGAGTGCAGTGTTTACTGCCTCCAATGAACACTTGGTGATGGGATGGATTGTTTAATCCCTGCCTTGACCAATTTTTTATTGGATGAAGCTTTAATTCACTCCCTTCCATAACTGTTAATCCACCGTCATCTAAGGGAGCGTATAATGCCCTTGAAGACTGGCAAGGAAAATTCATTGAGGTGTGTAAACACTTCCTCCAATAACTGGGCCTTAACATTCTTTGAGGGTGAAACATAGCCCCTTGTAGGAAATTCATTGTCCAGTCAGCAAGGGGTTACAAGCTCCCTGACTTGACCAGTATGAAGTGGTCATAGAAATGAGTGTTTCCTCCCCCAATGACAGGTAAGATCTGTTCATTGAAAGGATAAAGCACACATTCAACTGAAAAGGTTTTAAGTCTTCAAGGGAGTAACATTCCTGTCAATTACCAGTAAGGTCCTGTCATCAAGAAGAGTATGAAATCATGTTAATGGCCAGTCAGAGCCAGCTGCATTGGCCTGAGAGGTGGCTGTGGGCCCCCATTGGAAAAAGGATTTGGGCTAATATGTTCTATATTTTCAGAATACAGAAAGTCTGTATTTTAAAAGTGACCAAAAGGTGGCTTGATTGGTGTCCCCTCAGGGCTTACATACTTATTTGATAATGGATAGATAAAATCTCTAGATAGGTAAGAATGTGTGCATACTTATTTCAGAACATGTTGAGATTGCCATATTAAAAACTGTAAAATTCCGTCAAGAAGCTCTGTAGGAAGGAATAATAAAGGTAATCAATCCTAGGTCTGTTGATTGATTTACGTTGATTCTGAATTATATTCACTCAAAAAGCCAAATTTTGGAGATTAAGGAAAAGTTTTGTGTTGAGGGGGCACCATCCTTATTTAGTATTGCATCTGATTCTTGTCTGAAGTCAGCAATGCACAGGAGCAAGTAATTGGGAGTACAACTTCAAGGGACCAATTAATAATATTTCAAAACAGTGGGGAGTTACTCATCAGTTACTGGAAAAATCTGATTTTTGTCTCAGTGTAATAATAATAATAATAATAATAATAATAATAATAATAATAATAATAATAATAATAATAATAATAATAATAATAATAATAATAATAATAATAATAATAATAATAATAATAATAATAATAATAATAATAATAATAATAATAATAATAATAATAATAATAATAATAATAATAATAATAATAATAATAATAATAATAATAATAATAATAATAATAATAATAATAATAATAATAATAATAATAATAATAATAATAATAATAATAATAATAATAATAATAATAATAATTTTAGTTGCAAACTAGAGATTGTTCATCAGAACAAAACAAACAAGCAAATGAAAAAAGAAAGTTATCTTTACCTAGAGGACCAACAGGACAATGAAATGAAAGTTTTCAAACTTAGTTGGCCACTAGAGCAGACATCCCCAGCTTCAAAAAGGTTGACTCTGCTGCACAAGATGATGCTGAGCTTTTTGGATGATGATAAGACCGGGCATGTCTTTGAGTGATCCTGGAAGTAAAAAAAATCAATCACATTCAATATTGGAGTGAAAAAACAAAAAATTATCAATCAAAACAATTTATCACACCACAGGAAAACTGAATTCACCCGCATGAGGTTGGTCCTGGTTTTATCTAATGATTATCTAATTCTTATCTGACTTTTTATATGACATCCTCATCTCACTGATTATCCAATGCTTATCTGACTTGTCATCTCATTCTTATCTCACTGTTCATCCCATGTTTATCTCATTCTTATCCCGCTGTTTATCTCATTTTTAAAACAAACACCTAAGGCTATAGATTGAGATCTGGTGTAGTGGGGGCTTGCTTTGTGGGTGTAGCGGGGGCTTGCTGGGGCTGTGGTGTACCCCCCGCCCATGCAGTTAGCAGGATGTATGCAGTTTGGTTGAATTTTCGCAGGTGGATAACTTAAGCCATCAACCACCCTGTTCGATTTCTGGCCACCATTCACTCCGAATCAGCGCATAGATCGATTCGGTTATCAGAATGGCATCAACTCGTCAAGTGATGACCATCGGCGGTCTCACTGTTCTTACGGCCGGACTGACTTATTGTCTGTACTTTGATTACAAGAGGCGGAACGACCCGGTGTTTCGCAAGAAGCTTCGTGCGTACCTGTTTTCCCCTTGCAGCCTTCAGGAATCAAATAGCGGGTTATCTCCAAGAATTTCAATCGACTGATCATTTTTTTCCTGTTCGCATAACTAGTGAAGGAACAACGTCGACTGGTCAAGAAAAATCAAGCCCAAGATAGGAATGTATCTCGCGAGTTGGAAAACATGCTCGAGGCTGCTGTAGCCACTGTCAATGCCGAGCCACTTCCGACTACTGTCGAAGGCAAGGAGCAATTTTTTATGGAGCAAGTTGGGATCGGTGAAATGCTAGCTTCCAGTGAGTTCGAGACATCCTAACGGAACATAAGTCGAGTCAAATAATAATACATCCTCTTTTTTTCGTCTGATGATTCAGAGATGCCTCGAGGTGCTATGCCAGCGGCCATCGCTTTTTTCAAAGCTTACAAAGTTTACCCTTCCCCACAAGAACTGATGGTCATCTACCAACGGACAATTCCCCCAGAGATCTTCGCAATCATTGTGTCAGTCTGTTTATCAGTACTACCGCAAACTATCTAGCGCTGTCATACTTACCCTCTATTTGCTTTATCTTGTTTTGTTTACAGCGAGATGATTAAAATAGACGTGAACCGAGTCATCAATTCCGCCAGGAACTCTTATCGAAATCCTAGCCAACGTGCCCAGGCTAGCTCAGACGGACCAGTGATAGAAGAAATCACCGGCGACGAACGCGCACTGATCGACGCTCTGAAATCAGTTGCCGCTTCTGGGCCCCCTTCAGACCCGGTCAAGCCGACTTCAGACCAGACCAAGCCCGCCTCCGGCGAGACTAAACCAACCGCTGGCGAGCCCAAACCAACTTCTGACGACTTCAAACCACCCTCAGGCGAGTCCAAATCAACCTCAGACGAACCCACCGATGAAGAGGCTGCCCCTAAATCAACATCACTCTCCAACAACCCGTCAAGAGATCTTATCACCGGAAACAGCTCGGTTGCACCCTCAGAAACCGGAAGTGCCACAGGCGCAAGCCAAACAGCCAACAGCTTTATTCTAGTCGACGATAATTCCCCCCTTCAGGCTCAGACCTCCGAGAATGTTCTCACGCCCGCCGAAGCAGAGAATCTGTTATCAGATGACCTCATCAGCGCAAGCGAACTTCAGGCGCAAGCCTACCAAAAAGCAGAAGAAGAACATGCCAAGGAGCAATCCGACGAGCACACTATCCCAGCGCCTATTGCAGGATAAAAAGAAGCTAGCCGAAAGCCGTAGTGGCGGACCTCGCCGAACCGTTGAAATTTATATCCTTGTGCTTTGCATTATCCTTCTCTTTTTTACATGCCCTAGAACATAGTAGACCACAATCGAGCCAATGAACCTTTATGTTTGTAGCTCCCTACAAAAGTTAGATGATAAGCCATGTGAAATGAATATCCCCTCCGCTTTGTGTCTTGTTCCGTGTGTGAAGCCATTGCCTTTGCCTGCTACAAATATCCAGCCTTAAGTTTAACTTGGTTGAGTGCATCCCAGTTTAACTGGTATACCATCAACTGAGCCAATTATGTTGGAAGTTTATGTAAGTGTGACAGCGATTGCATCTGATAAATTGCGTTGATAACACATATGTTGTATAAGTTCATTGTTTCATATCCAAATTGCAAGATGATCTTTAGTTGGAAGACTAAAGCCCCATTTCCTTTTGATCCCAGGCGGCATATGGCAGCTACAAGTTGGATGGATGGGTCTTGCTGGGGATTCTGAGAGGATTTGTAAAAGATTGAATTGATTCTATCAAGTGGAGAAGATTGAGATAAAATGGACAAAAAAGGCGAAGGAAGCAGGATTCAGGAAGGCTTTAAATGACCAACAAGTTGTAACATGGATGTAATTGTGATGTGGTCCCACTGGCTGTGAGGTATCTTTTTTGAAGTTGAGATTGTCAATAAAAATAACATTCCTCAAGATACTAGTCAAAAAGCATTATGGGTTCAGTTGAGCTTGAATTGTCTGCTTCAGGTAGTTGCTTGTGCTGAGAAGGTGTTTGGATGGATGGATTGGATTGGAATCATAGGCTTGACGAGTGGTGAATGATTTGGGGGAGAACAGTTGATGGGAGGCTAAATTTTATTGACAAGTTTGGAACCCATTGATATATGAAACACTTGGGTTTTTTTGTTCCAAAACCCTGTTTGGTTTTTAGCTACCCTGTTAAGGAAATCTTTCAATCAGAAATTGTGGATTTGGCAATCTCACATTGATGGGTTTTGAAGGTGGATTTGGGCATATTGGATCACCACATAAAATTCATAATCACAAGTGATATAGAAAAGTAAAAAGGGGCCTTTTGAAATACATTTTTGTCAATATATTTATCAATTTTCATTTTTAGGGACACATTTTGCATTACGTGACCAAGGCTCAAGCGCTGAAGTGCTCGAGCTTAACAAAGCCCCTGCTGGGGGACGAATTCCCCGCAGGGGCTTATGAGTTATTCACGAATGTTCGCCTGAGAGAAACACGAGATTTAGGTCATTTGAGACCATTAATTTTTTTTAAAATCACCATGATTCCGCCCACCCACATCCCATTGACTAGGCATGCGCTAGCATCCTGCGCACATTTTTCCGCCTTCCAAATTCTTGTGGCATTCTTCGTTTTTTTTTTATAATTTTTCCAACAACCCCTTCCCCCTCCTCCTCCAAGGTTGCTTTCCCACGGTCACCCCGTCGCCAGATTCATCAATGCGCCATGGCGCAAATTTTTCAGAGGATAGGAATCTTGTCAGTAGAGGTTTTTTTTTGGTTTGAGGTCCAGAAATTGGGTGATTCGGCCATTTTGTGCACAAGATCAAGGCCTATCATGGTTTCGCTGGGGGGCTGCTTTGCTCTTGTGGAAAAAATGGCAGAAATTGATTTGTGGGTGACTCCAAAATTTGGCGGGGGCTCTCAGGCGGAAATTCCCGCTAACTCGCAAGTCCCTCTCGCTTCGCGAGAGGCGCCCTGCGACGACCGCGGGTGCGACGAAGGACTTGTGTCAAGTTCGTGAAGTGCTGTGGTTGAGCTTGGAAAACAATGTGGGCCGTGGCTAATTATGGATAACCCACTGCGACACCCATTTTTTTGGTGGGTGATACGAGTTATCCCCGATCCATCTGGGGTGCACACCGGGGATACCCGAGGATACAGCCCGTCATCCTAAACCACTGCACTTGCTGTATCGCCTTTTTCTGATTGTGTACCATATTTCTGCCTCAAACGATGAACGACGCAGACAGAAAAACCCAGAGCTCGACCAACCCACTCCCGCCTTCTTCCAAACGCGCCAGTCTACGCCTCGCCAATCTAAATCCACCAGCCCGTCCCGGATCCACCTCATTTGACTCGTCCTTGAAAAAGAATACTGCGTTCATCAAACGACTCAAGACCGGCTTGCATGCCAACGAAAATGTCCAGATCTTGATCAAGGAAACTGCCACACTGAGTTTGGATAAGTATCTCTCTGAGATCTCGAGCGCTTTAAACGAAGGCCTGGCAAAATGTAAAAGTGCCACCGAAATTTGGGGCGCCATCGAGGTCGGTAGTCTCTATCACAATACGTTACTCGATCACCCGTACTGATCTTTGAGTCTTCTTACTCGGTCATAAAACGCGCCCAGGTCATTTCGGCCTTGCATCAACGTTTCTCTTCAACTTTCACAGAGCCCTTCACTCAACATTTTCTCAGTGGTCTTGCCCTCCCCAACAAACAACATCTGGCTGGATTGGCTCCAGAACAAAGAGAACGCGAAGAAAATTCTAGAATCATCCGACAACGAAGTCTTTTGCGCTGTCTGACCGAATTCGACCTAGTGGGACTAGTGCGTGGGGTTTCCAAACAAGGTAGCTCGACTCTTGAGGATGGTGAAACTACTTTTGGAGTACTTAGAGATTTGGTAAGCTCAGATGTCTTTATTAATTGTTTTTGCTCGTTTCATAATTGGCTAAATGATTTTCAACTGAATCTGTTTACTTCTCGTTTGACCCAGTTGACTGCCAACAAGGAGGCTTTGTTCATCCCACTCCCACTGGCAGTCTCATTTTCAAAACAATTTGGATCTTTATATCTCCCTGTGGGCACATCCACCGGTCCCACCCCATCTGAAGCTAGCAATCAAACCGATACGAACATCACCGATGACATGATAATCAAGCCGGCCATCAAAGAAAAATTTAAAAAACTTTTGGGCCAATACTTCGATGCGCTCAGTCGGAAAGCTGTCTCAGATCACATGGTAAGCTTCCTTATTTCATCCCTCCATTTGATTTCCGGGCAAGCCGGCATCCTATGTTCAATCTGTTGATTGTGGTGAAAAAATGATCGGATAGAAACTGCAAGATCTCGAGAAAAAGAACTCCGAAGCAGCAATCAGGACCGGGCAAATATTTGATGACCGAGTCCAAACCTTCGAGAAGTTAACAAAAGAACAGGAAAAACTGTGGAACGGAATTTTGAGGTTTGTGTTTTTTTGGGTGTGTAGAGTTCAACAATACGGTTATTGATGGGCTTTGTCAACCAGTTTGGCCGAAACATTATCTCTATCCCCGCCCACGCTACCGGGGCCTGATACCGCGTCTTCCTCAAACGCTATCACGGGCACAGGACTTTCGTCGAATTTTGGGGCCGGGGCATCTGAGTTAGGTATTTGGTCAGACGAGGAAGAGAAGAAATTTTATGAAGATCTGATCGATCTGAAGGACGAAGTGCCGACGATGTTGCTGGGCATAAGTGCTGATACCAAGAAAGAAATCGATGATAAGGCAGATCAAGACGTTGCGGAAAATGAACAGAGTAACGCTCAAACCAAACTCGAAGAGGAAATGGAAAAACTTGAAATGAAAGACATTGTGACGCCCGATGCACACGAGGAACCAGGGCAGCTCAAGGGTGGAGAGCCAGACGAGTTAAATCCATTTTACATTAAATCTCTTTTTGTGGAACTACCTATCCATCAGCTGACAGAATGCAACAAACTTCCTTTAACCATCGATTCAGCCCAAAACAAGCTTCGTCATCATTCGCAACCACGTTCGAGCCATCTTCACCTGCCGATACTTTGGCTTCTGGTCCAGCAGCTAGGTTGACTGCTTTGTTCACCTGTTTGGATCAAGTATACAACTCGGACGTACTCGATAAGATTGCTGTTGAATTTGCCTATCTCAACTCGAAGGCCGCCCGCAATAGATTAATCAAAGTTGCGTTGGGATTATTAATATCTGATACTTCACTGACCTCTAGAGCATATCTGTGACTCATCTCAACCTGTTTTTCCAGCATCTGAGTGGCGTAAACAAAAATCGAACCGATCTGATTCGATATTATGCACGAATGCTCGCAATTCTATCAAAGTACATGCCTGACGTACTGACTGGAATCTTGGCAAATGTACGAAACCTCAGCATCTTCTATGTTTGGCCAGCTCAAGAGATTCACGTTTTCATCTTATAGGTCCACGACGAGTTCAGATATCTGCAGCGGAAACGAAAATTTGTCGCTCAGGAGTTGCATGCTATTAGAAGCAAGGTAAAATCACCCCAATCAATTCATGCCTGCCGCATGTTGCGATTTAAATTAACAGATCACTTACCGTCCGCAGAACATACGCTGGATTTCAGAGCTTACCAAGTTCAACCTCGTACCATCACACCTTATTCTCCACATTATCAAAGTCTGCATTGACGATCTACATGGGACGAACGTTGAAAACCTTTGTGACCTCTTGGAAGGATGTGGCAGATGGGTGTTGAACCACGGCGAGACCAGAGAAAAAATGACTCAACTGGTTGGTCAAGTTTTCAATTGCTTTCTGCAAGTCTCTGCGATGTCTCGATCGATAACTTTGTGGTGACTGACTTAGTTCTACGTTTAACAACTATAAAGTTAGATCAAATGAAACGGAAAAAAGCTTCGCAAAACTTAGATTCTCGACAGATAATGTTACTGGAAAACGCATACTTCCAAGTTAGTTTTACTTGCATGAACCAGAGAAAGTCATATTGCTGAGTGTTTATTCCTCTTAGTGTAATCCCCCCGATCGGCCTATCATTGAACCGAAGCATCGGACACCGATGGAACTTTTTATCCGATACCAACTGTACGACTGCCTTTCTAAAAAGTCAGTCGATCGAACTATCAAAATCTTGCGAAAGCTACACTGGGATGATCCTGAGGTTCGTTTGAGATTTACGGGGTTGAGTCCTACTTCTTCTATCGTTGGCATCTAATCCAGCCATATTGAACGACTACTCATTTGATAACTTTTTTTCCTTCTTAATTCCAATCTCAGGTTGTTAGACTGCTAAAAAATATCTTCACTAAGGTCTGGAAGGTCAAATTTGGCAACATCTACTTGCTAGCTATTGTCATTTACGATCTGTCACGGTTTCATCCGGACTTTGCCGTCTCAATTGTAGACCAAGTTTTGGAGAATATTCGCTACAATATGGAGGTCAGATACATTCCCTGAATATGTCTTTGAGAATATATCTTGGCTATAGTTGCCCTTGACTTTTTCAATTAACCATCACCCAAAACCTCTTCGAATTTCATTATCTCAGATCAATATTTTCAAGCATAATCAACAAAGAATTGCGACGATCAAATACCTGGGTGAACTGTATAACTATCGAGTCATCGATTCGAGGGTTATCTTTGATACCTTGTGGTCGTTTGTGACCTTTGGCCACCGTAAGTATTCTGACTCACATATTCACAAACTCGACCTCCGATGGAAACTGACTTGACTCCTGTCTTACAGTCGATGGAAGACCCTGGCCGGATGTTGTTTCTCCAATTGATACACCTGACGATTTTTTTCGAGTCAGAATGGTTTGCACCCTGTTGAACACTTGTGGCCATTGCTTTGATCGCGGGAGCTTAAAGCGTCGTCTCAACAACTTTTTGAAATTCTTTATTGTTGAGTTTTGAACATTTGCTTTAAATCATCAATATTTAAATCATCAATAACTTCAAGCACTAGTTCACACCACTCTTGATACTTACCTGTTTCAGCTGTACTTGCGGTGCAAAGAACCACCTCCTATGGATATTGATTTCTTATTGCAAGATACTTTTGAAGTAAGTCACGGGAATTCAGACGGCGAGAGAATATCTCATTGAGTCGGTTGTATTGGTTTCTTCCCAGGAACTGAGACCCAAGCTCAACATTTACTCGACGTATGAAGAAGCCTCAAAGGCCGTTCAAGAGATGTTTTCATCGATATCTGATCGAGGTGCTTACAACTGTCCATCCTCAACTAGCTAGCAAAAGAGAAGGACTGACTGTTAATATTGACCGACCGCATCCGTTTGCAGGAGAAAAAGGTGACGAAGATGAGATGCAAGAGGATGAAGAACGTGTAGAAGAGGAAGATAAGCGATCCGAACCTGACGATAATGAGGACGGTGGGGTCAGTCAGATTCTATGCAGCGGGATTGTTAGCAATGGACACTGAGACCTAATTTCCCTCTTTAGTCTGACTCGGACAACAATACTATCATGGACGACGCAGCAGGTCCGACTGATGAGGGCTTCGAGGAAGAAGAGTTACCACGATTCCCTACGTCTGGAGCCACTGCTGAAGAGGAAGAAGAGTTTGAAAAGGAGCTTGCCAAGATGATTGCTGAGACTAGCAATACCAGGGCCCCGACAGAGTCTAGTGCGACCGGAGCTCGAAAGGTTGAGCGAAATCCGATGGCTGGTAACTTGTTTTCAGACAAAGGCCTACCAATCCTCAAGACTTTGATTCAGCCTCCTATGAAGCCAGATTCGCTTGACAAACAAGGCGAGGCGATGACGTTTACAATGCTCACGAAGAAGGGTAACAAACAACAGGTACTAATCTGATTGAAACATGATCTGTTACATCTCACTCTAGCTCATTCTCGCTTTTGGAATTACGTCTGGGTTACAGTTAAAAACGATGCAAATCCCATCCAATTCATCCATTGCTGTTCACACGCGTGCTCAGCAAATGCACAGTCAAGTCGAGCACCAGCAGTTGAAGAAATTGGTCTTAGATTATGAAATGAGGGAAGAAGCCAACGAGAGAAAGAGTGAGTAAACAGCTGTTATCGATTGAGATATGTACTGAGAGTCTGATCTAGTTATTTTTGTTGATGATTCTTATGACTTGAAAACAGATTTGGTGGCGGAGATAGCCAGGAAAGGGGTTAATGTGAAGTTCATCAACGAGTGAGGATCTTCCGGGTTGAGATCGAGTGGGAAGACAAAAGATAAAGGGACGAGCTTGGTCTCCTCCCAGGATAGGATGACAGATCGGATGGGTTTAATCCAAGATGGTTGGGTCTGTCTTGCCTGTCTACTGATCATTCCAGAACCACCAGAGACCACCAATTCGTTCAACTGAGCTGCCAGACAATTGGCTTCGCATGGGGTTTTGTGCAGGGAGGGAGCGGGCCCAATGTCCGATTGGGACGTATGCCCGATCGATACTTGTCTGCTAGTTATTGCTGGTTGTTGGCTTCTCAATGGAACAATGACAACTATGGCTTTTTGGTTTCTACTGAAAGAGAGAGATCTATTTACTTTTCAAGATGTAAATACACAGAGTCGTCTATTTTTTTCTCTCTTTCTTCCCTTTACTTCTCTCATCATCGCCTGTTTCTTTCATCCTCAATTCCAACAGAATTTCTCTAAAAGCTGTTGATCATCTCTACCAACTCATGATCATCCCAATCAAAATAGGCATACCAAGCTTTTTGAATATGGATTAGCTTTTTGTGGTTGTGTTGATACTCTACATAAATACACTACTTTTTCTTTATTGAAAATAAATAAACGAATCTGGGTAATCTTCATTCTCCCCTTTACTTGAAATAATAGCCGGCTTTCGATTTCTGGCATATGAGTTGAAGGATTCATGATTAAGAAGGCAGATCTACTTCTGTCTCCAATAAACTTCGGCCGATGTTTTTTTCCTTTATTTTTTTTTTCGATCAGCGTCGTCTGATCTTGCCGTGTGATCGTTGGTGTCATGCGATTGGGTCTTGTTGACCGTCATGCGGCTGTTCTGCTGAGCTAAAGCCAAAGAAAGTTTTTCAGGGAAACTTCCACTTTTATCAGCGCTTTCTGCGCTTGAAGTCTTCAGTGAGCCTCTTCAAGTTCCACTGCCCCGCTCAGCTGCTGGCACTGCTTCCTTCCCTCGTCTGCTTCTCTCTCTAACCGAAGCTTGCTGCTGTTTTCTGGTGAGAATTCGGCTGGTTATTGGAAGTCTTCTCAGTCACTAGAAGCCATGCCCACATCCGGTAAACTCCAAACCCCTTCCCAATCGCTATCCAGTCAGTCATCCTGTTTTTCTTTCTCAGTTTTCTCTCTCTTTACCATTGGGGAATTTATACCCACCCTCTCGATCTCTCTTGGCCATCTGAGACAATCGACGCTGTGGCCATCCACTAAGTCAAACAAGTAATGGCTGCTATCCTAATTCTTTCTTGGGATGCTGACCCTCATACGGAAACCAATCGAAATCACTTGCCGAAATTGAACCCTGCTTTCCTTTTTCTGTCTAATTAAATTGTACCCGCTCAGATGAGTCCAGTCGGCTCCGAGATCACTCCCCGATTACTTCACGGGCTATCGGGGACTCGATCACTACCACATCCGATCATGCTCAACCATGCTCGCTTGCCGATAAGCTACTACGACCTCTCCAACCCAATCCATCCTCATTGCCCTCCTCCGGCTCAGCGGAGTTATCTGAGCTGACACCCTCAGACCTCAGAGCCCCATCAAATATCAAGTAAGTCGCTTGTCTAGGAAGATAGACTTGCTCTTTATCATCGCTACTTTGAAAATCGATCGATGATGCCCTTTTGTCTGCTTCCTTAGGACATCCACTGACTAAACATATCTGTCTGTCTGCATTTGTTTGATTACATTTCATATGTAAAGCCTCCATCGCAATAAGTCACTTTGGATAGCGCTCGTCGACTCAGAGTCTGATCAAGACAACCCAAACGACCTTGCCACTCCGAAAGGTCATCGCACGTACTCAAGCCGATCGGTCAGTCAACAGAGCAACGACAGTCAAGCTACTGAAACTTCCCATTGTAACTCTCTTAATAAGCCCTTCGATTCATCTGCCTCTCTCGATACTCTCTTTGGCGTTCCGACTACGACCAAGCTCAGACATCCCCGCATGTCTCGCCCTACCAAGGTTGATATGCCCCCGGCGGCCCAATTTGGCACCGACCGTGGCGCTCCGACCAATGGCCATGCTCAATCAAACCGCAATTCAGTCGTTCGGGATTTTTCCAAGTTTTGCCCGTTCCCGACCCCTGGTTTGAAGGAGAAGAGATACTTTCCCGATTATAAATCTGTCGAAGAGCAAAGGCTCGAAGAAGATGCCAAGAAATCGAAACACTGGAAGAGATGGGGACCGTACCTCTCCGAACGTCAATGGGCTACCGTCAGAGAAGATTACAGCGCCAACGGTGATGCTTGGACTCATTTCCCACATGAACACGCTCGCAGTCGAGCCTACAGATGGGGTGAAGATGGACTGGGTGGTATATGTGATAATCATGGACGCCTGGCTCTCTCATTTGCTCTCTGGAACGAAAAAGATCCAATCTTGAAGGAGCGCTTGTTTGGAACAACTGGTCATCAAGGTCAGTCAGATGTCAGCGCTGTATCGTCAAGCCTCAAACGATAACACTAATCTGGCCTGGCTTATTAACCCCTTCCCTTTTAAGGCAATCATGGGGAAGACGTCAAAGAAATTTATTACTATCTAGACTGCTCCCCAACACATTCTTACATGAAGTACCTGTACAAGTATCCTCAACGTGAATTTCCCTACAAACAACTTGTCGAAGAGTCCACGAACCGCAGTCGCGATGTATCAGAATTTGAGATTTTAGAGACAGATGCATTTGATGATAACAGATATTGGGATGTATATGTCGAGGTGAGCGTTTTTTTTTGTCCTTCAGGCTTTTTTAGCTCGTTTCAATTAACTAAGTAGAATATGAAAACTGGTCTGAAACATTTTAGTATGCCAAAGATGAGGATAATGAAAATGGTATCTCCGTTCGGATTGCTGCCTACAACCGTGGACCGGAGCCGGCAACTTTACACATAGTTCCCCAAGTTTGGTTCAGAAACACCTGGTCTTGGCCCAAGGAGAGACCTACCGGAGACCAAATGCCGTCTATGAATGAGTCAACGACCCAAAAAGGCTCGGACTCTTCGCCTTTCACAATCGACATTTATCATCCAGAGATGAAAGAGGGTTTTCATCTCTATGCTAACCCAAGTCCTGCACCTGCCTCCGCCCCGATTCGTGGCCAAGAGGTAGTCGAAACTGAAGATATCGTTTGCCCCGAGTTGCTCTTCACCGAAAACGAGACCAACTTCGGACGTTTGTATGGAGGCCAAAATCGCTCGTATGTGAAAGACGCTTTTCATGATCACATCATTCCGTCCCACCGCCCCCTATCTGATCGTCCAAAAGTGAAGAAGGTCAAGAAGCAAGGAGAAAAAGCACCACAAAACGGACCCGCAGAAGCGAGTGGGTATCTTCCCCAGGTAGCTAGCGCCGTTGTGGATAGCTTGGCTAAAGCTATACCGTCATTGCATGTTGCCAAGGAAGAACCAGAGGAAGAAGAAATTATAGAAGAGCCTTATATTCCACGGCAATACGTGAATCCTGATAAAACCGGAACGAAAGCTGGAGCTCATTACGTTTTCAAAGACGTTCCCGAGCACGGAGGATGCGCCGTAGTCAGATTTAAATTCACCAACCAAACGCTGCTCCAAGATCCTTCGATTTCTGACGAGGAAAAGTTTGATCAGCACCTGGAAGACCGCCGACAGGATGCGGATGAATTCTACGCTCGACTAAACCCCGGCGAAGGGTCTGTTGGTGGTTTGAGTGAGGATTTACGCAACATTATGCGTCAAGCTTTGGCCGGCATGCTTTGGACCAAACAGTTTTATTACTTCGTTCAACGCGAATGGATCACTGGTGACCCTGGTCAGCCTCCCCCACCACCCGAGCGCAAATACATCAGAAATCGAGAATGGAAGCATATGTATATAGAAGACATTTTGTCTATGCCTGATAAATGGGAGGTGAGTAAAATATTTCGTCACCTGCAAGCAGAACGCTTACGCTGTAGATACACTAATGCGCCGCTTTGCGATGTTATAGTATCCGTTCTTCGCAGCGTGGGATACTGCCTTTCACTGTATTCCGTTGGCCATGGTGGATCCGGCTTATGCTAAAAACCAGTTAGACGTCATGACTCGAGAATGGTACATGAAACCTGACGGTGCCTTGCCGGCGTATGAATGGAAGTTAGTTGCATATTTCTTCTTGAAACGACGATTTGCAGAGTCGATGACTGACCCACAGGCTGCGCTTCTTTCACGTATGACTAGCTTCAGCGATGTGAACCCACCAGTTCATGCTTGGGCTACCTTCCGAGTTTTCAAGATTGAGAGAAAGATGTATGGAAGGGAAGACTTGCCATTCTTGGAAAGAGTGTTTCAAAAGTTGTTGTTGAACTTCACCTGGTAAGCCATTGCCGCTCATTCGTCATCTCGATGTGATCAATTGTGGTGTACTGATTTTCAATATCTTTCTCGCTTCCAGGTGGGTCAACCGAAAAGATGCCAGTGGTCAAAACGTATTCGAGGGTGGCTTTCTTGGTTTGGATAACATCGGGCTCTTCAATCGCTCAGAGCCATTACCTACTGGTGGGTCTCTACGGCAAGCAGACGGAACGGCGTGGATGGCATTTTTTGCCCTCAACATGCTCAACATGGCTCTCGAGCTGGCCAAGCACAACCCGGTATACGAAGACATCGCCTCGAAATTCTTTGAGCATTTCCTCTTCATCTCCGAGTTCGTTTTCCAGTTCCTCTTCCGTTGAGCAGTCCATCAGCCTAATTAGCCTTAATTATTATTTTTTGGTTGACAACCTGATGATAGGGCGATGACCTTCGGAGACCCACATGATGAACAATCTAGTCTTTGGAACGATAAAGACGGTTTTTACTACGATGCGATCAGTTGGGGGGTTGGTAACTCGACGCAATTGCCAGTTCGATCTTTGGTCGGCTTGATTCCTCTTTACGCCACTTTGACTCTTGAACCGGGTGTTTTGAAACGCTTTCCTGGTTTCAAGAAGAGAATGGATTGGTTTATTGAGAACAGACCTGAACTAGCTACCAAGGGAATCATCGCCAATATGTCAGGGGTCGGTAAGCATGAACGTAAGCTGCTGGCTCTGGCGAACGAGGATCGACTGAAACGAATTTTGGAACGAATGTTGGACGAGTCCGAGTTTTTAAGTGCTTATGGTATCCGATCGTAAGTTGATGTAGCACATGGTAGAAGAAAGCCATGGGAGTTGCTAAAACATTGTCTTCCCGACTTGCGACTCATTTCAATTTCAGCTTGTCCTTGTACCACAACGAAAATCCTTACAAGATGCACGTTAATGGAGAAGAGTTTAGCGTAGAATACTGGCCCGCTGACTCGAAGAGTGGCATGTTCGGGGGCAATTCCAATTGGAGAGGGCCTATTTGGTTGGCTACTACGTTCCTACTGATTGAAAGTCTCCAAAGATTTTATCAGGTGCGCGGCTCTTCTTCGAATCTGGTCCTGTTACGTCTCAATCTGCCATGCCAACACTGATTGCACTTTTCCCCTTTAATGTGTAGTACCATGGTACCAATCTCCTCGTAGAGTGTCCCAAGGGTAGCGGCGATATGATGAACTTGGCCGCGGTAGCCGATGAGATCCAGCATAGGATCATCCACATCTTTGCACGTGATGCTGAAGGGAGGAGAGCTTGTAATGGAGGCTTGGATAGACTTGACAAGGATCCATTTTTCCGTAACCATGTGTTTTTCCATGAAGTGAGTTGAACAGATCGGTATGAGTTGTATTGATCGAACACTGATGGATTTTCGCACTTCAGTTCTTCCACGCTGATAATGGCAAGGGACTTGGTGCCTCTCACCAGACCGGATGGACCGGATTGGTGGCCTGGATGATCTTCCAAACAGGCAGCAATGCCCGGTTACCAAGGACTCCGCGGACCCCCCGATCATCGGCCGATCACTACTTTGCCGAAAGCGTTCCTCCAACTCCCGGAGAGTCTGAGCAGAGCTATGATGGAACTCATGGGGGCGCGGAATCGAGAAATGTCACTGAGGTTATGGGCGCTGAATTGTCCCCTGATGAGGTAAGTTACTAGTTTTCACTTGACACTCGTCACCCTTTCGATTGGAAAAACTGATGAACTTTATCCATCGACGTTAAATCGATTAGCTTTAAAATATTGGACAATCGTATACAGACAAGTTTTAAATTATAGGCTTCGAAACAAAAGAAGAGAGTATTTCCTTAATTATTTATTTTCCGGCTGCTTCACGAGTAAAATGTAAGGTATGAGCTGTTGTTGTTATTTTACATAGAGAAAAAAAAAAGAATGAATGATAAGATAGAGGTAGATTTGTGTTGGTTGTAGGAGGAGGAAGAAGCTTTGAATGTATTGTGATGTACAATTGAAGAAATATGAAATGATACACACGCTATATACATAGACCAGTTCACATCTTGGGTACTTTGACACCGTTTTTTTTTAGCAAGGTTACTCGACAAAAGAGTTGTGAAAAAATGTCTCATCAAGGTCAAGACAACTGAGACCCCAAGGAAAAAAAAAAACTAGGAAAATTTCATGAGAAATATATCACCACAAAAAAAAATGAGAGTGCCTGCTGGCAGTTGACATCCAGCAACTTTTACCCTCTCAATGGTCTTACTTCAATCTGAGTGGTAAATTACTCTCACGTAACTTGGATGCACAGTGACTGTGCAGAAAGAATTATCTGCACGTAGAATTCCAGTAATCAAGTCAGTAAGACTCTAGAGTAGCCCTAACTTAACTAAGTCCCTCCAAAGGAGGGCCTTACACCCCAAGTCGACCCTGTGGCCTAAGAGAATTAGGAACTTGGCATTTTTCAATCCTGTGTAGCTTCATCACCATACATTGTGTGATTGAGTTGTAGGGGAGCAAAAGATGCCCTACATCAAGGGGAATCATTCCATCTCTTTCACTTGTTTTGAGGGGTATGTAATGGCATTCAAATATCTGTTTTGTGACTTCATTTCCTTGGCTATGTCCTGTACCACACATGTTGGACTGTATGTACCGGATCTGAAATCAATGATTTTACCTCAACAGGAGCGCTTGAGGATGGCAAAAAAATGGGAGAAGGATGAGGACAGCTTGGGTCTTCCCAGAAATCAAATCTAGGTCAACATTGGTGCTGAGACTCATGCTGGAGATTGATTTTGAAAATGTCCCTACCAAAAGTCAAAATTCTCTCAGGCGGCAGGGTCCACGTAGCGCATAAGTCCCTCATTCAGAGGGTCCCTTCCAGACAGTGTTCTCTCTCCAATAGAGGGACTTAGTTCAGTTAGAGAGTAGCCTGCATGTCAACTGCCAGCAGTGGTTTTCTCATTTTTTTTGCATGGTGTAGGTATGTCATAAAAGTGGTGTTTTAAGTCACCCATTTGAACTGGGATATTGGGATCATGTTTGTTATAGTGTGATGGTTTGTGGAAGAAATACAGATAATTTATGTGGTCTGGTCAGAGGATGTGTGTAGTTGGATCTGTTGAGGGGGGCACAGGTGAAAGACTAAGAGTCACTGATGAGAGTCTTGTGACACTGAGTCATGAGCACAAAAGAAATGGTTTTGATTGGCTGAGGAAGATCTACTTGGTTGAAGCTTGTGTGGACTAAGTACAGGCTTTGATAGAAGCATACTACATATAAGCATCCCAACAGGATCTCTCTCTCTTGACATGCAGCTCTCCTTCTGTCAGCATACCATATCCACCATCTCCCAAGGAACTAAAATTATCTGGCTCACTGCTAGTATATTTGGCTGTGCTGAAGGTAACCTCAGCCTTTTTTAAACATGGTTGATCTTAAATGATGGCATAGATATACAAAGTCTGTCCTTGGTGCCTTGGATTTGTATTTCATCAGTTTAATTCAACCAATGTTTTGCAGGCTTACTAGTTCATACTCAACTTGGCCAATTAAACTGGTTACACCAGGAAAATTTATTTATCACTTGATGTCAGGTGACATCAAGCAACTTTGGCTTCAGGTTTGGTGGTGCTCTGGTTGTACTACCTGCTACAATAGGGGGGTTCACATTGAGCTTTTTGCTTACTTACGTGGCGGGCCCAAGACCTTTCTTACTGATGGTTAAATTTAGCTTATATTTTAACCATCAGCAGCATCAGCATCTTGGCTTTACAATCACTTCTGCTCCACCTCATCACCACATCATCATAAACACACCCAGCACCCACCTCAACACAACTCAAAACTCAATTTCTTGCTTTAGAATCATATCATTTAGCCTTTTTTCACTGATCAAATCATATCTTTGAGTTGCCTGTAGTGTAACTGAGAAATTTCATAATTACAAAAGTGTGCTTCAAGTCTCACCTGTGTCATGGTTATAGTTATTTTCAGAAGAATATCTTCCTTTTTTTCTATTGATTTCCTCCTTGCTTCTTTATCAATTTTCTAGTACAGGTCAAGGATCTCCTTATCTTTCCTGTCCCCCATGTCATAAACCCATAGTCAGAAAATGCAGTGTCTGAGGCTTCATCGTCTTGGGAAGAAAAAATTCTGCTTGTTTGAAACTTACTGGAGAGATGGAACAGAAAAAAATAGAAATTCTTAGCTTCTTTTTTAAAACTTTTGTTCTTCTGTTTCTTCTAGGGTAGTAATTATCTTTAATCATTCTTTTTTTTTTACCTTTTTTGTTTCCAAACTTCCGAATTGATTCAAGAATTGATTTAATGAGGATAATAGTACAGGTCCTCATTAATACCTGACAAAACTCTAAAAGAAATGTTAGGCCCTGTTTGGCAGCAATATATTCACTCATTAATATAACCCAGATTGTTGCGACATCTGATCAAGTTTTGGCAGGCCTGATCAGATGTCACGTGGGATGTCAGGCACAAAAGCTCATATATCACATGGATTATTTTGGTGACAAACAAGGCCTTATTATTTTTGTCTGTGTAATCAAGCAGGAGAATATAGACGGATGATTTTAAACCACTTGTTTTAAAAGAGCCTGGCTTTTTAAATCTCCTTATGCTCAAAAGTCTATTCATATTATTATTTTTTAAACTAAACATTAATCAAGTATATTTTTACATAATGTTTTGAAATCAGGGAAACTTTTTTATTTGGAACCATATCGTTCATCTTACGCATGAGACTGATATCAGCTGATCCTTGGATGAAATGAAATTCTGAAAATTTGGGAAATAGGATAGGAAATCAAATTGAGCCGGACTTTAGACTACAACATTCCAAAAAGGAAAAGAAATATTTTTGGGGCAGCATTGCCTTTACAGATTTGGGTGGGACACTTTCGTCAGAGGAGAAATAAGACAAGGAAGTGTATGAATAAACAAAGGCTGAGTAAGAAAACGATTCTGCTAGATGAAATAATGTCGAGGTGAGAGGATCCACAAGACGATATCATAAAATAGTTTTCTATTACTGATCATGTCCTGATCAATATTCAGCTTTCTGCTTCACTTAAAGTGGGAACCTTGAAGTATACCTAGATAATTGCTGAGCAAATTCTTTCATGAAGCTCACATCTTCAGCACCAAAAACTCTTTTGGGGTCCTCAGTGTATCCGGCCAAAACAAAGCCACCATAGTTGGGACGAGTTTCGGTTCCAACGGCCAAAAGCAAAGCCGATGCGTAAGCGTTATTGCCGGAACCTTTCGGTTGCAAAGAAGCCTCTGCAGATTCTTCCAAGCTTGGATTTTGATAGAGATAACCACCTTCGGGTGCTCTGAGGGCACGCAAATGTAGACCGGCGTCAAATACTGGAATGGGTAGGGGGATGTTGAAACCAGAAATGATCATAGTTCGACCCAATTCATTTGATTCCCCATGGGGTACCACAGCTATCAGATAGACCAATGAAAGATCCAATGTTTCCCCAGTCAATTTCGTCGCTAGATCAAAAACTTTTCGCATCTTGGGTTTTACGACCGCGTTGAAGTCTTCGAATAATCCGGGGCCAGTTTTAGCGGGTGACTTTAAAGCCGTATGTGTGTGTGAGGATGGCGAGGTAGGTGAAGTGGAAATTGGGCTAATACTCGTCAGCCTTTGGAAGCTGGATCGCTTAGATGTGGTGGCGGTTCGGTCTGGGGAGGCTGGAGTATCAGACAGAATCTCAGAAGCAAGCGTGTCGTCCTCGTCACTTGGAGAGCTGATCACCCGTCTCAATTCATGATTCCAATATTCTTGACCCGCCGTCAAATCTTTCATCTTTCGCTCCATCTTTTTAGCAAACCATTTTTCAATCTCTCGTCGTGCGTATTCAGACATGTAAACAAGCTTCTTGCGGTTTTCCACACTGAACGACTCTCTAGGAGCAGTGTCCACAATACAGAGGGTGCCTATTGGGCACGCGTTGTCTTCAGATTCTTTACTCCCGTCAAGATTGGGGGCAAGCAAAGGCACGCCAGCGTAAAATCGTGAACCGAAATTTTGTGTCAATGGGCCATTCTCAAATCTCCAATCCTTGTGAGTATCCAGTATGGTGAATCCCTTGCGACCACTAAGGATGGTATGTGCACCTGTTGTGAGAAAAAAACAGTGGCATCAGAAAACTCAGTTGCGACAACAATTAGATAGGAAATTGAAGCTACGAACAAAACCCAATATCACGGCTAATGTCTCGCATTCCTCCCAAACCAGATTCTGCTAAAAATATCTGGCGATCATCATCGAGAATCTGGACGGTAAATTAAATGAGACCCCATCAGTAAGTTGTATGCAAGTTCAAGCTTGCCGAACTCACGGATAGCATGCTCAATGCGGTTCCAAAAAGTTCCCGGCATTGATTAACAATTTTTCTGAAAACAGGATGTTGCTCCAAAGTCTCAGGAGGTAGCTGTCCGGTCCTTACTTCATTAAGCATCGCTCGGGCCTCGTCGACGCCCATGTTGGATTCGTCACTAACTAAGGAAGACCGACGCTCCCAAGACTCCTCGAGACTTTCAGGTACCTTTCCCGTTTCGACCAATTTATCGCCTCTCTCGATCCGAGTGTTAGACCTCGCCACTCCTTCGTCTGTCGCGTCGTAAGCCTTGCCTCCCAAAACACCAAGCCGGTTGACGGCCAACTGCCTCGCTGGTTCATTCGCTGGTTTAGGTGCCATATAGAACCTGGATTTGAACGCAGAGGGTGCACCTCCCTCCTGTTCTGGCTCCATCGGAGGCAAAGGGGGGTCAATAACGTCGATTTGTTCCTGGTGTCCACAGAACAAGCCGGTTAGTGTGGGAGCTCATATTGATATTTATAGGGCACCAGAACCAAACACCACGTTGCAATCTCCATCATAGAGATTGTGGAGAGCATGTGGGAATTCACAGGTTAAGCCAAAAATAGGGCTTACATCAGCATAGAGACGGTGATACTCTTCCCAAGTCTTAGGTTGCTGATCGGCTGGACTGGAAGCGCTAATACGAGTTTTTAAGACGGCAACCATTTTCTGAACTTGCATCTTCGTGCCGTTTGACTTGACCTTCCACGAGTGGAAAACCGACATCCGTTTATTAGCCTTCAAAGTCTTAGAGCCATGTTGATCAAAATCCTCCAGTTTCTCTTGTCGGGAAACGATTTCTGTACGCGTCACAATATGGTTTTGATTAGGCGTGCCTGATGATTTGGGATTAAATGCCTTAAACGCAATTCTCCTGATCTTGATGAATCGTTTTTTCTTCGCTTTTTGCTGAGGTTGGTCATCCTTTGGGTCGGATTCAACCTCGCTATCACTAAGAGCAGGCGCCTGAAAATCAAGCCAGACGTCATTGGACTGATCGACTGTGTGATCCTTTGGTCCCGCATTCGTAAGTGAACCACTGGTTGCCTTTTTCCAGAAATATTCAGACGGCCTCGATTTCACCAGCCGCGATGACTTATCACGCAATCCAACGTTGAAGAGGGATGAGTAAGGCAGGGAGATACCACGAGGACAAGCTATGATGTGAGCCATGGCAGGGGATAGAAAGTGGCGGGTGGCGGGAGAGAAGATAGGGCTCCGTCCCCTTTCGGAATAAAAAGATAACGATGGATTATTTTCTATCTAATCACAAACCACTCCAGCCACCAAGATATGGAAAGCAACCACCAATGTGGGCCTGTTCTTCTAAGTGGTCATTCCCCCCCGCGGCTTTCCGGATGCTGTATCAACGCCCAGCTAGCATCTATTTAAATTAACTGGTTTTAGCCAATAGGCACACAAAAACTGTTGCTGTCTACGAAACATATCAATTTTTTTTTCCTTCAGGTAGCTTGTGTCTCGTACAAACGACATAACGATTACTCGATTATCTTCAAAACCTCGTCTAAACGCTGGTATCCCAGAGCAGGGTGTAATCGACCAGGCGTCTCGAAGTTCATCCCTCGTAATCGATAATCTTCTGCTTTCAGCTAGATTGACAACGGCGATCCGTTCGGCGGCGGACACACCCAGTCACTCCATTTCTTCCTACCACTCTCAACCCACTATTCTTTATTTCTGCCATCCGAGCGACAGGATACGTGACAAAGCTAAATAGTTCTGTCAATGCTACGAGAAGCTGGCCCCTGGAAGAGAGCAGCGGCTCAAACACGTATTCTCGAGTGATGTGACCCATCCATCTTTTTTTATCGGCGGTCTGAGTGCGAAGGGGCCCGGACGGTGAGACTGTGTCAATCGGCTGACGAGAAGTTCATGTCTGGACTGCAACAATCGAGTAATCAGACAAACCTTCCTTTATCTTCCTCCGGACACCCCACGCGATCCATCGAAGACTTTCAGAGCGAGTGTAATGAGTAATCCGTTCCTGCATTCCTGCCCCGGGCCTGGAGGCTGGGCGGGGGTGTGACTTCCCCAAGGATGAGGTTCCCTCTCCTTGCCTCAGGGGGTCTCTGGCGTTCCTTTCCCTCGTAGGGGACTCAAGGATTTTTTAGCTCTCTCAGAATGTGTCTGCTGACCGTTTCGGGGTCTTGGCTGGCCGCCCGGGCCCCTAGGCCTAGCCCGGAGGCGGGACAGTCCCGCCCTCCCAAGTCGGCCGGGTGTGGGTTGGGGGGTGTCGTGTCAACCCCTTGCGCCATATTCTCCCGAGCCTTCCCCACTCTCCAAGAGCGGGGGAGGCAGGGGGAATGAGGCGTGAAGGGGTTAAACGACGCGCAACAGAAACAAAAGGACTCCAACCTGGGTGGGTGGGTGGAGAGAGAAAAAAGGGGGTGAATATCTAAAACTCTAAAGCTCCAGGTTTCTACTATCTCTGGGCCGCAAGGCCCCCAGCCCCGTTATCATAGTACCCTAAATCGGCTATTCCTGTCACATGTCACATCTTATGTCTATTCTGCAGGTACGTGGTCTGTGTCATAATCTTCTGTCGTCTGTTTATTTTTATGTAATGTACCTAGATATTCTCTGCTCTTCTGTCCTACCACTTTTATCACGTTCAAATTATCCCTCTGCAACTCAATACTGACTTCTCTTTGCACCTAAATACAGAAATACAGGCACTCACATACCCTTGCATCAACTGTTCATGTTACACGCTTACACTTACTACTGGATACTGGAACCTAACCCACAGACCCAGTCAACAGAGACCTCCCTATAAATCCACGGGTCCTTGATCAGGTCTATCCTCCAGGAAGCGACATCACGAGCAATCTCCAATCATGGCTCCTTCCACCCCCACAATTTCACAGTTTTCGTCACAACCCAGGGTCAGTCACCCCATGTTTGTGATGGGTCCAATCAACATTGTCTCCGTGGTGAGTTGCTTAGATGGCCTTTGTGCCCTGTTGCTATATTGGTTTTATCATCCCTTTGTTTACTTTTCTTTGATCTTTTGTGATTAGGGTGAACACTCCCTCCAGGACCATCAGATGTATTGCCTTTTCAACTATGTATGAAGTGTGGTCGTCAATGTGCCAGGGGATGGTGAAACCAACATGGGAATCCGTGTGGCAGGCTATGGCTCTCGGAACAACCTAATGACTGAGGAATCAGTTTTTTTCCTGTTTGGCCGGATTGTTCAGACCAACAGGGGTGGTGGGTATCATCACGATGCGCCTTGGTGCATCCACTCAATTCCAGTGACCAGGCAACGGATCAGGGTCACCCTTGCTCGGGAAGCTTGGTGTCTTTGGCTTTGGTATTACAGAAGAGTCCGAAGATATTGCCACTCCCGGGGAAAATGACCCTACATTGAGATTGCTCCGGGTCTCTATGATTCACATGGATAACCATAACATTGTCAGTGTCACGTCCTCCTCCGTGATTCAAGCAAATTACTAACCATCATTTTCCTTCCCTCAGAACTGTGTTCACATCGATTTCAACGTGATCTATACAATCCCTGGCAACTCGCTCCTCAAAGGCACGTTAAAGAGACTCTTCAAGGGTTGCAAAGCACTGCTAGGAGGCTACCTCACCGGTTACAACGCTTCCCGCCATGTTTGGCACGTACAGGTGATCCTTGGCTCCTCTCACCGACAGACACTGCATACCATGAACGCTGATCCATTCTTTTTCTACAGGTTTTGTTGGTGTCGTTGTTGTCCGGCTTTCAGATGTCGCACCCCGCTGCGAGCACATCCAATAACACTGTCACAAACACCAAGAGGCCCAATTTGTAAGTTATTTGTTACATTATCATGTACAACTTCTTGGTTTGCTGACAGTTCTCCCTCTTTCCAGCAAGCTCTATGGCATCTCCAATACCCCAACTCCCTCACAGGCCAGTCAAGGGAGCCCCGACCAATCAACTAAACCTCGACAGACCACCCAACGTTGTTCCTACACCAAGTTCTTTGACCACCAGGCTTTCACCCTCTTTCAAGGATGGGCAGATCTCCAATGACAAGAACAACAATCATTTCCGCAATACCTATGTCAATTCTTCTAAAAGACCATTGGCCAATGAGGGGCACACTGGCACTGCCAAGGCTCCTTCTTCAACGTTGGTGAATGTTCAGAAAAAACTCAAAGGCAAGGCCTGATTCTTAATCTCATTTCCATAGTTCCACCGTTGTTTCCTATTTTTCCCATGTCCCCTGAGCCTACACTGTTGTTTCTTATTTGTCGCATGTCCCCTGACCCATGAAGTTTGTATACACACAGAGCAATGACTCCATGCCATCTTCTCGCAATCTATCAAATCCATTCCATTCCGTAGGCATGTATCAATCAGTGTCACATGCCATGCTCCATTCATTCTTGGTACAGCCTACATGAACTTGCCCAGGTTCGCCTGTATGAGCCAGCCAACCATTCAAATAGTACATTACCACTAACACACACAACAACACGTGGACCGTTCAATGAGTACAGTTGCACACAACACGTGGACCGTTCAATAAGTACAGTTCCACAACACCACACAACTTGGAACTTAGGAATTGGAGCCACAAGGTGTTAGAGGTATGCCACCTACTCGGTTCAAATCTGCCTACACACCTCAAATCCAGTCCTACCATCGACTACCAGATCTTACTCAATCCATGCCTCCATCCTGTATCTCAAACAATGAATCAATCCGAAGACGATTCAACTCACTGCTTGCAAGGCGACAAGGCCAAAGCTCTCAATCGAGGCGTACAACTTCCCGATCACCTGCCCCTACTGATGGCACTGCCTCCCCGACTCTACAATAACGTGTCATCACCCTTCAATCAATGTTGCCACCTGATCAGAGAGGGGCCCCAAGCGCAGCCTCAAACACTGAGCATGAGTTGTGTCGCATGTTTCCTGGCGAGTTCCCTTCCAATATTGGCAGTATGACTGATCCTTGCACTGGGTAAAGGAGAGGACCAAGAACAATTTGAACCACGTACTTGCATCATACTCAGCCTGCCGCAAGAAGGGCTCGGTCAGGTACGATGAGATAGAATACCCGCCTTGGCTGGCTGCACTATTCACTGATCGTGACGATGGTAGTTGCTCATTCTCACTTATTCCAATGGTGACTTTGTGACTGCTGATTCTGGACTTCTTCACATTCAGAGTCGGCCCAATTTCAATTCAATCTCAGAGCCTACAACAATGCCCTATCCTTTGCCTCCTGCGGCGCTTCAGTCAATCACTCCGTACAAGGCCAACGTGGGGTATATATTTTTCGGGTGACAGGTGCTCTATACCACGACATTGGGTCGGTTTTCCCTGAAGATCAGGAGCTGGGTGCCTTTGCCCAGATATATGTCACCAGGGGGGACAATTTACAAGAGGCCCAATCACTCTCAGCCCTCGACGAGCAGCTTCTGCTTCGCATTCAGCAGTATATCTCATCGCACAACACTCATGCAAGATTCTTCAGGATGGTCGGGCGTGATTCAGCACTAGCGGATTGGCATCAATACTTGCTCCGGAACTACGTCTGGGCCGATTTGGACCAAAACGTTTACAATGCCCCCAGGACTCTTGAGGTGGGTGTTGTAATCCACAACGACGACCCCGGGATATTGTTCTGAACACAATTGGCGGAGGCCTACTTCACATTACCGATGATTTTAGCGGCTACCTCCCTTTGCAATATCCTCTATTTTTCCCGCATGGGGAGCAGGGCTGGATCTTTGGCACACCCAGTGGAACAGAAAGGCGTAAGTTCCAAATTCCCGCCAATTTCATATGGTACAATTTTCCAACTCTGTCATCAGCTGCAAGCATCACTCAGTGCAATTGGTATGCCACAATCCTGTTCGACAGAATTGGCAAGTTCTCTGCAATCCTGAATGGGAAAAACTTACTTCAAGAGTTCATCACCAACGTCTACCTTTGCGTTGAACTTCTTACGCTTCAACCAGGCCCAGATCAAAGCCGATTTGTACCGCGGCATTCAAGAGTCATTCAGGAACGATCTCGACGTCCAGGGAAGGCAGATAGTTCTTCCTTCTTCTTTCTTGGGCTCCCCAAGGAACATGTTGCAGCTCTATCAGGATTCAATGGCCTCTGTACGACAATTCGGGAAACCCTCTCTGTTCATAACCATGACAGCAAATTCACGCTGGCCAGAACTGCAACAGGCCCTCAAGCCCCATCAAACAGCCTCTGACCAGCCGGATCTGGTTTCAAGAGTTTTTCACATGAAACTTACTTCCCTTATCTCTGATGTCTTCGTGAACCACCACCGCCTAGGAAGAGTCATATTGTATGTGTACACAATAGAAATCCAGAAGCGGGGCCTTCCCCATGCACATATCATAATCATTCTTGATGCCAACTCTGTCCCACGCACTCGGGATCAGATTGACGCCTTGGTTACTGCCAAGATTCCCGACCCTGTAACCGAGGCTGGCTTGTATGCCATTGTCACAACATGCATGCTACATGGTCTGTGAAACTCCTCAAGCAACTGCTGGAAAGATGTCAAGTGCAAGGAGAGCTTCCCTAAGCCATTTGTGGCTGAAGCGACAATAGTCGACAATGGTTACCCTCAATACCGCCATCGGGACGACGGCCGCACGTTTGTCAAGCAGCATGTGTCCATGCACAATGGACATGTTGTTCCATACAACAAATACCTGTTGCTAACGTACAACTGTCACATAAATGTGGAGATACCTTACGGCATTCAAGCGCTCAAGTACATGTTCAAATATATAACCAAAGTTGTGGATTGGTCTTCGATGCGCTTGACTAACGGCGATGAGACTCTCAAGTCCATCAATGGCCGATATGTCGGCCCTTCCAAAGGTGAGTACATTACAGATGTTTTCCTTCGATTGTCTGTTTGCTGACGAAATGGCCCTCTTCCTCAGGTGCCTGGAGACTATTTCATTTTCCAACAAGCGAACATTACCCCACCATTCAGAGGCTTGCGGTCCATCTTGAGGGTGACCATATGGTCTATTACGCTGACGAGGACGGGCTCCGCAGGCAGATGAATACCAGCAAGGCTTCACACACTACCCTCACCGAGTTCTTCCATCTGAAAACCTGGAACGCTATAGGTCTGAGTGTGCCAGCTTGGTCCTTGCTATACCAGGAATTCCCAATTTTTTTCCGCTGGGACAAGAGCTGCAAGCAGCTCAAAGCTCGGAAGAAACATTCCAGTATGATTGGGCGGCTCTACTTTGCATCAATCATTGAAGGTGAACAATATTTCCTCTGATTACTCTTACTCAATAGGAAGGGGTCCACAAGTTTCAAAGACATCAGGACTGTGGATGGTATCGTCCACGAGTCATTCCGCGAGGTGGCTCAAGCTCTGGGTTTGTTAGTCTCTGACCGTCACTACATGCAGACCATGACCGAAGCCGCACAAATCTCTCAGGTTTATGTTCGCAATGCTGCTGTTATACAGTCCACCTGCCGATCCACTCCATATTTTGAAAAGCTTCATTGAGCCTCTGTCCGATGACCTCATCTA
The DNA here is from genome assembly GCA_001624995.1 of Puccinia horiana. Classification (NCBI taxonomy): domain Eukaryota; kingdom Fungi; phylum Basidiomycota; class Pucciniomycetes; order Pucciniales; family Pucciniaceae; genus Puccinia; species Puccinia horiana. The sequence continues at coordinate 789,783 of LWDY01000028.1, read as the reverse complement.
TTGCCTACGTAATACATACAACATTGAAATCCCAACTATCAATGAGAAGGTTTCATTATGTCACTATCTCCTGAACCAGATCCTCGCCGAGCACCACAAGTCTCTCTACAATGTCGGTCTTGGTTCCTTGCAAATTGATTCAGTTATCTGGGATGTATTTGCTTCAAATGGCAATGAACACACTTTCTCAATCGCCAAACACACCTGACAATCTCTTGCGATGTCCGATTGCCTCAATGAGCTCCAGACAGTTATCATGGAAGCGGTCATTGACATGATGGAGAGCGGCAAATCAGGGTTAATGTACATTGACGTCCCAGGTGGTTGTGGAAAGACCTACCTCTTGAACACCATAATCCACTATCTGTCAGCTACGTCAATCCCGGTCATCACAGTGGCAGCCCTTATGTTGTCCAACGGAATGACCTCTCACTCCAGATTCAAGATTCCGTTAGATTTCAGATCATTGTCTCAGTGTAACTGTAATCACCGAGCTCTGATGGCCGGGCTATAATCATCATTTGAGATGAGGTATGCAGTAGAGGCTGTGGACCGCGCTTTCTGTGAATTACTCGACTCGGAGGAGCCATTCGCCGGCAAGTTGGTGATTTCCAACAAACTCTCTCAGTCTGTGCTAGGGGTTCAATCTTAGATCAAGTGTCAATCTGCATGATCAACTCCGAGCTCTGGGCGAACGTCTACAGGTTTCAGCTCACACAGAACTTACGCTTGGCCTCCGATGACCCTATCATTTCTCAACGGAACACCGTGTTCCACAAATGGCTTCTCACCATCGGTTCCGGTTCCTCCCAGTAAGAATTCTCGGAAGACGTTCTCCTGGAGTATGGCAATGTATTCAAGCACTCAAGCCCTGATGTTGTCCAAGAGAATTCTATTTCAGCTGCTTATGAAAATCTCCACAGCATTGCTGCATCAAACGATTTCGATGTGCTCTGAAACTACTACAGTAGCCCTTCTCAATGCAGACATAACACGAATCAATGATATGTGTTCCGATCAGTTCCCCGGGGATATTATATCACAATCGATCGATGCCATGTCCAAAGAAGAGGATGGATTGGACAGCGACGAAGCCATCAACACTTTCTTGCTTCCAGGATTTCCACAAGAGAGATTGAATTTGAAGGTGGGAATCCCGGTTATCCTCCTCCAAAATCTCAACCTCAAGCGGGGTTTGTCCAACAGAACGAGGATGGTGATACGTGGTATCTCGGATCACGTTCTATGGGTAAAGATTGTGACTGGATCCTGAGCAGGCAAAGTGACCATGATACCTAAGATTGCACTCCTCCACAAAGCAGACCACGTGTATGGTGTATCAGTTCCCTGTTGCACCTGCCTTCGCTCTCACAATCAACAAAGCTCAGGGCCAGTCCCTCTCAACAGTCATGATTTACCTTCCCCAGCCGGTCTTTGGCCATGTCCCTCTCTCTGTGCCAGACCTTTTTGTTTCAATGGTTGGCAATCACACTACACCCCCACTGACGACCAACGTTGTGAATCTGGAAGTGATCAGGAGATGCCTGGAGTCTCGAGGTAAGTATCTTGGTCCATGAGCTCTATTTGCAAATCTCCACTTATTTGTGAATCTGTTCTCTTTCCTAGATCCATAGAAGCGTTAGGCTTTAGGGCGTTTTTTTTAAACCCCCGCCACTAAATCACTTACCCTATACCTTTTTTTCTGCTTTCTCCTCACCACTAAATGGCTTATGCTATAGCTCTTTTCTGCTTTCCTCTCACACAAACATGTTACATATATGTCAGTCCGGTGACTATTTCTCAGTATCCATCCCCAGCTCTGTGTTATCTCTCAGCTCATATTTCAACCAGTTCTCTGTCACATATGAGTTCCCTGTTCATTTTCATGAGTTCCCAGTTCCTAGGGATTCCGCTGTGGATTCCCTAGTGGACGAGGCTGGGGTGTTAGGATGTGGGGAGTTGCTGAGGTCCTTGATCAGAGTAGATACTAGGGGAGTAGTTGGGTTTCGGCAGCGGGGTACCTGTTGTTATTACTAAATATGTTCTTATTTTTATTTCTATATTTTATTCTCATCCCATACTATTATATTGTCTTATTTTCTATTCACATATTTTGTTTTTAAAAAACCTTGGACCGATCAATGTTTATTTACAATAATATGGCATGCTTATGGTTACATACTCCATAGGTTTCTGCCAACTTTATGTCAGAAGCTTTTGTTGAAAGGTGCTGGTACAAAAGTAAACTTGGCTGCAAATTGAGTTGATAAGAACAACTTATTTTTGCAATTCACCGAGCTGAAATGTGCATGCATGCAAGCTGCTGGCTGGTCACCACCCCTGTAGATACCTTACTGACTACAGAGACAGCTCCGTACCCACGGCCCCTCGACTGCAGCATAGCGTTTTTGGCACTCTCGTTTCATCTCGTTACAGGTCAGTTCATCTCAGCCTTTTTTGTATGTAAACCCATCCTGTCACCCGACCGCTCAAGTCGGGGCAACTGTGCAGCTTCGCAGCAACCACATGCAAGCACCTGCGCTTACTCAGCATATATATATCAGTGTCTCCTTTGGCCCCGCGCCCTTTCCCCCCCTCAACCACATCCGTCAGCAACCGCCTCCACCATTACACTAATCATAATAATAATAACAAGCAATAAATAATGTTCTCCCCTGCAATGTAATAATCAGTACCATTTCCTTCATCCATCCAACTCCCATCCGTCTTACCATCAATACTCTTCCACTAAGCTTCTATGTCTTTTCCTCACACTCCCTCTCTAGGGTCCCAATTGTTTATCCCTAATAGCACACCCTCTACCCAACATCTGAATGACCGTACCCCGAGCTTTGATGGAGGTTCTGGCTATGGTTATCACTCAAACCAAGCCGCCCTACCTGGTTCCATCACTTTTCCGCCTTCAACTCGTGGCCCAATCCAATCAGCTACTATCAAGCTGCAAACCAATCCTCTCCAAGTCATTCTGCCTCCCACCTCGCTCACTGTAACCTCAGCACACATGTTCACAATCCAAATTTTAGCCTCAGCTATAATTCCCAAACCAATTATCAACCCCCATTTAGCACACCCAGTCACTGTTCCCTTGACTCGCAGTCCTTCTCATTAGGAAGTCATCTCAACACGCCAAACTCCAACCCTCTTCATAACAATACTAGCACTTGTAATAGCCTCCAAACCAGCCACTCTCACCACTCGTCAACTTATTCGCCTCATTTGTCTATGCACTCCTCTGCAAACACTAGTCTGAACCACATGTCCAATCGATCAGCCTACCCTTTCACCCCATGTCTCATCAATCCCCCCTCTTCTCTATGTCAGCAACCCCCTCCCAAATTGCCTCTCGCCGCAGAACAGCGGCCAATGGCCCTTCGTCCACCAACCACATCAACTGGCCCTCTTGCCAGTATTGTTCAGCCAAGACCTCGGAAGTGCAAAGCTATTCAATCCAGTGGAAGTTCACCCCTCGCTCCCCGCCCTGTCAAAGAGATGCTGAAGGAATCCGAAGCTCAGCTTGCTGTTCAAGAAAGCCATGTCTACAGCTGATCGAGCTCACTTCGCCAAGTTCTTCCACAAACAACAAAAGCTTCTCATCATCGAGGCAATCAAAAGAGGTGTTTCCATGCCCATGGTTGAAGGCTTCCTGTACGTTGACTACCTTGGTTTGGATGTCTAGTTTGAGCCGCTTGATAATTGCTAATAATTGTACTGATTGACTTTTGCAGGGGAAAGCGAATGTCAATCAAAAAGCCCAGTCAATGGAATCACTTCATGAAGAATCAATTGTCTCGTGCAGTCTTTCGTGGAATTAAGTCTTCAATAACACCCCAACCATCAGTCCAATGAATTATTTTACTTACTTGTCCCCCAATGTAGGACATTGGGGGTCAAGATCAAGTCTGCTATGGTGGACGTGTCCGGTTTATGGAAAGAGCTCACCCCAGAATAACAAGCCGTCTACATGCAAGGAAATCCCACTGATGCAAACATAGCACAGCGTTCCGGCGCCAACGAAACTACTGACAATGATGGGTTTGTAGATGCCAATTCACAAGATGTGGACAGTGCAGATGCTGGAACGCAAAACACTGTCTCCTTCAAGCGATCAAAAGAACGTGTCAAGGACTATATGGATGACTGGTTCAATAAGGTTTGTGCTAATTGTTCATCATTCACAACCGTATCACTGAGGCTATCCGCATCCATTAACAGGCCGTTCACGTAGCTAAGAGTGCTAGCTGTGAAATGATACTATTTGTCGTGTCACACCATTTGGCGGCCCATTCCTTCCAGCTTGTGAGGGCTACACATGGTGCAACCTGTTTTGTCTCTGCAGCCGCTGCTTTGGATGGGGAACACAGCTATGTTGCTTGCTTTCCATCTTACCTAACCGGGTACGAGGTAGCCGAAATTGCCAAGTTTGCTAAGTCAAAAAAAAGTGAGTTCTAGCATTGAAACCGTTTGGGGCAGTCACACTAACCAGCTGCCCACTGGATTGCCTTTCCACCTAACCAGCCACTCCCAAAGCTCGCCCGCTCTCAGCTATTGCTCGGATTTCTGAACTAATCTATGAGCTTGCTATGTCTCCCATCCATCCTCAATGTTCCGTTTTCACGGCAAAGCCACTTACTAATGCCCACTTTGACACACACAGGTGAAAAGACCAACAGAGCCCAGCGCAGATGGCCGTGGACCAAAACAGATTTCAAACTAGCAAAGCTGAAATATTGCTTGGAGTTGCTCCCTGGCGCGAAAACCCAGGTCAATTGGCTCAAAAGGCCCAGCCAAAGCTTACACCCAGCTTATCAAATAGTCATTCATAACAACCTGGACGCAAACCTGATCGATGTTGTGTTTGACTCATCTATCTCCAACGGTTTAACGGAACACGAGTTCATCGGCACCACCCCTCCTCCATCGTCCGCTGCCTCACACTCATTGTCTTCTCGGGAAACCTCCAGGCATTCCTCAAGGGCCCCCACTCTCCCCCCTTCCAAAGGCTGCAATAAGGACAGCCCTCTCTGCATTGTGGATGCTTGCTTTATCTATTCCACTTGTTGTCCTCAATCATCCTGATACTTGTTTTTTATTACAACTTTCTTTTCTGTCTTGTTTATCATGTCTGTTGTCTGTTCAATGAAAAGCACTATTTCCGTAATCCCAAACCCTTCTTTGGTTGTTAACGGACACCCTGGCCAACCACTGAGAGAAAGCCTTATACATCACCTCTTACAATTTAATTTGAAACACGTTGTTATATGAGCTCAAGCAAACAGCCTTCTCAGGAAACAAGTGTAACATTCAATTGAAACCGTGAAGACTTTAAGTTATACCACTTAGGAGAATGAATGGATTGTTAAATAAATGGTTAGGTACACAGTGCAATCAACAAAGGACTGCATAAAAATAATGTAATAATCACATGCGGTGAAATACCATTGCAATCTAACTATTGCAACACTTGGATTCATCCAATTTGAAAAACTTGAAGCAGTACTTGCCAAGTTACATGTGTGCATGCCACTCTATAGGATACAAAGAACAATTCCAACAATTGGTATTATTCAATTTGAACAGAGGCTGGTGTTGCAATTTGTAGCTGTAACATGGATTCAAATTGGATGAATCCAATGGTTGCAATAGTCCTTTGGAGGATATGAACTTTCCTCCTTTGGAATCAACCAAATTTGAAGCAGTACGTCACTGGTGTTGCAATAAATATGTGTAAGTACTTACACATGTTGCAACTTGACAAGTACTGCATCAAATTGGATGAATACAAAGGCAGAAATTGTCTTTTATATACTTTAAAAGACTATGTAAACCTGTGGATTCATCCCATTTGAAGCAGCACTTGCCAAGTTGCACTGGTATTACAATATATAGAAGTACACTAATGCAACTTGGCAAGTACTGCATCGAATTGAATGAAACCAAAGGTTGAAATAGTCTTTTATATACTTTAAAAGAATATTTCAACATTTGGATTCATCCCATTTGATGCAGTACTTGCCAAGTTGCAATATGTGTTGCAATATTTGTAAGTACTTTGTATATATGTGCACTAATGCAACTTGGCAAGTACTGCATCAAATTGAATGAAAAAAGGTTGAAATAGTATTTAATATACTTTAAATGAATATTTAAACCTTTGGATTCATCCCATTTGAAGCAGAACTTTCCAAGTTGCAATATGTGTTGCAATATTTGTAAGTACTTTGTACATATGTGCACTAATGCAACTTGGCAAGTACTGCATCAAATTGGGTGAAACCAAAGGTTGAAATAGTCTTTTATATACTTCAAAAGAATATTTCAACCTTTGTATTCATCCCATTTGAAGCAGTACTTGCCAAGTTGCACTGTTGTTGCAATATTTGTAAGTACTTTGTATATATGTGCACAAATGCAACTTGGCAAGTACCACATCAAATTGAATGAAAAAAAAGGTTGAAATAGTCTTTTATATACTTTAAAAGACTATTTCAACCTTTGGTTTCATCCAATTTGATGCAGTACTTGCCAAGTTGCATTAGTGTACATATATACAAACAAATATTGCAACACATATTGCAACTTGGCAAGTTCTGCATCAAATTGAATGAAACCAAAGGTTTAAATATTCTTTTAAATTATATAAAAGACTATTTCAACCTTTGGCTTCATTCAATTTGATGCAGTACTTGCCAAGTTGCATTAGTGCACATATATACAAAGTACACCAGGAAAAAAATGATGGCACCCACATGAGGGTGGCTCCTCTTCTCTCAGTCACATCAAGAGGTGTATCTCTTTTTCTTCAGTCACATAATCTCTGTTTTATTTCAGAGATTATCTCACTTTTATCTCAGGGTCTATACATCTCTATCTCAGGTCTGTCCCACATATGATCTCAGGTTTATCCCATGTCTATCTCAGGTTGATCACATTTTGATGTCAGGGTGTATCTCACCACTTGTCTCAGGGTTTATCCTGAGACCATTCATGCATTTTTTTTCTTTTTTATTTCCTTTTTTGTTTTTTGTTTTATTTTTATTTTTATTTTTTATTTTTATTTTTATTTTTTATTTTTTATTTTTTATTTTTTATTTTTTATTTTTTATTTTTTATTTTTTATTTTTTATTTTTTATTTTTATTTTTTATTTTTTATTTTTTATTTTTTATTTTTTTTTTTTTTTTTTTTTTTTTTTATTTTTTATTTTTTATTTTTTATTTTTTATTTTTTATTTTTTATTTTTTATTTTTTATTTTTTATTTTTTATTTTATTTTTTATTTTTTATTTTTTATTTTTTATTTTTATTTTTTATTTTTATTTTTTATTTTTATTTTTTATTTTTATTTTTTATTTTTATTTTTTATTTTTTATTTTTATTTTTTATTTTTTATTTTTATTTTTTATTTTTTATTTTTTATTTTTATTTTTTATTTTTTATTTTTATTTTTTATTTTTTATTTTTTATTTTTTATTTTTATTTTTTATTTTTTATTTTTTATTTTTTATTTTTATTTTTTATTTTTTATTTTTTATTTTTTATTTTTTATTTTTTATTTTTTATTTTTATTTTTTATTTTTTATTTTTTATTTTTTATTTTTTATTTTTTATTTTAATTATTTATTTTTTATTTTTTATTTTTTATTTTTTATTTTTTATTTTTTATTTTTTATTTTTATTTTTTATTTTTTATTTTTTATTTTTTATTTTTATTTTTTATTTTTTATTTTTTATTTTTTATTTTTTATTTTTTATTTTTTATTTTTTATTTTTTATTCTTTTTATTTTATTTTTTATTTTTTATTTTTTATTTTTTATTTTTTATTTTTATTTTTTATTTTTTATTTTTTATTTTTATTTTTTATTTTTATTTTTTATTTTTTATTTTTATTTTTATTTTTTATTTTTATTTTTATTTTTTTTTTTATTTTTTTTTTTTATTTTTATTTTTATTTTTATTTTTATTTTTATTTTTATTTTTATTTTTGTTTTTGTTTTTGTTTTTGTTTTTGTTTTTGTTTTTGTTTTTGTTTTTGTTTTTGTTTTTGTTTTTGTTTTTGTTTTTGTTTTTGTTTTTGTTTTTGTTTTTGTTTTTTGTAAGCAGCCTGGCTAGGTCAGACTTGTTGTATGTGCTAAGTTTGAATTTGCAACTTTTATACCGCATCTTTTCATATATTTAGTTCTTCTATGCCTGTCCATTGCACCCAGACACAAGAATCTTTTTGTCTTTTTGTGTGAATTATCCTTCTACTTAATGTTGATTTACTATTTTCACCTAGCACATATTTCCTATGTAATTGTATATTCCCCAGTTGAAAGTTGAAACTTAGGTACATGGTAATTCTAGACATGCAGTTAGGAATTGTGATCATCATAAGTGTTTACAATATGATGAGAAATACTGGTAATAATTACCAACAGGGTGCTCATTCATTTCTTCTGATTGCACCTCAAAGATGCCTACTGAGCATATTTTTACATGAATTTTTTCTTAAACTAGGTGTGTTCCCTTGGCCATCTGTAGGCCATGCAAATTCTCCAGGGCTAAAAAAAGAAATTTCCTGCTACAATTTGAGTGTACTGGGTCCAAATATAAATATTTAGGGGCTGTTGACCCTGTGGGAAGACCTCCATGTTACACTGAAAATTACAGAGATAGCCTTTTTTTAAGCTGTAAGCAGCAGCATCAAAGTTTTATATGACAATTAAAAATAATTGAATGATATCTTACCTTGGGACCCCCTCACAATGTCTAGGGGCAATGCAATTCTTCCAAAACTACATGTGAGAACCCAGAAATTTGCCCCAGGGATTGGGAAAGCCAAATATGTTTACAAATAAAGCAATATTGTTTGGGAAAGTATGTCAATCACTTATTTGGACTCAATGCAGATACATGGATTTCTTTAGCTTTACATGGAAGAAACCCTCCAATACCAAAAACTATTTGCTACCAGAAGCAATCTCTTACTTCCCACAAATGTCTCAGTTTGTATGCCTTGATTACTGTTATCTACCAGTCATCCTAAGATCAAAAACTGAACCAGTACACACACCAAGCTATGTGATTCTCCACCGAGGACAAAAGAATATACATGTTCGATGTTCACAGTTGGAGTCAGTTGGTGATGTAAAAGAAGAAACAAGTTTCTGGATTGGACCTTTACTTGGGGAAGTTGGTAGTGTTTCAAAGCCACTAACCAAAGAGGTGATTGAAGGGGAATCATATTCTAATACAATCTTTATACGAGCTTTTTTCAATTATTATGGAACAGATCAGTCTTCAGGACGAGTTTATGCTTTTTTCTTCACCCACTCTTCAGAAACTCGGAATGTCCAATGCATCTTCAACTGGGCAGACACTTCGATATTTGAAATATCAAATTATCAACCATCGCTTTTCTTCAATACACCACAGATCCCATATACACATCAAGAACACAATACTACTGCCTATGGGAACATCGGACTGAATGAAGATGGACATGTCAACGGTTGCCGAGTTCAACTGATGATACATCAGGTGAAGGCCATGGAATTCCTTATGCTCTGTGAATCAAATTCCCCATCAATTGGAGAAACTATCTGGCACCATGATAAAAACCGATGTATTTGACAAGCCTATGCTGATGCTGTGGAAACTGGTAGAGTCAGTCCTCATATCAACTTCACCTCCAAGGGAAGTATCTTAGCCGATGACATGGGACTAGGAAAGACTCTTGCCACTCTATCACTCATCCGATTAACACAAAGGAGCATGATTGAATTTTCAACACTGATTGGTCCTAGCCCCACATCAAACCTTAGAGTACCTGCGACCCTTGTGATAGCTCCATTGACAACAATTGAAAGCTGGATCAAAGAAATCAATCAAAATTTCCATCCCGGAAGTCTCCCATTTCTGCTGTTTCATTCCAACAAGAAATTGGTCATTCAATTGAGTGGTGTGAAGAAGACTGTGATTCTTTTGGTCACATATGAAACCCTCATCACAAATACGCATAATAGAAAGGTGGCTGAAGATAAAAGGAATAAATGTTTGGATTTGATGGAATTGGAATGGTTCTGTGTATTACTAGATGAAGCACAGTAAGTAGTATCGTTCAGTGATGGAAAATGAACGGAAGATGACACTGGCAATGATGATACCTGTACTAACTTAGTTATTCTAAGGATCCAAAAAAACACGAAGTAATGTGCTGAATAGCTTGAAGGCAGATCGTCGAATATGCCTGACAGGAACACCGTTACAAAACAATATAGTGGATTTACACAGCTTGATACGATTCATCAAGTTAGATCCTTGGAGTAACGACCTTCTCTGGAAAAGCTGTATTGAGAGAAGGGTTCAAGCAAGTGATCCAAAAGGAATAGAAGTGTTGCATAATGTGATGATTCATATTAGCCTATGTCAACTTAAGAGGACAATTTTGAAGATGCCTGAAAAACAAGAAAAGAGGGTGACTATACAACTCAATGCACCATGGGATGAAAAATATGCTGCACAACACGAAAATTTTGCAGCTCAATTTGGAAGGAATCGCCAAGAAGGACAGACATGGGACCATACAGCTTTTTTCTCTGAGCTCATGGATCTACGACAGATGTGCAATTACCCGTCTCTAGTTGAGAATAATCCTGGGAAAAAGACGTTCTCTTGGATGGACAGCTCAAAGATTGTACATTTGGTAAACAATGTGCAGGTGTTTTTGCATCAGGACTTTGGTGCGGATCCTCCAAAGGTAGTTGTATTCTCTGAATATGTAAGATTTCTTTTGAAGTAAGTATTTTGTTTTTCTCTTTGAAGTATAAGTTCAAATTAGTAGATATTTCTTATCTGGTTTAGAATTGGGGTAGCTTTGAATGAAAAGGGAATTTCATGGGTAAAGCTTGAAGGAGGTTTGGACATGCAAGCACGATGTGAAAACTTGGAGCGGTTCAGAAAAACCAAAGAATGTCAAGTCCTTTTGGCAAATATAAGGAGTGGTGGTGTAGGGATCAATCTAAGATGTGCCCAAAAATTATACATCATGGTGAGAAATTGTGTATTTGAGCCCTAGATCACATATATACATATATATACAAAAAAATTTATTTTATTGATAAGTATGTTGATGTAGGAACCAACGTGGAATCCCTCATTGGAGGAGCAAGCAGTGGATTGGCCATACAGACTAGGACCGATAAACATTGTACAAGTGGTCCGGTATTGTATTTCTGATAGCATTGAGGTCCATGTGATCAGATAAAGAGGAAAAAGGCGGAGTTGTCAATGTAAGTGAAATGAACCTTGGATCAGACTTTTTTTTGTAGTTTACTGATTAATTTTGTTCTTTCAAAATTTGAATAGGTTAATTATTCCTCTGGCTGGGAATGAGGAGTTTGAATTAGAAAACATATTGATGTAATGAATGAAGAGACAATGTGAGAGAATTGTAACTTGCCTACAAAAAATTGAGTTTATGAAATATAGAACTGATGTCAACTTCTTCTTGTAGGTATAAGGCTTGGATTGTTGTTGTATCTAGAGAAGAGAGCATTTTGGGATGATATCAGTTTCTTGGTAGGGAAGCTGGAATCTTGGATGATGATTCCTGTTTTGTGCCTTGCTTCCGCAGTCCCCAAAATGAGTAACCGTGTTTATTTTGATTATGCTTTTTGTCCATCTCTTCTTTCAATTGTATGTATGATCTATCGAGCTGGTGGGCCAGATCTACAAATAAGGATGATCTCCAGGAGCACTGCATGCTTTCAATTTCTCCCGAAGGACTTTGTTTGGTATCTGATGAGCAGAGGGGGTCTTCAAAGAGGCTGGCTTGTTCAGGGGAAAGGTTCATGGATGAAATTACCTCGGTTCGATGTTGTGAGAGCTGAAAAGATATATTGGTGAACATTGAGTGGGCCAGGGATGAACGAGAGATGTGTGAAGTAAAACTAACTGTTTTTCTCCACTTTGATTTCTTGACTTGGTATGCTTTCTTTGCCCTGGATTCAGGGAATGTCTTGCCAGATTTAATCTCTTCCAATTTCCCACAAAACCATTGATGGAGGACAGAGATTTGATTTAAGGGGGTGTTGTCTGAGGTTGAGAAAGAAAAACATGAAAAAGTGCCTTGTAAATGGGCGTTATTCCAGTGTTTGAGAATCATTTTGGCGAGTATTTGGTTCCAATGGGCTTCCCATGGCTCAGACCATAAGAAGGTGGGGTGTTAAAAATTCAGTCAAGCAAGGTCTTCAAGAAAAATTTCATGATATGTGGAAGGGATACCGGTATGAGGTTGTTGAGGTGAGATAGCTGGGTCAAGGTGCATTGTAAGAGGCTTTAGGGAAATTTCTTCAGTAATAAGATTTACAGATTGAATAAATGAAGGTGGGGGAGGTAGTTGCCAAGTGGCAGGTTGACTTGGGTCATGATGGATATGGAGAAGTAGACGGAAAAATGAGTGGATACAGCAGCTGAAATGAGTGTTAGATTGAGGAGTAATGGAAGAAAAAGTCAAATTTAAAAGTTTGTTGTTTGAGGAATGCTTTCCATTTTTCAGGAATTTGGGCATGATGGAGGATTTCTGGGAGGGGGGAATTGGATTAACAACACCAGAGGAAAGCTGCTTTATGGGAATCATTAGGAATGAGCCCCTTGAAAGACATCCCCATTGAAGCACCAGGCAAATGTGATTTGAATTTTATTAAGGGACAATGAGACAGAAATGAATGGGATAAGGTTGTTTGGAACACGAAGTTGATAGAGAAAGGATTATCCTTGGTGTTGAATGAAAAGAACTTAGGGATGGGACATTTGAAAGGGCAAAGAGTATCAAACCATTTAGGTTCTAAAAGTTAACATGTTGACTCATGTTAAGCAATCATGTTGGCACTTCACTAATGTTGAGGATGGTTCCCCTAATTTGGTCTAGGACACAATCCACATGTGGTTTGAAGGTGTAGTGATACTGACTTAGGTAAAGTGTCAACGAGTTAAGGACGGAGTCCTTAAACCCTTTGGGGGTGATCTCCTCAACCCAGTAGAGAATGGCTTTCTTAAGCAAGTGCAGCCATGCATATGTGAACCAGATGAGAAAGGCATCCTAAGTGAGCAACTCAAGGACGGCTACCCTAAACCACTTCAGAAATGGAGTGTAGAATTAGATATGGTGGTGGTCTGAACCTGGACCACAGCATGCTCAAGCTTAATATAGTTAAGGACGTAGACCTTAACCCAACCAAGGTTGGCATTCTTGATTAGGTCAAGCGATGACGTCCCCAAAGCATTTAAGGATGGCATCCATAAATGGTTCAAGGACGTCAAGCGTAGCCCAAACAAAGGCGCCAACCTTAATTTGGTGAAGGTCGATGTCATTAAACTCATCTCAATCTGATTAGCATCCAGTGGGAAAGTGCATATGCATGCAGGCAAGTAGTAATTGGGAACAAATTTGTGGAATTAGATCCAAGAATAATTGCCAAAACTACTCAACTCTGAACCAATCTTAACCACAATGTTACCAAAAGGCTGGAAAGTGTGCCAATGCATGGAAATGAACTGCAAGAGCGAACAATACGAGCTGAATGGAAGAACCAACAATATAGGAAAAGCTTTTTCAAGCCATGCATTCAGGAAGCATCAAGCTGGAATTGACAAGAACAGAAAGCAAAACAAATCGTCTGAGAAGAAAAACAAAAATATTCCTGCCCAGATGGATCAAAATTCCCAAGTAAGGACCACATATTAATTATTAAATGATCAGAAAGCTAACATCTTGACTTTATCCTAATTCATGAGATTGCTTGCAGGGACATACCTCCTTTTCCAATTCGAGGAGATCCTATGGTTCATCAAGATAATGTGGTTAATACTAGATTCATGAAATCAAAGTCAATCAAATTAATACCAAGCCACAGTTTAACAGTAATGTTCCAAGCAGCTAAACTTTCTTTGGTTTCCCACATCAGCGACAAAGTGATAGGCAATTTTTTGAAGATGGAGCATAATAAGATCCGAAACCTGGCTAAAGAATTCCAATTCGATGGAGAACACATCTTGAAAAACATACCTCTAACCCGATCCACTGTAATGTGAAGACTAGGATTTGATGTCAAACTCAAAGAAAGCGTATGCTGCCCAGGATGCTTCAAATTATATCCAATTCCAGATCAAGAAAATCTAGACAAAAAGACGAGAGAAAAAGCAGAAGAAAAGAAAAAAGAGAAGGAAAAAGAAGTGGCTGAAGGGAAATCCAAATCAAAATTTGATGGAATACCTGAGAAGTGTACCGGAATTTGGTATTCGACTTCAAAAATGTCTGTTCGTAGGGTGGAAGGGGATGGGATTGGTAAATGTGACACCACTCTATTTCAATGGGAAAGGAAGCAGGGCTATGAAGAACCCCATCAAATCTTCAGGTACGAGACGTTGAAGAATTGTCTCAGCAATAAACTTTGTATACTTGGATTTTAAGATCTCTTGATGGCGAATCTGAAGGAACAGAAGAAATCCAGATTGATGAGTGATGTTTGGGATGGGAGTGTATGGAAGAACTTTGAAGGTCCAGAAGGCTCATCCTCAAATTATATCGACACTGAGGGAAATCTAGTTTTCAGCTTGTACGTTGACTGGTTCAATCCACATGGGAATAAAGGCGGCGGGAAATCTTTCTAAGTTGGCTTAGTGGCTCTTTTGTGCCTCAACATACCAATGAATCCGAAATGAATCACATCTTGGAACCTCTTATCAATGAATTTCTCCAGTTCTGGGATGGAGTCTCCTTCACTGAAACCGCTAAATTTCCTGAAGGGCGCAAGATATGAGCAGTCATATTTCCATTGATAGGAGATTTGCAGGCCATGCGAAAGGTAGCAGGATTCTCTGGTCACTCAGCAACACTGTTTTGTTTGTATTGCGAACTCCCAATTGATGAAATTCAATCTCTCACAATGGAAAAATGGCCACCCAGGACGCATGCAAGACACATGGAAGCTGTTCGCAAGTGGGAGTCGTGCAAAACCTCATTGGAACGAGATGAAGTCACTAAGAGGAGGGGCGTGCAAAGTAGCATTCTCAACAAGATTCCTTACTGGAGAGCAATCGAATTGATGCACAGCCTGATCTTAGGAAATCTCAAGGATCACAGTTGGGTGTTTCTGAACACCGGATCAGCTGGGGAGAAACTGAAAAATCTGATTAAAAAAGAAAAGAGTTTAAAGAAAGAAGAGGGGAAATCTGTTTTTGCTGGCTTCTTTGGAGAACCTCAAATTAAGAGAAAGCAAAGGTCTGAGGAAAGCACGACTGGCAAAATTTCTGATGTGTTGACTAGCACAAAGAGAAGGAAAAGCCTTTTGAACTCTGAAAACCTCTGTAAGCTTACCAAAATTCAGGCTGGACCATCTATTGAATGACCGAAACATCCTTACCAGTTGCGTGTGCGCTCTGAAACTGCAGATAACAGTTCCACTTCAGGGAGGGGAAAATCATTGAAATCTTCTGGTGATCAATCTAAAACAAGCGGCAAGTCTGGATCCACACATCATAACAGCTCTGCCCATGAAATGGATAATCCTCTTAGCTCTGTAGATCAAGGAGGTGATGATGATGAACCACAAATAACCAAATATGAACTCCGCATTCTACACAAGACAATAAATTCTGCAATTATACCATCCTGGGTGACGAGGGTTCCAAATAATTTTGGTTTGAGAGGTGCTGGTGAGTGGTTGATGTTATACACAATTTACTATCCACTCTGGATCGTAAAGAAGATTGATGAGCATCAACAGCCTATCACGCACTCCACCAACAAAAGTCACCAAGAAGTATTACGGGACTCAACAATCATGCTAGTTTCAATTACAAATATCCTCATGAAGCATCAACTTGATCCTGAAGACGTTCAAGATTTGGAAGAATTACTATCTAGGTATTGTCAGGTCTTACAACATGAATGGCCATCACAAAATTCAAAGCCAAATTTACATATAACACAGCACTACCCTGAAGTCATCAAACGATTTTGACCACCAATGGCAACTGCTGCCTGGGAACACAAAAGGATGAATGGAGTTCTTGGGAAGATACCCCGAAACAATCATCCAAGTATGTCCAATATTGCTTTATGCATCTGTAATGGTGGGATGCTAACAGAAAAATCCAACAATTTTCTTTTATGATGGTAGGGGAAATCCATGGGACAATCATGACGAGATGGAACAATCAGACACGCTGCCATACTTTGAAAAATCACTGGAATATTGATGGAACACCTGGACCTGATGAAGACCTCATGCAATACAAGGAGCAGACAATCAACCTAACTACGAAAATCTATGCTGAATGGAAGAAGTGTATTCAAAAAGATGAGTATGCAGGGGAGCATAATTTTATACAACTTCAATCAATCAGTCTAAATAATCGACTTATGTTGCCTCAAAGAAAAAGAAAATCTGTGGAAATTTGAACATTGAATACTCAAGAAACGGTAAACATTTCTTTTGGAAGATCATTGATCTGTACAGGTTTAAAGGGGAGGAGGAGGAATCTTGGCTATCAGTTTGCCCCTTCAAAAACTTGGAACCGCATGAGGAATCAAAAAACCCCTACATCAATCTGAAAGGATTTAATTGTCAATTTCTTCTGCACAACCTTGGACCAGAGGAAGTTATACGAAAGGGCATGATTGTTGGTCATATAGCACTCATGTACAACAAAGGAGGTACGTTTGGGATTGAAAGGGAAACAGTATCTGTTGTCAGCTTGGGAAAGACAGTAAGTGTTTTCTTTGGTCTCCATAAAGAACAACACTAAGAAACAATGGGAATATTTCCGTACTTAATGCATGCTTGGCGGGGTGATGTAGGGGAGGATACAGAAGTCTTAATTCAAAATACATGAAATGATGACAAGCCTTTCATGTCTTATGTTCATCCTCAATCGGATCCAAGCAATCTTCCCTTTGAAGTCTGATGTACATCTTATTTGTATTTGAATGGCTATCCGCTATCCCCTCTTGCAAAAATAAAGAAAGGGTTATTGAGAATTGAAAACAAAGTTTGTGTTTGGAATTTACTGAAGCTGGAACAAAGGTATATTTCATTGAGGTCTTCCTTGTCAATATATAAAGAGGACCCAAGGATCCCATCCACACCGCACCACTGACCCCTATTCCATCATTTCCCAAAGCTTTGTAATAAGGAGTGCTCCCCTAATACACAAGATCAACACACAGACGAGCCAATAAGTCTTTCCAAGTCAAAATCCTTCTGGTATAACATTCCGTTTGACAATGAAATATTCTACTGCAATCAGCTTGACTGAGAAAATGGCCTTTTTTTCCTTAGATACTTCTGTTTCAGAAATGGACGGCTTACCTTTTGCAGGGACGAGTGATGTGGCAGATACCAATGTAATGGAGGTTGACAGACTTACAGGAGCCACTCAGGAGGACCCAGAACTCGAATGCCTGCTAAGGGCCGCCCAGGAAGGGGGAACAGACCCCGATCCAGGTTAGTTGTCTTTCATCACACCAAGGGTGGTTAATCATATGTACTCAATATAATTAATTTCGTCTCAATAACAACCAGGAAATCAGGCTGGTGAGCTTCCTTTTTTCCTCCAATGATGATGATAAGTGAAATCAACCTACTGACCAACAATTTTTACAGACTCTTTGGATGAAGGGGAAGAAAACATTGAGCTTGCTAACATACTCAAGAGAAAGAAGAAAAACGGGGCTTCCTCCAGTTCTCATTTGCCATCACACCAAAAGATTTGACGTTTAGTGACCAAGCCAAATCTCCCAAACCAATCAACTCTTCTAGCTAGATTGGTTCGATCGTTTGCTCTTTTCCTTATGGGAATGCCAGACACTGTTTGGAGCTACCCCAATGAGCCATCAGATCAGGAAGTCAGTACTTGGACTGAGTGGAGTACAACATGCTACCAACGCCTGAAAGAACACATGGAAAAGTACCAGACCTTACTATCCAACATTCCCAAAGCTGAGTCAAAACAGCAATACAATAAAGAATTGAACCGCCTGCGCCTCCCTTTTCATCTTCTCCAAATGTTGAATGTACAACCTTCAAGATTCCTTTCACCACGAAGCTTGCCTGTGAGAATGAAATCCAATTAGCAGGATTTGGGAGGATGACTTTTCAATGGCATGCAAGATCCTTCAATACTTCCACTTGGAATGCTAGTTTGGCGGGTATTGTATTGAAGCATTACCTTCAATGGGTGAAGGGGCAAGGTGCGGTGGATAGTATCAGCGGTTTATTGGATCGGTGGGTGCAAGGACAAGAAAAGGAGTTGAGGAAAGTAGTTGGATTAACTGAGGCGGAGACGGAGAACTTAAAGAAGGTCAGAGCAGCTAAAAATGCGAGGTCTCGAGCAATGAAACAAGTAAGTATGATTTGTACTTGATTGAAATAAAATAAAACACTAAATTTTTTACCTTGTATACAAGCACAGATCTGCGATAAGCGCTTTGGCTGTATGCCGACTCGCTCAAACAATAACCAGTTGGAAAGACATTGTGTCAGACTGGGAAGATGGGACAGGAGAACTTAGGCTAACACTAATCTTCCCAATTTGGAGAAGTGAAGAGCTCCACAAAATAGTTCAATGCTCTGACCATATGCTAGTAGCCTTTGCCAATAAATCTCAATACCCTCAGCTTTGGAAGCTACTTGACCGACAATTGGAGGAGAAGAAACAAGACGTTTGGGAATTTGTTTACATTCCTTGCAAGCTGCCTGAGGACTGTTTTTGGCTTCCCTATCTGAAGCTGAAAGGACGAGATTGAAAAAGAAGGATCATATTAGTGTGGCGCTCATTTTACAAAAAATGACAGAGCTTACAACCCGCCAAACCTGGATTGTTTAAAATTGTATGTCAGTTTTTTTATTGTTCCATACCTCGGAGAATTATTTTGAGCTGACTTACTGATCCCATTTTTTGGATAGCTGTTCATCACTCTTTTCAAGGACGGAGTCCTTAAGTTTTCATCTATATGTGTATAAGACTTCAATCAAGACATTGAATATGTAGATATCTGTATATAGACTTCCTGCCTGATTCCATGCTTGATGGTATGGACACCATGCAATTGGTTCTTTCAAATCTGCAGTGCTCAATTATTGCTGAGTGAAGCAGCAGTTATCTTGTAGATTTTAAGGACAGTGTCCTTATCATTTCTCAAAATGAATATATTTGAAATTTGACTGCGCAAGACCCACCAAAGGTGGTAATTTCTTTAGAGGGATGATCATACTTTTGGATGTTTCCTCATGGATAGTTTATGAGAATTGATGAAAGACTTCCTAATTGAGGCTTCTGACATGCAAATAGATATATATAGCGTGCCTGATTTGTTATTCCACAATTGAAGATGTAGATTTTTTTTTTGTTTAAAGGTTGGGTCTTTCTCTTGTTGAGTGTACACCCTCGATCTGGAAAGAGAAAATAAGGACAACATCCTTATTTTTTCAATGAAAAAGACATTCTCGTAATTAATCTTCCCAGGAATGTTTAGATAGAGACATTTTTTTTGAGTGCACCATAATGCTCCATCTTGCTGAAGGTAAAAACTTTGATACACAGAAATCAATGTAGATTCCTGACATGAATCATAAAAATTGGACGTGCAAGCCATGGCAGTCCTTTTATGACTTATGGAAGGTGACCTTATTTCATGACACAGTGCCACTTGGCAAGTGAAAGTGTGCAATCTGGAGAAATATGGATTTGTTCCCAGTAGCAAGACATATGATTGTCTTAGACAGGAGAAGAGAAATAGATAGATTAAGAAGAGATATAAAGTGAGAGAAAAGTACTTCCACTTTGTTTTACTATATATAGGTAGGCTGATGTATGGTATTTGCAATCAAGGGTGAGAACTTTTGGCCTGTTGGTACGTGTGTATGTATTTTTGACAATGCCAGGTTGTAGATATGGACTGAAACTATGTACATTTGAAACACTGAAGGTTAAGTAAGGATTGAACTAAACAGATGGAGAGTTTCAACTTTCATTCAATGATTTGAGGAAATTTCACCCTTTGAGACTGCCAAAGTCTATACGGGGTTTTGTTCCTTCATGAGGGGGGGGCCTACATGGGAGGAATTCTCAGATGTGTGGAACCTGGTTTTTCATATAAGGATGGCTAACCTTTTACCAGCTCAGCATGGCGGGTTACCCAAAGCCCATAAAAGTTTGGCATTTGACTATAGGAGAACTGCAAGGATTTGGCCTCCTGTGTGACACCATTGTAGTATAAATTGATGTGCCTGAGGACATAATAATCAGCCAGGGCTATTTCGAGGGGGGTTCAATGGTCAGAGTATGGTTCAAATTGAGTGTTGATCTTGTCCTTCATGGATGCAATTACCCCGTCCAACCATAACTTCTGATTGGGGGTCAGAATCTTTGGGACTGAACAGTCCTTTGGGGGCATGTAGGCAGGTGTGGGTGATGATGAGGTGGTCAGTCCAGGAAAGGGGCTTGAATGGGTTACCTAAAGGGACAACAATGGTCTGATCCAGTGATTACAGAAGGCTGGGCCTGTATATATACCTGAAGGATGGCAATAATGTTGTTGATGGTGGACAGTAACTGACATCAAGCCACCAAGGTCTGCAACAGCTAGAAACAGGTTTCAGATAAAGCATGTGCAGGCAACCTCATGTGGAAGGACTTGCAAACATGCAAATCACCATTCTGAATGGTGGTGGATCTTCAACAGGTGGGATGTGAATGGTGTTTGGTCAATAAACATTTATGGACATTGTCCTTAGTCCCTGAGACCTTGGAGATAACCACATGTTAAAATATGTACATTAGAGCGTCTTAGAAAGGGGAGACAGGTTCAATCATCAGACTTTGAACATGGACTGTGTCCTTAATTCTTGAAATGTAAAACTCTGTATCTTTATGGAAAGCCTCCGTAGTTCTAGAACCACAATCTCTGCATCTTGACATATGTATGCTAGAGGGTTTGATCATTTGACACTGAAATGTTATGGATGGTGTCCTTAATTCGTGACCCATCTGACTCTTCATCTTTATGGATGGCCTACTTAATTCTTGAAGCCACTGTCTCTGCATCTTTGCATATGTAAATATGTGAGACTGGACGTTAATCTGCTGAACTGGTAAATAGATTGACCAACACATTCCAGAAACATCATGGGACCATTAGGGTTGGCGACCTTCATTGATTGGAATGTTGCAAAACATTCTCAAACCAATTAGGGTCAGCAATTATCCAACACATTCCTGAAACAATTAGGTGGGGTGACCTTAATCTGCTGATCTGGTAAATTGATAGTCAAACACATTCCTGAAACAATTAGTACTGGCGACCTTAATCTAGTTGATTGTCCAAAACATTCCTGAAACCTCATGAAAGAATTAGGGTCGACGACCTTGATCCGCTGATGTAGTAAATTGACTGTCTTGATTGTCCAACGAATGCCTGAAACACTTAGTGTCGGAGACCTTTATCTCCTGATCTAGTAAATTGATTGTTTGATGGGATGCAATTCAACTACCAACTTCATTGTGCTTCAAGGTATTTTCCACTGATTCAAAAAATGTGTATGTTCTTCTGCTTTTCCTCTGCTCATTGTTGGCCCTCCTCTGATACTAAAATGATATAAATAGACAGAATTTCTCTTGGTTTCTCTGTCCACACCTCTTTACCAATTCCCTTCAATTCACAACTTTCCTCAACTTTGAGCCGTCAGCATCATGGAGATAAATCCCACTCAAAAATTCCACAACAAGACTACCCAAACTAAAGAGCAATATGAATGGCTCCAAAAAGTAGCACTCACTATTCACAAAACCATCGACAAATTTGAGTGTTACCTTAATAATCATGGGCATCCCCAGGAACTTCAAGATCATCTAAATTTGCATGAAGCCAAGATGATTCAAAACAATATTGATAGTCAGGCCCAATGACAGGGGATACCCAGAGAGGTGCTTCCTGATTTACATAAGGAATGGGATGAATATCGCAAGGCTCTTGGTAAAGGTATGATTAATTTCATTAGCCCTGCTCCTTTCACTCCTGGTGCTGATATTCTTATAACTTGCAATGTTTGGAATTCATCAAGAACCTGTAACCCGGCCATGGAATGATACCCCTTCCCCTAGGTAAGGACAAAACATATTGCCATAATTTCGAACCACCATCAGGAGAACCAACCTAAGTGTAGGTAAGTCAGTCTTTGCCCACTAAACCAGATGCCTGATCATTAATTGACTCGGATCTCTCAAGTTTGCTCATACTGCAGTCCATGTAGTTTTATGTAGTTGGTTTTCTCCTGGATACTCCTAGTTTTTGATTAAGAGCAACTAGTGTTCCACTCTACCCATAAATCATTTCTAATGGAGATTCATCTTGTACTGGTGTATGTTTTCCAACCAAGCTGTAGGATTCCCAATTCAACAAATCTGAATACCTTATTATGAAATAAGTGTATTGTCATTTGAAAAGCATGAGTTTTGTGAAATAGCAACACTCAATTTAACTCTAGTTCATCCAACTTAAAATATTGCTGACATGGACCCACAGAGATGCTGATGTCACTATCTATTTGTGTGTTAGGCCTGCCATAAGTATTTTTTCTCATGCTGATTTCAGCCTTTGTCAAGGTTCCCCATTCGGCTAGCACCATTCCTTTGTCACATCATTAGCGTATTTTTTCATGGGATGTACACACCTTTGTTCTATTATCTCAAAGGGCTGACACCCGTCCCCTTTCTCTGTTTGGCAATTTCCTTTCTCTCTATTAGCACGACCTTTATTTTGATGGGCATGTCCTTTCATAGTTTCATAATCCACCTTGATCAGTAAAAGGGTGGGGATCTTTTCACACATTCCCTTGTTGCTTCTACATATCTATCTATTCTTTGTAAATTGCCTTTGTCATCCTTTGGTAATTCTCAGCCAAAAATGTTGTAACATCATCCCATTCTTACTGCAAACCACTAGTCAGCCACAATATTCTCCTTTGTCACAGCGCAACAAATCACTCATCCTCATTATATAAGACACCACAGGCTCTGTCCCCAACTGACCCAGATTCCACACGATCCGTTCTGCTTCCTCCTTCCTCCTTCTCTATCCCCCCAAAATTCCTCATTATGGAACCCTCTCCAGCCAATCCAGCCCTCCCACTATTCAATAGTGAAATCTCAGACAAATTTCAACTGTCTATATCCACCTCTCAGGAGCCAACAAGTTGAATTCCTGTCGACACCACCCACCCCAATCCAGCTCTAAAACAAACAAATGTTGATGCTGGCCCTACTTCATCTCCCTCTTTAGACACTTCAAATGTACCACCCACCTCAGATCCTGCAAAACAACAACCACTCCCCCAATTGCCCATACCCCAGCGTATTCATGATGAAAAAATGCCACCTCTAGCTTCACCAAAATCCTCTGGTCACAGAGAAGAGTCCGCAACACCTGATCCAGGTAGTTCATCTTTTGTCTCAGCATCTCATCCAAACCCAACATAGGAAACTGACGGTCTATTAACCAATGGGTGTTTCAGAGGAAAACGATATGAATCTCACGTTCAGTAAATCATCCATCAAACATCCCACCACTTCACAGGCCAATATTCCTCCATCCAACCATCAAGAACCTCTCCTTGCTCAAGAGATTCAAGAAATCACAGAAGACCAATTCTACAAAACATCTTCCAAGATAGTCAACTTTGCCAAGTCAATTGAACTAGATCACGTCCCGCACACAGTTAGGAAAGACTTTGCTCATATTCTACAAAAATACGACCATCTCCATAAGGGTATGGTGTATGTTTTAGTTTATTTATCTTTCCGAAGCCACTAGCCAATGCTCATCAATTTCAATGTAAATCTACCCACCAGAATACAATGCCAATAAGCGCCTACCAGTTGAAGAGCATCTTCTTGTCAAGGGTGTGCCTCCACCAACCATTAGTTCTCCTACCTCCAGTAAACCTAGGCCCCCCAGAAAGAACAAGAAGAGAAATCCACCTGTTGAGATCACCTCACACATATCCATCCCCGCTATCACATCCACTCCCAGCTCAATCCCCCCAGCCCCCATCACCTCTATCAACCCCAATCAGCAAGACAAAGGCTTGCCTCACTCTGTCAATCCAAAGATCCACAAAATCCGGCCAATGATGAATCCTCTGAACCTGCCCATCCTCTTCCACACCAGAGCAACAATAACAACTCACACCATGAATCTGGCCAGGGATATGAAGAAGGCAGAACCCATCATCCAATCTTTCAGATCTCTCACCTCCCTCTCCCACCCAGTCCACACTATCAGCCCAGCTTCTCCCCAAAGGCCTACAACCCGGAGCCAAAGTGCTGCTAAGAAGGTTCAAGCTGCTCACACTAGTGCCCAACCGCCAGACGCCTCTTCCCACCCTCTTGTACCATCCAATAAGCCCTCTCAACCAACCAATGGATTGGGTTCACAAGTTCCTGCTAATCAACAAGAACCCCAGCAAGCTCAAACCCTTCCCTCTTTGACTCAGACTCCAGTTCCTGGCATCAACCCATCAAGCACAGCTCCCTCCAACTCACCCAAGCCTTTCACTCTTTTCATTGACGACGCTCTCCGTGCTACCATTCACAAAAAGTCGGAAGTGTATCAAAAGGGGAGGATGTCTTTGCCGAAGTACTCCCAAGCTTGGGATGTCACCACCCAGATCCTTATCTTCCACCTTGCCAGCACAGACCAACCTGCTCCCCCAACAGCAAAATATGTTTCCAACATGGCAGCTTTCTCCACTTAAAACTGGATTAAAGAAATCATGACGTATTGTATGTATCCTCATTTCTCTCTACGTTTTATCCTTCAATTTCAATTCACGCAATCCTTAACCCTATCATCAAACTCCACAGCTTCTGTATGCCTTGGACCTCAGTCACATGAGCTCTGGAATGCCCCCGATGTTATTGACATTCCAATTTTGGGACGACTTGCCAACAAGGAAGGTATTCCTGGTGCTCCTTCACTAATCCGACCAGAAAATCATCCTGAATCCACTGTTGTTTGAATGCTACACAGTCTCAATAACCCTCCTCCGTCCCACACCGTCTCCAACTGGGCCAAGTCTGTTGTGATATCCATTCAAACAATATCGGATGAGATTCCCGTTCAATCTGCCCCCAACCAAATGATCTCAGCTGGCATGTACTAATCCTCTCGTGGCTACAACGTCAGAAAACAGCAATCATCCCCAACTTGTCTATTACGGCTCCAGATCTCAGCTCTACCAGTGATTCAAACCCTAACGACAACTTGAACAGCTCCGTATTCTCATCATTGATATGATGATGTCCTGCACCATGCTTCGTGCCCGCGGTGAAGACAACATCAATTTCCAAAAAGACAGTAAAAAAAGAAAATCCAACAATGGTACTGTTGTCAACACCAATGATCGGGTCCGAGACAAACAGACCCACCATAACTTTCTGCCATTTGTTTTTTTCTTGCTTCTGGAGTTTGGGGAATCTTCATTGCCTGTCGTGATCGACACACTCATTCCATCTCAGCCTGCATGGAATTCATCTGTGAACTCGAATCCATCAAATCTCAATCCACTACCCCTGCCATTTCTCGAGAAACCACATGGATCAATTTGGGTATCTACATTTTAAAGATCATTGCCTCTGTATTGAACTCTCCACCGGATGACATATCCCAATTCATCACTCCCACTCACCATTCCCTTGCCCAAGCTATTGCCCATGATTTCATGAATCATTGCAATCAAAAATCCCTCAGTAATCCTGCCCCCCATTCTCCCAGCCATATTTCTTCTAGTAACTAGCTTTAATTGATCTAGTTCCAATTTTCTTGTAACTATTTTCTCATGTATGATGTTTGCATGATTATTTATAAATCTGCTTGTTATCTTGTTTGACCGGCCAATACAGCAAAAGTAATTAGTACTTTTTCTCATCTCGCCTTGTCTTCCCAGCTTGTGAGATCAGTACCTCAAATCTTCATTTCTTTTAAGGGGCATCCTTGGCCTTGAGTTTTACTTCCTACTAAATTGTTGTGGACTCCACAAACCCTGCCACATAATTAAGGCCCTGTTTGGGAGGACATATTATGCATGTAATATTGAAGTTGCTTGTGACATCTGGTCCTATTTTGGTGGACTTGAGAAGATGTCACCTAGGATTTCACCCACAAAGCATAATATTACGGCCATCACATTCCGCTCCCAAATGGGGCCTAATTGTTTGCCAGCTTGGGGATGTTACCCACAACCTCTTTCAATTCAGCCCTAATGGCCCATTGACCACCTTATGGTTGCCCTCCTTACGGTAGACGTCCTTATGGTCACCGTCCTTATGGTTGCCGTCCTTATCATCCATATCTTTCATTCAAATTTATCTTTAATGTTATCTTGCAATTGGACAAGTTCATGACAATAATAACAGTAGCCTTTGGGACCATTTATGGCTTAGTCACCATCATTTCTGGATGCCCTCCTATAAAAACTCTGGGGTATAAACCCCTCAATGTATGGATGCCGTCCTTTTAAGCTACACTGTGGTATAATCACCCAGACTGCAAGATATGGATGCCGTCCTTATCCATAAATCATTGTAGTGGCCCATCAATTTATGCATGCTCACCATGTCAATTTAAGGACAGTGTCCTTATCCAAAATATATGGAAAATACACATCAATTGATGGTTGCTGTCTTTACCTATCATAGATGGCAGACCCACCTCAATTTCTGAATTCCATCCCCATCACCAAATTGTGGCCCAGACCTCAAGTTATGGATGCCTTCAATATCAATGGTTTGCGTCAGGGGCCCATCAATTTATGGACACCCAACTCATCATGAATTTCTGGTAGACACATCATAGCTTAAGGGTGCCGTCCTTATCAAAAATTCTTGGATAAACACTCATGGAAGACAGAAATCACTTTATCAAGGCCATCCTTATCTATTATCCATGGTGGTCCCACCTCACTCTATGGACGCCAACCTTATCAAAGATTTGTGGAACACACACATCAATTATTTATGGACCCTCTCCTTATCCAAAATTTGTGGAAGACAGAGATCATTTTATGGATGCCAACCATGTCTATCATTTCTGGTGGTTGACCCACCATAAATGATACATGAGGACGGTATCAAAACACATTTCATTCATGGATGCTGTGCTTATCCAAAATACACAGAAGACCAACATCCATTTATGGACGCCGTCCTTATATATCTTTTGTGTACACACCTCAGTTTATGTATGCCATCCTGATATCTCAGAAACAACTGAATTTATTGCCACCATCCTTATCCAAAATACACGGAAGACACACATCAATTTATGGACGCCGTCCTTAGAGGACACTACCCAACTTGTTGATGCCTTCCTTACTGATCATTCATGGCAGAGATATGTCAAATTATGGATGCCGTCCATATCTATAATTTAATGTGTACACACCTCAATTTATGCAAGATGTTCTTGTCTTCCCCACCTGAAATCATGGGCACCTTTCCCCAATTGTTGCACGTATATCACCAATCACATCCAGCCTTTAACAAAATTAACCCTACAGAAAAATGCACTTATTGTGGCTGTCCTCACCATTAACCTCCCCTGCCATCAACACAATCCAATTATCCTTGACATAACTCTTAGTTCCAGCCCTGCCCAAGTTTCCTCAGACACACCTCAATTGACAGATGGTTCTCCAATTATTCTCTTCCTAAATCATCCATGCCAACCCTTCATCATTCCCACAATCATGTGTCCCAGCCTGCTTGCACATGATTTCCTCAATCTATGTATGCCTTCCCTTATAATTCACTTTTAATTCATAGCATCACAAGGACTCTGGAATTCGAGGAAACCATTCTCCTTATCATACTTGTCTAAATTCATGACATATCTTCTCAAAAAATTGCTCCATTGATCAGCGCAACTCAATATAAACCAGAGTTATATGTAGAAACAGAGTGGGAATTCACCCAAGTGTCTAACTTCCTTAAGTCAGATGTCATCATGAACCTTTCTTGTTTTGGCAATCGAATCACCAAATTATCACACCTTTTCACAGCAATGCAAGGAATTCAATGCATTCAAATATGTTTGATCTTTGGCGTTCTAATTACACAAATCGAGTCACCTTGTGTTCGTGTTGGAATATCATCTAAGGCGCACTGCCACTGCCACTTGTCGTTAGCTTCCCGCAAACTTTCATTTCACGCCACCTTTTGATCCAGCTCAGCTCTTTTGATCCCCCCCAACCCTCTTCCCACCTTCAGATTGCAAACTAACTGTTCACCTTAACCTTGCCTTTGTCAGCTTCTTTTGTTCTGCTCATCTGGGAAGCTCTTTCCTGGTCTTTTCAAAGTACATTTCAAATTCCACTGTTTCCTGATTTTTCTACTCTTGTTTGATATCTGTTTCTTCTGAATGTTATTGGAGCCACTTTTGTCATCGTGATTTGGGTCTCAGCTTGTTGAGGTTTGAATTTGCTTCATCTGCCCTTTTAAGCCCCAGCTATTGCTAGCCCCCTCTTCCTTTTCAATCCGGACTCATCATCCCCTTCCCTCCCTAATCGATTGACAACATCTTAAAACCATTGATATCGCTCTCCAACCCCTCAACACTTTCTCCTTGGCCTTCGGTGGTACGCAACACTTCTCTCTTCAGTCAGTTTCATCTCTTTCTAAGATTGGCCGTTGCAGCTCGATTCTTGACCTCTGGCTACATCCTCTGGAGTCTAACCCGACCACATTGTCATCGGTCAGTCTTTCTCCTCTTCTTTTGTCACTTTCAAGAAAACCAATTATCATTCCATCAGCACGAGTAGCTGATCGTTTTACAAATTCCAATTATCCACTTTTGTCAGGGATTCACTCAATCGGTCCGCCTTTCTGTCTCATCGTTTTCCTTACAAGTAACATAGGCTAATCAGTACTTTATTTGAAGCAGCCAAAGTCAATAATATCGTGCATCGCTCCCTCCATTCCACTCTTTTGTTCAAGGTTCATCGGTGTGTTTGTCTCCCTCTTTGTTTGCTAATATCATTTTCAGCTAACACAATGATTTCATCATTTACTGTCCCCCACTCCCAGCGCTTTCAGACGGAGCAGTCAATCACATTGCTTATCGTTACATCTTCCACAAGTCTCCTTGGTCATCAACTCCATCGGTCTTTCTCTCCCTTCTTCTTATGGTAATACTAACTGCTGTACTGACCAGTTCTGTTTCTTCTCTTTCTGTAGACTCATCACCATGACCCGAACCGCTCGATAGAAGTATTCCAGGCGCCAGAAGATCAGGAACTCCTTGTCCCCGGGTGGTTCTGTACCGTTCGCAGCGCGCAAGGCTCACGACCATCAGAACCATAACGGGACTCGTGTGGCTCCTACGACCAATCGAATTCCTTCCCCACCATCATCTGACGCCTGCAGGACCTCCTTCTCCCCGGGTGGCACTGAACCGTTCGCAGCGCGCAAGGCTCACGACCGTCAGTGTCATAAAGGGAGTCGTGTGGTTCCTCCGACTGATCCATGTCCACTCTCGTCGTCAAAGGACAACACCCAAGTTGTTTCATCCTCAAGCATGAAAGCCTTGTCCATCCCTACTCCCAACTCGTAATCCTCCACCACCGCCATAAACATTGCCCGGGCTACTCACAAGCTCCAGCCATCCAGCGAGGTCTATTTCATCTGCTGTTCACCATCTCGAAAACCAACATCCACCAAACCCATCATCTACTTGCCCAAGATTGATTTTGTACCTCGTCAAGTCATTACCTCCTCTACCTATGTTCCCCACTTCATTCTTGAATATCATACTTTCCTCAAGAACCCAGGGCCACCAACATCAACCTTTTCCACGCTATCTGAAATAATTCAGACCCTCTATGCCATGGCCCAGTGTTGTCCCGCAAACGGTGTCAACTCTAATATCATCTCTGGTGAAATGCACTTGATTGGTTTTCGTCCTGGAAGTGATAAAGGGAAATCTGGTGGTGTGTATCATTCTCTTCTTTTTTAAAACTCAACCCTTTCCATGTACTGACCTTCTTTAGGAATTTATGCCCGCAAACCACTACTCACCCCGGCTGAAACCGCTTTGGATGACGACAATTGGGCCAAGCTTCAGTCTCACAATGAGTTTCTAGCTTGTCGAATGGCATACCATCAAAACAAAACCTTAATGCAAGAATACAGTATCCCCAACTGTTCGCAGGAAGAATGGGTTGAAATGAGAGAAGAAGATTGGATTGAGTATAAATTTGCTTCAAATGTTTCTGTCACTTACAACAGTTTCCACACAAAGTCCACAAAGATCATAGAGATATCAATGGCTGGACTTACGGTATTTTCTCTTACATTGACAAAAAGACTGGTAAACCAATCCCTCCTCCCTCCAATGAATCAGGACATGGTTTTTTATTTCCTAGACACACCTACCTCATTGATTTTTCCAAGGCTAACGGTATAATAGAGCTCCTCTGGCAAACCACTCAATCTGAACACCAAACTACCCAAGCCCCACCTTCTCTTTAACATAGGGAAGAAAACACTTGGACTCATTTCGGCTGCTCTTTCCAAATCAACAAGAATCTTGCTAATATTGCCAGAAAACTAAAAGATGCCAATTCCCAATAAATACTGCATGCCACACTTTGTAAACAACAAAGATATAAATCTTGATCATTTTGTTTTATTTCTATTATTTTTTATTTGTTTTTTTTTCGAGGAGCTAATCACCAAAGTGTACTTGCATGCACCTTGTGTAAACTACAAAGATACAAAGCTTGATTGTTCTATTTTATTTTTCTTATTGGCTATCTAATCTTTGAAGGAGCTAATCCCCAAAATGCACTTGATCACACCTTTTTTAAAATACCAAGTCACACATCTTGATTGTTTTTTTTAAACTTCCTATCTGTTTGTTTGGATTTATCTTCTTGTTTCTATTTCTGTTCTACAGTCTGAGTGTCATATTTAGATTTCAATTCATTTTAAATGAATATAATGATAACATGTGTTCATTTAATTCTCAAATACTTAAAAACTAAAATGATGTAAAAATGAAACATTAAAGGACTGGAATATAAAAAAAAAAGTACTACAAAAATAAAGTACTAAGACAATAAAATTAAAAAATTGAAAGGAAATAGAGTGCAAGTATCAAGCCAAATTCTAAATACTCACAAAGTGAACAGCTGAGAGCTTGACCTGTAAATATTTAAACATGCCATCACACAATGACAGAAGAATACTGAAACAATGGAATGCTCTAAAAATGAAACATTGAAGAAGTTGAACATTAAAAAAATGGAATATTTTCAAAATAAAGTACTAGGAGGATAAAATCAACAAATTGAAAAGGAAAAAGAATGCAAATATCACACCAAATTCTAAATACTCACAAGGGTGAGCCACTGAAAGCTTGACCTGTAAATATTTAAACATTTAATTACATAATGACAGAAGAATACTGAAATGCTCTAAAATGAAACATTGAAGAAGTGGAACATTTAAAAAATCAAATATTTTCAAAATAAAGCACTAGGACAATAAAATTATAAAATTGAAATGGAAAACAGTGCAAGTATCAAACCAAATTTTAAATACTCACAAGGGTGAACAACTGAAAGCTTGACCTGCAAATATTTAAACATGTAATTACACAATGACAGAAGATGAACAGAACAAGGAAGGAACACAGAATTGATAGAATAGACAACAAACTCATGAGTCAAAAATGTCTTCTGTGTATTTTCTTATTTTTTCTTATTTCTTATTATTTATCATGTCTTTTCTTATTTATTTACATATCACATACTCAGTATGCATAGTTCTACTTGTCACTACCATAGCACTTGGTCTGATGAAACTGGATTTTTCCTCTCCAAATTCATAGTTTCTGCAAGCTTCTGTGATTTGAGCACAAAAAAGGATGTTTTTTCTTCCTTTCTGAAATGCAAGAAACCAATCCAGAATAAAATATCTTGTTAATATCAACAAGTCAAATTGGATTTTAATAACTGAGCCTCTAAATCAAATTGGAGAGACCCAAGTTTAAATTTTCTTTTGCCTGAAGAATGCTTTGAATTGCACAGAGATATGGAGAGATGGGCAAAAACACACAAGAAAAGCCTCAATCAGTACCAAAAACTCCTGTCAATTTGATATGGGATACTGTAAAATTGATATGGGAGATACATAACACTCTTGCAACCTCCTTCAACTACTCAAATCACAATAATTTGCTCTCTCCAATTATATCAAGAATTTATTAGATGATTTCTCCAAAAATCCAAAAGAAATGTATGCGTTCTATTTGTAATGCACAACTCAGTTCACATGATTGATCAGTTATTTAATATCCCACATTTCCTGCTTGAAATCAGTTTTTTTTTCTGATTCAGAGATGGTCTGTGTATCCAATATGAAAGCTCACTGTCCACACCATCAAACGTCTAACACCCATAGCAAAATTACCTACCAAAGGGTTTAGGCTAAGAACAGGCTCTACTGTACAGATATTAATGCATGAAGGCTTGATTAATGATTGTTTGTGGTAATTTGAGTAGACCAATACCATTACCACAAGCAATATTGCCACATCCAATTTTCAATGGAGCTCCATGCAAATGAATAAAAAACCATCAAGCTCGGTAGCTCAATTTAATCTCAATAAATTTAGGCTCTATTTAAAAAAAGTCTTGCTATTCCAAGTGCCACATTTACATACAGTTTGTAAATCAAATTTTTGATTCAAACTTTGAAATTATTGTTAATCGATTTTCTCCAATTAGAATAGGCATGTATATCAGTTCAAGTGATTTCAATTCATGCTTACTTCCAATCCATACCTTGTATTTATTTTACCATTACCACTAGGGCAGTTCATGTATGGCTAATATTGCTAAATTATTGATGATTGTACTCCTGCATCACTAAACTACAGCCAGTAGTTTGGAAATACTACATTAGAAATTTTTCATGTCTCTTTGCTGAATTCACCAGCATTGGCATGCAGCTGGCCCACCCAATTATATGAGGTTTTTATTGTCATCAGAAATGTAGGACAAACCATCCATCTGGAATCCTACATATTAGAATTAAATACCCTACCCAGTTGTCATAGATAAAAGGTGAGATTAGCATGAGATAAACAGTGACATAAGAATGAGATAAACAATAGATATGAATGAGATAAATGAGGAGATGAGAAAGAGATGAACAGTGACATATGCATGTAATAATTAGTGAGATGAGCATGACATAAAGAATCAAAAATATGACATATGCAGTGAGATCAGAAGGAGATGAGGATAAGATACAATGGGACCACCCTCATGTGGGTGAGTTCACTTTTTCTGTGGTGCTTACAAATATTGCAACACATATTGCAACTTGGCAAGTTCTGCTTCAAATGGTATGAATCCAAAGGTTGAAATATTCTTTTAAAGTATATAAAAGACTATGTCAACCTTTGGTTTCATCCAATTTGAAGCAGTGAATCCATTACAACCTTTGGTTTCATCAAATCAGGAGCAGTCACACCCAAATTTCCACTGGAACATATTTCCTACTCAAATACTTTCAGGTAGAAAGATTTACTACATATAATAAATCTACAGCCAATCATATCCCAATTCCCAAAACCATCAAATTTTCAGCAACACAAAAACCATCAAAGTTTAACGTGGATTTCAAAATCAGGGGCCAAAATATCAAGTGTTGCTGAATAACTGCAGACATTTTATTGCTACTGTAGGAAATGTCTCCAACAGTTCAGAGCTTTGAAAATTACAGCCAATCACACCAAGTTAACATAATCATCATCCACATACAAATACAAGTCATACTTTCTCCAAACCATAACAAAACCCAAATACAAATACAAATAGAAGCCATTCTTTTTGAAACATAAGTACAAGACATCATTCTTCAAGATGGAAAATCTCCTGGATTTTTGAGATAGTAGCGTCCAGATTGGCAACTATTACCTCGTTCATGATGATGTTATTAACTCCATTGTGGAGGTCCTCCGACAGCTTGGAAAGAATTGAGAAGCTGATGATGTCTTTAGGAACACCAAGATTTTTGTAAGGTGCGCTCCAAAAGAAAATCAAAATCTGGTGTGCACAGCTGTGCACGGCCATACACACCATTTTTCTGGTGTGCATGTGGTAAAGTTAGGGTGTGCGTAAAGGCCTAGCTTAACAAGCCCCTCGAACGGAGCGTCCCCGCGGGACAATTTCCGTAGGAGAGGCTTATAGGTAAAGTCGTTTTGGTCGCGTGAGCACTCAGGCAAAAAGGCTGCAAAAAAGCCTCCCTTTTACCAAATAAAATGTATACACGAGACTACTTACTCTAACGAGATGCCGTGAAGAGTCCCAAGGTGGCTGGAAGGTTGTCCAGCTATTGATTGCTCCAAGCGATTTTAATGTTGCATCAAGCATCCTTCAGGATATGACAAAGTCACAGTCCCAAATTTTGGAGACCGATATTATGTCTTAAGCTATCCTCAGGCTGCATCAAATACAGTTTGTAAAGAACTATGGCTCTGGCCGGTTAGAGGAGGCTAAAACACATACAGAAATACAGGATGGCCGCCATCAAATTGGGTCAGTTATGTTCTTAAGAACAACCCATAAAATTGGCCATTTCCTGAAAATTATGAAACCTTTGAATGATAAAAAAAGGATCCATGTGAGACAAACTGATGTTTAAATTACACAGTTAAAAAGGCTGTTTAAATTACACAGTTAGGAAGGCAAAAAAAATATCTTTCCAATGAACCAAAAGGGCTCGGAGTTTTCTTTCAAGAAGAAGGGGGAAAAGCAACGGGC
Organism: Puccinia horiana; assembly: GCA_001624995.1. NCBI lineage: Eukaryota > Fungi > Basidiomycota > Pucciniomycetes > Pucciniales > Pucciniaceae > Puccinia > Puccinia horiana. The sequence goes on along the minus strand of LWDY01000028.1, from coordinate 754,892 downwards.
ATAAACCTCCCACCAAAACATGTCTGGCTCTCAGGCCAAAGTTGGCGGCTTACCTGCAAGTCCCTCCTTTAGAGGCTCGCTTCGCGAGGGGCACCTGCGCCAGCCCAGGTTACCAGGCCCTCCGATCGAGGGACTGTTGTTAAGTTAGCATAAAGGCTTACCCTCGACTTTTGGAACAAATTTGGATCCTGCATTTGATTCTTCAATACATTTGAAGAAAATCATTCATGTTATCTGTCAACAGGTTTCAAAACATCATAGAGGTCGCCATGCAGAAGTTCATGTTGGCAAAGCGGTCAATTATCAACAATTTTGCTTATTACCGATTTTACAGTTCAGTCAATGAAGAAAGAAAAACAGAGGTGCCGATAATGACAATGGCAGAATAAGAACGTTTTTGCTCGACGCATTGAGGAGAAAGATCATGTACAAAGCAAATGAGCAATCTTAAGACAGTGGATTGATTGTCAACTAAGGGCAAGCAATTAAGAGCGCATATTTACTGATGGTAATCATACCGGAAAACAACCTCTTCTATCGCTAAAGTTGTAAACTTGAAGTACATTTAGATAACTCTTGAGCAAGTTTCTTCATGAAGTTTACATCTTCGGCACCAAAAACTCTTTTAGGGTTTTCAGTATAACCGGCCAACACAAAGCCACCAGAGTTGGGATGAGTTTCGGTTCCAACAGCCAAAAGCATAGCTGACTCGTAAGGCTTATTACCGGAACCTTTAGGTTGAAAAGAAATCTCTTCAGATTCTTCAACGCTTAGATTTTGATAGAGATAACCACCTTCGGGTGCTCTAAGGGCACGTAAATGTAGACCGGCGTCGAAGACTGGAATGGGTAGGGGGATGTTGTATGCAGAGATGACCATTGTTTGACTCAATTCATTGGATTCTCCATGGGGTACCACAGCTGACAAATAGACCAAAGAAAGATCCAATGTTTCCCCGATCAATCTTGTGGCTGCATCAAAAACTTTTCGCATCTTGGGTTTTACGACCGCGTTGACGTCTTCGAATAATCCAGGGCCAGTTTTAGCGGGTGACTTCAAAGCCGGATGGTGGTGAGACGATGGCGAAGTGGGTGCGGTAGAGATCGACCTGATACTGGTCAACCGTCTGGTCCTGGATCGTTTGGACGAGGTGGTACCAGTTCGGCCAAGCATGTTACCCCCTTCACTTGAAGAGCTGATATATCGTTTCATCTCATGGGTCCACTTTTCTTCACTCGCCGACAAATTCTTTATCTTTTGATACATCCTTTTGGCAAACCATTTCTCAATCTCTCGTCGTGCGTATTCAGAGATATAAACAAGCTTCTTTCGGTCCTCAACACTGAACGTTTCTCGGGGGCTAGGATCCACAATGCAGAGAGTGCCAATGGGACATGCGTTGTCTTCAGATTCTTGACTTCCGTCAAGGTTGGGTGCAAGTAAAGGAACGCCAGCGTAAAATCGAGAGTTCCAATGCTGCGTCAGTGGGCTATTCTCAAATCTCCAATCCTTGTGCGTATCAAGGATGGCGAATCCCTTGCGACCGCTGAGGATAGTGTGTGCACCTGTTACAGAAAGCAACACGAATATGATAAAAAAAATTAGTGACTGGAAGGTTCAAGGCACCGGATAGTAAATTGCAGCCATGCCACTGACAAAAGCCAATATCACGTTGAGTGTCTCGTTGTCCTCCTCCACCAGATTCCGCCAAAAATATTTGACGATCTTCGTCGAAAACCTGCACGGTAGGACATGTTGAAAACCGATCAACAATTACTTTAGACAAAAACCGAGAAGGCAAGACGATGACAGACTCACTGATAGCATGCTGAAGTCGGTCTTAAAAAGCTCCCGACACTTTGTTACAATTTTTCTGAAAATATGATGTTGCTCCAAAGTTTCCGGGGGTAGTAACTGGTCACTGCTTGCGGCATCGAGCATGCCTCCGACCATTTCATCACCCAGCATAGATTGCCCGCTTGCCAGAGAATCTCGATGTTCCCAAGGCTCGTCGAGACTTGCAGGTACCTTTCCCTCTTCGAAAAATTTATCACCCATCTCGGTTCGGCGCTTCGCTCTGGCCGTCGCTTCTTCTGATCCGTCAAAACCCCTGTCTCCGAAAACACTGAGTCTGTTGAGTACCAATTGCCATGCCTTTTCATTGGTAGGCTCGGGGGCCATATAGAACCTGGATTGAAACGCAGAGGGAATCCCTCCTTCTACCTCTGGGCTCATCGGTGGCAGAGGGGGATTCAAAACATCGATTTGTCCCTGGTGTACTCAACAAGCCTTGTTAGCGTGAGCTCATGCTCATAGTTGTATTTTGGAGATCAAGTTTTGATCGCAATGAAATCGCGGACAAATAGAAGACTGTCGTAAAGCTCACATTAGCATACCAAAGATTATATTCATCCCATGTTCTAGGGAGCTGATCGGCGGGACTAGAGGCGCTGACGCGACTGCCTAAAGTTGCAACCAGTTTCTGGACTTGGGCCTTGGTGCCGTTTAACTTAAACTTCCAAGAGCTGAAAATCGCCCCTCGTTTTTTAGTCTTCAGGTTGGTGGAAACCTCTTGGCGACACATGATCTCCGTACTCGCCACAATATTATTTGGATGACCGATACTGTCCGATTTCGGAATAAACGCTTTGAAAACAATTCTTCTTATCTTGGTAAATCGTCTTCTCTTCGGTAGCATGGGTGCCTTGTTAACCTTTGCACTGGATTCGTTCTCACTGTCACTGAAAGCAGGTACACTAGAATCAAACCAGGCGTCATTGGACTCATCAACTGTGTCACCCTTGGATGCCGCGTCCGAAACTGAATCTCTGTTCGCCTTTTTCCAAAAGTATTCAGACGGCCTCGATCTGCTGGTGCGTAATGACTTATCACGCAACCCGACATTGAATAGGGATGAGTAAGGTAGGGTGATACCACGAGGACAAGCTATGATATGAGCCATGACAGACCACAGAGATTAGTGGGTGATGAGATGGTATGGGTACAGTCCTTCGATTATCAACCGCTGGAATTGAAGAAAGACACCAATCGTTTTCTCTAGCTAGTCAATCTTGTACCAGTGTCAAGATCGAGGAAAGAAGGCGTGTTACTCGATGGCTCACGCGGGATGACGCACGAAGCGTCCAGGAAATTGAACACCAGAGGGGAGAAGGGGTGGAAAAATGAGGATAAGTTGTTGATGGGGTAGTCAACGATTTTATGAATCGGAAAAAGAAGTGAATTAATGGCTTGTGCTGGAGCTGAAGGAAAGGATGGCAGGGGTGAAAGTCGATGGGCCAGTCTGAACAAGGTGAGCTCAAGATAAGCTTCCAGAATGCCGGCACCAGCTAGCCTTGCTTCCTTGAAGGTGACATACCTTGACGTTGGAACAGTGCACAACCACCTCTCGAAGGAGGATTGATTACAAGCATGCAACGCATCACCTTGGGGCTACGAAAATCGACCGGCCGAATGGAACTGCTTTGGGAAGCTTAAGAGACTCATTCCAAGAGATCAAAGACCAAGATTGATAAAGCGACAGGCAATGGGAAGTGGCAGAATGATAGCGATCTCATAAATTCGTACACAAGAAATCATTGGCCACGAATCGAATGAATTGGTCACCTTTCTGAGTTCAGTATTGTCCCCTCGGCTAGCTTGACCCAAGCCCTCTTGATCGGAGGGCCGATGACCTAAGACTGGCGGCGGGGCGCCACTCGCGAAGCGAGCCTCCGAAGGAAGCATTAAGTCACCGGCACTCCGATCGAGAGGGCTTGGGTCAAGCTGGTCCCCTCGGCACCTCCGAGCAACTGTGGAAGGAGTTGGGAAAACTAGTGGGTGAAACACAACCTCCATTGGAGTGTAGAGGCATATCTTCAGTACTTCATGAACATCATGCTGAAGCTTGCTACATATAACCCGTGGTCACACGTGTCGGGGATTCAATCAAAAATTTGAAGCAACGCAATTGGTAGGATGAGGCCTTCTACTTCGGGGCGATACGACAGTATTCACTCGGCCAAAATGAGAGGGAATCATTTGCATTTTGGGGCAGCAGTGAGGTGATTCTCTTCCTCCACCATGGAACAGGCAAATGTGGAGCTCCACTACTTATGAGATGCATCAGCGACACAAGGGACAAGGTCGCTTGACTCTGTACGGCTTAGGTTATAAAGATCGGCGGGCATGGTGTGCGGGGAGCAGGTTTTTAGGATGTACATGTTGCATTATATACACCAGCTTCATCGGTTAGTGCTATTGATTGCTGAGAGTAAAGTCCGGGTGAAAAGCCTCCTGCAGTTAACTTCAGCGCTACCTCACGTAGCTTGTCATCATATTTGTCATAGTGGAGTAAAATTAACGGGCGCATCGGAAACTTGGGCGGTGACAAAGTCTATTATGTGCGGGATGCAACATGTTTGGAATATCACCGGTTACAGTTTAAAGTTATGCTCGGGGTCCAGTGACGGCCGCAACAGCTAAGAGGGATCGACAGATATTATTTCAGTGCTAACACCACATGGATTATACGTAAAATCGACTGACCTGCAACAGCATTAGGGTTGATCTTCTTGCCATCCTTGTTGAAACGAACTCGCGCTGGAGGTGCACGATTACGTCGGCCGCTGACAGATCGTACCCGCACTACGTGAGCATGGATAGCACAAGAGACACAGTAGTGCTATCATGATGGAAAATGGGACAAGAGTGGTTAATGGGGGGTAATTTCCGTAATGACAGTGTTGAATCAACATACAATCTTGACATAGAGTTTGGGGAGGACATATTCTGTGTAAACGGAGGCGTCACTCAGATCCCGAATGGCAGCAGATTCGACCATGTTGCGGACGGTGAATCTGGCGGACAGAAGAGAATTACATCAAATCGGTAAGGGTTTACGAAATCAGATTTTACGAATAGATGTCCCACCTTTTGATGGCCTTATCCTTAGGCACACATCGAGAACAGTTGGAGCATCGGACCGGTTTGACATGTCCTCGTCCAGACTTGTTGCGTCCTCCGTTTCTTCTTTTTTTCGTCTAATCACACAGAAACCAAGATAAAGGTCATCAGTCGGTGTACCGAAAAACAAGCCGGATGGATGTGCAGCCCATGGCGGGGAGTAGTGAGGAGGAATACGAACCATGTTGAAGTTTGTGAGAGCCTGGGAGTGCGAGTCGTTCTCAGATGGCCAACCAAGTGTCGAATATATAGGGTTGCCGCACGGGCGCCCGCTCATACGCTCACAGCGGTGAGAGTCCGAGCGAAACCTAACCCAGGCCCAGCTTAAGGTTAGGGCTGAGCAGACTGAAGTCTCCGATAGGGTTAGGGCTAATGGTCGCAAGGAGCGCGGCCGCCGCATAGCTGCGCACCCGGCCCGGCCCAATCAAGTTGTGAAAATGCGATTCACTCCAAAATCCACTCACGACGTGCAAAGTGCTTTGCCCTGGGAATGGCAGTCCGGTATTTGTAAATTGCGGAATCTAACCCATTGCACTAGTCGTCTCTCAAATCTCAAGCCCAATTTATTTGCGGTAAACTAGGCCGAACCACAGGATCAAAGTTGTCTTTGGATTGGATTATAAAATGGCAAACTTGATGCGCTTGACACCATCATGAAGATAACGTCTCTCCTTCAACCTGGAAAGTGTAAGGTTGATCCCCCCATACTGATGAAAAGTCTCCTCAACCTTTTTGTGTTTTGGTACATTGCTAAACTGGACATTGAACTCATAAATCCCAGTTCAATTCATACGTCTATGTACTTGATTCATAATCTTTGAATGAGTCATTGTGAGTATTCATTGGGTTTGATCTGATCCGAAGCCCATCTCCAGACCCTTCAGATTGTTCTGAATGAAAGAGAAAAACAAAGGGATGGACGAAAATAAAAAAGTGACACATACATGAAACTTGTTAAAACTAATGAAGTTTAGAAAGAAAAATAAAACAGGTATGGCTAGGAAACATTAATTTTATCGGATTTTAGACTCACATTTTGGTCTCTCAGTCAACTGAAAAATTCTAAAAAAAAAAACCAGGTAAGCCGAAGCCCCTGAAAAAGCATATTACTGCCGTTAGTTGAAGGCTTGGGAGACAGAAAACAGAAAGGGTTTTTATAAGCTGGGATGAACAATCGTGGGTCTTTACCTTACAGTTATTGGTAAAGTAAAGATATAGTAGATGTTTTTGGCTAAATACTTTAACAGATAGTACCAGGATTGGTAAAGGGGTTTTCTTTACCATAACACGCTTCCTAATTTTTTCTTTTTTTTCACTGGTACAGTTTCAGGGGAAGAAATTTATTTTTTATTTTTGGGGAGAGCTTGCCAAAAGCTATTTTTCACCACAGTAAGGCATTTACACCCAGTTTTACCCCTTTTTATTTTGATAACCAGGGGTAAAAGTAAATATATGGCCAGATTTGCTCCCAGTTATCGAAATTACTAGGGTTAAAACAGGATATATGGGGCTCTCTACAATAACAGCCGATGGGCAAAAGTTCCTTTACTAGTATTGGTAAAGTAAAGGAGATTATCAAAACAGCTTTACTTTACTGGAAGAGCCTGGTCATAGTAAAGTAAAGTAAAGACCCACTGTTGAGATGAAATAAAGTAAATAAGAGTTGACCATAATGGAAAGAAATGAACATTGGGGGATCTGTCATTTTTCTAAGTGAACAAAAATAATGCGCTCATAGAAATAATAATGTGTGGCAAATTTTATTTTACTTCTTTACAAATTTAAATTCAAGAATCTAGAAATATATTAGGGGGACTCAAATTTGAGCCAAGTGGACTTGCCTGCCAATTGGCAATTCACTCTGCAAGGCTCCTGTTAAGTGATGAGTAAAATTGAATTATGAATTTTTTAGAGGTCTACCATGCAGGCAAGTCAATGGAGGACTTCCTGTGACCACTTTAGAATTTGGAATTCTAGATTCTAAATCTCATTTGGTGGGGAAAACTTGATCTGAAAGTATTTTCACCACCAAATTAAGTTTGGAATCTAGAATTTCACCTTCTAGATTTGCGACAGGAAGTCCTCCAATCTGCTAGAAAAAATGTGCAGAGTGACTTGCCAATTGGCAGGCAAGTCAACTTTTGCTCAAGTTTGAAACCATCTATTATAATGGACATCTTGAACCAAATTTTGAAATAACAAAACAGATAAACTGGGATGGGATAAATACAGGTTTTTAGTAACAATGGAATGAGTGATGTACATATCTTGATTTTATACAGCTATGATAATGGATCTATTAATTATTTTGATCAAATTATAATTTGTGGTTTTGAATTTTTTCATTTTGCAGGTGCTCTTCCAATGTCAATGTTGGCTTTCAATTCAACTTTTGCATTTACTTCAAACAATACTCTTTTTCCTACGTATTTGAAATTTTACAGAATAGGGGCAGGAAATTACATTAAAAATTGATAAAGGAATACTCCAATGAGCTGAAAACAATTTCGCATTCCTCTGGTAATGGAAAATATCATTTTTCCGTCTCTTTGCGTAGATATGGAAATAAAAACATAAAGAACAAAAGAAAAAACCCTAACATGAACCGATTCAGACAACAATCACAAATGTAGATTCAAATTTAGATTTTCTCTTGTGAGATATGGAAATGGTGGTTGCTGTAATGTCAACTGCCATAGTGGTACACCTTTTGTGAACTCCAAACTTGAAAGCAGTTCAGAACATTGGAAGGTCCTCGATCTGGTTTTTGATGTGCGTGACATGCAGTCGGTGAGTCGATGTGAAACTCGAGGCAAGACTACATGAGTACCCTCCAAACCTTCTCCACCCAGTTTTTGGGAGGAAGCTCCTCCTCTTCAGCTGTCATGTGCGGTGGACCATGAGGGTAATTAGCATTTTGATAAAGTTTTGAGGCTGTGTTTGCCAAGGCTTACCAGCAGTGTCGCTCCCAGTTACTAGATGATAAGGCAATTAAAAACATCCAAACTGGCATCAGAGCTCCACATAACATCTTTGGCTAGTGATGATGCTCTGTCAAAAACTCACCGAAGTCCATGTGATGTTTTTCCACCACACCTGCTTTTGTCCACCATCTGTGGACGCAGAACATCATAACAAATGCCGCAACAGGGCAATAACACGTGATACTTAGGAGTGATAGGCGTCATTTATGAGTTAGAGTCACGATGTGGATAGAAATAAACGGAAAGTGAGAACTGACAATGTTGAAACGTCCCACTTGTCTTTCAAAAAGACCTTGAACCCGTTCAGCAAAGTGATAATCACACAGGATATGAATCCACACCATGCCCCGATGACTCCAACCCTGAGGTGGCAGTCCTCAGCTCAAGTAAAACTTCAGACCCTAGAAATTACTTTCAAACTCACGGGGAACGGTAGGGAAGCTGGGATCTGTCAAAATCTTGCACCTTCATCCCGGCCTATAAAAATCCACGGAAAACCCAGCGCTTCCTCGTGAATCAATGGTGTGCATCCATGTTTACAGATACATAAATCCTTGACCTTACCCGGAATCGAATATAGCTATTCTCAGTCAATACATGCCGGCTCATCAGTAAGAACTCTTTTTATGTGGTTCACCTAAGCTTCACGCGTTACGTACGTGATGAAAATACCAGCCCAGCTCATCAATCCGGTTACACTAGTCATGTTTGATAGGTAACCGAATACCTTTCCTGCCTGATGTTCCGGGTTGCATCTCAGTTGAGTTTAAATAAAAAAGCATCTATAAAGCTAGACAACTCTTACTCACTTGACCATGACTCGCCGCCATGAATGCTTGTGTTCTGATGCGGCAAGTAATACCGAAAGAAACATTAGCAAAGGGAGTGTTGATCGCAAAGCCGTTTACTTATCAACGGAGACACCCACCCCATCATGATGCCAATGAAGTAGCAGTAAATAGGCAATCCATTTCTTGTCGTTTTCACCCTAAAAAAAAATGAGAAACAGCAAAAAAAATTGTACAGTCTCTATTGATACCCACAGAAACCTAGGCGCATTTCCAGTTATACTCAAACCATAAAGAGACCGGCTCGAAATGTATCTATAACAAATGGAAAGCGTTAAGGGCGGATGCTATGTCACATGTCCACGTCTGAGGTGATAAAATTTTGATCATCTCACAAGTCCGAAGACGCTGCCGAAAGTGTGAATGACAACAACGATCCATTGATTACCGATGAAAGGCCTTTTATGCCAGCATTGTGTATACTAAATCGGGTATAGCGTATTTCTAGTCAATTAATGATAGTGGAGAGAGGGCAGCGCTGTGGGTTTGGATGCTCACGCAATCACAAATGGTGACTTCGCGCCCGTGGCAGAGTTCAAACGTAGTCGTGGTTCATTTGAAGGTACGAGCATGGCTAGCCAATACGATTAAAAATATCAGCCAGCTATCCGAGATTTGAATATGAAAAATTGATTGAAGGTGGTCGCCGCCTCACAAACTATAATTGTACTCAAGATATACTTGTTGCGCTCTTAAGACATCAGTAACAGGACAAGCGATTCCAAGTACATAGCATAGGAGTCAGGACCTACGAATCCTAAAACCCTCCCAGCCACACGTTTTATAGCTCTTGGTAAATTTCTCTGGAATGGATTAATATTTCAGAATGGATGCACGTCGCTCTTGAAAGGGAAGTACTTGGCATGACTAACGCGTGGATTTTTAGCTTCAGCGGCGGCAATCGCAGCTATGAAATATACGAAACAATCTTGCGGTTGGTACACCACTCATCCTTCGATTGGAAAGTGACTCACGCATCTCAACTCCAATATAAGAAAATGCGGCCGAGACTAATACTGAAAGGAACCCTAACATTCGACCCAGAGTACCGGGTACACCCTCATACTTAAAAAATCGATTCATCAAGCAAAAGTATTTGCAGAAAGTTGTCTCTCGAAGTTTTGAGAATTAACATACCTGAACAAAAGGCCCTAAATTATGCAAAAGAAGTCAATGGTGAAAGGTAAGTTCAGGTTGTCTGAAAGGCCAGAATAGACCAAGGAAATCATGCTACCAGGATTCTTCCAATATCGAAAACCGATCATGTCTCCCGTTACCGCGCCTAGATCCAAAATCAGACCTAAAATAATGACCGCAACAATGGTCATGACTTTGACGCTCGAGAACCAAAATTCCATTTCGCCTGGAATGTTCATATATTGAGCAAATTCATCAAATTTTTGACTTGTGGTAAACCGCTATCTAGCCGGATAGTTTCCCGTAACGCTTACCGTAAAATCGAACTCCGCTGCATCCATCGAATTTGTAATAGTCAGCTTCTTAAAACAATTCTTCGCGGAACCTATCTTCAACTTACCCCAAGTTTATCAGAGAAACTATTAACAAGAAAATAAAAATCCCTGTAGTTGTAACAATAGCTCGGTTTAGAATAAAATTCAAATTATGAAGAGCAGTGTCAAAGAACACTGACAAATCGCCATGTGTACCTTCACTGTCCAAAAACCAATGAAAAGCGCTGAGGCGGAAAGCTCGGCTGGGGAAAGTAAAGTAAAGTAAAATACCAATGACATAAGGCTCCGAGATATCTTTTTTTTTTTTTTTTGAATACCCCATTTTACTTACCCGGAAGAACCAACGACCTGATAAGAAACAAAACTTCCGATTTGTTACAAGCAAAGTGATATGAGTTAAAAATTAAGTGCATACCAAAGATACCAATAGGACCAGCCTAAAGTGAATGATAAGCTTGGTGAAAAGAAGCGATCAGCAAGGGCAAGATGACCACCAGGAACAGGTAGATGTGCAATCATCTCCCCTATTGATGATGTCAGTACTCGTCTAGAATTTCGAAGGGTGATCTCTCGCAAATTTCCTACCTAAGGAACACATCAGTGTCCATACCATCAAGCCCATCAAGGCAAACCCTATCACTAATGAAAAAGGGCCTCCATTTGCCAATGCGGAGCCTGTTCCGATAAACAATCCTGTGCCTTGAGTGAGGAGTCATTACGATTGACGCCAGGTGGTTGTTTCATGCGAATTGATTGGGTCGAATTTGTAACTTTACCTATTGCGCCTCCACTGCAAGAAATGAATGGACGAAATTGAACAAATAAAAGGGTTAAGTTTCTTTCAAATAGTTTTGCGTCCAATCTATTAGTCACTAACATGGAGATCATGGCCACATGTCGATTTTGCAGCTGTCTATGGAGCTGCTGAGGCGCCGGGTGGTCACTTGATTCGACTCCAGCATTCGAGGACTCCACAACAGGAGCATTGGCTTTCTCCGCATCTGTGTTGTAGTTGTTGTTTCCCATTATTTGTATCTTTAGCGCTTGAATTTCCAGCAGTCAAAAAGAAATACTTGTATTTCCAGCAGTCAGAATGAAAAATTTCCAAGCTGCCGTCACAATGTTGCAAATTCGGAGACGATTGAAGCACCAGTGATAGGTTGAAGTTGTATGCAATGAAAATACTGGCGTGCGGTTTCCAAGTCGTGTGAAGGAGTTAAGGAGATGTGGAGTAGTCTTAGACAATTCTAAATTCTGCGTCAATGTGGGGAAACTCTTTATCAATCCCGACCTGCTCCACTTATCGGAAGCGGGTATGTGACGATATTAGGACACTCGAGCGTACCGCTTCTGTGACTCCAGGTTGAGGCTGCTGGATCACATTCACGGGCTGGGTGATAGAAGCGAGACATGTTTAGAACTCGCGAAGTGCAGATCAGCAGACGATTCCGGGTGAGTCGTGGCGCAGCGAGGTTTATCCTGACGGGACCGCCTGTTCGAGTTGCCGCAAGGTACGTCAGGTTAACTGAACTTTGTAAAACAAAGGTGTGGAGTACAGGGAAGGTGATTGTGCTGAAAGATAATTTACAGTTGCAGCAGAAGTAGATAAACGCAAAGCATCAATACATACACAGATATGACTATGCCCCTACCCAGACACTTATCTAAAAGGTGCATCAAAGACCTATTATAGCAAGTCGATGATACCTCCTGGCTGTATGTCAATGTGGTCCCGCTGCAACCAGACAGCCTCCAGGCGGCGGAGTGGTCAGCGGGCTTCACATACAGGCATGGGTAGGCTTTACTATTAGGTATAGCAAAAATTGACTTGTGCTGAATATTCTAGTGTTCAACAGCAAGTCTTGCTATTCCTAGGAGTACTTGTTGCTGACGCTGAAGTCATGTTGCATGAGCAAATGGCTCCGCGAACTTAACACAAGTCCGATCTCCCTGCTGTGAGTCGCTTGTGCTGGCATATGAGTGACCTCACATTGCACAGCCCCGACCGCAGGGAGGAGACAGAGAAGCTTTGTAAGGCTCAATGGCACCACATCTCCTTTCAAAGATAGCAGAAAGCTACATAAATTGTTGGTCACCACATAATATATGCAAGTTAACATATCTTCCCTACAAAAAAAATAGAGCCATAGTCCAAGGTGCAATGGTTCTATTCATTGCAAAAAAATCTGCTTCAACTGCCAGCAGTGGACATGCAGTAGCTTTGATTTTACTCTGGTCTTACTCTGGTTTTACTAAAACTTTAGAGCATCTCCACCCGAGGAGCTATAATCAGGGTGCTAAAACCCAGATACAGTTTTGTGCAATAGCAACCCGACGTGGACTGGTACCCAGCTGAGGTTGCTATATCCAGAGCCACGTCATGAGACATGTGAGGTGTCAGACAGGGTTCACCGGGAAATTTGGTTTATGTCCCAGGTTGCCTGTCTGTCACGAGCTGTCACGGGTGCTAGGCGGTTGCTAGATTTGGCAACTGTCTGGCTTTTTTTAGCTTTGGAGCCAGAGTAGCACCCTGGGTGGGCGCTGATTTTCAGCTTGGGTTTCTAAAAGTTGGATAGCACCCCGGGTGGAGATGCTCTTAATCAAACCTTACTTTGGCGCGCAGTCACTGTGCATCTTAATTAAAGTTTGAATAAGAGTAAGCTGCATGTCAAGTTGATCAACTGCTGGCAGTTGAAGCAGATTTTTTTGCAGTGATTGATGAAAAAAAAGCTGAGCACTTTTCTCTCAACGGTGGGTTGCTACGCTACCCGTAGCAGGTGTGGTAGCGCAGTGTAGCAATAATCACTAACAGCTAACAGCTTTTGCCATAGCTGTTAGCAGTTCAAGTGCTATTGCTACGCGCTGGCCCCCCTAAAAGGGTGTTGCAATGCTGTGCTACAGCCCTTGTTAGCTGTAAAAACCCGCTACAAAGGGCTGTAGCGCAATTTTTGGCAAATAGGGTAGGGTAGCATAGCAACCCAGCGCTGCTTTTCTTGAGTTGGTCAAAAAATTGAGACACTGTGGTTGGAAATTTGTTTGCAAGGTAGCTTTTGAGTGTTGTTAGTGCAGGGTTCAACAGGTGTCAATCCAGTGTGGGCTTGGTCTGTAGCAACAAAGCTAGTAAAGCTAACCGTTGTTACAGATCCTAGCTTTGACTCACACCAATGTAGATGCTCTGATGGTACTATAATATGTGTAAAGAATCTTAAAAATCATTTTTTTAGAGAGATATTTCTGATTTCAAGATAAAGTTAATCTAATATAGTGGAGGACTTCCCTTTGATCTACATTCCCCCTGCAGAGCCAGATCTATTCAGATGCTAGAGTCTATTTGCAGTCAAAATGGGAGAATTTAACCTTTTTGACATGTAGATTAAGATCTGCCCCGCAAATGGCCACAGGAAGTCCTCCAGTAGTCTCTACCAGCACTGCAAAAACTATCTCGTCAGACACGCCAGTCCGACAAGTGCCCGGTCTGAAAATGTCCGACAAGTTTGGTGGCCCAGTGGTGGGGCACTGCTAGACTCATTGGACAAAGTCAGTCCACTTACTTGTCAGACTGACTTGTGTGATGAATTATTTCATCTAGTGCAGCCTTGATAAATGAAATCAATACTGTAGCTATCAGCCACTGAGCTTATATGGAAACTAACCCTAACAATGGGAAAGTGCACATCATGTGGGTGCCTCCCTAAAGTACAAAGGGCCCTTTATACTTTTGGGCAGAACCGACATGAAGGTGCCACCATTTTTCTTGTGGTGATAGTCTAGTGATAAATTACACTGCAGACATTCCCCAGTTGTTGTGATCCAAATCATCCTCTTGCTGCTGCAAGTCTGCTTGAATATGCAAGTAGCCGCTGTTACTATGGATGAATCCCATCTGATTTGGCAGATGTCAATTTGACCCGCAGCGACTCCAGGATGTATGTAGTGCTACCATACCTACATTATATTCCCTTCACATGAGACCTATGAGCCCAAGTTCAATACCCACACTTATATGGAATGATTTTTATCATAAATTTCAAAAATGATACTGGTAATAAAAATATAAAAACTTTAGGCCCCATTTGGCACAGTCATAAAAATTGGTGTAATATTGAACATTTGATTCAATGAAACCAAACTTCTGGCAAAAATATAACAAAATTGGTATAGAGAGAAAGAGTTCTACTTGCTTCATCATTTGTGACATCAGAATGGGCATGTGAGGCTGCCATTAGCATCTAAATATTAATATTACACTTGAAACGGATGTAAAGGGTAATATTACTATTATGGTGGTAGAGATGGTCCAATACATTTATTTTTATTTTGTCAATGATGAAGCAGGTAGCCTTCTCCATTGGGGCTTCAACACGCATCCCACTCGGATTGAAGGTGCAACCCATCAGACATCAATAGGTCGGTTGGGGTGAGTTGCATATTAAATTAAACCCGGTAGGATTGATGGGTTGCGCTTACAAACCCCCAAACCCAGTTTTGGGTGGGTCACACCTTCAAAAAACCCGTTGAAATGACTGTTCTTGGGTTCAATTTTTTGAAATTGTTGGAAATCTTGACCCTTCTGAAAAATGGCATCACATAACATAAATGCATGAATATTGCATCAAAATCGAAGTATAATCAACCCACAGATTTGTAGCTTAAAAATAGGGCCTTGTTTAAATGACTCCTGGGTTTTGGAGTTGCGACTCCCGCGACCCACCCAACGTCTCATTCGGGAGTCGCAACTCCAATCCAGGGACAGGTTTTGGGAGTCGTCAACACAAACAAATAAAAAGAATTATTTTCTGGGAGTCGCAACTCCAAAACTGGCCTGAGGTTTGGGAGTCGTGCAGGGGAAAAAAAAAGGGCTGGCGGAGTTTGGGTAGGACTGATTGGTCATGGAGGGAGTGTTTACTCCTTCTCATGATGGGTCGGTCATCTCCAATGACCAAAAAGTCATGAGAGGGAGTAAATATTCCCTCCAATGACTGACCGGTCCTGAGAGGAAGTAAACACTCCCTCAGGCTCCATGACCAATTGGTCCTTGGAGGGAGTAAACACTCTGATTGATGAATGACTGGTCATCAGAGGGGATGTTTACTCCCTCCGATAGCAAATTGGTCCTTGGGGGGATTAAACACTCACTTTAGACCGGTCAGTCATCAAAGGAAGTGTTTAATCCCTCCAAGGACCAATTGGTCATCAGAGGGGGTCAACATCCCCTCTGATGACCAGTCGGGCATCAAAGAAAGTGTTTAATCCCTCCAAAAACCGATTGGTCATGGAGGGGGATTTTACTCCTTCTCATGACCGGTCTGTCACTGGATGGAGTGCTTACTACCTCCAAGGACCCACTGCACTCCCTCTGATGAGCAGTGGGTTCTTGGAGGGAGGAAACACTCCCTACGATGACCAGTAGGTCTGTGGGGGGTGTAAACACTCCCTCTAATGATCAGTAGGTCTTTGGGGGGTGTAAACACTCCCTCCAATGACCAGTAGGTTTTTTGGGGGTGTAAACACTCCCTCCAATGACCAGTAGGTCTTTGGGGGGTGTAAATACTCCCTCCAATGACCAGTAGGTCTTTGGGGGGTGTAAACACTCCCTCCAATGACCAGTAGGTATTTGGGGGGTGTAAACACTCCCTCCAATGACCAGTTGGTTCTTGGAGGGATTAAACAGGAATAAACACTCCCTCCAATGAGTAGTTGATCATTGGAGGGAGTCAATACTCCCTCCAATAACTAATAATCAGTTGTTTCCTTGGAGGGGGTAAAGACTGAGAGGGAGTAAACACTCACTACAAACATCAGTTGATGTCCCATCCGGAACATCAAAGAAAAACACGGGACATGGGGAACATTGACCAATTTTTTTATTTTTTTACTTGTGCCTGATTCTTTTTTCTTAATTTTTTGGGTTTAATCCTCAGTGCCATGTTTTTCAGTTTTTCATAACATCATGCATAATTATAAAGATGTAATAAAACTAATTAGTTGTGATACAAAGCTCAAGAAAAAAGACAAGTAAAAATAAAAAAAACTGGTTGATGTTCCGAATGTCCCATGTTTTTTCTTCAATGTTCCACACGGAACATCAACTAATGTTTGTAGTGACTCCCTCTTTTGAGCCTAAATCACCAAAGATGTTACTAGCTATTATAAATTGTAACTAATCAATAGTTATCAAAGGCTGTAGCTGTCAAACTTACTTCATTTGCATTACCAGGTTTTGTTTCTCAATTTGAAGAATAGCAACTAAAACTTATAATCTGTGGCACCTGGTGATAAAGTAACTGAAACAGTTTCATTACAGCTGGGTTTACCTAATAGATAACTTCTAATATTTCCTGTGAGGAGGAGTGAGGCAGCAAGTTAAAAATACAATTGAGAAATTGATTATGCAATCTTTGTATTTGGTTTTACACCGTCCCTGGACATTTCCCAGTGGCACCTTTACATTTCGAGTTGCTACACAACAAAAAAAAACACCATATTAGCTACTAGATGGGCCGGTAAAGACAAACCTACCTCTCAAGGAGTTTGTATTGCCCCTCTTCCAGTTGGTGGCGGTCCAACCCAAAGGCAGTCTTTCTGGTAACACACCATTACCCCAAGGCAGTATAAACTTTGTAAATTTCTATTTGCAAGGCATGTCACACACTTTTACAGGGCTTATGCCCTGCAAAAGAGGCATAGTAAAATTAGAGGGTTCGACACGCGACCTACCCTTTTTGAACGTGCAACCCACCGTTTAGGTCGCCAGACCGTCGGGTGGGTCTCACCTTCAAAAAACCCGTCGGAGTTGGGGGTCGCGGGTCAAATTTGCAAAAATTTGACCCCTATGGGTTGTACCTTCAATTTCCTTACTGGAAATGAGGGTCGCGGGTACACAACGCACCCCCGAACCAAAAACATCAAAAGAAAAGCCATGGAGAGAGATAAAAAGGAAAGATAAAAGAAGGATAAAAGAAGGATGAAAGAAAGAAAGCAAAAAGAAAGAAAAAATGAAAAAGAAAGAAATGAGAAGAAAGAAAAATGAAAGAGAAATGAGAGAAAAATGGGAAAAAAATGGGAGAAAAATGGGAGAAAAATGAGAGAAAAATGAGAGAAAAATGAGAGAAAAATGAGAGAAAAAACATGTTAACTGGAATTGAATTGAAAATATTGTTTGAAATCTTTAATTTAATGAAGCCTGACTTAATAATGTTGCCATTTAATTTATGCCACCATTTGTCACTCAGAATGTACAAAACTTGCACCTGGGCTCAAAAACAGTGCACAAATCCAACACAACATCAAGGCTAGTTTAATAAATGAAAGATTATACTTATTTGGGTTAGTTTTTCATTATTAATGGCTTAGGGAGTAAGGAGTATGGTTTATCAATTAGAGCTTGTGGCTTATGAATCATGTAATGTTATAAGGGTTTAGGTTCATTGTTTATTCTTTGTGGCTTATGGACTATGATGTATGGACAAAAATGGGAAATTATGTTGTGGATAACACTAATGTAACAGTTTTGGTGCTGTTATTCTTACAATAACCACAACAGCCAGAATAATTGAACCTGCAACCCACCTCAAAGCAGGTTTGTGGGTTTGTACGCACAAACCAGAATTCTGACTGTGTTTTTGAACCTGCAAACCACCCCAACCCACCCATTGACGTCCGACGCTTTGTACCTTCAAAACCGGTGGGTTGTGTGTCAAAGACCCTATATCTTGCTCTGCTTCAAAAGTTTATTTCAATATTTTGAAGTGTATTCATTTTAAAAAAAGTGACTAAATATTAATCTACCCATGTAATATTGCTTAATTTAATTTTTACAGCTGATATGTTGTGTTAACAAACTTTTTACGCCACACATCCTATCTCAATACTGCCTCAGAGGCTTGAGTCCTTTAATTCTCTGGGCACATGCATTCTGACATGATTATGTTTGGTCAGGTAAAGGATCAAGGTTTCAGCTTTCTTTTGATGCATTTATGTTGTGTAATGCCAGAGTTATGGCACTCTTAAGATGGGTCAATAACTTGGGCCATTTCAAAAAATTGAACCTGTGACCCATCTTTTAGATGGGTTTTTTGAATGCGCGACCCACCCCGACCGGGGATTGGGGGTCTGTATGCGCGACCCATCATTCCGACCGGTATTTTGAACGTGCGACCCCCCCCCCCCCAACCGACCCATCAACGTCCAATGGGTCGCATGTCAATTATCCCACCCCTTATTAAATTAATCTTGTTGTCATTTCAGGTTGGTTGATTACATGGTGCCATTATTTCTAGTAATATTGCATCACTTCTTCCATGGTATGAAATTTTGAGACATCTGGAGGGTTTCAGTGAGAAGTTATGGTGGATTTGGGCATAGGTTTTGAGATTATGGTAGGAAAAAAAGCAAAAACAAAACAAAACTTATGGGTGAAATTCCCTAAAAAATTTATAGAATTACACTAGTGGCACAAATACAACCTATTAAATTTTTGGGCCCAATTGCTCTTGTTTTGGCATGGGTTTTGAGATTACAGTAGGGGGAAAAAAAGAAATTTATGGATGAAATTCACTAAAAAATTCACAGAATTACAATCATGGCACAAATACAATATATTCAAATTTTTGGCCCAATTGCTCTTGTGGAACATGAGCTATGAATTTATTTTATTTTTGGTGTTTTTGTGATTTTTTGGGTCAACGACTCCCAGATCCCTCCCCTGAATTGGAGTTGCAACTCCCGAACGAGACATTGCGCGGGTCTCGGGAGTCGCAACTCCAATTCCCGGGAGTCGTTTAACCAAGGCCCTAAAAATAACATGGCTTCGCCACAATTTTTTTTAAATCACAAAAGGGGGCTTGATTTGACCCCCGGTGGCATAAAATCTGCCTAATAGTGGGGGTCTCATGCCCACTCTGCATTGCTTTTCCACTGTCTTTATATACCCAACAAAGTTGGTTTTTTTTCATCAAGGTATAAGTGTATTGTATCTATTGGCGTTAAAATTTGTCCCTTGACCAGTTGGTGTGACTACATGTATAGTGGCCCTGACCAGTCACCATGGTACATTTCCATCACTAAAAAAATCTGATGACCGAGAGTATTCTGATAAGCAACCAAGTGAGAGTTGAGAGAAGAGCTTCAAGGAGACAACTGTATGTTGAGGTTGGCTACAAGATGATTGAAACAATAAAAATAAAGAAATTGAATTAGAATTTAGTCAAAGAAACAAAAAGAAATACATGAATATGATAGTTCGAGAACACAAGATTTAGGATAACTAGAGGCCAAGGCAGCTTCGCTGCTGTAAATGTAAGTACCAAGTGAATTCAGTTGGCTCCTAAACAGAGAATGCCCATCATGCTGTGCAATCTTACGAACAGCATTGTAGTTTGTGAAAGCCAATTTGTCCCATACATGAATCTTCACTTGGCTTGGACGCAAGCAAGCATTTGCTTTGATTATCAGTTGAGTTTGAGTCTGACTTACAGATACGCACTTTTGTTTTTAAAAGTTCAGATCATGTGGCCATGACTTCTCATCCCATAAGCTCTGTAGTTCTCACTCTGTCTGTGTCTTGCTGTTCTATAACGTGTTTGTTCTCTAAATAAATAAATTTTGAATCCAAGTATAATAAAGGCACATCTTCAGGCTTTTTAGGTCCGGTTTGGCCTTTTCAGCAGGGGGAGCGCGAACGCTGCCCCCTATTCCAGTTGGTTCAGCCTCAGTCTGTGGACATGAGGGTTCACCTGAGTTCCCCCTCCCCGGGCGTCAAGCACCGGTTGGATGGAGGGGTAGCTGGGTTGTAGTTGTCAGGTAAACGAGCGCCTTATATAGTAAAATCACAGGTTTCATGTCCTCTATCCGGAGCGATAAGGATCTCCTCATCAATCAGGATACATGTCGTACCCAGCCCAACGAGAGCCTCGTCGGTTTGGGTACAAGCCATACCCCGTCCCAGAACAATGAGGGGCTCCTCATTGGCCTGGGTACGGCTTGTACCCATACCCCAAACTGATGAGAGTCTCCTAATCGGCTTGGGTACTGCGTGTATCCCCTCCCTTCTGGACCGACTAGGTCGCAAAGGGAATAGACGAGAGAACTCTCTCCATTCCCTCCAGACCGAACGGTCCCCAAGGGAATGGAGGAGCGAACACTCTTATCCATTCCCTCCAAAACCAACCAGGACCGAGGGGAATGGAAGCGCGTACACTCTTATCCATTCCCTCCAGGACCGACCGGTCCCAAAGGGAATGGAAGAGAGTATACACTCTTTCATTCCCTTTAGGACCGACCGGTCCCAAAGGGAATGGAAGAGAGTATACACTCTTCCATTCCCTTTAGGACCGACCGGTCCCAAAGGGAGTGGAAAAGAGTATTCTCTCTTCGATTCCCTTTGGAACCCATCGGTCAGCACCGGTCCCAAAGGAAATGGAAGAGAGTATACTCTCTTCGATTCTCTTTAGGACCCACCTATCCCAAAGGGAATGGAAGAGAGTATACTCTCTTCTATTCCCTTTAGGACCCACCTATCCCAAAGGGAATGGAAGAGAGTATACTCTCTTCGATTCCCTTTAGGACCCACCTATCCCAGAGGGAATGGAAGAGAGTATACTCTCTTCGATTCCCTTTAGGACCCACCGGTCGCAAAGGGAATGGAAGAGAGTATACCCTCGTCGATTCCCTTTAGGACCCACCGGTCCCAAAGCAAATCAAATAAAGTGTACTGTCTTCCATGACCTCTAGGACCAACTCGTCCCAAAGGGAATGGAAGAGGGTATACTTTCTTCGATTCCCTTTGGGTCCAGTCGGTCCTGGGAGGAATGGAAGAGTGTATACTCTCTTCGATACCCTCTAGGACCGACCTGTTTAATTTTTTTGTGTTTTGATTATATTTTTTTGTCAATAAATCATCCCAATGTTTTTTCTATTAATAGATTCTTGAGACCAATTATGTAAGTCCAACCCTTGTTTAATGACTTCATAAATTAATGATAGAAAAAAATCATTTTGTGATTGAATTAATTTGTAAATAACTAGAGGAAAGTCAAGCATTCGATTCCCAACTTCTCACCTTTTTTCACCAACACTTATTCCCCCTTTGTCTCAAAAACAGTGCAAATGACAGAGATCATTAATTACAAGCCCAATTGACAGATGTATGGTCATTAAATAGCCGTAATACTGAACATTTGGAGGCTATGTAGTAGCCTTCCACACCTTTTGTTTGATCTATGTACAGCTCAGCCCCACTTGGGACCCCATGGTCACTGCTTGTTAAAAATTGAAAAATTAAGAAATGTTTTGGCATGGGTGGTTTTAATAAAATTGTCTGCTCCTAATCCTAGCCCTGAAACTAACTTAACCCCCTTACCTAACACCTAACTGGAGGTGTGGGTTATTGAGGCTGTGGAGTTACTTTTTCATTTTTAAGTACTGTCCACAGGTTACAGGCAAGATAGAACAAGATGAAACAAGATGTGTTTTGAGCACATTACATAGTATATTGGAATATTCTCTTTTGAGGACATGTACTAATGGCCCAAATTTTATTGACAATGGTGTTGATTGCTCATCCCAACTGGGGATAAATTATGAGTTTATTAGCTTGAAGAGCTGTGACAAACAGCTCATCATAGTTTAAGAAGAGCTCCTTCTGAGGTGCAAGTGAGAATTTGAGAATTTTGATGAAAATTGCTGCAGGGGACTTGAAGCTGTTTGAGTGTAGTGCATAATAATTGTACAAAGTGGGAAGCATAAGGTAGCCTAACCATGCGGTGGTTGCCATTGGGTAGACTGAAAAGGGTCCAGAACTGCATGTTTGAGTGTCCCCAGCCCCTCCAGATAATGGTATATGCAACTTTGACACTTAAAAACACCTCTCATATCATGATATCTCTTGCTTCTCCCCCCTGTTTTCAATTCTTCAGGCCCTTCATTGCCTCACCAAACTCAGTCAAGCTTTCCTCAAGATATAATATTAGTTTTAACGAGGTGAATATCTCCCAAATTTACCAAATACAATACCACTGGGAAGCTAGGTAAAATTGATCATTTTGAAATTGAAGGAAAGTGTAACATTTGTTTTGGAGAAGGCTGGGGATTCAATTTTGCGTTTGGGTAAGAGTTTGAATGATTGTGGGAGTTAAAACCTCAAAGTGGGGGCGGCGAAGCTGCCTTTTCCTCTAGCAATCAGAAAATACAATTTGAAAACACAGATCCAGGTAACCCAAACATTGGATGACTCAAGTGTATCATACTTACCAGGCATCCTAGGAAGTCTCTTTGATGGATTTTGCTTGAAATGTCATTGCAGCTATGACAACGTGGCCAAGCAGTTGAGGCCATTAACTAGAATGTCATCTAGTTCTAAGGCAACACAATTATTTGTATCATGTCTACCATCAATTTGGATTTTTCATGTAGGTTCAAATCATGCCATTGTCAAAACTGTTTTTTTGTCACATTTTTTTCAGAATTTATTATATTTTTCCTTGTTTTGGGTGGTGCAAAAGAGCATCTTTGTGTGAGTAGATGTAGGTAGAGAAGGAGGATTGAGATTTATCTACCTAAATAATCCCTTGTGGTATGTGGAGGAATGAACATAATCATCATCAATCACTTAACACATGGAAGACACCTTTTTTCATCTGCCACATCTTTCAGAAGAATGAACAAAAAAGGTTTGATTAATGGTCAATGGAGAAAAAAAACTGTTATGTACATGTCATTGATTTTATTTGACGCATGTGATATTACAAGATATATATATACAAACATACTTTTCACACTGCAGATAAGAAACATATATGTATGTCCTGGACACAAAAAAAAATATAAAGAAAGAATCCATCATAAGATGTTGATGAATGATTATCAACCAACCAACCAACCAACAAAAAACTGTATGAGAGAAAAAAGAAAAAAAGAACTATATATAGAAAGATAAAGATGGAAGGGTTTAACCAAAGATTTTGATAGTGCCATCAGCGCCAGAGCTAGTGACAAATTTAAGATGATTCAAAGGAAGATGAGAAAGACTGAGAGTCGAGGCAGCAGCTGAAGGAAGATGATTGAGAGTAGGAAAGAAAGAAGATTAAGAGGAGATATTAGAGGACAGATGGAACTTGATGTCCAAGGCACCTTCTTGATTAGACTTATACCGATGCAAGATGGTCTCTTGGAAAGAAGTGTGTTATCCAGTCAAGTCCCAAAATCGGATCGAACAATCATGGCCTCCTGATACTGGTATCAATCCTGTCAGATTGATTGATAATAAGGTCACTGAATCTAAGAAATTACTCGTAAATTCATGATCAACTTTTGCTTCAGATTCTTCTAAATTTTTCTTAGCATCTGATTCAGCCTGTTTGTTTGAATGATCTGTTCTGACTAATTTTGTAAATCTGGCAAGGTCTTGATCAGACCTTATAAATTAGATGAGAATTAGATCATTTGATTTCAATAGACAGAGATCAGCAAGACTTACCAGCTAGCTTTTCTTGCGAGTTGATTGTTAACTTCTTTTATACTTTCAGCTCTCCTCTGAGCAGCCAAGTTATATTTGATCTTTTCTTGTATGGCATCATCTCTACTAGCTTTGAGGTTAGCTTCGGCTTCCGACACGAGTGATTTGACTGTATCTGGTGATCTGAGATAGTTTGGTGGGGAGGTCAGCAAATTGGTGTGATAGATTAGTTTGGATTGATTTGAAGTGTTGCTTGATTGGTTTGAGGTAGACTGGTTTGGAAAGTATCGGGTGAGTTGGATTGTAGGCTGTTGGGTTGAGCAGGGCTTATTTGCGCAGTCGGAGAGGCAGGAGAACCATATCCCAGATTGCATCGGTGTGTCTGGCAAATGTCGCCAGCAGCGAGCAGGGGTCGTAGGGAGAATAGGTCTCATGCTCCAGTGGCGGTTGTGACCAAACTAAGACAACTGAGTCAAGTGACGCAGAATAGATTATTGGCTGCAAGGAGGAGATTGCAACCTTAGTGATTGTCATCGAATGATCCCCATGCCCTTGGACTATTGTGTACACCAAACCAGTTAGTTTTATTTCTTAACCCTTCTCCCGTCAAAAAAAAAAACTACTTACTTGGCTATTGAGGCTGGATTCAGTCTCCACAACTTGGCCGTACAGTCATCACTTCCAGCGACAATTGCCAGTGCATACCAATCAAACGCAATACAACACACCACATCCAGAGGCCTAACACGACAGAAAACAAACAAAAAAATCCAAAAAAAATGTCCACTGTGTAGTCGGCTATCGTCAAAGACAGAGATGTTCCCTTCTTCTTGTTGGCCACCGGACTGGTCTGGCGTCACAGGAGACAACCTGCCATTGTCTGATCCAACAAGGAGTTGTTGGGAGGATGTGTGTGGTTTTCTGGGCTCCCATTCGAGCCAGTATTAGGGATCATTCCGTCTAGGTTTTGTAGCTTGTTTTGACTTTGCTTTGCCAATTAGTGGCAGAAATGGAACTGAGGGTTTGTTCTGCGGGCAAGAGTGGAGGTAGATTGGCAATGGTTAGATGCAGCAAAGGCGCGTTTGAGGTTGCTAGGATAGCAGCTCCAGAGTTTTTGGTGCTCATGGGCGTAATCAACAGAGGCCGTGAAGAGCTGCGACCTCGAGTCATGGCTGGTGCACCGCGGGGTTGGAGGTGAGATAGTTGATTGCTTGCAACCACCTGTAGGATTGGGCCAGTTCAAAATCAAAGAGGATGAGTAAGTGAATGGTAAAAAAAAAGGAAGAGTATGAAGACAAACTGTTTAAGGAGTGGAAGGTGGAATTAATAGTTGTAAGATATCTGTTTGTTATTCAAGTGTGTTCCACCACCGAGCGCATGAAGGTAGGTTTGGAAATTCACATGGACGGTTCAGTTGCATTGCGCACAAAGATTCAGTTGTCAACATGTTTGATCAGTTTGGATTTGTGGAAGCAGGTGACCTTAGCTGAGGTTACTTAGGTCCGGATGTGATGTGGCTTGGTTCCCATTGGCATAGTTGTGTGGTGGCAGTGCCTAGGGGGCCAAACCAAAGTGGCGCTGGCGACATTGGAGGTGAAAGGGTTATAAGAAGAGAGTACCAGAGGGTTGGTTTTACCCCAGTCAAACCTTTCACTGCACTTCCAGTAAAGGTTTGGCTCACACTTCTCCGCTGTTGAATTTGCACAGTTTGGGAGGTATAATCCAATGGCCCCCTTTGCATAATTTGTCCATGCGGCGCGCTGGGGCCATCTACCCACTGTTTTTTGACTCCGCTAGAGGAGATGGACAGTGGACGGTCTGAATTGCTGTGTTTTTTTGTTTTAATTTGTTGGATTGTAGGGGGAACCCATGAAGTTTAATTCTGTGATTGGCTGTATTTAATAAACTCAGATAATAATGATGACTAAAGCTTACACCTGATGAACAAGAGTATTCTGATCAAAAGCAACCAAGTAAGAGTTGAGAGAAGAGCTTCGAGGAGACAACTGTATGTTGAGGTTAGTGACGAGATGATTGAAACAATAAAAATAAAGGAATTGAATGAGGAAAGAAACAGAATCAAGGAAATACAAGGGTTATTTATAGTCATGAAAAAGAAAATAGAAACCACCCCATTCCCGTGATCACTGTTTCACAACTTTCAATTCATCAATCATGACGTCATTGTATGGCATCCATTCCAACTTCTTTCACCCTCATACCGTCATCACAACAATCACAACATGCGTCCCCCCAGGGCCAACTGGTCCCCAAGAGAATAGGAGAGATGCTCTCCTCTCCCTTCAAGGACCGACCAGGGTGGTCCCAGAAGAAAGAGGGAGTACTTCCCTCTTCCTCTGGGACCGTCCAATCCTTGTGAGATGCGGAAAGGTACCTCTCACCCAGGACCAAACCCCAGAGTGAACGGGAGAGATACACTCCCCTTTCCTCCTGGACCAAATGGTCATAGAGGAAAGAGGGAAGATACACTCCCCTTTCCTCTCACTACAAACATTAGTTGATGTTCCGTCCGGAACATCAAAGAAAAAACACGGGACATCCAGAACATTGACCAGTTTTTATTTTATTTTTTTTACTTGTCCTTTTTTTGAGCTTTATAATATAACTAATTAGTTGTATTATACTTTTATTTTTATAAGTATGCATGATTTTATGAAAAACTGAAAATCATGGCACTGAGGATTAAACCCAAATAAAAAAAAGAGAAAAATCAGGCACAAGTAAAAATAAATAAACTGGTCAATGTTCCGCATGTCCCGTGTTTTTTCTTTGATGTTCCAGACGGAACATCAACTAATGTTTGTAGTCTCTGGGACCGAGCAGTCCTAGAGGAAAGAGGAGAGCTACTCTCCCCTTTCCCCCTGGACCAAACGGTTGTAGAGGAAAGAGGAGAGCTACTCTCCCCTTTCCTCCTGGACCAAACAGTCGTAGAGGAAAGGGGAGAGCTGCTCTCACCTTTCCTCCTGGACCAAGCGGTCCTAGAGGAAAGAGGAGAGCTACTCTCACCTTTCCTCCTGGACCAAACACGCCTAGAGGAAAGTGGAGAGCTACTCTCCCCTTTCCTCCTGGACCAAACAGTTGTAGAGGAAAGGGGAGAGCTGCTCTCACCTTTCCTCCTGGACCAAGCGGTCCTAGA
The DNA here is from genome assembly GCA_001624995.1 of Puccinia horiana. Taxonomy (NCBI): domain Eukaryota; kingdom Fungi; phylum Basidiomycota; class Pucciniomycetes; order Pucciniales; family Pucciniaceae; genus Puccinia; species Puccinia horiana. The sequence goes on along the minus strand of LWDY01000028.1, from coordinate 728,016 downwards.
GGAAAGAGGAGAGCTACTCTCACCTTTCCTCCTGGACCAAACACGCCTAGAGGAAAGTGGAGAGCTACTCTCCCCTTTCCTCCTGGACCAAGCGGTCCTAGAGGAAAGAGGACAGCTGCTCTCACCTTTCCTCCTGGAATGAGTGGTCCTAGAGGAAAGAGGAGAGTTACTCTCACATTTCCTCCTGGACCGAACAGTCCTAGAGGAAAGTGGAGAGCTACTCTCCCCTTTCCTTCTGGACCGAACAGTCCTTAGACCACAGTAGCGTCTAACAAAGATGGAGAGTAAGTGCAAACCTAGAGTCGAGTGAATTGAGAGTCACAAAAAGATGAGACAAATGTTTGAATGATAGATAATGAGATCACGATTTCGAACCTTTTGATTTCCAAGGTATTGTGTTAGACCATGGTAGTGTCTAACAATGATGGAGAGCAAGTGTGAAACTGAAATGATGAAGCAAAAGAAATGAGAACAGAAATTAGAGAAAAAACAAATGAAGAGAATTCTAACCTACAGTCGAGTGAATTTGAGAGACAAATTTTTAAATGATAGGTAATCGAATGAGAAAAAGAAGAAAAAAAATTATCAAACTGTAAAGAAAGAAATACATCCAATTAGGTTTCAAACTGAGAATATCTCACTACTCCACAGCCACGTGCTTTGCCATGCGGGTTGACAATTCTAACTCCAAAACCCTAAGTTCAACAAATCAGGCAACTCTTTCTGCTCCATCTGAAGCACTACCAGAAACAACTGAAATCAGCACGAGCCCCATCAATCAACCCTCCAAAGCAATCAGAAGTGAAGTCACCACAGATAACATCCTCTTGGTTGATTTAAGGGGAAATGTGATCATAGCTCTTCTTATGGAAATGAAGGATAAAAATGTACTGTCACCGTACCTCGAAGCCATAAACTTGCCCAAATCCACCTTCTGGAAAAAAGCTATCGACAAAGAAATCGAAAATATGCACAATCACAACATGTGGATTTTTGTCAAGAAGGACGATGGTCAGAAGATGATCAACTGTACCTGGGTTTTTAAAATCAAGAAGGACCAGCTCAACATACCCATCGAATACAGGGCTCGACTCTGTGCCAAAGGGTATAGATTTTGCTGAAACCTATGCTCCCACAAGAAAACTAGTATCCCTTCGCATTTTGATTGCCTTCTTGCTCTACAAGGGCTTGCAGTTTCACCAAATAGACATCAAGAGCGCATTCCTGAATGCACCCCTTGATGAAGAACTCTATCTCAATCCGCATTCCCAAAGAATCACATCCTCAAGCTTAACCGTGCCATCTACGGTCTGAGACAAGCGCCCTACGCCTGGCACAAAACCTTGTTGGAGTGGCTCTATCAGATTGGATTTTGCAGATGTGATGCGGAACCATGCATCTTCTGGCAAAAAGGCACCTTCCTGTACCTGCACGTGGATGATCTTGCCATCTTCAGCAAGGATCCCAAATCATTCAAAGAGGAAGTAAAAAACCGGTTCCAGATCAAAGATCTGGGGGAGTCTAACTTACTACTTGGCATGAATGTACGTCAAGAGAAAGATCACGCAGTGCTCTCTCAACAACACTAAATTGACTCTCAAATCATTTGCTTTGACTGTGAACACCTCTTTCCTGCCTCAACACTGCTCAAACCTAATGACCACCTCCTCGAGTCAACACAGGAGGACAAGGAAGCCTATTGCAGTCTGGGATTCAAATACAGGCCAATGGCTGGAGCACTGAACTACATCAGCATGAAGACCCAACCAGACATCACATTTGCTGTCAGTGAACTGTCTCAATACCTCAATGCCCCTGGCGTGTCTCATTGGCATGCTGGAATCCAAGTACTCCGGTACCCAAGACATAGGTCTCAGAATCAATACTCCTTGAGACGACTACCAGCTCAGCAGATACGCTGACAATGATTGGGCCTCTTGCCCTGAGTCTTGTTGATCCGTCTCTGGCAATCTGGTCTTTTGGGGCGGCAACATATTGTCCTGGAAGTCAAAGAAGCAGCCTACATTGTCTCTCTTCTAAACCAAAGCCGAGTACAAGTCACTCAACAACATCACCAAGGACATCATGTGGATCAAAACTCCACTCAAGAAAATCCTCAATATCAAGGTCACCGGTCCGACTCCCATTCATGAAGACAATCAAGGTGCTATCACCCTCTCCATCAATGAAAGTAACCACTCATGTTTCAAAATCAAACACATGGCCCTGCACCATCATTTCATTCGACATGAGATCAAAATCAAATTCGTCCCAACTCATGAAATGCTTGCTGACTTCCTCACCAAGTCAGTAGGCAAGACATCAATTAACCAAGCCCTGAGATCCATCAACATCACATGCTCACTCCCTCCCCAGTCATGAGTGTTGTGATTTCAGCTCAAAAAGAACATTCAAAAAAAAAAGGGAAGCTATCTTGATGGGAACTAGATAGGACCAAGGAGTTGAAATGCTCAGACTTGATAGTTGATTTCAACAGAGAAAGAGAAAAATATAAAGACCAAGCATCTGTCACATACTGTGACAGGAATACAACAAATTCATCTGAGCCACTACACAGGACACAGGACAACTTCATCTAATTACAAGACTACAAAGCTTGTAGAGAGGACACATGAATCATCTGAGAATGGGAACTACACTGTCCCAAACCAGGTCATCTGAGAGTGGGAACTACACTGTCTCACACCAGGACAACAATTTTTATTGGGGCCGGCTAAAACCACCCCCCCTCCCCCCCCCCCCCGATTTGCTAAAAGGACACCTCCAGTGAGGTGTCCTTTGGCGTGCAGGCCCCATTTGGGGCGTCCATCGACCATGGAGGCCCCAAATGGGGTGTACTGGCCCTCCATGCCCCCGATGGGACGTGCAAGACCATGCACGCCCCAAGGGTGGGACGTGCATGGTTGTGCACGTCCCGGAGGACGACTTGGTGCCAGATTGAAGGGTGTGCCCAAGTTGGCACGCCCCTGGTCCGTGGCGTGCATCAGCATGCACGCCACAGGTTGTCCCCGTCCGGCTTGGAGGATGTGGACGGGGGTAACACGCCAAACTGTGGGGCGTGCGGGATGATGCACGTCTGAAGGGGCATGAGAGCAATTGCTCCTCATCCCTCCAGGACCGGTCGGTCTTGAAGGGATGAGAGGAGTGTTGTAGAGTGATTGATTTAGGAGATGATAGTCTTTATTACTTCACTTGAGCAACTAGTTGTAGTCTATGTACATGTCACGGTTAGTGCTTGTCGAGGATTGAGTGACATGTCACAACATCCCCCCACTCAACAAGAAACTGATCGTAGTCTAGAAGAGAGATAAGAAGGAGAAAAGAACATGGTGAAGTAAAAAGTAAAAAGAAAAAAAAACAAAGAGAAACTACTGGTATCCTTGGACCACTTTCCCCCCGGAAGTGTGTGCCGCTTTCCCAAGGGCTTTTGTCAGGACGTCCGCCACTTGTTCTTTCCCGGGTATCTAAGAGAGGGATGTTTTTCCCTCATAGAGAGCTTGATTGGTGACGTAGAAGTCCCGGTCAATGTGCTGAGTACATTTGTTGGAGGCATCCTCACAACCAATCTTAACTGCCGACTGATTGTTGCAGTACAATTTCACCTTGAAGTTGACACCAACAATGTCGTAGAGAAGGTTTCATACCCATAGTGAGTGTCTCGTCGCATGGCCAAGAACCATGTATTCAGCTTGGCATGTCGAGCTGGCCACGGTAACCAGTTTTTGTGACACCCACATGATGGGGCATCCGTACAGTTTGATGAAAACACCGTACGTAGACCTGGACTTCGCGACACACCAATTGGCGTCCACAAAGTTTTTGACTGGGAAAATTCCATTGGGCAATGGATGGATTTTGAGGCTGACATCCTTGGAATTCGCCAAATATCCTAGTAGGTGGTGGAGACCTTTCCAGTGTTTGCTCGATGGGCAAGATGAGAATCGGGATAGGTAATTAACGCTGTAAGCAATATTGGGACGTGTGCCGACTGCCACATAGCTGAGGCTACCAATGGTGGATAGATATTCACTGTCGTTGATTCCGGATTCACCATCGACTAGTGATTTGTTGAACCCTTCTGGAAGGGGTGTAGCATTCAAAGTGGACCCGTCCCACTGGTCTTTGAGGATCTTGTTGACGAGGTTGGGTTGAGTGAGTTCAAAACCACACGACGATCTAATTATCTTAACCCCGACCATGCTATCCAGCCCGGCTCCCCATTTGATCTCAAGACACCCACGCAATTGTGTTTTGAGTAACCAAAGGGCCTCGTCTGACAATCCAGTCACAATGCCATTGTCCACGTGTACCCATATGATGGATCTGGTGGTGGTGTTGTGGAGCGTGTACACACTAGAGTCATAGTAGCTGGAGACGTAACCCAGGGACGACAGAGTTCCGCTGAGGTGTTTCCACCAGCACCGCGCGGCTTGCTTCATGCCATAGAGGGCTCTTTTAAGAAGGCAGGCCTCACCTTTTCTGGTCTTCTGACCTTCTGGGGCACAGACCCAAACTTCTTCGTTGATTGGCGCATTGAGATAAGCCGCGACGAAGTCGAAATTGTAGACAGGCCAGTTGTTCTTTGCTGCAACAGCCAAGAGAACTCTCATCAACGTAAAGGTGGCGGTTGGTGCATAGTTGGTACCCTCTTTCTGATTGTAACCCTTGGCAACGTATCTTGCCTTGTACTGGATGGACCCGTCTGATTGGTGCTTCTTTGCGAAAACTCAGCGTGCTCCTAGGGGTTTATGGCCTTCAGGGATAGGTCCCACTTCCCAGACTGATTTGCAAAGGGGGTTTTCGAGTTCGGTGTTGACAGCATCTTTCCATAGTGGGGCTTCTTTGGACTGCATGGCTTTCTTGTACGTGCTGGGCACTATCTCATCGGTGTTGAGAAAATTCTCGAGTGCATTGTCGATGGATTTCTCTTCTTTCGCCACGAGCTTTTCATCTGTGAAGTCGTTGAGTCTGGTACAACACACTGAGATTGTGGTGTTGTTTCCGGTGATAGGGCTAGTTTTGTGATCGGCATTGTTGGTAGGAATGATGTCAGATCCAGGTATGCCCACACTCAAGGAGTTTCTACCAAAGTCTGCCCAAACTGATGACATCAGTTTCTTCTCCTTAGGGAGCCAAAACAGCCAACCCTTTGAAGCATCCAGGTGTCCTACAACTAGGGCCTTGACACCCCGGTTATCTAGCTTCTTCTGTCGCTCCGGTGTGGTAGTCACAATTGCTGGTGCCCCAAACACACGCGTTCGGTCAAGCTGAGGTTTGTCGCCGTAGAAAGCCTCATGAGGAGTCTTGTCCCGGGTGACCCCATTGGGGATTCTTTTGAGTGTCCACGCCGCCCACATAAAAGTGTAGCCCCAAAACTCTTTGCCCAGGCGGCTGTCATAGAGTATGCTTCTCCCCATGTTGGCCACCGTGCAATTGTACCTCTCTGCCGCGCCATTCTGAAAGTGATGGTAAGGGAGAGATTGTTCTGTCATGATTCCTTTCCCCTCAAGAAAGCTCGCCAGGACCTTTGACTCAAATTCTCCTCTGTGTTCAGAACGGATGATCTTGACCTTGCTCAAGGTTTGGGTCTCCCACCAGTTGATCGTCTGGATAAGGGCTTTGCATGCCTCCCCTTTGGTTTTGAGGATTTTCACTTCGCTGTAAGATGTGAAAGTGTCTCGGATGGTCATTGTGTATTTGCTGCCTGTCATTGTCGGGGGATCAAATGGGCCCATAAGATCTACACAAAGAATGGAAAGTTTAGCAGAACATCTGTTGGATGGTCCCAGTGGGGATCTTCTAGTGGCTTTACAGATCACACACATTGGACACTTGATAGTGCCCGATGGCATCTTGTCAGGAAGTCCATACCCTAACTTCATCTTCACAAGTTGTCTGATCTTTCTCAGACTGGCATGGCCAAAAAGACGGTGCCAGAAGAGCAGCACCTTCTCTTCTGCCATCAGGTCTTCAGGTTGCCATGTGAACTGGCTATTTTCAATGAGATTGGGGGACTTGAAAATTGAGTTGTATTCCATTCTAACACTAGAGTCAGGCGTACAAGAATTAAATAGAAAAGGAAGAGAGAATCCCGCGGTGCGAAGTGGTTTCCTAACAGGCCAACAGTTGGTTGTTTTGTCGAAGGCGCTGTGCAGCAGGACCTTCCCGGATCTGGAGACAAGGTCGATGGAGTCAAAGTTTCTGTTGATAATGAACAATCCATTAGATTTCTTGAACGCGGCAATGGAGAGGAGGGTAGATCTGGCTTTCTCACAGTAGAATACCCATTTAACGTCGATAGTTGTTCCGCTCATGCCCGGAAATTTCAAGGTACCCAAACCTGTAATGAACTCACCCGTGGTGTCAGTTGCTACTTGTACAACAATGGGTTTCTCAAGATGACAGAAATTGTGGAGGGCGTACCAATCACCTGTGACGTTGTCTGTGGCTCCAGAGTCCCAGATGACTTCTTGACTATCCCGATCAGCAGAGATTTCCAGGACATCAAATCTGTCAAAAGTTGGTTCAGATGACAAGTCCTCGTTCACTCTTCTTTGGAAAAAAGGTCAGTTGACATGAGTCTGGAGTCAATCTTCTTTGGTAGGTTGGCGGGAGGTGGTTTGGACTGTTGCTTTCCTTGTTGTTCTGGCTGAAGGGGACGGACATATGGCGGCTTGTCGAAGTTGTAGGTGATCGAACATGGGGGTAGTTCAATTGAGGAACACGATGGTTGTATGGGATGCTGCTGGATCTTGGGGAAGAGGTGGGATTGTTGGCAGGGTGTTTCTTGCTCGGAAAATCCGGTGCTAGGTGGCCCTGTTTGTTGCATATGTAGCAACGACTGAAGCGGGTCACCGCTAGAGCTTCGACAATGGGGGCCGCTGAGACCTTGCAACTCGCACGGTGGGCTAGCTAGGTTTGTTTGCTGAGTCGGGATTCATCCTTCAGTCTAGCTTTGGTTCTAGTCGCATCCAACAGTTGTAGCAGCTCTGTCAGTGTGGGATCTTGGTAGTCATGGCTCTCCATGCAGAGTTCTACTTTCTGATCAAAAGCAGATCGGTGTTGATCTTTTAGATTGGATTGGAGGATCATTCCCATGATTTCATCGATTGTGAGTCCGACAGATGCTTCCGCAAAGGAGCTGAGTGCGGAGTCAAATTCTGACATTACCCTGGCCGTTGTGTTGAACTTGGAGGCATCAATCGTGGCAAAATCTTGCCACGCCATGAGTTGGGCTTCCCAATTCACAGAGCGGAATTTTGACAAGATGTGTTGGTAGACCGATGCAGATGTTGGGAGATCAAAAATGTCGTAGATTAGATCTCGGTGGACGGATGCATTGATGATTCCACGGGCAATTTTCTCATTGATCTCATCGAGGGTTTTCATGTCCTCATCGCTCCGGACGAAGTAGCCGGGGTTCTGGAACAGTTCCATCGCCATCATGCTGAGAACTCGCTCCCAGCGTCGGAGATTGGTGCCATCCAGCTTCAGAATGTTGTCAGGGTCAAAACGCTTGACAAAAGAGGCGACTGTCGCCTCAATTCTGGACTGTTCTTCGCGTTCAGCATGGCGTTGAAGTCGAGCATCGTTCTCCTCATGTCTGCAACGGTCCTCCTCCCATTGTGCGCGTAGTTCCGCAATCAAAAGATCGGTTGGGTTTGGCTCGTCCAGATGAGGTGGTTGTTGATGATGCAGCTGTGGGCCGCTCAGTGGTGTTAGCCTGAGTTTGTGTTGCTTGGGGAAGGCTATCCTTGGCTCTTGCCAGCGCTTTGCCCTTGTGTTGTTGAGCAGGCATTGGGCGGCTGTCAGCGATCGTGCGGCCGAGTCTTTGTCTGAAATATCCTGATTCTCCGAGGTTGAGAGGGTTGTCAAGAGCCTTGCCGAAGGCTTGTGTTCAAGGCGTAAGACGTTCTACAGCCACGATTGAGTCGAGGCCTTTGCGGAGGGTTTTGGATGGAGGAGCATTTTCTGACATGTACCGGGGGAAGAAAAGATGGAGAGGGAGGAAGAGAAGAGAAATTGGTCGGCGGGGGCAATCTAATCCTGACTACAGTGTATACAAAATTCTACCGACTTTGCAGAATTTAGTCAAGCGTCAGAGGCAGACAATCCTCCCTAGTCTAACCTTGTAATTAGGTTGATCAGACCACTAAAAAGGCTAGCTAGGCGTTAATCACAAGGTTTTGATTTTGGGTTTGGAAGAAAACTCTCTTCTGCGACGTAATCTCTTAAGCGGATTTACAAAGAGGGTATATACTTTTGTCAGGAAAATCTGGGGTAGTTGGAGGTGAATCAAGAGTATGGGAGAGAGAAGGTATTGAGTGATATCAAAAGAAGGAGGTGGGCTTTCTGGAGGACTACTGAAGGTTCTTGTCCGATCGGACGACTGGTGAATGCTCGCCCGGTCTGAGGACGGGGCTACTGGGTGTTGGACTCGTCCTATGCAGCTACGGTTGTAATTATTTTTAGAAGGAAAAAAAACTCTACTTTTATTTTAATAGGCTCATAATCTGTTGAAGAGTGATTGATTTAGGAGATGATAGTCTTTATTACTTCACTTGAACAACTAGTTATAGTTTATTTACATGTCACGTTTAGTGCTTGTCGAGGATTGTGTGACATGTCGCAACAAGGAGAGAACTCTCTCCTCATCCCTCCAGGACCAACCGAGAGAGTACACTCTCTCCCCATCCCTCCAAGACCAATCGGTCCTGGAGGGATGAGAGGAGAGTGTACCCTCTCCCTCCTGTCTCCTCAGTTGTGCACACCTTGTATCAAGGCATGCACAACCGGGCACGCCCTCATTTGCCCAAGGCGGGGCCTGCATAGCCATTTAGGCCCCGACTTGAGCACAGCAAGGCGTCCACGGGGGATGTATGCCTCAACTTGAGGTGTGTATGATCTGATGCAGGACCCAGTGGCATGTCCTGTCGGGGGTGTGCACTCCTCTGCATTCCCAAAATGTGGCGTGCAGAGGGGTGCATGCCAAAGGATGCCTTTTGGGGCATCCTTTTAGCAAAAATGGGGTGTGGTTTTAGCCAGCCCCTTTTTATTTTATGTATTTATTGATGAAGGAAAAGAGAAAGAGGATAAAGGAAGAATTGGGAATGGGAGAGCGGAGAGCGGAGAGAAAGGAAAGGGAACCAGGTCTTTTATTCTGACAATGAGCAAGGGGGTGTGTCGAAATTCAGTATCAGCGCTCTCCTCCAACTACGCATGCGCAGCGCCATGCATTTCCTTTGAGCTCAGTGCCACGAGGCAGTTTCCTCGTCTTGACTCCCAACCAACCAAATCAGTGAATACGACCGCAGGAACAATCTCTCCGCGCACATTGTCACCGCTTGTTGAGGCCATTACCGCTGCCAGTTTCAACAGTAGTGATACTGTTCTTTTTCTGTCTCTCTTCCTGTCATTCTTCTTCTCTCTTTTCTTACTGATGTTCCTTTTTTTTCAGTGTTGTCTCTGAGAGTTTAGTGTGGTGGATTTCTTGCTTTTATTATCTTTTCTCAAGTCTCGTTGTAGTCAGATCATCTGATCCTTTTAGGTATTTTTCCTTAGAGGGTTCAACACGCAACCCACCCTTTCGGTCGCCAGACCGTTGGGTGGGTTTCACCTTCAAAAAACCCATCGGAGTTGGGGGCCGCGGGTCAAATTTGCAAAAATTCAACCCCTATGGGTCGTTCCTTTAATTTCCTTACCGGAAATGAGGGTCGCGGGTACAAAACGCACCTCCGAACCAAAAACATCAAAAAATGAAAACAAAAGCGATGGAGAGACATAAAAAGGAAAGATGAAAGAAAGATAAAGAAAGAAATGAAATGAAAATGAAAGAAAAATGAGAGAAAAACATGTTAAGTGGAATTGAATTGAAAATATTGTTTGAAATCTTTAATTCACTTAAGCCTGACTTAATTATGTCACCATTTGCCACCCAGAATGTGCAAAACTTGCACCTGGGCTCAAAAACAGTGCACAAATCCAACACAACCTCAAAGCTAGTTTAATAAATGAAAGATTATAATTATTTGGGTTAATTTTTTACCATTCATGGCTTAGGGAGTAAGGAGTATGGTTTATCAATTAGGGCTTGCGGCTTATGAATCATGTAATGTTATAAGGTTTTAGGTTCATTGTTTATGCTTTGTGGCTTATGGACTAAGCTGTTTGGACAACGGTGGGAAATTATGTTGCGGATAACACTAATGTAACAGTTTTGGTGCTGTTATTGTTACAATAACCACAACAGCCAGAATAATTGAACCTGCAACCCACCCTAAAGCCAGTTTGGGGGTTTGTACACGCGAACCAGAATTCTAACTGGGTTTTTGAACCTGCAACCCACCCATCAACATCTGATGGGTTGTACCTTCAAGACTGGGGGGTTGTGTGTTGAAGACCCTATTTCTTGCTCTGCTTCAAAGGTTTATTTCATTATTTTTAAGTGTATCCATTTTGGAAAAAGTGACTGAATATTAATCTACCCATGTAATATTGCTCAATTTAATTTTTACAGATGATAGGCTGTGTTAACAAAGTTTTACGCCACACATCTAGTCTCAATACTGTGTCAGAGGCTTGATTCCTTTATTTCTCAGGGCTTATGCATTCTGACATAGTTATGTTTGGTCAGAGAAAGGATCAAGGTTTTAGCTTTATTTTGATGCAATTTTCATGCATGATGGGTCAATAATTTGGGCAATTTCAAAAAATTGAACCTGTGACCCATCTTTTCAATGGGTTTTTTGAATGTGACCCACCCCGACCAGGGATTGGGGGTCTATACGCGTGAACCTTCATTCATTCCGACCGGTATTTTGAACATGCGACCCATCAACGTCCGATGGGTTGCACCTTCAATCCGGGTGGGTCGCGTGTCGAACGCTCTTTTCTCATTCTCTTCCTGTTTGTCTTTCTGCCTCACTTTCTGAAATCAATTTCTTTTAGTTTTGCCTCAAAAATCTCCCTGCCCCAAACAATCAGCCAGGGCAGGTTTGGGCCCATTTACAGTCTGACTCCTGGGGAAGAGTGCCGGGTTTAACAAAGAAGTGAAAAATTGAGGGGGTGTATGGGAATAATGAGAATGTTGTGTGATTGTTTTCTTTATTCTCTACCCGTTGCGTGTAGTTTCTCTTTTCTTCTTCTTTATCCTGTTTCTCTCCATTATCCCAGGTCTGCTCCTCCCTGCCCAAGCTATCCTTACTGACAGCAGCATCCATTGGCTGTCTTTCAAGGTCTGCTCCTCCCTGCCCCCAACAAACGCCCAAGCTATCCTTACTGACAGCAGCATCCATCGGCTGTCTTTCAAGACTGTTTAACTTCATTCCTATTTCCCATATCTGTCTTGTCTTGTTTGCTTCTTTTTCTTTTCTTTTTGATTCTTCAAGTTGTCAGCAAGGGAGGTGTTGAGTTACGTTTAATCTCTGTTTATTTTGTGCATTCAACTTTTAGTCTCATGTCACAATCTGTGACATCTTAGTTGTAATTACTCTAGGCCAGCAGGCACTCGTAGAAGGTTTCCTCATCCTTCCGCGAACTGTCTGTTGAGCCTAGGTAAGTCTTTTTCATTCTCTCTTGTCTTTTGTCTCTCTATCTCTCTTTTTGTCTCTTATTATTTTCTCTCTGCTAATGACATCTGATCCTTCCACAAACTGTCTGTTGAGCCTAGTTCACTGCAACACCTGACACCTATTCCACACAATTTTTTCATGGTGTTTTTACTGATCAATTTCTGGCCAAAAACACAAAGATATATGTAGGAGTGGAATGGAAAAGGCAAACAAGCCTGAGACGAGGAAAACAAAAAGGTAAAAAGATGGGAATTAAGAAAGAAATGATATAGTTGATGATACCTCCACTTGAGCTTCTCCTAGCTCCTCCTGAATCTGAGGCTTCTTGGATGAGTTGAGTTTCATTGAAATCAATCTCGCAGCTTAGGGATTTTGATTGAACAGTGAATTAAGGGTTCAGGCAATGTTTGACAGTGTGGGAGCAATAGGTTTTTTGTAGCTGAGGAAAAATTCAAGTTTGAGACTGCTCACAAGTTCAAGTTACAGATTCAATTATTCAGGTTGACAACTTTGCATGGGGCCAAGATGGTCTACTTTGGGGAGACCATTGCTACCCAGAGTTCTTGCAGACCTCTCACCTGCAGAGATCCCAGGTTCAAATCCTGGAGGCCCCACCCACCCCCTGTATGGTACACACACCCGTCCGTCAACAGATCCCTCATGTAAAAGTTATATCATCCCTTGCCTGTACCTGTGCGTGGACCCGCCTCAACACGGGCTTACATACAGATCAGTATCACTATAGTGCACAATGTTAAATTAATCAGCACTCAAAAAAAGACAACTTTGAATTAACATTTCGCATGAACTCTCTCATTGTTGTGTGGCAATTCATGCTAACCTGATGCCCCAATGCTATTAAGCTTGCTTTTAAAATCCTTATTTCAGATCCTGGTATTGAAATTAATTGCAGACCCTTAGGAAATGCTAATTATCCAAATCATGGCCGAAGAGTGAAGTTCATTATTTCATCATTGTTCTAGTTGATATCAACCCTGCTGTGGTCGAAAAGCCCTTTTTTGCGGAGCTCGTTGATATATATTTTTACAGCAGAAAAAGATAAATACACCCTTTTGTACGACTCTGTCTTGACAGCGCTGCATGAGCCATATACGCTTTCCATGTAGCATGTTGGGCACTGATGTGAAATCTCAATGCTGTATTACATCCCCCGCTAAGTCTTTTAACGGGAGCACTGTCCCAAAGTACTCACCCAGATAGGATAAACTTGCTATATATGGTTGTATTCAACTAGCGAATTCTGATTGGAAAAGTCTAAGTTTTGAACTTGGTGGCAATCAACGAAAAGCTACGGACACGTAGTTGATAAAGATGCTGTGAAATTGAAAGCAGCTTTCAATTTCGGTGGCTCAAACCCATGGTGTTGCGCACAGACTCGACTGGCCGTGTTGAGCTCGGGAAGAAGATAGAGTCATCACGTTTTGTCTGATATTTGCCTAATTCATTGTGAATTGTCTGACTGTCTCATTCCTGAATTTTTCCTCTCAATCACTCAAGTCTTCCATAATGACTCCCGTCGTAGTCGGCTCTCGCGGGATCAATTTGCCTTACTCATCTCTGTTCAATTTCACATTGCGTGATCTATCAACGCGTCCAATCAAATCAAGGCCGTCTGAATATTTCTGGAAGAAAGCTATCAGTCCTTCAGCTTTTAAGGTACCGGGTGGAGCAGCGCCGGAGCATGATAATGAGTGGCTTGATTCCCGTGTACCAGCTCTCAGCGATAGCGAGGATGAATCCACCACAAAGCCCGCGCCCATCCGGCCCAACCAAATTTCACGCTTCACCAGACTAAGACGAATTTCTTTCAGGGCCCTGACTCCCCACGACAAGAGCCAGAGAAACAGTATCGTGACGAGTACAGAGATCATTTTCCGCGAAGGAAATATGGGCGACTTCGACCATCGTCCCTCTGATAGTGGAAAGAATTTCAATCGCCTGACGATATTCAAATCTCTCAGATTCAAGTCTGGTGGCTCAAGACAACCTCGAGGAAGGAAGATGGTTGCTGTTTTGAAAAAAAGCATAAGTGCTGAAAGTCCTCTTGAAGAACACCCAAAAACATGGGATGAGTACTGTCATCTCTATGCTAGTGTAAGTACTCTTTTTCTCCTGTTGAACCGGGTCTGTCACGCAATTTGCTTTCATTCAATGTGGATCACACAATTTGAATGAATTTATCTGCCATCCAAGTGGCTTCATGAGTATTTCAAAGCATCGCGGACTGATTCTGATCCATTTGACTATTTACCCAGGAGAAAATCGACATTTCTAGTCCCCCTCTACCGCCATCTGAGCGATACGATCGGAAATCTTCTCCTTCGGCATTCCAAGCTATATTTTTTTCGGCTCCGATGCCAGCTAACGAAGCAGTCCGGCAATTAGTGATGAACAGAATGGGAATTTTGGGAGGAAAGTCCTATGACGACACGGAAAAGGGTTTAGCCAAATAGAAGGAGCGAGTTGAAATCGGTAACAAGTTAATGAACGAAGGAAAAGAACCATCACATCTCGCATCATCCTGGCAGCATCTTAATTCCTCTCTCAGAAATGACCCTGGTATGCAATCAAATAATAAAGCAGCCATTGAAAGTGGCGTTCGAATTGCTCACCCAGCATTTGAGACGTTGGAGCAACATCCCGTTTTGAGAAAGATTGTTAATCATTGCCGAGAGAGTTTTGGCGCTACGTGCAGCTTGTTAGGCGTCAGTTTTTTTTATACCTATTCTCACAAGCAGGAGAATAAAATCTTTTTGACCAGTCTGATGCATGCACCACGGTCCTTTAGGTTATGGATGACGATCGCCATATACTTTTGGCTGAAGCGGGTTTGACCGAAGCTGGCTTGGGAGGCATCCGAGACTTCCCCCGAGATCTGTCATTTTGTGTGTAGATTTATTTCATCTCTTCAGATACTTCGTACAGGTGAAAGATAGTTTTTGAATTCCTGCGTTTTCTGTTTAACAGGTGGGCATACCATTCTTGGGGATCGCAAGGGACTTACTGTCCTCGACGCGCGCAAGGATTGGAGATTTGAGAATTACCCATCAGTACAGAGTTTCGGTGCTACATTTTATGCAGGTGTTCCTCAAATGTCCCCCAATCTGGATGGAACTGAAGAAGCCGAGAGAAATGCATTTCCATTGGGCACGTTGTGCGTTGTGGGGTTCGGACCTCGGGAATCTTTCAGTGTTGAGGAACGAAGGAGGCTCTTCTACATGGCCCAATACGCACGAAGAGAAATCGAAAATTGGTTTGCTGGCAATATGGAGAAAAAAAGAGAAATGCTAGCCGCGACTGAAGTAAATTGGAATCACGAGGTGGAAAAGATTGTTGGTCCTGCGAGGGACACACGCGAGTCAATTGTATGCGACGCTTTCCCCCATGATTTGAACGCGCCCAAGAGCCCAGCTTCAAATCAAACCAGCTCACGAAGATTGAAGGGGATCAGCTCCTTGTTCTTTTCTTCCACTTCACCCTCATTGCCCCCAACCGTTCCTTTGAAATCCCCGGCCCGAACTAGCGCGGGTCTCTTCGAGGATCTCAACGCAGCTTTAAAGCCGCAAGTGCGAATGATTATGGACCTGGCGACCAAATTAATCGGAGAGACTTTGGATCTTTCCCTGGTGTACCTGACGGCGGTATTAGCACCCGGAAAATCTAATGAATCTGGTCGGACGATGATCATCTCCGGGCACAACCTTCCCATACCAGTTCCAGTTTTTGACGCAGGCTTACATCTGCGTGCATTGAGAGAACCCCATGGTGGCTTGCTTTACCAAAACCCCAGCAATTCTGAAGCAGCCGCCTTACAGCCCAAGAGCTCAGAATTGGGGTCCAGTAATGCTCGACCTAATCCCTATTCATCTGCGATGATATTCGCCGTTGGCGACGAAGGACCCAATAAATCTGGCGGGTTCGTTCTGGCCGGATATACCGATGATCCTAAAAGAGTCTTTGGCGCAGAGGATGCTGGTTTCATGAAAAAATTTGCGCAGGAATTATCGACTCATACTTCCAAGCTCCAACTGTCAAGTTCAAAGAGGTTTTGAAGCTTGCTTCCACATCGATTCTTCTTGATTGTTTCAAAGTATCACATCTGTTTAGATCCCACGCAACACAAGTATTGGGTAACAACTCGATTTGATTTGACGCGACTGGCCTTTCATTTTCGATCCGAAAAACCTCGGCAATCTACTTTAGAAAGACTTCATGCAGCTTGACCGCAAAATTCACGAGTTTTGTGCTGTGTATATTTATTTCATCTAGGTCTCAGGATACAACTGTTATATTTCCAGTGGCACATTATGGGAGAGAAACCTGAAGTGCATTTGTGGCTCTTGAACATACTGAATACCCTCAAGAAAATATCAGTCTCTTACTCAAAGCCATGTTTTGTCTAACTTATCAAAGTCCCGCAAGGACTTTGCCGAGGGGCTTTCAAGTCCAGAGGGACTTACCCCTTAACACCATTTTCTTGGCTGAGAGTATTGTGTTTTTCGCCACTTTTCAGCCTTTATTTTTTTCCTGCTTTCACCACACACCCTCTTCAAAAATGAACCATCTGGCAAGAAAGGGGTGGTAATCAGCTTTCAGCCTGTGTGGTCCAATTTTATTTTACCCACCAGAGGTATTTTTGAAAAATAAATAAAAACGAACAAAATTTGTAAAAAGCATTTGTTTTCGTGCAATAAAATGAAAAAATAGACTGTGCACAGACTTGGAGGTGTGGTGGTCTGAGGGTGTTTTCAGAAAAATGGACCTTTTCAACAAGCAATAACCGCACAAAGAAGTGAGTTTGGAGTGAATGGCGGCAAGATGCAGATCATGAGATCATTGAATTTTTAAGGTTTTTGCCCGATGACTCTGCAAGGTGTGGTTAAATTAGATTTCTGCCACCAAGAATTTTCAAAAGTCTCAGGCAAGAATTCTTGTTAAGGCGCAAGTCCCCCTGGCAAGACCATCCGGGGCCCGGGGGACTTGGATAAGTTAGATGTTTTGTTGTCATTCAAAATTGAACTGAAATGTTCCATTATCACTTCAAATTAAACTTCATGAGCAAGGTCCGTTCGGCATCAATACATATTGCAGGATATACGTGGTTTTTTGCCTGACATCCTTTGTGACATCTGATCAGGTCTGCCAAAACTTGATCAGATGTCAAAACAAATTCAATCATATTGAGTGAATATATTGCTGCCAAACAAGGCCCAAATATTCATGACTGGAATCCCAATGCAAAACAAAACACTGAAAGATGGGATTTCTCTTAAAAGCAAGGGTCATCAAGGGTACTTCCATTGAATCTGGGGTGAAGCTTACCTTTGTGGTTGGACGAACTACCTGTTGAATTTTGCATACACAGCAGCAATTTTCCTGCATCCCAAGGCAAAACCTTGTTGAGGGGCACAGGGGTTTCAAGGACCAAAGTTCACAGATCAATGATGTCTTGTGATACTGGGAGCTGAAACTAAGGAAAATGTGGATTGTATTCTGTGATCAGGAGCTATTGATTAAGAGCTGAGACTAGACTACAACTTACAAGATTGGAACTGACAACTACAGTAGAATCATAGACTATGTATAAGCATTCCAACACTCCCCCTTGCTGAAAACTGTAGTTGAACTAAATAAATGAGATAAAAAAAATTCTAGCACTCAGACTAACTAACAGTGAAGTAAAAAAAATCTCAACTGGGGACAGAAATATTAAGGAAAATCAGGCCAGAGATCTGTTGCATGCAACTGGGGTCTGGGGTCCAGATGATCAGTATGGGGAAGGATCAGATGGATTGCATGAAACAAAGATAATAAAAGAAAAGAAAAGAAAAGAAAATAAAGAAAAGATGGAAAGAGGAAACAGAAAGAAAAGAAAAAGAGAGACTTGAGACATACCTGGGGTCCAGATGATCAGTACGTGGAAGGATGAGAAAAGTTTCGTTCCACGTCTGAGCTCCCAGGTATAGTACAATGTGTGTGACATGTAAGTGAAAGTTGATAGAAAGGTATGAAGCACAGAAACAGAAGAAATTTTCTAATAAATAAACAACAAAACATCCCAACACCCCCCCTTGCTGAATACCTGGCAGAAACTGAAAACAAAGAGAGATAAAGAGAGACAGTAGAGTAGAAGAGAGAAAAAGAAAGGAAGAAAAGAAATAGAAAAGATTGAAGGAAGATCACGAAAGAAATTACCCGAGGACAAGACCGAATCGTTCTTGGTTGGCTTCCGGAAGCATCCAAGCGCGGGAGCGGGGTCCGGGGGACCCGCCCAGCTGGCAGCGGGGTTTGTGGGCTTGACACTTGCAAAGTGAAGAGCCACCGGAGACGCGACCAGTTCAGCAACTCAGAAAGTCCGACAGCTATCCAAGGACTACCGAACAAAACCGATACCATGGCCGCAGAAGGCGATGTCGAAGAGCAGGAAACCCAGGCATGTCATTTTTTCCCGCTATCGTGCAATTGGTCTGGCGCACCTAATACCCGATTACTGTCCTGTTGGGCACTCTCTGATCACCTGATAGGCGTTGGCGAAAATAGCAAACGAGGAGTACAAGGTGACGTGATTCATCTTAACATGCTTTAACAAACATATTTCATTCTGGTATTCAAATTTCAGAGTGATTGATTGGTCATCTTTCGTCCATTTTTACTACAGATTTGGAAGAAAAACTCGCCCTTTCTCTACGATCTGGTATTCACTCATGCATTGGAATGGCCTACCCTTACCACCCAATGGTTCCCGGATCAAGAGATGTCGTCTGACAAGTCATACACAACTCAAAGAATTCTTATTGGCACTCACACCTCAGACAATGAACCCAACTATCTGCAAATCGTAAATGTCAGGTTACCCAATCCGAATTCTGAGGAGTTAGGTCTGGACAAGTTTGACGAGCAATCAGGAGGTATGTCCGGTCTTTTTGACTTGAGCGGTTTTTCGGAGTACTGTAGCACTCACTTGCCAAATCATACCATCTGATTTTACAATCTTTTAACCTGTTATTCAGAAATAGGATCATATAGTGATACTCAACCCCGCTTCAAAGTCATACAATCGATTCCACACGTTGGTGAAGTAAACCGGGCGCGGTACATGCCACAAAATCCAGACCTGATCGCGACGTGAGTCCTATCTATCATCTGAAATGGATAATTACTCCTTGTTGATGTGTTGATGGTGAGGATCCTCATCAATAGAAAAACAATCACAGGTGATGTTTACGTGTTCGATCGGACCAAACACCCATCTGATCCCCCAAAAGATAATATTTGCAAGCCTGATATTACCTTGAGAGGACATTCTAAGGAAGGGTCTGTTCAAATTGACAAAAGAATGCATACAACATTCTATGAAACTAACGTCCGGATACCGATTTCACTCACTTTCTCGTGAAAAATAGTTTCGGACTTGATTGGAATCCCATCAAGTCTGGCGAAGTTCTAAGTGCATCGGAGGACGAATCAATTTGCCATTGGTAGAGATCTTACCGCTCCATTGTCTAGCACACTTTTAACCTAATTTCCTCCGTCAAATTTATTTCAGGGACATAAATTCTTACACAAAAGGAAATCCAGTCATTGAGCCGTATCGTATCTACAAGGGGCACAGCTCCATAGTATCAGTTAAGCCATATAGCTAAAGATCAATATATTCGGCACGCAACTGATCTTCATCGAAAACGTGCCGCACATCAATTTTTTTGTGATGGTCGATAGGATGTCTCATGGCATTCATCACACGGCCACTTGTTCGCCTCAGTAAGTGATGATAAGCAATTGCTCATGTGCGTAATCTTTATATTATCAAGTTTTCGAGAGGGCATGGTTAACCCCCTTGTGTATCTAGATGGGATACTAGGAACCCCGACACAACAAAGGCTTCTCAAGTGGTTACTGAGGCGCACAACGGTGAAATAAACACAGTGGCCTTTTCGCCACAATCAGAATTTCTCCTCGTGACTGGTGGTGCTGACCAGAACATCAATCTTTGGGACAATCGAAACCTATCGAACAAGCTCCACTGTCTCCAATCTCACCAAGACGAGCTCATCTCCCTCGCATGGTCACCCTTCCATCCGACTGTCTTTTGCTCAGGTTCATCTGACCGCAGGATCAACATATGGGATCTAAGTAAAATTGGAGAAGAACAGACTCCCGATGACGCTGAGGATGGGCCGCCCGAACTTCTCTTTATTCATGGTGGACATACCGCTAGGTAAAACTTTTGCAATTAGTTCATTTGACAAATGACACGGTTTAGACTAACTTCCTTGAATCATTTCCACTCATGCAGACCAACAGATGTTAGTTGGAGTCCCATTACACCCTGGCATCTCGTCAGTGCAGCCGAAGACAATGTGATACAGCTTTGGTCACCCAATTCAACCATCACTAAAGGTCCAAACGGTATCAGCATACCCCTCGATGAACTAGAATGAAGTTCAATTCCGTAGTCTCACAGTGCAATCACAACCATGTTCTTTGAGGGAATTTTATTCCTTTCTTTTTCCTCGGGTTGTACGAGTTATACAATCCTCTGTTTCTTGCAAGTAAATCCAAAAAATCAGGTCTATCCCAGATTACACCTTGGATTACACAAACATGTGACAGAAGATGGGACAGACAGATATGAATAGTAGCGGGAAATTCTCGCTGAATATCTCAGATAGCATCAAAGTTTGTGCAAAATTGGTGGTTGTTTATATCAGCTAACTAGCCCAGGCACTGCCTTTGAAATGTTACTCCAGTCGATGCTCATCTTGATCCAGCCAAAGCTCATCTTCACACATCCAGTCAAGTGTTGGAATTGGTGAAGGGATCCTCAGTTTGGTTGAGAATAGTGGTGTGCTGCCCAATGAGATCTTGAGAATGATCCATCCTGTCAGTGATTGCTTGCTAAAACAAATGTATCTTTCATTTGGGGCTTGAAAGGCCTGCCAGACATCTGGAGAGATAACAGCAGCAAGTGAATTTGATGACAAAAAAAATCAGGGATGGCATGGGTAAGTTTTGGAAAAAAAAAAGTCCAGCTTACCATCTTGAATGATGGGTTTTGAGCTAGCATGTAAAGAAATCAAAGGCTGCCATAAAATTTCTGTTAGACTATCTCTTCTCAGCTATATGTAAATAGATGATAAGAAACAAAATCTCCTGTCATAATGAAACATTACACTCTGAGAGCCCAAAAAAAGCCTTCAAGCTTTGTATTGACCCAACACAAACAAATTTAATGTTCTGAGGTGGAGTGCATCTCACTCAACACAGGCTGCCATTGGAACTTTTCTTCCATCATGAGCTCTCAGGCTCCCCAAATTTATTGCCCAAGAATCCTACATTCGGATGTGAAGTGTTTTTTTCACCATTATTGTGTGGGCAGAAAGAGTAATTATTCTTGAAAGTTTTTACAGGTACTAATGAAGCCTGAATTACTTCACAGCTTGAAAAATATGAAGAAGGGAAAGAGGAAATGAAAAGAAATTGATTTTTTTAGGGAGTTGGAAATACAACTCCCAGGAATTGGACGGACAACTCCCACAATGGAGTCAACAGTCAATTTGGGATTCATAGCTGTCATACCTGATGCAGGATTGAGAGCTATCTGACCAATTCCCAAAAAGGAAAAAAAACCCCTTTAACGACTGATGTGGGAGTCAATCTCCTACAACCTAACTGAGTTTAGGAGTCAATCAAACTCAGAATAAAATTGGGTGTTGGCTTCAAAAAATTATTGATGTGTTGCATAACCCAAAAAACAAGCTCATCAAATGCAAACCAAGCAAACAACACATCCAACCACTCAAAAAAACACCTCTAAACTGTCAGAATTCCAGTCAAATTGCCGCTCACATTCTCATCAATATTTCCTTCATGTTCTATTTCCATCATAATTCAATATTGTGATGCATATTTCTTCCATGAGTATGTTCTGATGCCCATCTTCTTGTCCATTACAGTTTGTAATGCTCTTTTTTTCCATTGTTAATTTACAATGCACTGTTTCATTCCATTTTTATATTACAATGTACCATGCCAGTTTCCATAAGTTACTTTCCTTGTTAGCATATGCTTAAATTATTTGTTCAGCGCAACCACAACCTATACCTTTATTATAGCAGTCTATTTAATCTGGCTCATTGCCAGAACAAATCAAGTATCAATTTTGAGCTTAATTTTTCCCTGAGTCCCATTTCATCTAGCTCCTTGATCCAGTCACCCCTCAATTTCGGTCAGTCCCCTTCCTTGAGTGTTCATATCTCGAACCTAATCTTCTCATAAACCTCACCACCACCCCCACAACACCCAAAAAGGTCCCAAAAACCCACCCAGGACCATCTAGAATTCACCCTCCTCCCAATAACTCAAGTAATGAGATTACAAACCCTCAAAAAAAAAAGAAATTGGAAATAAAAACAAAAAGATCAATGATAATGAGGAGATTGAGATTGAAAAAAATGGCAATGAAGATGAGAAAAATGAAGACCATTTCATTGAGAAGTGCCTCCAATGAAGTACTAGATCAACATGAAAGCAATGAAGATGAAGATCAACAAGATGAAAATGATAGAAAAGGATAAAATGAAAATCATATGATAAGTGCACAGATGATTAAGATAACTCTGAGGAAAAAGAAGGTATTCCAGCTCCACCACCCACAATATGTGAGGATCTGCAAATGATGGTATTCTCAATTAAAGAATTTTCTTAAAAGTATGGCTATTCTGTTGCAATGACAAGATCTATATACCTTGAAATTTATTCAATTCAAATGTGACACGTAAATTCACTTTTTTCACAATTTCAATCCAGTCAATAGCTCACTTGTGCTGATTGAATATTTTTTCTGTGTTTTTGAATTCTCAGCTGAATATTATCTCCTGATCTTTATCTATTTCTCTTTCAGATGTTTCTACCAATACTGATTTCTCTTCCTTTTCTTCTGTTAATCCCTTGTTTTTTTTTTCTGCTCATCTAGGGGAGGAAAACCTGTACAAACCCAACGTAAAGGAAATACTCAACCTGTGCCAAGTGTTTCCCAAATCCGCCAACAGACTGGGCGGATTTGGGAGTCGCCCTCATTGACCGGAAGGATTTCCTTCCAGTCGGTGAGGCATAACAACCTCATTGACCGGAAGGATTTCCTTCCGGTCGGTGAGGCATAACAACCTCATTGACCGGAAGGATTTCCTTCCGGTCGGTGAGGCATAACAACCTCATTGACCGGAAGGATTTCCTTCCGGTCGGTGAGGCATAACAACCTCATTGACCGGAAGGAAATCCTTCCGGTCAATGGGGAGTTGTACCTCATCGATCGAAAGGAAAAACTTCCGGTCGGCCAGGTACAACAGCATCGTTGACCGGAAGGATTTCCTTCCGGTCAGTGAGGTACAATTCCTCACTGACCGGAAGGATTTCCTTCCGGTCAGTGAGGTACAACTCCTCATTGACCGGAAGGATTTCCTCCCGGTCAGTGAGGTCGTTTTACCTCATCGATCGGAAGGAAAACCTTCTGGTCGATGAGGTACAACAACCCCATTGACCGGAAGGATTTCCTTCCGGTCAATGAGGGCGACTCCCAAATCCGCCCAGTCTATCGGTGGATTTGGGAGAACGACTCCCGATTTTTATTATTCTATTTTCTTGGGATTGGGAGGACGACTCCCAGGCCCGCGGCCGGAATTCGATTAACGACTCCCAAAATTGACGTCGACCCGGTCGCAGGAGTCGTTGGTCGAAAGACTGGGAGTCGTTTTTCGAAGCCCCTTTCTTTACTCAGCGTTTTCAACTCAAAAAATTCCTTTCCCAAAGTCTTAGCACTAGAAAAAATATGCGCAAGGCTTTCTGGCATTGACATGCACTATTGAAGTATTTCAATTCAGTTGGTGCATGTCAAGTTTCAACTGCTAGCAAGTGCTGTGATTTTTTTGTGGTGTATTCAACAGTAAACAATGAGCCCTTATCAACTCCCTCAAAACAACTTTTCCTGAGTCAACTCGCACACGTTTTACTTGGAATATCTTGAAGAACCTCTTCATGAAAAATGGTGTGTAGTTGATCAAGAAAATAAAATGATCCAACACTGGAATAATCTTATCCATCTCCCCGTTCAATTCCAATTCTGCTCCTCTTATGAACAATCACCACAAGGAAAATGGTGGCACCTTCATGTGGGTGCCACCCCAAAGTACCAAGGGCCCTTTGTACTTTAGGGAGGCACCCAAATGAAGGTGCCACGGCCCACCATGTTTCTTGTGGTGAATTTGCTTCTGAATACAGACCCTCTTTTTGAAATTATGCTTCTAGTACTTGGCTTCCAGTGGCTCAAAAATTCTTGAACTCTTGAACAAAGAATATTCCTCACTTCAACAAAAGGACAACTTCTAAAATAAAATCAGGCCATGTTTACATCAAATGCTGACTTCTTGGCCCCCAATATTCCTGTTCAACTTTCATCAAGGTTATCTTTGATGCCCTTGAATCTCAAGCTCACTACCACCAACAAAAAATCAACTCCCTCAGACTAACAGTGGGCCAATACCAATACCTGTATGAGTATTGTGCCATGAGGTATTGGCTTTTTGATACCAATACACATATTGGTATTAAAAATGCACCCTACCCTTGATACTGACAACAGGAAGGCCCTTAGAAAAAAAGTGTTGATATTTTAATGGGTATTGACTCCTGAAACCCGTTACAACATTGATAACAAACTTGAAGCCAACAAAACCATTGATAGCATCTTTTTTGACTTTTGATATGCTGTGACATATCATAACTGGCCATAAAGTATCAAAAATACATTACCCGGCCCATCATTGATAACATATCTTTTATTGCACCATATCAATAAACATTAACACCCAGGGCCTGGTGTTGCACAGCTGATACAACTCAGGATGCAACCAGGTTGGGTTCAGGTGGACAAACACTGTCCAAGACCAACCCGCCAAACTAAGCAGGTCAGTCTGGGTTGGGTCAGCAGGGCAATTTCCTTGACCAAAACCAAACCCATTTGGTAAATAGTTGGGCTGGGTTTGGATCAGGTGATTTGTGGGTCAACCCGGTTTTGTGAGTGAGAAAATATAAAAAGATCATTCATTTAGCTTTTTCATGTATCGAAACCAACACAGGACTGAAGCGGGTCAGGTCTAGAAATCTAAGAATCAGCTGAAAAGCTTCCCAAACCCAACCCAATTACCGCTGGGTCACGGGTAGCTCATGGTCAGCCCAGCCCGGTTGCATCCTCAGATACAACACAGGAAAGCCTCCTGGTATTTTATTGTAATGCAACCACCCACTATTGCTCAGAAGCATTGGCCAGATATTTTACAACTACCACGGCCAGATCAATCACTATGTGCTAAGAAGGGCTCAATGCAACTTACTTGAATCCTTGAAAATTCCCAAGGATGCTAAAAAAAGCCATGGGTGGCATCAGAGTTTTATGGTTATTCCTTGCAAGCACCATATTTCTGTGCTAGTAAGACTGGGACCAATGTTTGAGCCAGAGTAGTTTCATCTCCAATGACACATCAAGGTTTGGATTTTTTTTTTTTTTTCCACCCTGGGGTCAGGTTCGGGTCAAAAAAAGCTGCCCAAACCAGACCTGCTGCACTATGTGGGTCAGCAGGGTAATTTCCTTGACTGAACCCGAACCCATTTAATAAATGGCTGGGCTCGGGTTTGGGTCAACCCGGTTTTGTGATTGAGAAAACATTAAAAAAAATTATTTAGGGTTTTTACATGTATTTATCTACTTACTTGCTGCGGACCATTGGGTCACCGGTCAACCCAATTAGCATAACGGTTGCCCAAACCCGACCCAAGACTGAAGCGAGTTGAGGCGGGTTGAGCCTAAAAATCTAAGAATCAGCTGAAAGGCTGCCCAAACCCGACCCGATTAGTGCCAGGTCACGGGTAGCTCCCGGGTTGGCCCAGCCCAGAAGCAACCTGACCCTGGGGTAAATTTTTGGCTGAAGGGTTTGGGACAGAGTTCTTTTGGTATTTCCATTAAAGAATCTTGTCCATGCAGTAAGGCATAAGTGATGGTCCGTAACCCACAGTATCCATTGGGTTGAACATCAAAGATCTTACCAATATAATCTTGAGACATGGGTGGAATCTCTTTAATGGAGGGAGGGGCTTCAGGGACAGGCAGCAATATTTATCTAGTTTCTCACCAATTTGGTTTTCAATTTCTGTTTTGCAACATACATTTTTTTCTTTGTGGCTAAGAAAGGTACATCTTCATTCTTTCTCATTTGAATCACTCAGAGAATTTTGGAAGGTTTGATACCTACTTTGGTTAGATTCTTGACTTGAGAGTTTTGAGCAGTACTTACATATCTTTGCCAAATGTGTTCCAAGGGATTGGTTCAAGGGGGGTGGTTGTGGTTGGGCCACTGGCCAGTGGGTTTGTGGAACAAAACATGGACTGAGAAAGGGCAACAAATGAGTCTAGAGAGCTTTGAATTTTCACAAGGGTCAGCCATTTGTGTTTTATCATTCTTTGATACACCCCTTCCAAAAAACTATGTAAAAAAGAAATAAAAAAGCATCATTAGTCAGAGATCTGTTGATTGTCACATTTGAAAAAAAAAAAAAAAACAAGAGAGGGAAAAGAGAGAAAAATATTTTTACCAATCACCAACATCATACTAAAACTAATCAAAAGAACAAATCAGAGTATAATTGCAATGTTAAAAAAAGAAGAAACAAACATACTTTCCACATTTGAATATTTTCCTTGGACCTTGGTCAAAAAAAAAAAAAAAAAAACAATGACAAAGCCATGCTGCAAAGCAAATCCCTGAATTGAATCAAGCTTTTGTTTGCTAGATTTATAGATGGCCTTTTGTGCTCCCGGAAAGCAAAAAAAATGAACTTCTTGAGTTTCTTGATCTTCAGTTTTTTGTGTAGGCTGGGCTTCATTTTATTCTCTCTCTTCTTCATATTCATCATCATCTTCTTCTTCTTCAGATTGTTTGGGGGTGCTGCAGGTTTCACTGAGATGTTGATTAACTTTGTTGAGGTTTGATGGTATTTGCTAGCCATTTGAAGGAAAATTGGGTCAATTACTGGGGCTGAGGGGGCTTGGGTAAATTTGGGGTTCATTTTGGCGAGGTTGTGGTGGACTTGGTGGAGATTTTGGGGTGTTCTGAGGGGTTGGTGGTGGGTTGGGTGATGTTCATATGGTTGTGGTATTCAAAGTTGCATAAACATAAATTCTTAACAGCATAAAAAGCAAGATTTGGCAGGGACCTGTGAACATACATAAAACCTTATTTGACAGATCCGAGCCAAATCGTTGTTTAAGAATTTGTGTATTTATATTTTTACTTTATGTAACTTTGAATACCACAGGTTTGGGAGTGGTGTGGTATGGTTGGTGGTGAAGCAGTTTGCTGGAATTGGGTGAGGTAGTGGTTGATATCAGGATATCTGAACTGGCTAGGCAGTTGAAAACCCAAATTTGATCAGCAACCCCAGGGGTTGGGTTTGGGTTTGAAGGTATGGCCCAACTTCTTGGCTGATTGTTTGTATGTGCAACCCAATGCCCAGTTCCAGGGGTCAAAATTGAAGGTGAAACCCACAATTTTGGGTTCCAAATTGTAGGTACAACCACCAAACTTTGGCAAATTCAACCCACAACTCATAATTGGGTTGGAATCCCTTTGACATCCTGGAGACTTAAAACATGGGTCTCCCCTTCAGTGATAGTGGGTAACATGTCAAAGACCCTAAAATTAAACTGCAAGATTTTTCCATCAAAATCTCAAACAAAGTTTTGTGATTTTGATCGCAAGGTTTTACAGGTACCTGCTATTTCTTTTTTCACAGCCATATTTAATCTTGAATACATTTGTGAAAGGAAAAAAACCTGACTTGTTGTTTGGCCCTGTCCAAATTGTTGGGGCCAAAATCAAGAAAAACAAATTGAATTTTGAGGGTAAAACCCCCTAAGATCGGCTTGAGCATCAAGTTTGGAGCTTCGTTAAACCCAACTTTGACCCTCCAGAAAGATGAGGAATGCTTAGGCGACATGTGTAAAAGCATACATTATAGCCCCATAACCAATAGTTTTGGGGTTAAGTATGGCTTTCAAGAGCCTTGTCCAAAATGCTGACTGTCAAAAATAAAATAAAAAATGATGGGCTAAATCCTATTCGGGGGCCCCGTGTGGGGATGTCGCGCGAAAACTCGGGTATCAGTCACGGTACCACGGAGTGGGGAGACCAGCCAGCCAGTCAGGACAACAGCCGATGGCAGAGGAAAGACCAACAACAAACTAGTCGCCAGGATGGCACGACAAGCGGCTGGAACGAGAGCCAAGAGGAACACCAAGAAACCTGCACCCGAAAAAACAAACGAGAAAGAGAAAGAGAAAGAGAAGATCGCAGAGACGCTGAACGCCAAACCTTCAAAACACGAAAGCACTTTGACTAGCTTGACTAATTCGATTCTCACTCTGTTCAACAAGTCACAACACTCCTTAACCGGCCACCGGAAACTCGTCAATAATCTCCACAGTCTGTTATTATCGTCAGCTGCGGTTCGTGAAGAACTTGAGAATGAAGGTGGAACAGACAAGACCATCAAGTTGATCGGAGAGAAGAATTTCACCGAAGCCTGTTACACGGTACTCGATAATCTAGTTACCACCAAAAAAGGTGTCGTCGAAGCGGACAGGGTCGTGAGATTTTTCGGAGCATTTTGCGCGTTTGCGACGGAACACGGTAAATCCTCTTTTTTAGGAGAAGATTTACAGACATAGGTTTGCTCATAGTATTTGAATTTTACCTTTCGCAGATCCTCATAAGGAAACTGCTGATCAGACTCCTACCAATCGATTCTTGCTACACTTGATCAAATACCTCAGTCGTGGGTTTGAAGCCAAAAATAGATTTGTCCGTTTTCGATGTTGCCAGCTTATAGCTTACGTCGTCAACAGCTTGGAAGAAATCGAGTAAGGGGAAGAAAGACGGCTTTCGTTGATTTGATCTTTCGATCCAAAAGTAAAAACATTTTAGACTTGAGCTAATCGCGCAATATCACTTTTCCGCCGTCGATCCAGTGACGATCTATTCAGTGATTTGAAGCACAAGCTTCTCATCCGGATTCACGATAAAGAGAAAGACGTCAGGCAACAAGCCGCAATCGCCCTCATGAATTTTCGCCCAGTCAATGAAGAGGATGAAGAGGATGATTCTGAAGAAAATGTCAATGACGCGTTAATCGACCTCATGATGCGTGATCCGTCTTCGTTAGTAGTCCCTCCGGTTTTTTAATGCCACCTCGATCACTTCTGAATCTACTTTGATCGTTATCCCCCGAATATTTGCCCTACAGAGAGGTTCGCCGAACGGTTTTGCATAAATTATGTGAAACCCCCACCGCCACGACTCTACCTGCGATCCTCACCAGACTCAGAGATGTAGATCCCCTCATACGCCGAATGGTATACCGTGACCTATATCTAGCAACGCTCGCCAAGCCCGAACCGACGCTTCCGCCCGATCCATCCCAGTGTTTCACTTTGGACCAGCGTTACACTATACTGAAAGGTCTTAAAGATCGCGAAGAAAGCGTACGCAAAGAAACCGTCAACTTGGCTTATTGCTGGATCAAGGTGGGTTTCCGAGAAAATATCGAAGCATTCCTGACAACCATGGATTTGATCTCGTTGGGATTTGGTGAAGAAGACGAGGATGAGAAGAACAAGATAGATAACATCGAGCATGTAGTGAAAACATGGCTAACAAACCATGGATTGGACCCAACGGTAGATCCTGATGATGAAAATACTCAACTTGATGAGTTTGGGTCGGACTCGTGGTGGACAAACATTAATCCTGAAAGGGCTTTTATCCTAAGAGTTGCAGCTGAGCACTACAAATCGCTGTCTGTAAGCTTTTTCAAATACTTTTGGGACCTGCTGGGACCACACTGATATATTGTCTTTTTTCCTAGGATGAGACCAAATTAGACGAAGTCATGCCCGTCGTTACTGCGCTGGCCTTTCGAATGGAACACAATTTTCAGGCTCTGACGGAATTGCTGCACACGCTCGAGCAACTCTCGCCTAGTCAAATGGAGGACGAAGAAACAGCGGAGAAAGTACAGTTGGCGGCACAGAAAACCTTTGTCCTTCGGGAGTTACTTACGGTTGCAATGTTAGCTGACTATGGGGATGAAATAGGGCGACGGAAAACGTTCTCATTGTTACGTAAATCATATGCCTCAGTACTTTTCTTACATCACATTTGTCTAACGTCCAAGCCCATTGAAACGGTATTGGACACTATAGGCGATTTAGTCTCCGATCCACTTTTACCGCACTCCTTGATTCCCGGATGTCTCGAAGTTCTGTCCAAGCTCTCAACAGGCGAAAGGGATTTCATGCGAGTGATTGTGGAACTGGTTCAAGAACTCCGATGTAATTTGGACACAGATCCCAATTTCACCACCAGCAAAAATGCTGATGGTGACCCCGATGGCGAAGATGATGACGACGATGACAGCGAGCCAGATGAAGGAGCGGGTGAAGCGAGTTTTAGGAAAGGTAAAGATGGGAAGCTACAAGTGACTACTTTTACACTTAACCCAGCCAACGCCGACTTGGATTCCCGTTGCTTGGAGATCGTCAAGTCTTTATTGGAGCGGGTCTCTGGTGTAAGTGTCTATTAATCTCACCAAAAGGTTGATGTTTGACTAAATCATCTTGAGTGGCATCGCACTACAGTCGATCAAAGACAATACCAGCATGTTTGGGATCGTCCACGAGTTGATTGTCCCCGCCGTCCGATGTAAAGACACGCCGATTCGTGAACGGGGTTTGGTATGTTTGGGGTTATGCAGTCTCTTAGACAAGGTAATGCCTTTAATCATACCAGCTGAAGTTGACATTAGCGTGTCTGCTTTCGTGATGTTACTGTGAAGTCTTATTTTGACTGAATGTGATGTTTATTTCATCACCATTGCCCAGCAAATAGCATTAGATTCGTTTGGAGTCTTTGTCCATCAAGTTCAAGCTGCAGAAATCGATCTCAGGATTAAAGTGCTAAAAATCGTATTTGATTTGTTGCTCCAGCATGGCATCGATTTCCTTGCTGAAAAGGGACATGGGGTACGTCCATCTCATTGTTTTCAACTTATTCCGCAACCTCAGCGTGAATTTCTGATTTTATTCGATCCCAAAGCCGGAAAGGGTGATAGAATTTTTACTTTACTCCCTCGATCAAGACTCCAAAGAAGTGCAAGCCACTGCCGTGATTGGGATATCCAAGCTAATGCTATCGGGAATCATCACTAGTTCTGAAGTAAGATTGCTTTGAGCAATGTCTTTTCCTGATTTGCTCTGACTTCCCGCTTCCTTGAAATGTGTAACATCACTGCTAATATCACGCGACAGGTTCTTCAAATGCTTGTTCTCGTGTATTTCTCTCCAGAGACTTGCGATAACCAAAAATTGCGACAGTGCTTGAGCTACTTTCTTCCTGTGTATTGCTATTGCTCATCCGTCAACCAGCGGCGAATGCAATCGGTACGTGATTTGATTCCTAGCCCTTCGTTCTCTTCCTTGTATTTGATTCTTAGTCCATTGTCCTTCATTTTGTAACGATGTTCCATCAGTGCTCACGCTTTTCCCTTGACATTTGAACAGATGATGCTACCAGCGCTGGACGTATTAAGCGGGGTTTACGACGATCAAGAAGACAAGAGCGAGATGTTGTCGCCCAGCCAGATAGCAGTGCAGCTTGTCGATTGGACCGATCCCTCTAAGGTCGTGTAAGTAGTTCGCTTGATCAACTTTCCCCCTCCTAAGCTGATTTGATTGGCCCGTCCATTTTTAATGTAAATTAAGCGTTTTACCAGGTTGCAAAGTTGACTGGGAGTTACATCTAGACGCTGCAATAGACATTCTCAAAAACCTTTACCGAGTCACCGAAAGTTCGTATTCCATATCTTGGCAGTTTTTTTCTTTGAAATGCCAATGGTTTTGGCTGAGCTTAACTTTCCATCCCTGCATTACAGAGGACGAAAGAAAAATGCTTTGTCAGATGCTACCCAAGCTGACACTCCCTGACATGCTCGATAACGTCAAAAAGCTGCGGGGATTGTCTTTGTTAATTAGCAAGCTTGAGGAAGTGCGTCCAAATTTCTTTTGCTGATCTGCTGCAATGATTAAATCATTCTAAACTTTCTTTTTCTTGACCCGGTAGAAACGCCCACTCACAGATTCACTCTCTCGAAACGTACTGAAGAAGTTCCACACGTCCTTGGAAAAACGATTTGCCGAACAGCTCGGCGACGACCCCGAGAAGACAGACCAACCTGAAACAGAGGGCGACGAAGAAGGCGAGGACTTGAAAGAATACAAAGATTTCTTGGAGGGATTCAATGAGGACCAAGATGGCAATGGAAGTAGCGACGCCGATGATCTCAATTCGGATCCGGACGCTGCAAATGATGATTACAGCGCGAAAGTCGTGGTCAAGAAAACTCCGTCAGTTCCTTTTATTGTGATTTAGACTTTGGATATCTCAATGGGTTATTTTTTGCAACTCATCCTGTGGCTGTTGTTATCTTGCTACAATCCGCTATCCCTATTTCTCATCACGCAATGCCTGGCTTGTCCCACAGAACCAAAAAGACAATCAAGTCGGTGGCCAAAATTTCTATGGCGAGTCTCAGGAACGAAGAAATCTCAAACAGCGAAGATGAAGGTCCTGCCCCACGACGTTCAGGGTAAGTCCCAAGTTTCTTATCTATTTTTCTTTCCTCAAGCTCAACTTCATTTTTTTTTTCTACTCTTTCAGTCGTCCCAGAGCTAGTCGACAACCGAACCCCAAAGCGGCCGCGGTGAACGAAGAACTAGCGTCACTGATTGGCAGTAGTACCGATGAAGACGACAGTGACGAAGGCGAAGTGACCGAAAAAGATGACTAGGAACCCTGTCTTCCTCTCTCTCTTCTTGCTCCCCATGTGTTGACATGCACTTTTCTTTTCGACTGGTTTTGTACTGGTTTTTTTGCATTTTTGTTACATGTTGAACTAAAACTGTTGATGTCTTCACGGTACATCCCACTGATATTTCTGCATGAGCATAGGGATATTTGGTCAAACTCCGAAGGTGCTGCTGAGCTTTTTCTGAACTTGATTTTCTGTGAAAAATTAAAAACTGATAGCTGAAACAACTCGAGGACTTCCCGTTGATCTGCAGCCCTGCAGAGCTAGATGCCAGAGTATATTTGCAGTCAAAATGCTCAAGTTAAGCTATTTCACATGTGCAATCACATCTACAGCCCCTGCAACGGGAACTCCTCTGCTGCGGTGATTGGAAAATTGGCTTTACTAGTTTACAGAATAATTCTATTAAGACCAGTTGCCAAACTGAGACAGGAACAAAGCATGAAGATGGATTTTTAGTATATTAGGGTTGTCGATACCCAAACTAAATTAAATTTTGCAAGGTGCAGTAGTAAAGCTCTCCGGCTATAGCATTAGGGAGTCAAATTTCGAGATTTCAGTTTGGGTTCAAAATACACTTGAATGCCTGTGACCAATAGGTTGAGTAATCCCAATGCTATATTTATTTGAATAATATATAGATTTAAGACAGGTGAAATTTTTAAACTATGTAGTACCACAAATCTTCAAGTGACTGCTTCCGATTTTTCAAGAAACCAGCATATTTAGGTATGTACAATTTAATTTGTAGATCTCATGGTAGAATTTCAAAATGGATACACTGCCAACCCCTAAATCTGCAGTCAAAATGTCACCAGCCAAGTTCCTCACTAAAAATTTAAGATGAATGAGGAAATGGAGCGTAAGTTTATGATCACTTCATCAAGAAACTCATTATTTCTAAGGACCGACAAGATGAGTGAAAAAAAGAACTTAAAATGTGTCCTAATGCCACCCACTCTCTGTGCAGTTTTCAAATCAATCATTGCCACAGAGCTTCTGACTTGGGCCATCAAGCCAGGGGGGCCGCAGGCACCCAAAAAAACTCCTTGACTATCCACAACGTCAATCAAAAACTCTTGTATCAAAACATCTACTTGT
Source organism: Puccinia horiana (assembly GCA_001624995.1). NCBI lineage: Eukaryota > Fungi > Basidiomycota > Pucciniomycetes > Pucciniales > Pucciniaceae > Puccinia > Puccinia horiana. Next base: position 694,330 of record LWDY01000028.1, on the reverse strand, counting down.
GGACGTTGCCATCGTAACTTAATGTCACCCAGAGGCATGGGGTTTTCCACTTTTCCACTTTTCCTGTGACAAAAAATCTGACATCTAGTGCAAGACCATACATCAAGGATTCTTCGATATCTTTCCTCAGGAGCTCCCCAAGGTATTTGGCCACCTCTATTCAGAATTAAAAATTGGAAGTTCATTAAACAAAAAGTCAGTAGGTGCTAAAAAATCTAAACGAAGGAAAGCCTTACCCCAATCTCGAACTGTAAAAATTACTAGGGCTCTCTTGGTGATTCCGCCAACTTTGGCCAAGGAAGCAAGCTCTGACACTGCCGCCACCAGGAAAGAAATCCCGCTACCCCCAGTCCAAATGATTACCTCCTTGAACTCGTCTAATCCTTGCCACCCAACACCTCCATAAGGACTGTATCCCCACATGAAATAAAAGGCAAATTAAATTTAACATTGTGAGAGGATTATGACTTTGGCTTGCCTCCTTACCCTTCAACATGAACATCCAATTGTATTCCATCAGGTAATCCAAGATCCAACACGAAATTATTCATGGTTGTCTGATTTTGTGTTGTGACAGAGGCTTCAACAGTTTCCATGGATTGTGTCAGAGAGTTCTTTTTATCGTGATGCATGATGGAATCGCAGATGTCGCTGGGAAGTTGAACTTGCGCTTGCGATCCACTTGAAAGCCTTATTTTCGAAACGGATCTCACGTCGTTAAAACCATCGACGGTGACTGCTTTGGCGTAAAGCATGGTTGTGAAGCTTCCGGCCGCTTTAACATATAATATCAGGCTGTTTGTTTCTGTCCCACTTCTTGAAGGCGCCGATGCTATAGTAAATGGATGGGCTTTGAAGCCGTTCCAAAAGTCACCAAGCACCCTTAGGTGAACATGATGCCCTATACGGCGAGTTGTGTACCATCAACTTGATGGCCCGACAACATGTGTTGGATGAGAGCCCATACAACTCACCTGCTTTCCAACCGGTTTTTATCCCGTTGATTTCAACTCTGGTAAATTTTCCGGGAAGTGGTGTTAGTGTGGCAGTAAGCATCTTCCATTTGAGTGCCTGCCATGCACTCGAAATTAAATGGAGCGAAATCGCCGAGAGCATATACTGAAGTGTTTTGCCAAACCAATGAGCCAAAATTTATCAGGATTTCCATATATCATTAACAAACATACCGGCCGAAGAGCTCTCTCATGATAAATACCGCCAATAAATACAGAGAGATAACCCAAGACATGAACAAAGTAAAATAATCTATAGAATTTTCTCCGTATCGCAGTGACACCAACCAGTAACCTAACTCGGTGAACCCTCGTTAGCTTGGTTATTTTCATTTCAGATGAAAAAAAGGGAACTCGACGAACAACATAAAACCCATGAAGCAGCCACTGTAGAACGCTCTTGGGTTTGAAATCATCCCTTGTGAGAAGAAGCGTGTCATGAGACCTCCATGAATCAAAGCGCATGCAATCACAACGCAGCTCATGAATCTGTGAATGAAATTTAACTGTAAAAGAAAATTTAATTATTAAATCACTATAAAACATGAAGTGGAGAATAGCTCAACTACTCTAGACGATATTAAAAAGAAGAGGAAATGTTGTAAGCCCTTGAGATAGGTCGAAAATTGGGGATCGACGTAACCTTTTCATATCCTTTGCCGAGTAGTGCTAGTGGACTATTTTTCATCGAAAACAAAACCAAAAACGGAATGTTTGCCCCTGCCAAGTAGCCAAATCTTCTGGGATTCTGGCTCGGAGCTGGGTTCGATAACACAGCTAGGATCACAACCATCCCAATAAAAAACTGTGTGGGGGGACAATAAAGAAAAGACTAGACATCAATACGTCTTTCTCAAAAAAACAGGATGGTGTTCTGCTGACACTTGAGAGGGTGAGTTGGCCGATTGTCAAATTAGACAAGAGCGGAACATTCTGAAGAAAAGTGAAGGCGTAAATTTGCCTCAGTGCCCCAAATTGCGCTCGAAAGAGCTTAGGATATTGTGGTATGAGGACCGGTCGAAAAACTTGATCTCTGGGGGGTTTCCCATACAAAAACCATCCGGAGTGGAATGCTTGAGCTCCCCTTCGGATCATCAGTATCACGCCGATAAGTAAACAAAGCTGTGGGCGAGTTTAGTCAGCGATATCCCTATTCCTTATCTCGAAGAGTGATCAGTGCTTACAATCACACAGAGTCCCAACACGTGGTAGTCCAAAGAAGCAAGCCAGCGGTTGACAATTGCCTGCCCCTCCAGCATTTTGGAAATGTTCATCGCAACAATTTCTTCAGAACTTTCCGCTTTCTCGTTTAAGCCGGGAGCTTGGTCTTGAGAAACTACTACCTGGGCAAGATGCCCAAAAAGCAACATAGCGCTACCATATCGGTAGCCCATAATCTCCTCGTTCGCGGCGGAATTTGTATGGAATTCGGTCTGGTTAGGCGTGTTGGATAAAGAATGGATATAAAAACGTGATCACTTATGAGAGAAGAACATCTCCAGCCTTTCTACATACATACGTCGAGCGTTGACGGGGTTTCTGCTTTAGTTCCTCCAAGGATCGGTTCACCGGTAGTGTTTCATGGAAAACAAGGAAAAATCACATAAATCGTTGCCATGCAAGGCTCGAAAATTTGCACTACTCTGTCGCTCAAACCACTACGAGCGACAATTCGTCGGATGGCAGAACAACCGAGAAGCTAGATTTCGGACAACAGCACTTCACATGTTGCATGCCATCAGTTGCATGCCGCCTATTGAGGTGAGCCAATTCATCCGTGATCAGTGTCAAGGTTGGCTCGCCTGTCCTGATCTCTTCCTTTGCCAACTCACCTTTGATTTGGTTCTGATTTTCGGGTGGCTCGAGCGACATAATTGATTTAAGTGACTAAATAATCATGGCATCGCAGGAATCTATAACCGAGATTTACAAAAACTTATTTACGTTAGGAAAGAATACCAGATTGAGTGGGGTCAAGAATGAACAAAAACGCAAATAGGGCTGATGGAGAATTACACCTCTAGCTGAACTGTTACCTACAACCAAAGAGAGTAAAGCTTTTGTAGAAACTTCTAGCAGTTCTGATAGTAGTTCACTCATCAGCAATTCAATGGACCATGATCAAGAAGATTTACACAGATTATTTGATATACTTATGTTTGCACCAAATGGAAAAATTCCCCATAAAAATGTGAAATTAACAGAGGATTTGAAAAATTACTCAGGTTTGATGAGTTATCTGAAGAACAAGTGAAATTCCTTGATAACCAAGATGAACTACCACCAATCATCAAGCAAGAAGTTTGTGCTATGTTGAGTAGCATTGACGTCATATATATATACTTACCTCAGATTGAAAAGGATATTTTTACACAGACTCCAAATTTTATGAGTAGAAAAGAAAGAATTCGGAACAAAATACTTCTTGAATCTATCAAATTCTCAATAAAATTACCAAACTCAAATTAAAATCCAAAAATTTAAAAGATGAAACTTTGAATAAAGTAAATCATCGATTCTAAACATTTGAGGACTATTCCAACAGGATGGAAGCTAAATTTAAAAAAAACTCAAACACAGGAAGAAGATTATAACAAGTTGAAAAATGTTTTAGACAAACTTGGAAAATTCAATACACCTAATGCAACTAAAATATTCCCCAATCCTGAAATAAATAAAGGAGCTCCACAGCACTTGCCAGTACCTGAGGAAAATAGTGCATTATCAAATGCAAGAAGTGGATCAATTGAAGAGACTAGTGGACCTAGGAATGTTCCTCCAAAACAATTCTCTGAAGAATTTACTGCCAGAAATTAGGGATGTTTTTGTGGCAGATTCATGCAACTGCCATGAAAACCCCCTAGTGAGAGCACAAACAGATATGTCCAATCACAATTATCAAGATTCCAGAAAGAAAAATATATAAATTACTTATCTCCAACCTTCCTAAATGCATTGAATGGCCAACCTTTTCAGGGGAGGAGGAATAGGAACACTACAAATTATTGATTGAATTGTTATCTTAATGGAAGAAACCAATGCACTAAATGGATTCATTTTCTCAAAACCATCTTGAGAGTGCTGGAAAGAAGAGATAATTAGTGAATTTACTCACACTGTACAGGCTTAATGTTCCAGCTGGGCAGTTAAGTTGTGTAGGCTTGATGGCCCAATTGGTGGGAGTTCAGGAGTGTGGTTTATGGTTCTGGGAAATGCATTGGTGGCTAGTCAGGCAGCTCCAAGCTGCCATACATTTGTTCATCCTGGTGGTTCTGGGGTGTCATTTGAAAAGAAAGTGAATAATGTGATTGATTACTATAACAAGAGCTGTCACACTAAAAGAAGAACATCAGAATGAAATGAAACATAAAACAAGATGACATAAAAAGAAAAGAAACAACAGTCATGAAGGGCTGAGACAGGTAGAAGAGAACACAAGAAAGAACTTGAGCAAGGAAGACTGAGGGAGAAAGGCTCAGCAAGGAAACATTAGGATAGAATGGGGTTCAAGTATCACTAGGCAGAAGTGGAAGGAAGATCAAACAAAGGATAGAAGAGTTGTGTGAGCTGAGTTGAAGATGTGATCAAGTGTTATTAAGAACAGTGGGAAGAAAGAAGAATGGAAGAAAAGAGAGTAAACAGCACTGCCAGAATTACTAGCTGGGATGATGGTATCCAGGTTTAACTGGGATACACACAACCGTATTAAAATTGGTTTCATCTCAACCAATGAAATATAAATCCAAGGTAGCACCTTGGAATGATATTCCATAGGTTGGAATCCAACCCAGGTTAACTGAGTGGCATATTGGTACCTCCATGTCACAGAATGGCATGTAACAAGAATAATAAAAAATTGAAATTCTTGAATCTATTGTAAAAAAAATGGATAGATTGGAATAGATTGGGTCAAATTGTTGTCAATTTGGTCTGCAGTACCTAATTTCTTTTTCTGAATTGGTGGATGCCCCATGAGGGCCAATCCTCAAGAAAAATAATTTGTGTTGTACTCACAATGGTTTCAAAATGAAAAAAGAAAAAATCTTCTTTTTTTTATCATTCTTATCACATACTGCTGCATACAGCTGTTACATAATGCAAAACTTCCCTCCAAAAAGTTTTGTCTACAGTAACTGTTGTCCATACATGAGATGACAAATATTGTCTCAGCATGTATGTAGAGGAAGTGGTTTTCTTATCATAAGTAAGAGTTGATGTAACTAAAAAGCCCTACACTTCTTGAAGCATTTTGTTGGATTTTGGCTCAGAGAAGAATTGATGATAAAAGGGGGACAATTCAAGAGGGGCTTGGAACCAAGGAGCTCAAGAGTGGTTCAGGTTGATAAATGCTCTGACTTGATAATTGATTTCAGCTGGAATGAAGACTAGCTAAATAGAAAACAACAAGTATGGCCAACATGTGGTAGAGCTGACAAACAGAATAAAAGCATATGCTAACAAAGATATTAGCATAAACAGTGGCAGGATGATGAAAATAGCTAATAACTAGAGTGAAATAAAACTGCCTGATTGACAGAGTGACTAATGTAAAACTACCAGAAAAGTAGAGTGAACTAAAGCAACTATTGTTGAGTGATACTGATGATGAAACTACAGGAATTGTAGAGTGAAGAATAAAACAAGAAGATTACTTGAGTGATTTGAAACTTTCAGTTGACAGAGTGACAGGATTAAGAATGTAAGCGGAGAGGATTAGCTAAAATTCTGACACATTTCACTGGCTGGACTTGCAACACGGACTCATGTTGATTGCCTTCCTCAGTCACCAAGTGAATGAATACTCTTTAATTGTCATCTTTGTTAAGTTCATCTCAGCTTTTGTTGGGGTAAATGGGACCCTCTGCAATTTTATCTTGAGTTCAAATTGTTGGTATGCATGAAAAAACAAAGGTCCGCTACACACAAATACTGTCTTAATGGAGTAGAACAGAGTCCTTGGGGTATTAAGTACAAGATTCCGTAATCAAAGTAAGGCAATTGGACACTGGAAGATATAGTTTCATTGCAGTCAGCTGCCAGCACTGACAAATCCCGGTCTCCAATCTTGGAGAGGAAAAAGATTGGAGTCAGGGTGCGGGATCACCCAGATTAAATAGTACATACAATTCCTAAGTGAGCAGGAAATCTTGACTATTACTAGTTAGGTTTGAATGTAAATACATGATTATGTGATTGTTTGATTTTTTGTATTCTTGAATCTTCTAAATCTTCTCTTCTCCGCCAACCATAGTCTAACATTAAGAGCCCCAAAGGGCGCCCCCAACCTGCCTCAGGCCCAGGGCACCCTACCTTAACAAGTCTCTCAAACAGAGACAACCAGAGCCTGGAGGCCCCCGGTGTCCCCACGGGACAATCTCCGTATGAGATGAGGCTTGCCCTGCAACTGGCGCCCGCACCAGCCCAGGTTACCAGGCCCTCCAATCAAGGGACTTTGTTGGGCCCTGTTTGGCACAGTCATAAAGATTGGTTTAATATTGAACATTTAAATCAATAAAAAACACACTGTCCATACAAATCTAACAAAATTGGTTTAGATTGAAAGAAGGCCACCTGCTTCATCATTGACAAGATAAGAATCCATGTATTGGACCATCTCTAGCACTATGATAGCAGTATTACCCTGTATATATCTGTTTCAAGTGTAATATTAATATTGAGAGGCTAATGAAAACCTCACATGCCCATTCTGATGTCACAAATGATGAAGCAGGTAGAACTCTTTCTTTCTATATCAATCTTATATTTGTGCCAAATGTTTGGTTTTTATTGAATTAAATCTGCAATATTACACCAATTGTTATTACTGTGCCAAACGGGGCCAGTTAGAGGGCACCCGTCAGCCGACAGGCGGAAGGCCTTATGTTAGTACAAAGCGCGATTCGGCGTGTAGCAGTGCTCCAAAAAACAAAACAAAACAAAACAAAACAACGCTAAAAATAGGGTCGCTCAAAAATATTATATGTAGCCGGTCAGCCTATGGGGCAGAGACTGAGATTGACACTTCAGAAAATCAAAACGCCAAGATGATTCACGAAAGGAGAAAGAAGAGCTTGCATTCAAGAAGCAGCAGTACTGAAGGTTTAGGCAAGATGTTCAAATTACTTATCTCATTAGTTGACAATCAAAATAAACCATTGCAAATGGTCAAATCAGACAAGTGATTCTATGCACTTCAACCGCTCACCATATATACATATAACACCCGAGGCGAAAGATGCGGTGAGATGAGATACAGTGCTGTTTGGGAGGCTGGACGCCGACCATCGATCAAAAGGAAAGGACGAATGCACGAATCATCAATCATCTGAGCTGGGCAAGAGCGCAATCTACCAATTAAGGATACATAAGGCTGACATCATCCACACCAACAATAATGCATGGGTCCAGATTCTGTTCGATAGTTGGGCAGGAATTGAAATAGAATTAATTAGCCAGGCGCAACCCACACGTTGCCAATCAATCATTGCTGCATCTTGCAGCATGGCCATTTTGTAAAGCTATCGAATTGGGGGCCTTAATGGGTTAGTTTCAAAGTTCAGATAGTCACGGTGTGAGCGTGCTTCAATCCAGGCCTATCAGTATCCAAACATGAGAAGGTATAGCGCAAAACCAGCTACCCTTCATGTGTCAGCTTATAACCGTTAAGGTCATCACGCGAGGCAGGTTAGTATGTAGGTGCAAGAGTCAAAATAAACAAAAATAAATGGTTGAAACCTTTCTCTTTCGGAGACTTGATGATGTTATTAAGGGGTTAGTAGTTTAGCTGACAGTCAGCAAGCTACTTCATCAATTGGAAGGTTGTAACTTGTCAGTGAGTCAGGGTCATGCATGCGATGACCGGTTGGATCGAGGGAACAGGATTCAGGTTAACAGAAGAAAATCAGATGAACAAGTTTGGACAAATAAAAGTTAAAGCGGCTGTTGGTGAGTAAAATTGAGTGGGTTAGTCAACAGAAGTCAGCTAGCAGAGTTTCCCATTAAATCTATTATGCGTGACGCATGCAGTTATTATCCTAACTAGCACACATTGTCAACGGAACTTTTTTCCCAATTATTATCCCAAAACTTCGATTGTTACTTGCTGCGTTCAGTCCAACGAAGTTATTGGCCATAATAGCCAGCATATGCACCTTGAGGGACGAAACTAGGCGCGGCTGATGCTGCATCCGAGCCTGGCGCACCAGTCGGCATGACTGGGGGGCCAGGCTGTTGTTGATGCATGTGCGGTTGGTGTTGCTGGGGTTGATGGTGTGTGTGCTGACCGTGATAGTGATGCTGATGTGGGTGACCGTGATGGCCATGGCGATTTTGATTGTGATGCCCATGTTGAGCGACATTGAATACGTAAGAATTCCGTTGGGCGTAAGGAGTGCCATGATGTTGGGGTGGTTGAGGAGGATGCCTGCGATGGATGGGAATCAGCCATCAATATTTACTCATTCAACTTTGTTGGGGGAACTCACCAATTCGATGCGACACGCCAAGGTGGCACCGAATTTGTCGGGGCACCGCCGTCACCGTTTCGAGCAGGTGTTGATGAACCAGGAGGGCCGACCCAGTTTGATTGATGCTTGGGTGTATCAGATTGGCCATTTTGTCCTTCTTCGGAAATAGGCGCAACCTTTGATGTCTCGCCTAGCTCAGCCATGAGAGAGGCGTACTGAAAGAAGTAGATCCAGTATCAGGAACAGACAATAAACCAGTGAGGGAGACATAAAACGCTGTACCTCCGAATCGAACGCTTGGGCCACACCACCACCTGCAGCCGTAGAGCTGCCAGAAGTGAAACCACGCCGCTGGGTACAATCTCTAATAGACGATGGTCGTCAATAAGTTTACGACAAGATGAAAATTAAAGGTGGAAGTCTGCCTACCGGGCCATATGACCAGCTCCTCCACAAATTCTACAAATTATACCTGCAGAAAAGTTACGCTGCTCTGGACAGTCGTATTTGCGATGGCCTGGATTGCCGCAATTTTGACAAACCTACAAGAAAAATAATCTGGTCAATGCTTTGGGTATTGTAAGTATTGATGAGAATATGGCCAACCTGGTTTTCAAAATCCCTAAAGGTACCGTTTAGCTGGGCGAGCTCTCGTAATTGATTCAACTTTTGTTCATTTTGACTTTCGGGTACCGAACAGGCCTTGAAAACAAGAGTAGTATCTAATCAGCCCCAGATTAGAGAAGCCACGAATACCGACCACATAATTTGCGCTGGAATATCCTTACTGTTTCGATGACTTTGTTGATCAACCTAACACACTTGTCAACTTTATCCTGAGTATCTGCTGTGACTAAACAATGCATCTCATCATCGTCATCGCCGGCAAACTCTTCCTTCCGCCCTTTCCCTTCCTTCACACTGCCTCTACCTCTGATACTGATCTTTGCGCCACTTTCGCCCTCCATTTTCTTTAGACTGTTTCCTCTAGGTCCGACCAATAATCCGAAAAACTTGATCTCTGGAAACTCCTTGATCGGTATGTAGACTTTTTCGGAAGGCCTTCCTGATCTATTACCGCCAAACTTTTTCTGTGCTTCAAAATCGAGTGGTGGACGATAGGACGGATCGATTTTGATCAGCCTTTCGATCAGTTTTGTTCTTTCTTCTTCCAACTTGCGCCTGTAGCGAAATTCTCGGGTATTGGTTCGGCGACCTTGGCCGTCGTAGGTCGGAGGGGGGGAAGGCGATCGCTCCTTTTCAGGCGGGACGACATCGCCATTTCGAAGTTTATTGTTGACCTGCTCGAGACGGAGTGTAGCTGGTGATAGGTGATATGTCAGTAGTTTGTCGGAGGGCTCATGAGAGAAAGAAAAGTTGCGCACCAGCATAGCGATCAAGGTCAGCCGCATCTACGGTGCCATTTATGGCTACTGGAAGGCCTGCAACGTTAACTTTTTCGCTTTCGGCTCCCCAACGGCTTTTACGCTTGCGCTCTGTGGGCGGTGGTTCAGGAGCCGTACTGGCAGGAGGTGGAGGGGGTGGGGGTGCGTCGTCGCGATTTGTAGTGGGTGCCGAGGTATAGGAAGTCGGTGCGCCCAGGCCTCCAAATGCGCCCGAGTCTCTAGAATCCGATTGGCTACCACCCCAACGACGTGGAGCACCTAACGGAGCATCGTTTGTACCGGTGACCTTGTTGCCGTTGCGCCACATTGATGAAAGGCACTGGATAAAGCAGGCGAAAATGAGTTGGAGTGCCAAAAAAACTGATAACTATTGTTATAACGATGGCCGGAACGCTCTCCAAGACGAGATGACTACCTGGAGGGTATGACCGATGATGAAGGAAGCTTGTCAGTATCATTCGAATGGAGAGGCGGTGGGTAAGCTCAAGTCAAGGAAATGAAGATGAGATAGTCGATTCTCGATGGAAACTTACCACTTGATTGGTTGGAAATGTGGTGCCGTCTGCTGAAGCCTGTGTTGGCCACCGGTACTTAAATACCGGAGGGCCCAACTCCGAGTGCGCTGGAGCGTCTGCATCGCCAGGAGGGGTCTGACTCGCTGCCCCTGCACAGCGCACCCGGCGCACCACATCAAGGGGCAAACAGTGAATTCATGATTGAATTCTTTGGTTGTTTTGAAATGCCTTCACAGACCAGACTCACATTGAGCTTACTTCCAATAGCCTTACATTGCGCAATCGCCGAATTACACACTGTCGGAACCAAGTGCTGCAGGTTTTTCTTGTGTTGTACTCATTCTCAATGTCAAAAGACAAGAAGGATTGGCCCAACAAAAACTACTCATACTAGTCTGAGTCAGGTTCTTCTGGATTCACCCAAAATAAGCTAGAAAGCTGAACTCAAAGTTTGAAATTAATCTGAAATTCTTGGACATCGAAGTATTGGAGGACTTCCCGGAGGATCTGCAGCCCCTGTAGATTCTCAATTTGAGCGTGTAAAGCTAAGTTTTGGCAGGGAAGATGGGATTTAGCCCTGTAATTTGGACTTTACAGCCCCTGTAGATGGCCACGGGAAGTCCTCCATTTTGCTGACAAACAGTGTTTTCAAGATCCAAGATCTCAATTGATTCCTCATTGGAACGGAGCTACTTGTTCCTGCTTAACAGGTGGATCCCTCCTTTGCAGGTGAGTACTCTTAACCTGATGTTTGGCAGGATTTGGGATTTGACCATGAAAACAGCTCGGGGGGGCTCAATGCTGCTTTGCAGGTGCGCAGTCGGGGGTGAAAGGGATGTGACATGTGGGGTCATCCAAAACAGCGACACCCGCTTTTATGTGTTTTGTGAAGCTCCAAGCACTTGCGACTAGAAATACGCCGGACAGCCAGGGAGAACACTGAACAGGATGGACTCGATCGATTCACTCAATCATCTGGAAGAACAGTGAGTTTTTCTTGTCGGTTGGTATCTGACAGAAATCCAATGAACACCATGGCGCTAATTGCAGTGGTTTGTATATCATAGGTTCTTCGAAGCTGGTTATCAACTTGGTGTTAAAGATGGTCTACAAGCCGGGCAGGTGGAGGGTTACCAGTTAGGCAACAAAGAAGGGTTCAAGCTGTGGGAAGAATTGGCATACTACTTGGGACAAACTCAAATTTGGGGTGCCACTCAGGACAACACCGGAAAACTCAACGCCAAAATACAAAATTTAACTTGTCTGATAGAGGCCTTTCCGACTCAGAATCCACCCGAATCTTGCGAAGCAGATGTTATGTCCCAGCTGAACAATATACGAGCAAACTATCGAATGTGTTGCGCCAACATGGGTCTGAGGCCTAGGATCAGAGAGGCTACTGGAGAATCGCTGTGAATCGACCGATCAAGGCCAGTCAAAAATTGAAACATAACTTCCGGAAAGTGTTTCTGAAAATTGTGAGATCTCTTTTCGGTGTTTGTTGCTACATTGTATTTATCTAATGGTCTCGTGCATCAGCATCAGCTCATGACGATTTGGTCCAAATCCATCCCAGCGTTGTTTGCTTTGTCTGACCATTTAGCCAACGTCCGAGGTCAGAAGAAATGTTCAAGAAAAGTCAGCTTTGATGATCTGTGTAAAATACCTCGACACGCGCCAATAATGGAACACATCACGTACGATCGAGGTCCCAATATTTTTAGGCAACGGATATGTGTATCTTTCCCATTCAAATGGTTGGCCAATATCGCAACTTGGAATAAGTGACCTGTCGCTGTATACCTACTCGCGGGTTAGGAGGATCAGCTTGGATGAAACGCTTGCGTGAATCTGCGGAATGTTGAAGATTGGCCACCCACCCTGAGTCTGAGTCATCACTATCTTCTTCATCGCCCGGTTGCTCTTCTTCCTTATCCACTAGCCGAATGTGGTGCCATCCCCTGGGATTTATCAGTTCAATCATCTTGACTACTTGAAGATCCTGCTTGAATGTTCCGAGGGAAATCGAGAGCTTGCAGGGAGTATATGAATCATCTAATGTCACATCTACAAAGATTGATATTTGCTACTACCCAAAACACCCCAAGTTAGGATTTTGGTATCACTGTTTAATGGACGTCAGTAGGATGTGCTACACCGATTGACGCACCGTTACAATAGTTTTTTTGGGAAACTCTATGCGAATAAAATGAGGTTGTGGGCCCTCCGACCTGGTGGTTGGTGTGTAAGACGTGATTGATTTTAGAAGAGAGGATAATAGCGATGCTTTAGTTACATGGCCTGCCCATCACAGATTTTCGAGCACGAAAAGCATCGTAAAAATCTTGGTGAAGTGAACTGAACTGCCAGAGTGTATGTACAGAGTTATCTCTTAGATTCTCCACCCCAAAACCAGGCTTCGCACTCGAAACAGACCAAAGTCCGAGGTCGCCCAAGTCGATCTCATCCTTGCGATGTCGGAATGGCCTTCCACCTGGATTGGATGAAGAAACATCAGAACAGGGAATAAGTTGGTTATAAGTTACTCGTCACTTACAACTGACCAAGGGCTCGTCGGTGTAGTCGCCTTCCATTTCGTACGACAAGAGTTTTCTGGTTCGAAAGTGGTCGCAGTGCCACAGGCTGGGGCACGTCTCCCCCGGGGGACCTAGCTTTCACTCGGGGGCAACCACACCCAAAGTACTCGGGCGAGGGTCCGCTTGTGCGCCAGGCCGGCCGACACTCAAAATGTTATTTCCCCTCCGAGTCGCCCACGTGGTCTGCAATAATAGCCTATAGCCCATAGGCGTGGTTGAAAGATCCCGAAGTAGCGCGTTGCTAGCCAATGAGTCCCAAGTGCCCTATGTATAATATCCTAAGAATTTCCCGCACGCGTTGGCTGAGTGCCCTACATAGCTCCGCTTGGAGGAGCCTATATGCTATATTGGTACGCTGTATTCAAATTCGGCTGACCTTCGATTCGAGTCAGAGCCAATTGGGCTTCGAAGCCAATAGTATGCAGCCAGTCCTCTTGCTCAACTGGTTTCTTGTGCCTTGCCCACGAACTCTTTCAGCATCTTGGTAGCCACTGCTGTAGTGCGCGAGTCGAAAGGTATCAAAGGCATGTTGAATCACCGTCAGCCGAGTTGATGTCCCATTGAGTGGATGGGCCTCATCGCTCAGTACCAGGAATCGCTCACACGATCTGAACACCACCTCGTACCGGAAATCAAGCTTATATCAAGCTTATATTCGTTCTGTTTGTCTCTTCTTTTGTTCCGTTACTGAGAGAACTTGTGCATAATCAGGCTAACTCAGTACTCTACCGGCCCATTTCTCATAATGTCTCCGCTGGCACTGTATTTGTACGCGTCCCAGATATTTGGGTACAGGGCTGAGCTCTTGGCGTGTTGAGGCTGAGTTTCATAGTCAGTCGGCTATCACTTATAAGAGCCATGATACGCTCCAGTGTCTTCCATCATCCCAAACCCTCCACCTTCACCCAACAGCTATAATTCCCCTGTCCATATCTCACACGCAAAAACAAGTCAATCTTACCAGTGTCTAGATCCCATTGGATGATGTGTGATGATCCTACTTACTGGGGCACTACCATTTTCCTCACTGCCTGTTACATCTCGGCGGGACTTTCCACTACATTCTGCTGCTGCTTCGCTAGGTATATGGGTGACTGTAGCCGATTTGGTACATGCAGTAAGCCAAGTCTTTCCTATTATCTTATCATCTAACCGGCTAAGAATTCTTTTCGTCTCCTAGATCAATTCCACCGTGTGGAGAAAGGACGTGGTTGATCGCTCACCTACTTGGTGTGATATCAGCTCACAGGTAAGAAAAGGCTTTTATCATTTTTTTGAAGTGAGCTTTCGAAGTCTAACCTTCACTTTCTGACTGCCTTTCTACCCATCCCCTCAGATCATCCTCATCTACTCTACGGGCACCATCTTCTCTTGTGTATGCATAGCTAAGTTCTTGGCTTTTGTACTCTCTCCATCTTCCAGAAATATCAGTCATGATGAACGTCGAAGGATCAACATCCGGAACTACGTTTTCAGTCTCGGCTTCCCCATCATCATGATACCTTTTCATTATCTTTACTCGCCAAGTCGCTTTGGTCTTGGGCGAACGATGGGCTGCGAAGCGTCCTACGTTCTGACTTGGCCCACCTTCTTCTTTTTCATCATCTGGTCCCCGATCTTTGGGATGATTGCCACTGGATATACTGGTATGTATGGATCTCTGCAAAAACTCTCTATCTTCCGCTCCACGCAAAATATATCTTGGGATGAATAATTAAATTTTATTGGTTGGTCAGGCTACGTTGGTTATAAACTCTACCTGTGGAAATACCAAAATAGTTCACCAAAGAATTCCACAAAGCTTCCTGTTCTAAGACTGGCATGGCTATGTATCACTTACACTGTTGCGGCAGTCCCCTATCAATTTATTATATGATCGAAACACTTGTCCGTGGAACGTACTCACCTTTCTTGGTCAAAAAAATCAGGGCCAACGTAAGCAGAATGCATTCACATATTCTATTACTCAATGTTCAAAATCTTTACTAAAGGGTCTCACTCTTCCCGTGACCAGTCCTCAGGAATTGAATACGAGGCTTACAAGACGAAACCGACTTTTTATGATATCTTGCCCTTGATAGGTAGCGGAATATACATCATGTTCTTCACATTTTCTGCCGAGTTACGAACCGTATACAAGGCTTGCTTTTGGAAAATATACAAGCTCATTTCCAAGAAAACCTCAAAAAAATCAAATCTCGATCTTCTTCCGGAGCCTGGACATAAACTGAGCATTGAAAGCCATGTCCAGATCCAAGTGAATGTCGATGATCAAACCGAAATGCCACCAAGAGAGTCACACAATACATCAAGGTATGTCTTTCAACTCGTCTCGCTCAATTTCCCAATCGACTCAATCTGATTTTAATTTGTCAAAAATGATAATCGTTAAATGATCAACAGAAATTTGGTTGCCCCAATTGCTATCACCAGCTATCCTACATCACCTTCTCCACAAACCTCCGGATTCGAAGATGTCAGATTCTCGATAACGAGCTCTGATCCAACTCTTTGTAGCTCCCCAAATGCATTGACTTCACTGATCTCAAACAAAAATTGATTGGTTTTTACTTATGTGTATCACTCATGTTGTATCTTATGCATCGCTGTTACTTGACTGCATATTTGGAATGATGTACTTTTTCTTTTCTTTGCATGGTTTTATTTCGTTTGAAAATTATCTCTCCATTCGACTTTGAACTAGATGTAATTCAAAAAAAAAGAAAAGGGTTGAGGAAAAGGATAAGCAAAATTACGCGTGACTCACAATCACGATAATGGAAGTCAAAAAACACAATCTTGAGTTTATTTTGATCTTTAATGACATTGAGAGGGGTGAATTTGAGTTTTAAGTGAAGAAACAGAGCTCTCACCAATTATGAAAATTAAGGAGCTACCAAGAATCTTGTTTCAAAATTGAAATGTTTATGTAGCTCTGGATTTCTATGCTAATTGTTCAGTGGCTCAGCTGGGAACCAGAGAATTGAACCTGAAATAAACCATAGCGTTTTTAAAACCTTACATTAATTTAGGATTTCAAATATTGGATCGATATGCTACTTCGATTGGATACAGTCTCTTTTTTTATTTTTAATTCATGCTTGAAACTATATGATTAATCTGCTTTACATTCCCAATGAACCTACCAACTTTCCTATCTACAATATCTACACATTATTTCTGTTAGGACAAGAAATATGATTTCAATTTTTTTTAGGAAACCTCTCCTATAACCAACTAAAAAGTTCTTCATGACCCTAAAGAAACTAATTAGTTAGAAGGGGAAAACTTTACTGGTCAAACAGTGACTTCATATTTCATATGGTGAAAATTAAAACAAGTTACAAGGAACTAAATAATTTTGTGTAAGAGAAAAGTCAAATCTGTTCCTCCTGAAAATTTCTTACAATGAGTTGAACTTCTTTCTTATCCATTCACAAGCTTAGAAGAGATCTTGGCAAGACCTTCCCAAGAATACTCTCTCAAGTAATCTAAAAAAAACATTTTATTCACATGCACTCTGAATAAAAACAAAACCAGAATAGGTTATTTTAAGTATAACAGATGGTGCTCTGTTAGAAAATAAATAAAGCTCAGGATAGATTGATGAGCTTACTAAGCCTATGGTACTACTTGGCTGGGATGATGAATTATTTGAGCATGATGGTTGGTGTTAGAGTTTCTGCCCATGCACAAAAGAGGGATTCATTCCTTTCTTTCATTTACTTCTTCAGATTGGTTTAGCCCCCAAATTAGGGACCTCATGGTTTTAGTATTTTACTTGGTTCCCTCATGAAACAAGACCTGCTCTGTTCTGAGTCCCTGAGCATTCTGTACTCTTGACTTTTCCCGCTTCTCTTTTTCCTGACAAAGGCCTTAGACCCCCTTTTCTTTTGGTTGGGGCCTATTCTCAATTACCTTTAGAGCATCTCCACCACGGCTGCTAAACCACGTGACTATACCAATTTTAGTAGTGCGACTCCAACTTAGCAGCACCACCAGGGCTGCTAAATGGCCTCGGAATTTAGCAAATCAGCTCCAAGCTGCTATAGCATTACTACATGTAAAATGCTATAGCAGCTCATCACTTTAAGGTTCACAAGACTATCCTGTGAAACTACACAACTCCAATCCCCTGGCCACACACTATTATCCCCTTTCACAGCTCAAGCTACCAAGGTTTGTAGCTTGCGGTGCAAGCCAACCTCGACGCCAGATGCTACAGCTGTGGTGCAGTCTCCAAGCGCAGAACTTTTAGTAGCTCGGATGACTACGCGCGGTGGAGATAGTCTTATATTCCTTGATAACTAACTAATTGCTTTCAATCCCCGCTCTCATTCTCTTCTCTCCATTCCTATCATTTCTTGCATCTTCTTGACACCTTTGCCTTACTCCTTTCATTTTATCATTTCAAAACTTGGCTATAAATCAGGTCAGTTTTAGTTAAACAGTCTTTTGAGATGTTGTCCCTGACAAAATAGTTTTTTTTCTGGTGGGATTCATACCTGTGGCCTCAGAAACACTGAGACATATTGTAGAGCTCTGCATTTGACTGTAGGAAAATATATGTTTCTGTGGTCTCAAACTTCACCTGCTTGAGCCACAGTAGCTGCTGCCAATGTGATATGCCAGCTTTTGTAGGCTACATACACTTGTGGATGCAAGGGAAGTTGGGTGGTAGTGTTGAAGTGCCAAACCATGAACTGCTTGATACACATTGCTAACATATCCATGTGAGACTTCATACTTTCATTAGAGGCAGTTCATCATCATCACACAAGCCTATATCATCATGTATTCAGCATTTCAAGCAATGTGTACTTACTCTCACAGTTTCTGCAACACAAATTGACATATTTCAAATCAGATGGAATTCATCTGCAGTGACTATGCCTACTTGCACAGTCACACGGACTTGCAGAAAAAGTGTAACAATTTTGGCTGGCAGCAACTGCAACATGCGTGTAGTGTTAGCTCAATGGTTAGAGTATCACTCACGAATGCTGAGGTTGGTGGTTTGATTCCACAGTATACATACTTTCTTCTGACATGTTCAATAGGAAGGAGATATGGTTCAACTTGAAAGCTGTGGCAATACATTGTGATAGCACACCGACATATAACTCAACATGTTTTTTGAAAATGGAAAAAGAAGGAGAAGAAGCATACATGATGAAGGTATGCTACTTTTTTGAACAGTTTGGGCTCATTCCCATAAGATCCAGCTAACTTCAATCATCACAGCAGGAATTCAATACTCCTATTTTCTCATCAATCTGATTAAATTTATCTGTTTATTTCTCTCCTTCTGAAATTTAATATACCAGGTCTTGTCCACATGGAAAGACTTTTTTGATGTGAGAAGAAGCATACCTTCTTCAAAGCTTGATTTGATCCAAATCTTCATTTAAGTATGCTCCTTTTTGAAACTGTTTTCTTATACCTTGAAGGGCCCATTACATTTCTTTGGAAGTAGATTCCCCCTTAAATTTTCCAAACTTTTATTATTAACCAATATCCTAGCCTCTAGTTTCCTATCTTAATAGTACACCATACTTAGGATTCAAAAGCGTTGATAAGTTTTGTGTGAGATTCTTCACAATGCCTTTCCGCCCGCATCTAGAACTTATTTGGTATGTAGTAAACCTGGAATTTGTAGAAAAAAAAATTGTAAGGAGTCAAGCCTGCTAAGCTTGTTTGAGATCCTGTCAGAGAACAACACTGCCTGGATGATTGGCTAGGTTGAGGGTATCCCAGTCAAACTGGGATACTCTCGATCAAGTCAAACTTGGCTGATCAAGACTGTTATACATTTCAACAGTTCTGGCTAATCATGATAATTTGTAGCATCTTCAGATCTGGCTGTTACCCCCGGTCCCCCGTCCGATATCGCCTGCTGTGGACATGTGAACCCGAGAAACCACTGTGAAAGGTGGCCCCTTAGGGCTACCTCCGAGTTGTCCACCCACAATCCTCGCAAAGAGATGCGGCTGCGGATTGTGCGTGTACGGTCTATATCAAGCCGCCTCTGCCCCGCCCGGCCGTCCTGCACTTCCACCACCAACACTCCTCTTCAGAATCAACACGGCTAAAATGTGTCAGTCAGCAACCTCGCTCCAGCCTGAAGGATAAAGCCTCATTGCTGATCGTGGTTTCTTTGCCCAACCTTCCAGGCTTCGACTTCACTGGCAACGACTACTCACAGTTGGAGCAACATGTCTTCGACAAAAGCTACATTGAAGGGTGAGCCTCTAGTTCCCCCAATTCCAATCGCTCCAGCTTCGTGTGATGATTTCTTCGCTTGGTCCGTGTTTCTGAACACCGTTAACCGGGGCATGGGCGGCTTAAGACCCCGACCTTGTTTTTCGGAACACCTCGGCACACGATGCTGACAAATCTATACCAACCCCTCTGATCTCCATCGATCTTCCATTCAAACTTATCCTCTCGTTTCAATGAGAACTTTAACTGACCCTTGCGCCTTGTTTTTCGTCCTCAAGGTATGCCCCTTCTCAAGCCGATGTGGTAGTCTTCCAGGCTATCCCCTCATCGCCCGATGTGAAGACCTACCCCCAATCTGCTCGATGGTGGGCACACATCAAGAGTTGGCAGAAAGAGCACGCCTCCCTTCCAGGCGAGAAGAAAGAATTGTCCTCCTACGGTCCTGCTAAGGGTTCCACCTCGGCTCGTACGTCCCAGTCCGGTCTCCCAACTGATGGCCTCGAATCACTGCTAACTGTCCCTCTTGATTCACAGCTGCTGCTGCTGCCGCCGCCGGTGATGATGATGATGACATTGATCTCTTCGGATCGGATGATGAGGAGGTTGACGAGGCCGCCGAGAAGCTCAAAGCCACTCGTCTTGCCGAGTATGCCGCCAAGAAGGCCAACAAGCCCAAGACCATTGCCAAGGTTCGTCCTGCTCATTTGATTCATCTACTTGTCTACCTAACGCCGCTTCCCCTCGTCACAGTCTTTGGTCACGCTTGATGTCAAGCCTTGGGACGACGAGACTGACATGGCTGAGCTTGAAAAATGCGTCCGATCGGTCGAGATGGATGGTTTGGTCTGGGGTTTGAGCAAACGTTAGTCATCACTTCTAACACTTCACTTCGTATCCGATACTTACCATTTCGTCTTATCACCAGTCGTCCCTGTTGGATACGGAATTCGCAAGCTCCAAATCAGTTTGGTTGTCGAGGATGAGAAGGTCTCCTTGGATGAACTGCAAGAAACAATTGCCGAGTTCGAGGACTATATCCAGTCCTCCGACGTTCAAGCCATGCAGAAACTCTAAATGTTTTGTTGATTCTTGCGCACTGTAAATTGGTTTATGGCCACTCAATATAGTAACACTACAATGACATGAGTGAATTGAATTTTTGACGCCGGTGGAAGTCAAAACAACCTCACGCGAGTCAGGTGAGGCTGGCTGGATGAATTGCAGTCTATCACAACGCGTGACGCGAGAATCACAGCCATGATGAAAACCGTAAAAACAGGGGTGGTAAGCTGTCGAGAGCCCGCCTACATGAGCACGCAAAGTACCCGCCTCGCCAACGAGTTTTTCGACGTTGAAGTGTCAGCACAGTAGCAAGCGAGCCAACAAAACTTCCCTGCTCTGGCAGACCGTCTTCCAGCTGATCTTAAAACTTTACAAAGCGTCATCCCGAAGATAAACACAAGTACGGATCCCCATTGTCCGAGTTGTGATTACCTGCTCTTTTACCACTCTCAAGAATTATGGGACTGGCGCCATGATTGAATTCTGCTGTGTTAAATTTACAGCGAGCATGCAACAATAGATGCAGCATGGCAACATCATGGAGCGATTGTCAGAGTAGGGAATGGGCTTTACATCAGTGCTGTAGTCAAGTGATCTTCATAATACGCGTACTAGTTTCTACTAGATTATAAGTCGTTGGTAGTCGTCAGTGATAAGAACAAGGGCAAAATAATGGAAACAACGAGGAGAGTAGATCATTAAAGCGCGCAGCGCAGCAAGGTGTTTGTCGAATTCAAGGGGAGACTGGCGATTTTGTCAAACGGGAGCTTATCAAGAGCGTTTGAGGGCTGCACCGCTGTTGGCCATTTGGACTGTAGAAAATCTAAGAAGTGGGATGATTGGTCAGTGCATGGAGGTGACCATATCTCAGATCTGGTTTCAAGCTCTTACCTGCGCAAGTCGCGTTCGTTAGTCTTGGCCTGTCCTCCTAAGGATCGTCGCAACTGTTGGGAATGCTCGGCGCGTTGGATGAAGCTCATTCTGTTACTGTAATGAGAGCCAGCGGAAGATTGACGGGTCAGCTGAACGGTCTGGGG
The DNA here is from genome assembly GCA_001624995.1 of Puccinia horiana. Lineage (NCBI taxonomy): Eukaryota > Fungi > Basidiomycota > Pucciniomycetes > Pucciniales > Pucciniaceae > Puccinia > Puccinia horiana. The sequence goes on along the minus strand of LWDY01000028.1, from coordinate 673,012 downwards.
CACTGGTTTGATTTGGCGAGATCGATACTTCTTGAGTACGGCGCGGATGGCGAATTTGATGAGATCTAAAAGACATGCACAGTGCCACCTGGTGAGCATACTTTTGGGTGTTGCAAAGAGATAGCATTCGGTCCTCCAAACTTACCCATCGGCAAAAACCAGATCAAGTTCCAAACCCATGCGACAGCCACCCAGGACACTGGGATAGCCTGGACGGCCGAGAGTTTCATGGTTCCAAAGACGGCCAACAACGATGCAATGGTTTGGGCGATGCAGAAAGCGCCCATCAACGCCAGAGAAGGTCGCTCCATGAAAAACCAGCTGTGAGATCGGGTGATGAAAATCAAGGCTTGCGAGATGATGGCAACTTGGAGATAGATGACCATGTGCAGCTGGGGGTCATTCGCATCCTTCAAGGGCCACAGGCCGAAGTTGTCCTCGAAGAATGTAGTGTTAACAATAACCACAAACAGGAGGATGGTGGACAAAGCCAGGTGGAGACCATATGCGACGGCGTAGGTGACTACATGATGTCCCAGGCTTTATTAATGGCAACAAGTAAATAACTGTGAATTGCAAAAGCACTTACAGATCTCAGCCAGGTCCCAGTGATCAGGATCGCTGTTAGGCAAGACACGATCGAGCGAAATGGTCATGACGGTTCCATCGTTCAAAATAGCAATAACCAAGACCATGAAGGGGGGGAAATCGAAGGTCATGATGGCGAATCCAACAACGATACGGATGGTGACAGCACATGCGTAGATCGAGTAGTTCCTCATTCTTTGGAATACGATTCGAGATTGGCGGATAGCATGTACAATCGTGGAAAGACCAGGCTCGGTGAGGACGATGTCGGCGGCACCTCGGGCAGCATCAGTCGCGCCCTCAACAGCGATCCCGACATTGGCACGGGCAAGCTAAGCATATTAAAACGATTAGTAAGTATTAGTACGACCCATCTTGGATGAGGGAATTCAAGGCGAAGCTTACTGCAGGGGCATCATTGGCACCGTCTCCAGCTATGGAAGCGAGGCAAATCGGAGGCGGTGTGTTCAGTTCATGTCATTAAGCATTCAGGATCTAAAGCGCTTACTCATGGCAACCATATGGCCTAAACTTTGCAGTTTCTTGACGATTTCATACTTGTGTTCGGGGTACACTCCGGCAAATCCATCAGCATCTGTTTCGGAAGATACTCTGTCAGTCATCATACTTTGATGAGGGTGTGTTTGGGGTGCTTGGTACTCACCGAGAATCATTGTGTCCACTGAGCTAAAGTTGCTTCCAGGTGGTGGACCCTCTTTGAGAACTTTGGAGGCAAACATATTGTCGCCCAGGCCGAGTCGTCGTCCGGTTTCTTTTGCAATAGCAAGCCGGTCGCCAGTCACCATCTTAACTTTCAGTCCCAAGCTTACTGTATCATCAATCGTCTGTTTTGTGTCGTCTCGGGGCGGGTCAAAGATCGATAGGAGACCAATCAATTGGAATCCGCTTCCAGGTCCTTCGGCGTTTCCACTGGGAACATCTTCGTAAGCAACGGCCAGGGCACGCAGTCCTCGACGGGCGAATTCTTCTACATCAGTTTCTAGCTGGCGTTCAACATCATCGGTTTTGTTGGAATTGCAGAGCTCCATGATCTTTCCGGTCATTCCCTTGGTAGCTCGGCGCATTTCTCCGGTGGCAATGTCGATGTAAGTTATCTCAGTGCGTTTGGAAACCGGGTCGAAAGGCTTGAACTCGAGAAGTTTTATTCCTCGACGGGCTACATCAGCTCCAACAGTACCGACTACGCAAGCATCGATGGCATCTTGATTCTCAATCCGGGAAGCGTAGGAAGCCAAAACACAGACATCTCCTGGTCCAACATCCGAGCAGGTTTTGATGGTCGATTTGTCGATCGTCAACTTGTTAGTGGTCGTCTTGTCGGAGCACAAGATCGTGACACCCGCGAGTTCTTCGATGGCAGTGATACGGGTGACAATGGCCTTGTACTTGGCCAATTGTTGGGCGCCGACGGCGAGGGTGACGGATAAGACGGTGGGCATAGCAATCGTGATACCGCCGATGAGCAGCACAAGGATGTTGTCCAAACCACGACGGTAAGAGAAGCGGAACACTCCATAAAGGACAATGAGCTCTGCAGTATGCAACAGAATCAAAAATCAGAGTTCTACTTTCCTTCACAGAAAGGGACTGTGTCACTTACCAACAGCAATGGCGATACCGGTCGATACAAGACAAAACCCTCCAATCTGTGCCAAACATCAAATTAGCCATCCACTCATCTTGCAAGGCCGAAAATATCTTTCAAATTACCTTGGCCAAGACAGCTTGCATGTGTCCAGTCGAGTCATTTTCTGCTCCGACCAGGGTGGCTGCTCGTCCGAAAAACGTGTTGACACCGGTAGCACTCACGATGCCTCCAGCTTCACCCTGCTTGCAGATGGATCCCGAGAAACATTAGTCGCCGACCGATTTTGAGATTGGAAGGGATTCACCGGTCAAGGCGGCCTGGTCGATGCTGACATTCACTGCGTCATACAGACGACAATCTCCAGGTACCACATCACCAATCTAGAGCAAGAAAGTAATGCATATTTTTAAATTTTTAAATCAACTGATCGATGGGTTTGAGAGACCAATATGAACTTACCTTGAAAGCAACGATATCACCTGGTACCAGGTCAGCGGAGTCGATTTCCGACCACTGTCCGTTGCGGCGCGCTTTAGCTTTTGGGGCAAGGGAATCCATAAGTGCCTTGACTGCGTTTCCGGCGGACCTCTCTTCGTAGTAGCCGATACCAGAGTTCTGTGAGCGAGCAAAGGGTTTCTATGAGACTTTTATTGATTGGCACTAAGCAAGAGACAAGGGCTTACAATAAGAATCAGCGCCATTATACCAACGAAATCCTAGGCAAGGGCGGTTTTCGTCAACTTTATCATTCTCAAAAAGAAACGTTGGGGACACTTTGAAAAAGTTACCAACCTGCCAGTCCGGGGGACGATTTTCTCCGTTAGAGAGTGCAATAGAGACTACTGCCGCGCCTTCCATGACCCATGAGAGCGGACTGATGGAGCAGTAGCAGGTTTATAAGCTCGCCCAGTCATCACCAAGTAGAGGATTAATATTACTGTACTTACTTCCACATAAAACTTAGAAACTGAAAAAAAGGATTGACAGATTTCTCCTCCAATCGGTTGGGACCGAATATGGCGCGTCGCCTTTCGACTTCAGCGGTATCTAAACCCTGTTCGCTTGTTCTGAGAGAAGGAAAAGCTCCGGGTAAGATGTGGGCGTACCTTGCGGATAGCTGTTTATCATCAGAAATTGACTTACTGTAATAACACCCAAACATCTTCGACTTCAACCTGTTCAAGGTCGACCTTCTCGCGATCGTAAAGGTCCTCAGCATTGAGCTGGATGGTACTCATGTCAACTAAACATCTTGTCGCAGCTTTCTCTTCTTCGAAGGTTTTATCAAAGTTCCGGACAACTTTCGGGTCCGATTCTGCGGTCGTCATTTCGGTTTTCAATCGACTTAAATCAAAAGGAGGACTTGCGCTTTTTCTTAGGAAAGTTGAAGATGTCGGCAGTTAGACCTAAGCAAGCTAGACTTAGCGCTCAACGCTATACGGGCAGCGTGCGGGTGGACGAGGAGGTTCCCTGTGGTTCGGCAAAGCTGGACGGTGTCGGTCCGATCGAGACGCCGCCGAGCGAGTACTTCTTACTGGATGAAACAACGCCAGACAGAAGGGGAGACTTGCTCGAGGGTTTTGGAAGTCTCAACTCAAAAATCCACAGGATTAGTGAGAGCAAACGGTGAGGGATGTGGATTGGAATCATGAAGGCTTGCACCTGAATGTTTATATCCTTCCACCACATTCACTCGAGAAACTTGCGGGCGGTGGCCTGCTGTTGAGTTGGTACTGGGGACCGGTGCATCCTCTCGCCAAGAAAGAAATAGACTACATATGATCCGTCGACCGGTGATCAACTGGCAGGCTGATCATCAGTGTATTAGCATCCCTCTTGTTTTACTAATATTTATTTATTTATTTCAATATTTACCGAGCGAACGGATCCGTGAATCCGACCGATCAATCGAACACGTTGGATGACTCGCCCGCCCGTGGAGAACGGGGTGAAACCACGTCGGCCGCCGGAATGGTTGAGACCACGGAAGAGTTCAGCTTCCGTCGGATACACCACGGGGGACCCACAGCGGCTCGCCCCTCAATGCCGTCCGGGGTAGGGCGGTGTCCGGGGTTCGGGACGGGATTTTTCGCTATCCCGTTCGCTACCCAAAAAAAGGTTAGCTCGGTCACAGAAATGGACCTTCTGTCAATCTATCTGGCCATGCAGATGCTCTATTCATATGTAAAATTGTTGAAACTGGATAGTTTGATTGATTCCCAAAAAAAAAAAAAATACAGGAAACATTTGAAAAAGAAGAAGGAAAGAATTTGAGACAAAAGATGAGGAATTCAATCCATGAGAGATATAAGAAGAATTGGAATCAAGCAATCAAGATAGTAAGAAAAAATCAGAGAAAACTAAGGATTTAAACAAAATAATAAGGTCATTATCAAAATGAGGGAATGAGAATGAAATATTAATTGTTAATTGTGAAGTGTTGTTGAGTTGATTTTCTTCCCAGATTGGGAATGAGAACTGTGGTGATGTGTTCCAAGAAGTTTGATGAGATCAGATGAATTAGGAAGAAAAGGAATAAAAGAAATGTAGAGAGAGGGGGAGGATTATAGCAAGAAAGTGACAAGCTACAAGGTTGGTCAAGGTTGAGTGCAGGGAGAGCCACAAGGTTGATTGAGGATTGAATAAAGTGATGTACTATGTGATCAACAAGTTTGAAGATTACAGAAGAATGGAGTGTGTGAGATAGGGTTAAGATTGAGAAAAAGAAGTAATTGGATGAAGATAATGAAGTTAATTTAAATACAAACTTAGCACCAAGTCCCTTGAGTCTGACAGAAGGTAAAGCCTAGGCTCCACAGAGAAGCTTGCCCCTTAGGTCCCAACTCTTCCTCAAATATTCAGAATATTAGATTCAAAAATGGGGTTCTTTTCTTCTGATTGCCCCTACCTCACTTTTTTCAAGCATGTGTGCAACCCCTTTTTTTAACACCAATTTATGTACAACTTAAAGTGCTGAAATGTCCGAGCCTAACAAAGCCTCTCTGTGGAGAGCCCGGCAAGGGTCTCTGTCTCACAGAGAGGCTTACGACTAATACCAAAATTCTGGTGTGGATCCTGAGTGGATTATGTGCAGAAAACGGACCTTCTGCACATATTGCCTAATGACCGCCCAACTCTCCATCACCAGGTGTTGCACGCAAGATTAAACTCTAGCTCGTGATCTTGTGCTCAACTTTCCCTCCTTTGTTTTTCCTCAGCTCACCATGGGCAGTCACAATGGACCATTGAAAAGACACTGATTGGCCTCGGTCCCAAGTTAGCTTCTGGTAAATATGGGTCCCAAACTGTGGGAGTCCAAGTTCTTCTAACATTTCTTCCTGTAATCTTCTGATCATGAACATGCACTTATGATCAGGTTTTATATGTAACATTTTATGCAATGAATTAATACAAATGTTGCATGCCAAATCTGCCCAAAACGAGTAACCAAAATTAAGAGTCAAGGCACTGAAATCATGCCTGATGTCCCCCAGAGGCCACCAGTCCCATTGGTCCTGGAATATTCATCTTGATCGAGCGCGAGTTTCCTTTCAAAGTTGAATTATATCCTGTTCCCAACCATGCTGGTTAAGGGTTCTGTAGACCAGACGAGACCACATGCTAACTGAAACATCTCAGTGAGTAAGCAGGTTGATCTTTGGTGAGCAGGTTGATCCTGCTCACCAGGACATCTCCGTGAGCAGGTTGATCCTGCTCACCAAGACATTGAGATGGGTCTCTCCATTGCCCATCACAAAGATATGGATATAATACTATATCACATATTTATGTGTGTGGAGAGGGGTGTAGCTGAAACACTGCATACAGTTGATACAGGCCTTAACAGCGGTAACAGCTGGTTAGGTAACTATTCAAAAGATGGATGGAAGGCCTCACCCAGCTGGCTCTCTGATTTGGATGGGGAATGCCAAATTTTCCAGTTTTGATACCAAGGAAGTAGGGATCAAGAGCTTCAAAATGGTCTAAGGGGCAGGGAAAATGAGTGATGGGAATATTGAGGTAAAGTGGACTGAAGTTGTGTACCACCAAGAATGGCAAAAAACCACCTCAGGATCCAAGCCAAAATACATGTATTAGTCACAAGTCCCTCCCTGCGGTTGGCGCTGTGCAATGTGAGGTCACTCATATGCCAGCACCAGCCGCTCACAGCAGGGAGATAGGACTTGTTGTTAAGTTCGTGAAATGTCCTGATTTTTAAAGCCACAGTGGAAGTCCCTCTGGGGTGGCTTTGACTCCCTTCAGGGAATTGATGTTGAGTGTGGCTCAATCAGACAGCCCTGTTTATTTATGCTACAGATAACTTGTAGTAACAATAATGTAATGTTTTTTTGGAAAGTTACTGTTCCAGTTATCTGTAATGTCTTTTAGTTACATTACAAAAAATATTATGAGTTTCTTTTTCCTTAATTTATGTTATCCTCCCCCATCTTTTTGCATTTTTTGATCACATTATGTTAACCTCCCCTGTCATTTTAATTTCTTTGATCACATTACAATATTGAGATTTTTGATAAATAACAATCAGAAAACACTTCTGGTTTATGCTGTGGTTGAGCTCAGAAATTGATTCATTTTGATATGTTGTCTGAGTTTTTCCAAGTGGTTTTAGCCTACACTTATCTGTAGCACTACAAACATTTGTTTTAGCACTACATACATTTGTCTGTAGCACTTCACAAATTTGCCTGTAGCACTACAGAGATTTGCCTGTATCACTAAGGACATTTTCCTGTAGGATTATTGAATGGCAATGGCATATTGCAGCTGCCCAGCGGGCCATTTGGCTGTCACAGTAGAGTGTTGTGAGACCGTTGTTGCAACATTCTGCAGCAGGATGTTCAGACAGCCAAATGTCCATAGTGCTTGAGAATACCAGAGAACACATGGTGAGCTTTGAGGAGCTACTGTGATGGGATGACCATTAAGGGAAGACTTATGCACCTGAGAATACCAGAGAATGTGTGGGGAGCTTTGAGCAGCTACAACAGCTGCGGATGGAATTCCTCTGTACTGCCCTGCCCACAAAAAAATTCTGCATACGGGGCCTAAGCCCAGGCGCATATTCATGCATACATATTTTATATTACATTTTTGGACTTGCACGGATGTGTAGAGTTCAAAAATAAGAGGGCTAAGGATTTAGTCCATCAGTTTTTTTTTAGTTTTGACAGTCACCATTTTGGACAAGGCTCTTGAAAGCCATACTTAACCCCATAAATATGTGTTTATGGGGTTATAATTTAAGGTTTTATGTGCCCTAACCATTCCTTGACCTTCTAGGTGGTCATATTTGGACTCAAATCAAACTTCAAACTCAATATTCAAGCAGAATTGAGGGTTTTTTTAACCAGTTTTTACCCTCAAAATCCATTTTTTTCTCAATTTTGGCCCCAACATTTCAGACAGGACCAAAACAAGGCTGGTTTTGCCATCGGCAACTGTATGATGGGATGAACGACAAGAAACAAGAGAAAGGGAAGACTTATGCACATACAGGGTGCTGAATGAACAGACAAAAGAGGATGAGTTTGATTTTAAAGTGAGCAGAAAATGAGAAGAAACATGAAGAAAACAAGAACATAAAAAAAAAAATAAAGGAGAAATGAAAGAAATCTGACCCAAGGATACCAGAGAAAGGGTGGGTGAGTTTTGAAGAGCTACTATGATGGGATGACTACTGAGAAGCAAGAGGAAGAGAAGATTTATGCACTTTTGGGGTGCTGAATGAAGAGACAAAAGAGGATGAAGAAAAAGAAAAAAGTACAACTGAGATTGAATCTAGAAATGAGAGGAGCAAAACCTAAAGTAAGTAGATAAATCTGATTGAGTTTTTCAAAACCAAAAGTGAGTAGATAAGTCTGATTGAGTTTGTACGTACACACTTGAAACCCTAATTCATACAGTCTCAATGTCCATTAGATCCTTGTCAAGCTACCAAGTCACAGTGCTAGCAGTTTGATATTTCAACTTTTTCTGGTTTTTGAGTCCCCTGCATATTGTGAGTTCAATACTCAAAAGGCACAGACTGTTTTTCAGGTCCTTTAGCTGAACTTGAAGGTCTCAGTTATTAACAATAGAATTTTGTGGTGACTTTTGTGTACACACCCTCTGGGAGATTAGATTAAAAAATTGAGTTTGGAAGGGATTTCTAGGTGTTGGAATTCTGGACCTGTCCGCTCACAGTCTCTCTCCCTCTTTTCTTCCTGTCCAGCCAAGTGGCCACTGTTTTTCCTGTCTGACCATGTGGTCTTCCCCTGTCCTTTCCTGTCCTGTCCTGTCCTGCCCTGCCCTGTCCTGTCCTGTCACCTGTCCTATTCTGTCATGTTCTGTTGCTTAGGCTCCCTTTGGATCTTTATGAGGGGGCTCTCTAGTTGTCACTACATATGTCTGCTCCTCGTGATTTAAATTCATCATCGAGTCTGAGCATTTCTTCCCAAGAACTGCCCTTGGTTCTTTGCTCCTTGGTCCTGTTCCCTCATCATCAAGAACAGTCCCCTCTCACCGCATTATCTCATTGAGCTGAAATCCCAACACTAGGGGGCTTTTTGATGATCTGAGGAAGTAATTTCCAAGAGTGTCTTTTTCCAAGTGATCAGACTCATTTGGCCAGAGTGATACTGTCATAAACTTCTTATAGTTTTTTTTTTAATTCTAAGAAATCTTTTTGTGTGCTATTACATTATCTTGAGTTACCTTAACAAAAGAAAATATGGTATCTGTGGGTCCGAGAAAAATTAAGACATAGAAGTTACATTTCTTGATTCAGATTTTATAAAATATTTAAAGTGAAGTCAAAAGTGGTAATAAATAACTCAATAAATTATGTTGCCAAAAAGACACTAGATATTGTAGTGTATACATGGGGGCTTCGAAAAACAACTCCCACGACCGGGTCAACATTGATTTTGGGAGTCGTTGGTCGAATTCCCGCTGTGGGCCTGGGAGTCGTCCTCCAAATCCCAAAAAATATATAAAATATAAAAAAATAAAAAATAAACGGGAGTCGTTCTCCCAGATCTGCCAATAGACTGGGCGGATTTGGGAGTTGCCCTCATTGACCGGAAGGAAACCCTTCCGGTCAATGAGGCACAACAACCTCATTGACCGGATGGAAATCCTTCCAGTCAATGAGGCACAACAACCTCATTGACCGGAAGGAAAACCTTCTGGTCGACAAGGTACAACAGCCTCATTGACCGGAAGGATTTCCTTCTGGTCAGTGAGGTACAACTCCTCATTGACCGGAAGGAAATCCTTCCTGTCAATGAGGCTGTTGTACCTCGTCGACCGGAAGGATTTCCTTCCGATCAATGAGGTACAACTCCTCATTGACTGGGAGGAAATCCTTCCGGTCAATGAGGCTGTTGTACCTCGTCGACCGCAAGGTTTTCCTTTTGATTGATGAGGTAAACCTCCTCATTCACCAGGAGGATTTCCTTCCGGTCAATGAGGCTGTTGTACCTCATTGACCGGAAGGTTTTCCTTCCGGTCAATGAGGAATTGTACCTCATTGACTGGAAGGAAAACCTTCCAATCGATGAGGTACAACAGTCTCATTGAATGGAAGGAAATCCTTCCGGTCAATCAGGGTGACTCAGTCTATTGGTGGATTTGAGACAACACTCCCGTTTTTTTTATTTTTTGGGATTCGGAGGACGACTCCCAGGCCCGCGGCTGGAATTTGACCAACGTCGACCCGGTGGTGGGAGTTGTTGGTCGAAAAACTGGGAGTCATTTTTTGAAGCCCCTATACATAACCTGCCAGTTTTAAATCAGAGGTGTTGGTTCTAGTGAGGTCAGCACTGCAAAAAAATCTGCTTCAACCAGCAGTTGACATGCAGCTTACTCTGATTTTACTCACGTCTTATTCAAACTTTAATTGAGATGCACAGTGACTGTGCATCATGCACAGTGACTGTGCACCAAAGTAACTTTTGATTAAAGTTTGAGTAAAACCAGATTAAGACCAGAGTAAAATCAAAGCTACTGCATGTCAACTGCTGGCAGTTGAAGCAGATTTTTCTGCAGCGCAGGAGCAAGTTTCAGTAAGGAGTCACAGAAATGATTGTCCTCAGATCTTTATAATGCACTAATCAGACATAACAGCTTGTGGTGATGATACTTATGTACTATGCATATATACTCTTAGACAACATGCATTTACAAGGGGGTTTCAAAATCTGAAGAAAAAACAAGTCACTAGGTTTACAGGCAATCCATTTTAATTTAAGATTGTACCGATCCCCTCAAACACATGGGCCATGTTTTTGCAGGACCCCTCACATGGGAAAACAATGGGATAGTGTCTTCCAGTTGGAATTTATGGGCAAGTCTGTAAAAATGCATGTTGCTTGCAGCTGTATTGCTCAAAAGCAGGTGGAAAACCCAGATATTACACCCTTCCATGTGAAAAGATTGATAAAAAAATTGATCCCAGAACAATATGTGGATCCCAAGTGGGCTTCATGGAACTGTAAGCTGGCCACATAGACATGAAAGTGGTGCCGGCACCCCGCCATGGGCACCAAATTTAAGATGAAGAAAAAGTGTAAAACCAAGACCAATCCAGACTGATAATTTTCCACCGAAAGGTCTGAAAAGAAATGAATTTCCAAAAAAAGGTGCTACCAGCTGGATTTTACCAAAGGGTAGCTGTAAGACATAAGAGTTTGTCATTCTCTCTGTGGGGTCTTGTGAGAATGATGAGAGTCTCACAGGAACAGAACAAGAAGATGGTACATTCTCAGATAATGAAGGAGAATAGCCAATGGTTTTTGATTCATTTAATCAAGGCAGAACAAGTAAACTCACTGAAAGTGTTGGTGCTTTTGATTTTTTCATTTTTTTGTTTTCTCAATCTGTTCTCTTCTTTTAAACTTCAACCTCAGGCTTGACACCTTATACTTCTCCTCTCCTGACCTCCCTGGCTGACCACTCACCACATCATTTGTCACAAAGCTATCTCACTTCCCACAGATAGAATACATCTGTTCCAAAGTGATAAAGGAAGACCAAAGCAAGGGAATGAGTTGTTTGATGAATTGAGATGGACTATTGCAAATGAGGTGAAAGCAAACGAATAATAGTGTCATAAACCAAAATAGATGTGCACTACGGGAATTGAACCTGTGACCCAAAATTCATGATCAATGCTTTAACCACTAAGCTAACTGCGCTGATGCTTGCTTGCTGGGCTCATTTCATCTAGACATTATCCGCTGTTATGCCTGTATTTCCTGGGATGATAAGTCTTATTTACATTGCTTATCACTATATCAGGGTCAAGTCTTACAAAGAGTGGGTGTCAGACTGCTTAGAATAGAATGTAATATAACAAATAGTTGAAATAGATAGTGGAGAGACATTGAGATTAAATAAGATTTGGATGAGATTGAGCTTGGATGATTTGATGATGTAATCTATTTAAGATTTGAAATTGGATTTGATAAAAGCAGTTTTATAAGGGAAAAAGTGATCAAGTTAGTTTGGAGGAAGTCTGAGGTTTGAGACTGGAGGAGCCATGGAGAGTAGGGATTCCAACACTATTTATGTATGAGAAGACAACAGAAGATAAGTAGCACTGAGACTCAGAGAGCTGATAAGCCATACTAATCAGGGGTCATAATTACAAGATTTTTGGTCAGTCATACAAATCAATAGATGTTAGTAAACTATAAGGTGAATGATTTTTTACTGTTGGGAATAATTTAGAAAAGGGAATGAGAAGAAATAGAAAAAAGATATTCAACAATTTTTGTGGTTCAGCATGTTGTAGCTTTACTCTTCTCTTCTTCAGACTGCCAGAAGGGTTGTGTAATGTTGTTAAAGGGGACCAGCAGCAATGAAGCTAAGAAACCTTTTGAGACTTATGAGGATTGACTTGACAAAAAAATCTGTTCCAGTTTTCAGTGATGTCAGACCTATGCTATTTACAAGGTAACCTGTGACCTATGCTATTTACAAGGTAACCTGTGGTGCTACTAGTAATTTGAAGCTTTAGGGAACTACACTGAGGCCTACTCAGGCTTCCTGAAACTCTAGGGCCAGGGAAATCTTGAGGATTAATGTCTTGGTTGAACCGGTAGTTATGTATGAGCTTGAACTTGTCCTGCATGAAAATGTTTGGAGGTCTGTCCAATTTTTCTTCGAGGGGGATTTCCCGGGGGACAAGAAGCCGGCACCAATATCGGGGCTCCCGAAGCTAATCCACTGAAAGCCATCTCCCTCTGCAACAAGGAAGTCTTTCGGTCACGAGCACACCAACGATGGCGCTTGCCCGATCCCATCCAGTAAGTATTCAATCGATTCAAGAAACATAATCACAATAAAACAAACACTGACTGATCCTCCTTATTTTTAGGTCAAGTTAAGCGGAGACGTTAACAGAATCCTCTTCGTCAAAAACTTGAACTACAAAACCAAGGGGGAGGTAAGACCATCTGTTCTTTTCAAAGACTCTAATCGAGCCCATCGAACCTGTCAATACAAAAAAAGAGAACTCATCTTATTGTTTTTGTTGGCTTCTTTTTGGTGGAAATCAGGACTTGTACGATTTGTTTGGAAAGTATGGAGCGATTCGTCAGATCCGGATAGGAACTGATCCCAAGACTCGAGGGACTGCCTTTGTGGTTTACGAAGACATCCTTGATGTATGTCTGCTCTGTTTCCATCTTGTTCCCGTTTTCCCAGCTCATTTTTTTGGGGGTTTTCTGTTCAGGCTAAAAATGCGTTCGATCATCTGAATGGATTCCATCTCCAGGAGAGATATCTTGTCGGTCAGTCATCCCATACCCTTAGATACCCCTAGCCAATCAACCAATCAATTCATTTGATTCATTTCTATCGTTCGCTTCTCGACTCACTGAACCACTTTCTACCGTCATATGTAGTATTATATCATCAATTCCTGAGACAGGCCGCCAAAGCGGATCTTGCGAAACGAGAGGCAGAACTAACGGCACTCAAGAAGGCACACAATATTTCAGATGAGAAGGACTCTTGAATCGACCCTCAAATCCTTTCCCAATCCTCATCAATCAAACAGATAAATTTAGCATATAACTAAAGGAATAGGCTCGGGGAGGGGATATCATGTATATAAATATCTGAAAACAGAAGAAATCAAGGCGAGAGCAGGAGGTGGCTTGGAAAAGAGACTATCACTTCATCAATCATTTGTTGTCCCACTCGGACCTTTCTAGAATTCCCCGGCAAGCTGTCAATGTACCAACAATCTTTCCGTTTCATCAACCGATCTGCAGACATACACCGGGTCCAGCCTCTAACTGAGAGTCCGGACGAGTACATGTAGCCTGTTTAGTTTCCTTCGATGCTTTTATCGCTCCTCATCAGACTTTCCCAGTGAGTTAGGAAAACAGTCTTAAGAACTGGAAGAGTTCCGTGAACTGTACATCTGAGCTGAACAGAAACTCGAGTGTAACGTGATGCATCCCGAGGGACGCAAAATCCAAAGAGAGGGCCCTGAGAGCCGCGATGAGATCAACATCCCCCACTGACGAAACCTCATCCACCAGACAAACAAATCGAAAATGGAGTCTTAGGAGTTCGAACAACAGTACTCTAGAGCTCGCAGAAAAGATGCCTGATCGTTTTTTTCTTTGCTTTGCTTGATCGAGTTCCTCCCATTGACTTAAATCTACATGCCATCTCTTGAAAGAACAAAAAAGTAATAATCAAGTTCAAGCGATGAAGAGACAAACACGATGTGTGTCAAGAATCAAATAAACAACGAGAAAAGGCTAGAAATGTATGATATATGTGAATGTGTTGGAAATCCTTCAACATTTTGTCCTTGCGTGTAGATGGTAAACAGCTTCGCGAATAGCGAAAAAAGTGATACCCATCGAGCCGTCGATGATAAGCTGACCTTTGGAAGACTTCCTGACGGAGACTGTACCGCCGACAAGGTCCTTGAAGGCGGAATGCTGATCGGTGGGTTGGTGGGAGGAAGCTGAGATAAACTTTTGCTTGGAGTTGTATTCAGTCAAACATTTCGAGACGGGCACGGGCCCGCAAACCAAAACGCCTTCGGCAACAAACTCGGCTGGGATCTCGTTAGAGATCAAGTATGACTTCAACCCTGCCAGACGTAAGTCGCCAATGAAAATTGCCGAGCCTGAGGCAATCGACGCTAAGGGCTCCAACCGTCTAACTTCCTTCGCGTCAGATGATCCATCCTTCTCATTTGTCGGCTTGACCACCGACAATCGTCGCATCTTTCTCGGTGGCTCTCGTCCCCCAGTATTTCTTTCTAACGTCGGAATCGAGGACTCGTTGGAAACCTCCAACTTGCCACTGATGTAGGCCACATCGAACCCTTCAACCTGTCACAGAGATCCAATCCAATTACGAATACACAAATCAATCAGTAATTTATCTCAAAACCAAATCCTTCAAAATCCTTACCTCAGAAAATCGTAGAGAGCTCATGATACTATCACCCAGCCTAACACTAAAGCTTTTGGTGTCATGACCAAATGTGCCTTGTTCACCCACTTGGGGGGAAAAGACTTGATTGGTGAACGACGGTAAACCAACCACAGAGTTAGCGAAATCATCGTTGGAAGTAGTACTCCCGTTGATCAAAACCTGTTTTATTCAATCATTGGACGCATCATGGTCAGGTAGGAAGTTTAAAGAAAGTCGGTTGAGGTGATTGGAAAACCCAAGACTTACTACCGTCTTGGGGTTAATTTGTGGTATGATCGTCTTCAAAGCTCGCCCATCTGCTTTGCCTTCCAGATCGATCGCCAAAACATTACACTTGACTTGAATGGTTACGGTATTGGCTACAAACTTCGACGGCAGATCAACTGGTATCTGGTTTTGACGTGACCGAAAAAGTGCCCAGTAAATATCATCAGGTTTTATCATTCAGCATGCGTCGAATCTCAGGTCTTACCAAGCCTATCAAGTCATCTTTCGTGCCCTTCCGACCACCACTTTCGGCGCGTTGAATTGCTTCGTCAACCGCGTCACCTCTTTTCAACCAGCCATCGACATCGACCACCTCTCCATAGCCATCAACCTTCCGTTGGCGCTCAACAACAGGGAACATGCGGTAGGTCTGTGTTCGACCGCCCGAGAATCGGGTGGCCGAGCCACCTTTAACATAGATGTCGAACGCCATTGGCTCTTTCTCATCCACAAATTCATCCCAGCTTGGCCCGGCTCCAGTCAGCGTCCTGGCGACCGCGATAGCATCCGTTTCTGATTCCGAATCCGAGCCCGATTCGTCAGATTCTTCATCATCCATTAGCTGTCGTGAACGGGCAAGCATCGCTGCTGCTTTCGCTTTCCGTTCCTGGGCTCGACGCTCTTCTTCCAAGTACTGCTCCAGCTCTTCGCCTTCAAGGATCACTTTCCTCCGCAGCTCAACATCGATCTTCATATCAAGTTTAACAACCTGTGGTAATTCACTCTCAGGAGTTGACATGAGATCCTCTCGCTGTTGTCTGGCGATCCCAGCCGCGTTTAAAGCGATTTGATCGAGTAACCGATGCGCTTGAGTGTCTGAGTTTGTAATTTGTGTTGAGGAAAGCGACGTCAAAATGATTAAATTTCCTTCAACAGCAGCTAGCCTAGTAAACATCGCCCTTGAAAATCCATACTCCATAGATAGGGGAACAGCTAGTATCACTTTTGGTTGACGGATAGGAAGTTCGGCATCGAGTGCCTCGACCGAGTTAAAAAACCGGATGTGTCGCAGTCGTAATGGCCCTTGATCATTTTGGTCTCTCCCACCACGTTTATTTTGATCGAACGATGAACGAGCGAGGGCTGGTGACATCCACTCTGTAAGGGAACGAATAAAAGTGACCACGTCCTTTCCTGTTTGGGAAACGAGGCACAAGGGAAACGATTCCAGGCGTGATTGAGTCCAATGGCTATCGAGAATTAAGAGCAGCTCAATCAATCTTGCCGAAGGATCTGTCGGAATTAAGACCGTCCGTGACGACCGTAAGGTTTGGGTGATCGAATCTGGTTGGTGTGAGGTGATGGCCACAGTTTGGCAAAATTGTAAAAGATAGGGTTTCAGCAAGGTTGAGGTAATAAAAACAACAACAGGGTCAAGCAGAGTTGTGAACTGAAACACAGCCAGTTTGTGAAAACAGAACACGTAAATAAACATGAGATAAGCAAGAAAAATCTGAGGTGAAAAGGTGGATAACTGACCCAGTAGTACCCGATCCCTATCCTTTTTTCTGATACTTTTTATCAGACTTCTTTCGGTTCCTACTAGCATGACCATAGGTCGACTCATACCAAGTCCGATTCTCATACTGCCGTCACCGGTGGCTTGAACCAAGGCTGCACTGTCCAGATGAGACTCCCTGACGTGATTGAAGATCGGAGCATAGATCAGGGTCGAGGATGATGCCGAGCTGACCGTATGAAGTGGGGACCGCAGTGACCAGATGGTCCCACCGATGGTATGTCCAGACTTGTGAGCAGTCAAAGTCAACGGGCGTAATTTGCCTGCCAACACAATGAAAATCATCAAAATTAGCCCACTCATATTGGATCCACGTGATGAGGATTAGCCCCAGGTAGAAGTCAAAATGATTTCGGCTGACCCCCCAAATGAATTGGTTGAGAATACCGGACGGCGATCACGCTGTCAAAAGCATCCCTAAGTTCTTTGAAGGAGACTTTCCAAATCTGATCAGAGCCACTTGAATTTGATTCTTTGAGCGTGTTTGATTTCGAGAAAGTGTCAGGGTCGACTGGGATGTTCTGCATGGGCTGATCAGAGACCTGAAGGGGAGGATTTTCGGACTGGGAGATATTTTCGAGGCCGTTTGATTCCTCCAAGGCGCGTTGAGCGATCCATTCTTCAGCGGCCCAACGGCCCATCTCCTTGGTGGGTAGGGTAGCATAGATCGGACATCGTAGGCCCAACCTCGATCGCAGGAGGGGGACGAGACCGAGTGAGCTGAGGAGAGGATGCGAGAGAAGGACCAAGTCAAGTGTGGGTGTGAGCTCGGTTAGTTTGTTGAGATACCGATCGATCTCGCCAACCGTTGGTCGGTCTGGACAGCCACAGTCTAGAAGAATTCGTCCCTCGTCGATCTCTAGGAGATATGAGAGTATCCCGGTTGAGTCGTGAGCCCCAATCAGGGGAGTAAGCTTGATAGCCATCGATCGATCGTGATTCTTTCTTCTGCTGATGGTCAACAGTCGAATAAACCTAGTCAGACGGGGGAATACAAGGGGTCACGGGGAGATCCTTCGGGGATCTCGGGAGAAAAAAAACGGAGCGCGGCAAACAAATTTACACATCAGCCCAAAAAATAGCCCAATTTGACAGGTGGGGTACCATATTCAAGGATGACTGAGTGGACTATTGAATCCAATTTGAAAGGTTGGTTTCTCCTGCTTTTCTGTGGATGGGAATTTTTTAGGGGTGGTATTATCTGCACCACATTATCTCAATTCTGCCAAAATAATTGGCTAGGCAAGAGATTCCTCTCAAAAAAGTGTGGTCAAGTAAAAAATTGAAATTAGCTAGGGATGAACATCACATACCAGTTTACCAACCAATACACTCCTCAAATTATCCATTATAAGTCTCAATTGATAAATATATTTTGATTGAATTGTGTTGAAACTTGTAATTTCTACAGATGAAATCAAGAAAAAGGAAGGGAGATTAGAGAAAAGAAAAAACATTAAGTTGAGGGATGTGAGATGTGATTATTCTAACAGGATAGGCTCAGACCATTCACATTTGTGCGGTCCAATTTAAGGCTAAGGAGACCTTGGGTTAGGGGGCCGGTCAGGTTAGCCTAGATGGCAACCGCATTGGGGTATTAGAAATCCAGTTAGCTAGCCTGAAGAGCTGGCCCTTGAGCTGCGGTAGAGTGCCCTAACCGACCAGGTTTACGACTGTTAAATTTATTGGTCATAAAACTGAATTTGAACTTTTGGTCAACTTGACCCGGGGTTGACCAGTGTGAGAACCCTTTTGGGATGGGATGGCAGTTCTGTGAGGGGGAAATAACAGAAGATAATATTCCAGGTATGTATGAAACTATTACAACTGATACAGGTGGTTTGAAATATCTGCCCCTCTGTGTACTACACAAGAGCTAACACAACAAATTATTTATTTATTGTGGCAGACTAATGATAGAGAAAACTATGTGTAGCAGTCTCTAATCAGACTTAGATCAACGTTTATGTATGGATCTTACAGCAACACCTGTGGAAAGGATGAGTGGAAATGGTATGATTTGATGATGAGAGACAGAGTTGAGTGAAACTTGTTGATGAGAAGATATTGGAAACTATGAGTACAAATTTTGTTCCCCAAGGTATATATATATTGTAAATGCTATATACCTCAGGGAAAAAAATATCTGAGATAATATAAAGTAACTACTAGATTGAGGATTGGATGAATGGTGGATGAATGCCTCGGATGGGGAATGTTGAGAGGGGAAAGAGGCCCTCCTTTTATAGTAAAATATGAGGTATTTTTGCTGGTGTAAAGATATTTGAGGCATTTTTGCTGGTGTGAATTGAAACGTGAGTTCTGATTGGCCAGGATGTGATGGCTGAACCATGAGTTGTGATTGGTCAGAACTTGATGGCTGAATCCTACAAGCTGATTGGTCATGACATCATGGCTGAATCCTGTATCCTGATTGGCTGAAGCTACTTATGTACTTCTATTTACTATTTACTATGTACTTAGAATATGTATTATCTATTTGGAATATGATTGATGTAATTAAACTATGTGATATGATATAATATATGATTTAAATCTAACTAAATGATGATAGCCTAGTGATTCCCCAAGTAACTATGAGTTAAAGCAAGTGTATAACTAATATATGCAATAATAAACCTAAATCTATGAATATTTGAATGGAATGATTGATTATTTACCACATTTGATACTTGAAACCAATTTGGCACACCACACCAGGACCAATGTGCTTGCCACACCGGTCAAGTCGCCTTAAAATTGGCAACTTAACTGGCCCAATGTGAATGCTCTCATAGATGGCATTACCTCTAGTCACCTGGTGGCATTGGGGCAACAACCATGCATAAATTACATTTCCTTTGTTTAACCCTCTTCCACCTTCCTACCACCATGTGAGTTATCAACTCCTTCCAGAACTCCTGTCTCTCAATCTGTTTTTGATGCTCAAAATTCTACTTCTCAGAAATCTGTCTTTACAGAAAAGACAAATTGGGCTTTCTCTTCTAATCCTCACTTACCACCTGTATACATATACCAATTCCCCTCATCACTTGTAAATAATTCAAGGCTCTTTATCATGAGCTAGATAAAAATCAATTCATGATGATGAAACCATAAAACTAGATCAATTTTCTCTCCAACCTTGAAGAAAAACCTACATTTAATATAATTACAGTTACCCTGCAATGTAAGCATCCACGTTGTATGCATACCTCGGTGTAAGCATACATTTTTTGTTGACCATTTTTGGTCACCACAAATTTCTGAGTTTTTAAGCATAATGCCTAATGCATAAAAGTTTTAGGGAAAAAATGAAAATATGCTTATATGAGACAGAGAAAGTGGGCTCAAGGCAAGCATGTACATGTAAATACCATGTAAATTTACATAGAATCTTCAAAAAAAAAACACAAGACACCTCAATCATCAACCAATCAAAATATATTGAACACAAGTGCTTTGGGTTTAAAACCAGTAGCTGGTCAGAATGGGCCAGAGTGAGCTACAAAAAAAGTAAGTAGGCAAACCTGAGGCAAAGGAAAGAGTTAAAACAATGAGAGAGACTCGGAATGGAAACTTTGAGAAATCAAATGAGAAAAAGAAAATCCAGTTGAAACAAAGTGTAGAACTATATACATCTGATCACAGCCAATTAGGTTTCCAACCTTGTTGGTCTCACCACACCACAGCAGGGTGAAAATGACCCCAAACTTTTTAGTTCAACAAAATACACTTATGTATTTATGTATGTAGTGAGGAGTTGTGCGCCTACCTTCTAATGTAAGCATAATCAGCTGTTGATTTCACAATGCTTACATTGGAAGGCCCTATATTAGCATATGCTTACTTTGATATGAAGCATACCGCAATGTAAGCATAACATATCCGTTGACCATCAGTATGCTTACATTGCGGGGTCATTGTATATAGTGTTTTGGGAAATTTGTATAGAGGCATGTAGGTAGCACAAACTTATTTACACACCAGGCGAGGGTTGGGGGAACTCCCCAGAGATTGCCCTACCTGAATTTTATCCAGTTTTTGGTATGAACTCTGTCTGAAGTCAATCCCATGTGTTTGCTGAGCTAATCCTCCCAATGAGAAGAAACAGATGCCAACTAATGATGAATTAATATGTTACACAATCTCAATTTATCAATAACTTTTGTTGAATTTATTTTGAATTCTAGCTCAACTTGATCATGATATATGTAAGCTTCAATTTCTCAATAAATACATGTTACACAGTTATACTGTTCAACAAGCTGGGACTTTCACAGCTAATTACCAGTGTGTATTGGTCATGGTGTGTGAAACCAATTTTCAATTTGTCATCCTATCACACTTGTGCGCGATAGGGTGACATTGTCAAAATTCCCCCTCACCAAAACAGAGAGCACTGCAAAAAAATCTGCTTCAACTGCCAGCAGTTGACATGCAGCTTACTCTGATTTTATTCAACTCTTATTCAAACTTTACTCAGACTTTAATTGAGATGCACAGTCACTGTGCACCAAAGTAAGGTTAGATTAAAGTTTGAGTAAAACCAGAGTAAAATAAAAGCTACTGCATATCAACTGCTGGCAGTTGAAGCAGATTTTTTTGCAGTAGAGGGAACATCAAATTGAGAATTTCTAAAAAACAAAAGCAAAAACATCTTGCCACAAAATGTGTGGGAATGCAACATGATGTCCAGCTGAGCTCAGTCTCTAACACCCCCTGGCTTGACTTCACTTGAACTTTGGACTCATGGGGGTACATTTTTGTTACATTTTGTGATACAATTCACCATGGGAAATATGGGGGATGTGGCTGACTAGTGACAGCAAAATTATAAAGGGGTCCTTTGTACTTTTGCTGTCACTGGTTGTTAGATTTCTGGTGCATGCCCTAAAGAGGGCTTCTTTGTTTTCCTTCCATCTCATTCCATTTGCTTCTCAGATTTGTTAAGCCCCCTTTCCAGCTTGTATTTCATCTGTCCCTCTCTGAAATACAAACCTGACTTAGTTCTGAGCCCATATCTACTGGACATGCTCTTGAGTCCCTCCAGCTAGATGATCTAAGTTCTTGAGTATACTCTACTCTTGACCTTTCTGCTCATCCTCATCTCAGTCTCCGGCCCTTGGCCCTCAAATTCTTTCACTAGTCAGCCATATCCCCCATATTTCTCATGGTGATTGTGGCAAATTTTTTCCCTTGTTAGGGCAACTTGTTATACTTATTTGGATGAAACAGGTAAAAAATTCAATATTACAATGTATTTATAAGAACAATTGGTTTCAAACTACATCTTGGCCATGATGATTCATTGGCACATTATCATCCTTTCTGAATACCCATTTTGCATACTATTCCCATTTCAATCAATTAGTGTGTATTTTGCTTGTTGAAATTGTTTCAAATTGAAGAACAGTTTAACTCAAGTTAAAAACATGTTGTGGATCTTTTTTCTATGTAGATCCAACTGAATTCAAGTGAAATTGAAGATGAGTTCAGGATGGCTTCAGAAATAATTAGTCAAGTTTCAAGTAAGATATAGGGGAGGTGTCCATCAGAGTTCCAGAAAGAAGTTGAGGTATGGCACTCCCTGGAGAGTGCCCCCACCTCTCCCCTGGTGGTATTTGTTTTCTGTTTAAAAAAAACTGCAAACTGAAGACTGATTGCATGAGGAAAACAAATCAATGATCTCACTGGTAGATAGAGAGAGAGGAAAAAGAATAGTAGTCAGAACGGTGCAGAAAAAGGGCCCCTTTGTTGTACTCTGTTAATTTATGTTCCTTGTGACAATCTGTAGTGATGATATCTATTGGTGAGTTAACAGCACAGCTTATTTGTGTATTAGGTGTTCATCAGCCAACCACACACCAACACAGAGACTGCACAAAACAAAAGCCCTAAAGACACATTGGAGAAAAAAAAACCAGATGATCATGTACATCCGTTTACACATTTTTAACATTGTTTTTTTGCAGGAAAATATGTTAATGGTAGCCAAGATGTACAGAAGAATAACTGCTAGTGATTAGGTGAGTGAGTGTGTTTGTCAATTAAATCAAATTGAATGGAATCAAAGTGTAAGAAGTAGCTCATATATACATATGAGTAGTGTCTGAAAATAAGACCTTAGTGGAAGATTACTAAATTAATATTATTGTTATTTACAGCTGATCCCAAAAAGCTTGCGACTGGAAATTATTGTTTTTGGACTTTGCAACCTGTATGGCTTAGTGGACAAGCTCAGAGAGCCCAACCCTCGTGAATGGAGGCTGGGGAGGATGGTGTGTGCATGTTGAGGTTGGTGGATAATGCCAATGGCCATATGTTGACCCAAGGAATCAATTGGGACAGGTCCCCCCCCCCCCCCATTCCTGTAGGAAAAAGAGAAAGAAAACATAGAAGATAGCTCCTTTTGGGATATCACAACAAGGCCTCTACATATATGTATCTGCCTGTCTTTTGTACAAAAACAAAAACTAGTGAAAATGATCCCCACAGAGCTGCTACATGCTTTTAGTTTTTTTTTCTGGCTGTCCTTTTTTTTTAAAAAAAAAGGTTTCTTCAACTCTCACTTTCTGTCTTTCTTTGTACATGTTCTCTTTTTTTTTAAAAAAGAAAAATGCTGATTGGATTGGTTGAGAGAAATTAAATAAATATTTACAAGAGAAGAAGAAAAAAAATCATAAGTTTGAGAAGAAAAAAGAAAAAGAAAAAAGAAACAGACAATTAATTAATTTAAAAGAAAAAAATAAGTTAAAAAAAATGATGACAAGAGAGGAGGAAACAATGTGATTTGTTTCAGGATTATAAGAAGAAAGGTCAAGAAAAATGGAATGTATGGACGGGGTGGGGAAAGGATGTCACGAAGAGAGAAGAGCATTAGTTTCTATGTACAAGTAACTTGTATAGGGGTTGTGTCCTTGTCAATTTTTTTTTTTGGTTTATTTAGAAGTTAGATATATTCACAGAATGGACAGGTAATAAGAAGCAAAAGAATAAATGATGATGATGATGATGAACAGCTCGATGCAATCAAGAAAGTTAAAAAAAATGTGTATAAACATGATATTATATAATAGAGAACAGATCGATGACTCGAGCGTCTGGGGTGATATGGAAGACGCTTCTGTAGTCGAAAATCAAAGTGTTTTTTAGTAGACGAATGCAGATTGGAGATTGAGAGGAGTCATTGAGTTCTGGGCGGATTGCGGGTGAGCAGAGGAGGGAGCCTAAATTCAGAGCCTGAGGGAGGGCTAGAAAGGGCCGAGTGAACGGGCGAGTTATCGCGTCTGATGGGCACCACCCTGAGGGCGACCGGAGGCGGAAAGGATCCGGGACCAGGCCGGACGGGATTGGGGAGGGGCGGCAGGTAGCGGCTAGAGAATAGCGATCGAGGCGTGGGCACAGTCGGTTCTTCGGCCGAGAATGATCGCTTGGTTTGCGTGCATGAAAAGTTCGATGACTGTTGCGCAGGACAGCCCAGATGGGTTGATTTATGTTCTTGCTCCTCTGGTCTTGCTATTCTCAAAGATGGATGGCTTTCATTGGAAGGCAGACTCTCTCCACGTGAGTCCGTTGATTTATGTTCTTGCTCCTCTGGTCTTGCTATTCTCAAAGATGGATGGCTTTCATTGGAAGGCAGACTCTCTCCACGTGAGTGCCATGACGAGCGGTGCTGTGCAGATGGATGTTGACTCGAGGGAGACGCCGAACGAGGGGACGAATTCGATTCGCTAGAGGACAGCGGATTGGATGAAAAGTCATGTGCAAAACTAGCAGACTGTGATCCACGATTATCATCAATCGACGGCGGCACTCGGTTCATGGAGTAAATATTGAGGTTGGCGGGATGTTCAGATTGGCGTGGGTGATCCATTCTCATGGAGGGATTCATGTGTTGAGATTGGGCATGCTGGGACGTGACGTGCGAGTTTACACGGGATCTTGTGGCATGTGGGGAGCTCCACCGGGGGCGTGCAAGATGGTGGACGGCCAAGTGATCAGGGATAATTGTGGATTGAGGCTGAGGGTCGGTACTCGAACGGCGCGGCACTTGAGGAGCGGCAGGATGATCATAGCTGGTAGCATCTGGGGCGCGTCGGGGTAACCACTTGCGAGGATAGGGAGAACCAGGGGTGCTTGGGTTATTTCCTCGAGAGCCGGAAGGACTTCGGAGTTGCAGTTCAGACCTGTGGGCTCGATCGGAGCCGGTTGCTTCCTGCGGAGATGAGGGTCCAGTTGCCAGCTGAGATCGACGAAGCAATCCATCTGGGATGCTGTTAGGCCCAGGGACAGTCGGTTGGAAGGGCGGCAGTAAGGGCGCTGAGGAGAGGGCTGATGATGATGCGTCGGTTGAGCTGAGCGGATAGGGATGTGATGAGGATGATGCATGGCCAATTCCCCGAACAAGCAACAAGAGAGAAACAATTCATCAGCAATCCACTATACCACCATTATGTTCAAATACTCCCCCCTGCACCAGCTAGGCAATCGAGATTTCCACGCCTGGAGGGGCTTAAATACATGGCCAGCCGCGTGGAAGAGATGACATCACCGATTAGGCAATTTTGGTCATGTGCTAGATATCGAGCAGCACGGTGCAGATCTTTCCCTGGCTCGACGGAGAGCCTGGTCATGCAGGCCTCTGAGCCGAAATACCCGGATGCACCCAAAGTTGAAAGATGACGGGAATCGGGTTTGCTTGGATAGAATTGTTCTTGGTCGAAAATAGCGAGTGGTTGAATATTTTAAACGCCACTGGAGGCTCTTTCCGATGTATTTAACATTCCACGGCAGGGTGAAAGCTGAAAGCAGGTTGAAAAGGAAAGAACAAGGAGTATTGGACAATACCATTTAAGCATGCTTGAAACGCTAGGTAGCAAGCGCTCAGGCGCAGAGCTCTTCACTCGCCCATGGGGGGCTCGATTTGGGTCTTGCTGGGAGGTAGATGGGAGAGGTCGGTCTTGGTCAGCATGCGCGTTAGATGGGGCTTTCTGACGGTTCACTTTGGCCCGTCTATTTTGGAACCACACCTGGGCAAATCGGAAGGAAGGGCCATCTTAGCAATGAATGCGCTGAGAATCTAGACAGAAACACGTTGACTCAATAGTGCCAGACTAATTCAATAACTTACTTGAACTTCACGATTGGACATCCCTAATTTAGCGCCGATGGCTTCTCTTAAATCAAACGTTGGGGTGTCAGTCTTGGAGACCACAGGAGTGAGATTGATGCATATGTCAGTTATTGTGGAGATCTGATAACCCCAGCTGTGCTGGCTTGTATCCGAAGAAACGCGCAAGGCCAGGTGATGTATAGGAGGAAAGATGATGGGATGGCCATAGAGAAGGGCGCGTGACACTCACATACTCAAATAGGTTGGAAAGGACTTCTAATTGCTCGGGGGTGATTCGTTTTCGTTTGGGTCGTGGAACGCCTAATTGAAGCGACCTGGACGAGTTGATGTCGTTGGCTTGGGTGACCGTTGGTAGCCTTGCAAGGTAGAGCTGAGGTTGTTGGGCTGATGCGTTACACTTTTGATGTGCGTAGATTGATGCCTCGGCCTGGTGGTTGGATTGAGTGGTCGGTGATGGAGAGGCTTGTTGAGACATTGTTTGAGTAGGAGAGGCCACTGAAGGCCCAAAGGATGACATGACTTGCAAAAAGAAAAGAAAACAGAAAGATAGATGATAAAATAGACTTTTAAGGGTACAGAGTGACCGATGAGTCAATTTGAAGGGGATTATGGACAAGATGAGATTGATCGATAACTGGCAAGAAAAGAATGAATGATTTGTTTGCAGCGCAGAGTAGGAGATGGGAAGAGAGCGAGTTGAATTATCTAAATATTTATAATATATAAAGGATATGAATGCTATTAGTGGGAGAAGCAGAATGGGGAAATTCGGGGAGGAATGAAAGTAAGTTGGTGAGGTAGAAAGCAGAAAGAAATTCAAGCCAAGGATGATTGGATTAAGCAAGCTGGGTGGAAGCAGTGGACGAGGTCATGTAAATCTGTATGTACAAGAAGTGTTCAGTTTTTTTTATAGCTGGTGGAGAATGAACGATCAGAGCAACTGGAAGATAAAAAAATCTTTTAGGTTGAAGATGAAATGCTTGAGATAGATGCAGACCAAAGAACAGGAGGATACGTACAGTACTTACAGCGCAGGGAAAGGCTAGGGAAAAGCGCAAGAAAAAAAAAGAAGGAGAAGAAATCAACAACCCCGCTAGTAAGAATCTCTGAAGTGTATGGTACTTGAGACTTATTCAAATTTACAATTGAGGCGAAGTGTGGAAGAGCACCAGTTTTTGGAAGGAGGATTCTAGTTGTATGTACTAATTTTGAGTTCTATGGGATTGACATGCCTTGAAGAAGCGTAAAGCGAAAAAAGGAAAAGAGAGAGGGAAGGAGAGAGAGATAGAGTGGGAGAGTCAAGAGGGAGAGGGAGACAGACGAAAGGAAAGGAAGAGAGAATCAAGCTTTTGTGGATGATTCAAATTAGGCGGACAGGGAAATCACTTGCGAGTCCAATGAGCCGGCAGACGGAGGGAAGGGCGTAATAATAATTGGTGCGGAGGAAGGAATTATAGAAGAAAATAATGTACACGAGCTTAATAAAAAGAAACAACCCACAGAACACTTCAAATTTCCCCAGTGCTGTCAGTCTGGGTACAGGCAGATTACGTCATCACTCCATAGCTTTCCTTCTTCAGTCTCTCTATGTAGACCACTCAACAGAGGTCCGTACGAGGATGTATTGGGTAATAAGAATAGCCAGAAGGAGGCATGTTGTAAGTATTTAAATACAATGTATTATGTAGGCAATTCTTATTATCTAGGAATTCAGCTCATCCTAGCCTTCTATGGCTGGCGGCCAGGGTCTACATATTCCAAGCCGGGTAAAAGGAAGCTAAATTAACACGTGTGATTGGGTGATGTATGGATGCAGTGGAGAGATAAGGCGTCTACGTAAATAGAATCCATGGTGGCTCACCTATGGGCCTTCGTAGAGCTTTTTGTAAGCGCGACGTTCTTTCTTATAAAATTTGTATACAAACGCAGGAAAGTGTACACCACCGGTGGTGTACACCGTGGAAGGAATGCTGAGAGAGAATACTCAACTGTACTCAGATACTGTTTTTTTTTTCCTGATTCAGAACCAATGAAATTCCGAGGCACTTTTTTTAAAATTCTTGTTCCGTCGAGTTCTACAACATGATCACAACGGATAAAATTGGCCACCGGTGAAATTGGCTTCAACCACCACCACTGCACCACGCCACCACTGGCCACCATCACTGGCCATGGGTGAGAAGTCAGCCTCCAGCGAGAAGCCACGAAATCGACTATGAATTATGCAGGTGTACGTATGAAGCTACCACGTTTTTGTTTTGTTTTGGGAGTTTTTTTTTTTTCGTCAGCTGTCGCGTGCCGTTGAAACTCACGGGTAAAGATGAGAATGCCCTCCGGATCGCCAAGAATCGATATCGAAAGGCAAATTATAGAATCCACACAAGAGATCCTCTGGTGTTTTTTTCTTTCTTTCTTTCAACCTACGAAGATAAACAGACGCAAGGATTACCCTCAAGAGAGAATGGCCTTTGGGAAGAGAGGTGGGCTTTCGGGATAAATCTTACCGTCTTGAGAATCGCAAGCTCATTGATTACACTATACAACTTGCTAAGATTTCATCGCCTCATCATTTTGCGCCATACTTGGACATCAACATATTTATTTATCATCTTATATATTAAATGAAAAGCCAAACAAGCATAATTGGCACATTCCTTGATTGGCTACATATTTAATATTCCTTTCAACTTGGCAAATCTTCTTGTGGGTTTATCAGTATTGTATAGATAATCAACTTGAAATTATGATCTTTGTCGATAGACTTTTCATGTTTTTCCCTGCCAGAAAAACAAGAAAGTATCCGTTGATGCGGAATGAACCGCTGGCCCTCTTTGACAATTCTTTTTCACACAATAATAATAATATACAATCAACCCTAATCAGTCAAGGATAGATGATCACTGTCATGATGCTGATGTCTAATTTGGCATGTGGCAAATCATCTTCACGTAACACTCACATCTTGTTTTATTACCGTTAATGAGACCCAGCATGACCATAATTTAGATCATCTGCAAATTATAATATCTTGCTAATATGCTATGTTTCTTCTTATGTAATTTCTTGGTAATAAAGAAGCTGCGCCATTATTTGACGAATAAAATTCGAACGTTAATCATCAACTGGTACCACTGCCAACTGGTACAAGTCCAGCCGGTTTGATCCGGGATAAAGCCCATCATAACATTTGGATCATAGTGGCTCTCAGAGCAGAGCTACGAAAGCCGTGTGAAAGAGAAGGCTCCATGATTGCGAGAAAACACACACACAAAGAGCTGATCCTCCTTTCGACCCACCGATGGACTCATAGTCTATTCCAAAGCCGGGCTTGTTGAGTGAAGAGGCCTGAAAATGTCGGCAATTTATGAGGAAAGCTTGTGGTCACTCCGCGACCGACAATTCTCCTTCTCTCCCATCTTGAGATCACAACTACAGTTGCGGATGGCAAAAACCTGTAGTATTTTTTGGCCATGTCCTAAATTTTAAGGCAAAAAATTAGAACAAAACTCAAATTTTGAGGGTCAAAACCCACCAAACCAGCTGTAGACGACCAAGATATTGCCTTCAGAGCTTGATTTTAGTCCACACATGCCTCATGCCTCTCCAGAAAGCTGATTTGGTGTTTGGTAAAGTGAAAACCATAAGTTATAAACCCAAAAGTACATACTTATGGGTTTAAGTGTGGCTTTAAGGAGCCTTGTCCGAAATTGTAGCTGCAAAATAAATAAAAAATAAAAACTACTGGACCAAATCCTTAGCCCTTTTAATTCTGAACTCTGCACATCTGTGCAAGTCCAAAAATGTAATAAAAATATGTGTATGCATAATTGGACCCCCGGGGTTAGGCCCTGCGTTCAGAATATTGTTTTGCCCATGGGCCCCTACAGGTCTATGCCATCCGCAACTGTAATTATCCAATCTCTGTTGAACTCTATGGTGGAGGTTATATGTCACCTCGGACATGTTGAAGAACCCTTTCATGAACCAGTACATACATAATTTCTAATCTACCCTCTCTCAATTAAAGGTCGCGTGTAGAGCTGCGTGTAGCATAAGTCCTGCCTGGGCTACATAGCCTTTCCATGCGGCCATGCCCAAGACGACGCAGAGAGTTTTGCTCATCAAGACTTGATCGGCCCACCCTGGCGCGGTGACCTGTAGTGTGTTGAAGCCAGAAGGCTTGAGAGGATGATGATAGCTAATACAATACAGCTGTGTGTAACGTGTGTATTTTTGATCTGCGCTCGTTCGAAAAAACTTGGTTGGCGGGTGCCAGGTGAAGGTTCTGCACTGGAAGGTTCTCCACACCACAACTGGTTGGTTGGTCCACTGCTGAAATCTCAACCTTTTGACACCCGACATCCTTAAAATGTAAAATTGTATGTCCTTTCATTCAGTCATGTTTCCGGCTTTCATATTCCGTCGCTCTTCTCTCCAAAGACCTCCCTGTAGTGCAGCACACGACCGCACTAGTGGCTTTACATTGCAACCGAGATGGCTCGCTTCCTTCCAGAGTGCGTGTGTGTACATATCAATCTTTGAGTGCGAAGGGAAGTGTTGTATGTACGGGTTTCAGCGTGGCTTTTAAGAAAAGAAATAGACGGCTATTTGTGCAGTTGACCAGTCCAATAGTTGGTGGAGGTGGCAGCATTCTTGGATGGATGGGCGTCACGTGGAGGCCGCCAGGCAAGGATGAGGAAACTTTTAGGAGGCCCAAGTGGAATATTTGACAATCTCTAACGACACCCTCGGTTTTGCCGATGATTTCTCCTTTGATTCCGAATGAAATAAATTTGGAGAGATGGACGAAGAGCAAAATTATTGGATATACAAGCCATCCCAGCTATAATCTGGTCAGAGTCAGACACTCTCTCTTCATCATCGATTTTCTCTTTGTCGATACGTTAAAGCGACTTGAATATCCACAATTATAGGAAACCAATTCCGATGAAAACGTTGAGCATCATGATCAGAAAGGGATCGATGAATATGGATAAATGTACTTGTCAATAGACTATGTCGCTGTAGCTGGGCAGTGCCCGGAGAGATGGATCATGAGAGAAGGGAAGAAGGAAGTCAAGCATTATTAATCCAGCCAGGGAAATCAATCGTCAGCTCTCGACTGGAATTCATTTCACCTGCACTCGACTTCAGTGGGCAAAAGCAAATTAATAAATATGGTAGTAGAGACATCCGAATCAAGCCAATCTGTCTTCATCATCACGTCCACTGGCACAACCTTGGATGGCTGGGCTTCTCTTAGCCTCTACTGTGCCTGTATCCCGAGTGTTGAACTGTTTTTGACTGACTTTATGTGTGTGAAGCCTTATTTTGAGCCTCTTCTAATCGGCTCACCCATGCCATCCTTCAATCAATGGACCGTCTGTCTTCCTACAACTGAGAGGACCAGTGCACATTGTACCCAGAAGGAATAACAAGGGTAATAAAAAAACCTCCAGGGAACAGATGATCATCACCTCTCGAAAACTGATCATCAACTATTTTAGAATCACGCTTCCGCACTCTTTTTCTATCTTCAGTAATCATTCATTTTTTGATAATTATTTATTCTTAAAATCTACCAGGTGTTCATCGACTGATTAGCATACTGGCCTCGTCTAAAAAGAGTTTTTTCAATCATCCACCTCTGGATAACAACCACATTCCCCCCTGAGTCGCTGTATGTAGGTTGATCTGTTTGGGTGCTCCCTGTTCTTCACCATTTCTGGTGTTCCAAACAGCCCAGCTCATGATGGTGACTTTAACACCTGTTGAATAACTTCATTTTTTGGTTTGATTGACTCAAATTGTTTCTTATAAGTGGATTGGTCATACCAGCTAGGAAGAAATCTTTTTCTCATCTTTCCATAAACTTAATCTGCTGTCCCAGCCTCATTCAATCCATCAATTTATGAGAACCAGTGCAATACCACTCTCTCAGTGATTGATCACGTAATATAAAATATAACTTTTGGATCTGTACACTTTTTTGATGAAGCTTTAAGTGTATTACTACTCTTTACTCAACTTGTTAATGATTTAGGTTGCTGGCAAGTTGTGTAGTATCAAGTGTGTGGGCATTAGCTTGCATCTTGGTCGAAGGGAAAATTAGGTGGTACAGTCTCCTAGTTGGCAGCAAGTGTGCTACTTCAGTAGATCAACACATATGGGTTGTGTGTTCTAAACCCCCTGTGGCAACCCTGACATCAAGCAGACCCCATGGAAACTGCTAACCAAGGATTCTGTGAACAGGCTCAATGGCTCCTTCTCCCTCTTGGATAGTAAACGTACAACATGGTTATTGGGAAGTTCCTGCAGGGCATCTTCACATCCACATCCAACAAAAATACCCCCCTCCAACGCACCCCAACAGCAATGATTTTGGTCAGCTGTTGTTAATTTCATTTTACAATAACCCATATTGGCCATAAGTTAAAGAGGATTTAATTACACACATCCCAATCAAGAATTTGATACTATTATTGTTGCTTCAATTAATCTGGCACCATAAAATTTGATTATCATCTCTGAAGATCCACTTGAGCTCAATGATGATTGGAAACAAACAGACTGGGTTCAAGGCTAATGAGTCATTTGATAAGGCCAGTAGTGTTAACAAGGTGAAAATTTACTAAGTTGACCAAAGAAAATACTGCTGGGAAACCAGATAGATTTCATCATTTTGAAATTAAAAGAAAATGTGAAATTTGTGTTGGAGAAGGCTGGGGATTGGAATGTGAATTTGGTTAAGAATTTGAATGAACCTGGGATTTCAACCCTTGAAGTAGGGGCCACAAAGCCACCTTTCCCTCTAGTTGAAAAAAAGGAAATTAATTTAATTTTTTGATCCATAAAAATATATGCATATGCATAAATATAGATGCATACTGATCAGAATTGAAAAGAAAAAAATGAAAAAATGAAATCCTTTTTTGAGCCATAAAAATATACATATGCATAGTATAAGAAAAAAACACCCCTAAGCCCTAAACCCCTAACCCCCAAATAGTGGATGAAGGCATGGGGAATTGAGCCCAGGGCCTTTGGGTTTACCAAATAAAAATTGAGGACAATTTTTCCCCTCTCACCCAGCTCCCATTGAGCTGAGCTCAAATCAGCTCTACCAGCCCCGGCCGAGTTACTGTTCCAAACCAAAGATAATGGCACCATTATCTTTGGTTTGGAACCAAAAAATCCTTCTGACACAGGACGTGTGATACAGACAGAGGATTGAACAGTTTTGCTTCACCTGTGTAACCTGAGCCCTGAAGTGTTGGTGATTTCCCTTGATCATCTTGGAAGCTCTCATTGGGTCTGTGCACCCAAAAACATCCATGTATCAATGGTGGGCCAGTTACACCAACAGTATTGTTGCTTTTCTTAGATACACTAACAAAAAGATACTGTTAGTTTCAATTTTGGCCAATTAACACTACAGAATTAACCTGTGGAAAAAAATTGCTGTTAGTGTATTATTATTTTTATCCAGAAAAACAAAACTAACCATGGAGGACTTCCAGTGGCCATCTGCAGGGGCTAAAGGTCTTAATCTACAAGTCAAAAAGCTAAAATTATAGCATTTTGACTGCAAATGAACTCTGGCTCTGCAGTGGGGCTGTAGATCAAAGGGAAGTCCTCCAATAACCATACATATTGTTAGTGTTAGCAGAAAAAAAGATACACTATCTGTTAGTGTATTGCTTTTAAAAAATACACTAAGTGTTAGTGTATTGTTTTCAAAAATTGGGTGTCGCAACTTGCGACACCCAATTGTCCATAATGTGAATTGCCAACTTGACTAATGAGCTTTTTATTCTGCAGAAATGTGGGTTACCTAATGAGTAACCTCAGTGGCTGACACTCTGGGTTTGAAATTTACTGTGTGATGTACTTGGCACAGAATTCCTAGTTCGGGTGTGTTGTGATAACCAGGCCGCCATCAAGGTGGCCACTAATGATGGTTCAAATAAGGGTACCCAACACACAGATTGTGACTTCTATATCAGCAATCAGGCTTAATACAGAAAACAAATTGAGGTCTTTTGGGTTCCTACAAAAGAACAGTTTGCAGACATAATTACAAAGAATCTTTCCCTTGTGCTACATCAGTCTCAAAGCAATGTTGTGCAAAAAGGTTTTTCATCAAGTGGGGGGGGGTGTGGTAGTAAAGACTTACCTTCCCTCCAAGCTCAATTTTTACCACATGACTATGTCCACTCTAAAACCCCTGTATTTGGAAATTCAGTTTAACTTTATCCCCATAAGGGGACCTCAACTGAAAAGAAATCATGGGACTATCCCCTAACTCTTTGTAAGCCTGGCCCTTATGCAAAACATAATTGAACACCCTGAAAAAGGTGGGGATCAGCATTCTGTGGCAATATAAACTTTTGGAATGCCAAACTGCAGGCTGAAACTGCTCCCCCAGTCCTATTTATGTTATCCAATTCTTTTGTTCTTAATTATTTCAATTTTCTCTTCACCACATCCATTTCCTTGCCCCTACAATCATCATTTTAGCAAATGCAATCTCAACTGTGCACTTTCCTAATCCATCTATGTCTACAGTCTATCAGGTGGTGAATTAACCATGTTTGCACTGGTATCTACCTATCTTTCAATCTACAACGTTCTTATTATTCTGCCACAACATATAAATCTAAACTCTCCCCTAGGCTTAACCCAGCATCACCATTTTTTTCTTGCGGTGTATGATTTTCTCTGTCATTAGTTATTTTCCTGTTCACCAATCATCCACATTCTTCCAAATGCAATTTCAACCCTGGCCTTCTTGGCCCCCTATCATTCCATCCATCCAAACACATACTACTAAATTTGGTGCTGGTTCTTCCATCATGCTTCAGGGTGGTAATCGGGCGGGCTTGGGCCAACCCGGCACAGCCGACCACACTCACAGACAGGCTGGGCCGGGCAAAAACCCCCAATTTTGAAGTCCAGCCCAAACCCGTGGCCGCAATCAGATGGGCACAGGCTGTCCAGAAGGCCTTCAGGATCTCGGGCTACCTTGGGAGGCCTGCGGGCAGCCTGACAGTGGCCCACGGGCTTGTTGTAAAGGGTTTATTTTTATTTTTTTCAATTTCATTGCCCTGCAAAATTCAAATGAAAAAAGTAAATAACAATGAGAAACTGCCTACTGAAGTGTACCTTCCAGGTGGGTGCCATAGATACCTGGGCGCCCGCGGCCAGCCCGCGCCGTCTAGCTACCTTAGCAGGCCGGGCAGACTTCCAAAATTTCCCTAAAAGGAGTGTCAGTGTCCGGCCCAAACCCGGGCGGGTTCAGGCCACCTGGTGAACACCCGTCCCAATTACCACCCTGAATCATGCTCCCTCCGTAAGTGCAGGTATTGGTATCCAGTCCCCCTTGGTTGGATCTCAATTAAACCTTCACTCTTTACTGCTTTAACACATCCCTGTCCTTTTGTGCTTGCCTGACATTCGGTACACACCACAATCAACTCTGGGTCGCTACACTACCCGTGGCAAGTAGCGTAGTGTAGCAAAAATAACTAACAGCTAATGGCTTTTACCGTAGCTGTTAGCGGTATGATTGCTATTACTACATGTTGACACCCTAAATGGGGTGTCGCTACACTGCGCTACAGCCATTTGAAGCGGTAAAAACTGCTAAAAATGGCTGTAGCGGCCCCTAAGACCGCTACAATTTTGCTAACACTGCAGCGCTGGCAGCTACACTACACTATTTTAGGCAAATAGCGTAGCAGCCGAGAGCTGCCACAATGGCCTCAATTTTCAGTATCCATTTACCTATCCGATTCATGCCTACTTATCCTATCCCTAAATTTGGCTAAGTTTGCCATTTTCCCTCTTGCCTTCCACCAATCCAGTCATTAATGTGTTACACTGACTTCAGCTCGTCCTTTGCTGGATGGAATGCTATTTCTTCTTGGGCAATGACATAGAACACTTGTTGAAGGAAGTATTTAACATTCAATATTCACCCATAGATCTCATTTGGGCATACATGTTACATTTGATCAATGATTATTTGCTTGAGATGGGAAAGAGTCTGGATCAGGTTGGTATGGTTCTCAGGGAAGACGAGGCCACAGTGGTTCAGCTGGTGTGGATGGCGGCGAAGTGGACTGGTCAAACAGGAAAGGTTGTAAAGTTGGAGGTAATGAGGGACCTTATATTCAACTTTTGGTTAAGTTGATTACTGACTGGACATATTTGAATGTTAGGTATTGTTTGTGAGGCCTTAGAGCAACTCCACCGCAGAAGTTAAAAAATACTGAATAGCTCCCGGCCGCAGCAATTTGCCTTCACAGTGTGCTGCGGCATTTACTGGGAGGAGCTATTCCAAGAGGTAAAGATGGATTTCACCAGATTTTGAAATCACCTCAACACCCAGAAAACCCAACTACCTTTACCTCTGATTATTCTGATTGTATCAAGGCTTCTTCAACATGGACAACCACCTACTGCTCAACATGCTATGGACTCAGAGTGCAATAATCATGAATGGAAATCAAATGAGATACATGATGATTCAATCCAACATGATGCTCCTCCAGGACAAAGAAGATCACAAAGAAATCAACAAAAAATCTGGTGGCTCAAGGCCTGGAATACAATCAAACCTACCACAAGACTTTGAGGCTGGCTATCAGCTTCTTCTGAAGCATTATTTCTCGCCTACACCTCTCTATCCACTGAAGGTTTTGAATGCACTACAAACTCTTCCTCATGATCACAGACAATGTAACTACACATGAAAATTAATTTTCACAGAAGCGTAATGCCCTTTGGATAACTCAGCTTGCATCAACTTTACGGATGCTTGCCTATGGTGGTGCAGCAGATGCGAATGCTGGAAGTACAAGTCTCAAAAGCTTGACGAGGTTCTGTGAGGAGGTGATTGCAACATACTCAACAGAATACTTATGCCATCCAACCAAAGATGAAGTCCGAAGATTACTTGGTGTTTTCTTGTTTCATGTTAATCTTTGATATGAACTGATATAAAAAAATAATGAAACAAACCTTCTTCGCCAGCACTTTCTAATTGAGAAAAGTCAAGGTTGATCAGTGGTTGTGTTGTTGTGTTTGAGACCATTGTCGGTGTAGTGTTGGCACAAAAAAGTGATGGAGGTGTGAAAGATAGTCAAGGTTTCAAGAAAAGGAGAAGTTTCACGGGGAGGGATAGGTTCACTAGGGTTAGGCTCCCAGTCATCAAGACTGTAGAGTCTCGACGACCAGGAAGAATCCTCACAGTTTTCAAGACTGGGTCAAGGGTTCCTCCTGGCCATCAAGACTGTAGGGTCTCGATGACTAATGGGAAATGGGTGTGCTGGCCTAGTACGACCTGTTGTTTTTTTGTGCAAACCGGGCACACCCTTTTTTGGGGGGAGTGCCGGCCCTGAGGCTGTGCGCCCAAAGTAGGGGTGTGGGCCTTTTTTTGACATTTGCATTGTTTCTCCATTTTTTCCCCACGAGATCCTTTTCTGCAAGAAATGTTATGTTACGGCCAGACTCAGAACAAAAAAAGTACATGGAGGTTATGTTTTCTGGGCCTAAATTTTGTGCTCGTTAGAGATAACTTTAGGATGGAAAAAAATAATGATGTAGAGTTATGTTACAGATATCGTTATGCTTGCAACTTCCCATTGTTGCCTTCCATTTTCTTTGTGATAAAATAAAACTCGCTCAGGATATTGTTGAGGCCTTTGACAACTTCCAAGTCAGAGCGAAGGATCTCAGTGTCATTGTAAAAATTGGTGACCGGCCCATCCACTCGGTCTTGAAGGTCTTGTTTGTTTTCCATCAACTTCTTGATGATTTCGCGGACTTGGTAGGCTCAATCTCTGCTCTGGAATTTGATATTCCAGTGTATGCCATAGCCCACGATCAGATTTGGCCCCAAATAGTCTAGCTTCTTTGCCCATGTGTCAAACTCTGATTGGTTGGCTGCCAATGAGGTGATCTTCTGAATCAAAAAGTTGACTTTCTTCAATATAGGAGTGATTCTTCCACCAGTGTCCTTGGATGGCTGAGCTTCATTGGTAACACTGTCATCTTTGTCAATGGCTTTGTACAGGACTATTTCCTGGAAGTGATTGGTATCATCGAAAGCTTTATCCTCACACTCTTCAGTCACAGTTTTGAGGCCAGGAACAAAGGCAAGAGTGGCTGTTTTAGTCTTAGTCAATCCTTCACTAGCAATAAAGATTGCTGAAAGTCCGCTGTTGAGGATGAGTGTGATTTTGTGGCAGAAAAATTTGATATGGTTCTGTGCCAAGTTGATTTCCACGCCTGATTCCTTTTGAATCAACCAATTGACCTCGGCAGCCATGGTACGGTTATTTGAGCCAGAGTCAATCATCTGGGCCAAGACTTTTGTGTGAAGGGACGCTTTGGTGATGATGTTGGCAAAAGGGATAGCCAAGTACTTCCCCTTGTGAGTCCACGTGATATACTTGAGGCCTGGGTGAGTGATCTTGAGCTCCCAATCTTTGGTCACGTACACCGCAGAGATCCCCATAAACACTTGTCAGTTGCCTCTAGTGATCCAGGCATCGTGGATGAGGGTAATTGTTGATTTAAGATCCTGAAAAAGACATAAGTGAGAACTTAGAAGCACAATCATTGACTGGAGTTAAAGTGTAAAAATCTTATCCTCAGTGTTGATAAGATCTTAGGCTGCAAGTTTCAGTAAATCCTGTGGGCTTCTCGAGCAGCCCATACGCGAAAATTGAGATTGATACTTTTCCGAGCATAGTTAAAAGCAACATGGAGGAGGGTATTGTCAATCGGAGTCCAAGGAAGCGAGTGGCAAACAAGCCACAAGACAAGAATCTGATTGAGAGTTTTTTGATCAAACTTAGCTATTTGAATAAACCTCTCCATCTGGCCACTCTCTTCAGCTTGTCTCCTCTTGATGACCTCTTGAGCGGTTAATGGAAGCTTTGCGCCGGCCTCAATTGGTTTGCAGTGTGTGGTGCAAGGTTGTTGATGTGAATTGCCATCACGGTGTAGTAAGAGGTTCCCTCTGGTGCCATCACCCTTCTTGTAAGTATTTCTGCACCATTAATTGCACTCATAGTACATGGGTGTTCCAGTCTTCTACAGGGCAATAAGCAGGTCCAAGATAAGAAAGTTACTACATTCATGAGCCCAAGATAGAGAGGATTTGATGACTTACTTGTTTGCCTTCTGCAAAGACAGGTTGATATTGTCAATACCACACTCATCATCTTTCCTTGCTTGGGTTTTTCATTTCTTGATGACCTTTGCGTTTTCTCCATCAGAGTCCTGAGTCATGTCACAGTCCATGACCACATTATTTGTGCCTGAGTCCAGTGGTGATTGTCATCTTTTGTTTGTTTTGCGGTTTGGAGTGGCGACAGCTGAGGCTGAGGTGCAGGACTCAGAAGCCAAAGGACAAGATTGAGATCGAGAGGTTTGAGAAGCCAAAGGACGAGATTGAGAAGCCAAAAGACAAGATTGAGTATTTCAATTCCAGGTTTGTCTAGTTACAACAACAGAAGTGTTAGAATTGGAGCAGCCATCTTGTTCTTGGGTTGATGCTTTTTCACGGGTTTGCTTAGACAGGAGTGCTCTGCAAGAATTGTTGCTTGGGCAAATATAATTTGGATCAGTGCCACTTGGAGTGATGACACCACAAGATTGACAAGATGGTGGCCAAGAGGGGTTCCATGAGGCAAAGGAGGGACTGAGGACTGTGAACGGGTCATGTTGACCTTGCCAAGTCCAAATCACAATGGTTGAGGAGCCTTGTGAGTCGATGATCTGGGTGGTTGATGCCTGCCGCCCTGTATCAGCAAGCGGACTGCCCCGGCCCGGAGGCACATGCACAGCGGCACAGCATCTCCACTACATATCATTGGGGATGCAATGTCCACCGATACATGCCAATATACATCAGTATCTATAGGTATTGCATCGGTTAACCCGATGCACATCCACCCCCACCCCTTGTATTGCAGCACTAACATGATGCACTTTAAGCAATACATACTGCATCAGCCTTCCAAGAAGATGTGGTGTGATACAGAATATCAGGCTGCATTGTCAATGTGACATGGCCCGATATCAATACCTGCATCACATCTGTTTCACCATTGTTTCCATTCCAATGCCATTCTCTTCACTTGCAATCCTTCTCTCACAGCCAATTTGCAATACAAAGTGTGCTTCATATTTTGTTAAGGAGAGCAGCCGGTGTTTATGATCTAGGTAAATTAATATTGAAGGGAAATGTTGTGTACTGTGGGAATCGAACTCACAACCTCAGCACCCATGTGTGATGCTCTAACTGTTGAGCCAAGTATGCATTGCCCAATGTTGAATACATTTGGTGATGTATGCTTGGGGGATGATGATGATCATGATGTATTGCCTCCAATGCTGTTAGGAAGTCTCACATGGATGTGTTAGAAATGTGGAACAAGAAGTGTCTAGTTTGACACTTTAACAATTGAATCTCTTCATCTCATTTTGTCTCACTAGTACATGATATTGTTTTCTTCCAAAAGTCAAAGTTGTGATGAGTCTAATTGTCAAATGATATAATCTTGGTTGCCTACAATTTCACAAACTCTGTGAGTTAAACTAATAATTGAGTCATAAAAGAGATCTTCCATAAGGTTATAACAGGCGTTGGAATTGTGGTTGTCACTCCAGATCTGTCACTGTGAAAGAGCGCTGGCATACGCGTTCTAGCCCAAGAAGTGATGAATGTCCACAGTGTCAATAGGTAGGCTCTGTCCTTCCATGCAGTTTGTCCTCTCAACTTCGTCGCCAAATCTTTTGCCTCTTCGGTTCCAGCATTCGCCGGGGAAGAAGCCGAGTTTGCGGCTTCGACGAACCACGCACAACTAGTCTTCAGATCACCCATATCGGTCTTGGGCAAAATCACAGTAAACGCTTCAATGAAGAATAGGAAGATTGGGAAATGAAGTTTGAAGTTGTAGTTTTTTATTTCGTCCCGATATTTTTAAGGTAGAGCATTGTGTGGCTTTTCCAAAAAGCCAGCCATTTGTCCTTTCTCTCTAAGAAGTATCTGATTTGCACTCGTCTGTACTTATTCCTTGTGGATAGATCAGTTATGTAACGAATTCGGTCTTGGCTGGCTGCAACACCAGAGTAACCTTTGCAGAATTCATTCAACGCACCATCGGTCTCAAAGTGTACTGGATTTTCTGCTCCAAATTTTTGTCGAAGATAAAATTCAAGTTTTTTCGCAACGTGATAGTCGGGAGTTAAAGGTGCTTCGTTGAAAAATTTCGCAGTGAACGAGGGTATTGTTAATCTGAAGTTTATAGGAGCTTGAGAAGGGGAGAATGATTGGTGTCTATTTGAGGCTTGTTCATTAGAGCTGATGAGAGAGTAGGCGAAGACGTCAAAAAGGGAAGTCGTGATCCATGTGGGTGTTGGATCCTGAATTCACCCCAGGGACAAATTGGGCCTCCGACCCCCAGTTGGGTACAAGATTATTGGACTCCGAAGAGCCTGAAAGGAAGTTTGCAGCGTGCAGTTCCCCGGCGGAGGGACGAATTTGTAGGGAGTCGGGCAAACCATTTGTGATTCTGGATTGGTGAGAGTTAGAGTTATCCGGATGAGAAGAGGTCAAATCGCCGACCCTCGATTGATGGTTCTGATAGTTGACATTCGACGGATCTTGCAGGCTTTCAGACGAGTCACTTGGACTGATTTGTTTTCTTCTTTTCTTATTGCTTGTGTTGATGTCGGTTTCCTTAAATCTGTTGCCTAGGCCGGCTTTGGAGCCAGAGTAACCTGTATACAATTCCTGTAACCCATCATCAGTCACATGGACTGGAGCATGTTCTGTAGCCGAAATATGATTCTTGAAAATTTGAGCTGCTTGCTTGGGAAAATTCGCGGTGAGGGGGATTATTGGTGTTTCGAAGATTGAATTTGCAGGAACGTGCGGAAGGGCAAATGATTGGGGTCCAAATAAGTCTTGTTCAATAGAGTTGATGAGAGGATGGGTGTTGGATCCCGAAGAGCCTGAAGGGAAGTTTGCAGCCGGCGGTCCCCCGCCGATTGAACGAGTTTGTGGTGAGTTGGGCACAGCTGTGGTGGTGCTAGATTGGTAAGGGTTCGAGTTATTCGAAAGTTGTTGGTTACAAGAAGAAGCCAAATCAGAGTGTTCTCGGACCCCCGGCCATAGATAGTCTTGATAATTGTCGGGAAGTTGCGGCCATTCAGACGAGTCACTTAGATAACGATGGTCGGGTGAGTCTATGAGTTGTGAGTTGGACGCGTGGCGGGGACTGGGACTGGATCTGTAAAGGTCAAAAAGGTCGAGCTGGCTGGAGGGGGGACTGCATCCACAAAATGCTCAGAATCAGCAAAATTGGCCAGCCATCCGTCCAAGACAGCGTGGTCTGCAGCCCTGCAAGTCCAGATGGTAGTCACAAACAGATAACACAGGGATAGTCTCATGGAGGGGTGCGGATGAGCTAGAAGGTCCTCTGCTAAAGACAACTTGTGCCTCACAGTCCGAGCATCTTTAGGCACTTCCACATCACAATCAACCCCTTTGAGATTTTACAGCGGGTCATTCAAGTGTATGAGCCGGTCCCCGGATCAGTTCACCTGTCTGCTCGCTGGAATCCTGAAACAACTTGGGAGTTTCCAAATCTGATGATTTATATGTATGTATGTACACAGTTTTTTGTGACCTGTTTGCTGGACTGGGGTTTGCGCGATGAGAGGTCTCAGGACTTTTCCTTGTAGAGCCAAAAGGAAAAAGCTTGCGGTGAGGACGGTGGCGAGTTAAATTCGAGTTGACTTGAGCTTACAAGCCATGAATAAATGATCCTTTAAGGCTTTATTGATGACTCAGAAAGAGAGAAACGAGAAGGGAGCAGCAACAAAGAAGAGAATTGGCTCTGCAGAATGGAGACAAGAAAACGAAAACGTGGAATTTGACCAGTGAGCCTGCTAAGGGCAGGAAAATCCACGATGGTTGTAAGTCTATTTACTTTTAAATTGTGACCACAACCCACACATCTGCTTTACTTTTTTAACTTATTTTTTTATCTTCTTTTCCAAACAATGTACCAATCAACGTAAGCACGCCCAGACAAACCAAAGCGGAAGGAAGAGAGGAAACTAAGGCACAAGCATCAGACTGGAAAATACAAAAATGGAAAATAGAACTGATGAGGGTCAAAATGCACACGGAAAAACTATAATTTTTGACCGAAAGCAACACCGTAGTAAAACGTAAATGGCGATTGATTTTTGTTTCTTTCTTGGCTGATTAAGATTGAGGTTACCCTGGATTCAAGACGATAATGAGATTGATTTTTGCATGCGACGACTCATTTCTTATGCTACTCTTGTGGTAAGGAGGAGGGAGAAAACGAAAAAAGAAGAAGAAAAAGATAGCAAGAAATAGCGGGTGTGTTGGAATGATCCTGTGATTCTGCTAAGTATCATCTTCTAGACTACGCTGGCAGTTCAAATTTTTGACCCCTCATTACTCGAGTGAAGTAAACTGGAAGGAAGAAGTGGATTAAGAATTAGCTTGGGTGTCGGTGGGACTGAGGATCGAGAAATCAGCGGTACTTACTGTAGAAAAAGTCTGCATAAAGTCCGGTTTG
The DNA here is from genome assembly GCA_001624995.1 of Puccinia horiana. Lineage (NCBI taxonomy): Eukaryota > Fungi > Basidiomycota > Pucciniomycetes > Pucciniales > Pucciniaceae > Puccinia > Puccinia horiana. The sequence continues at coordinate 629,786 of LWDY01000028.1, read as the reverse complement.
AACGATCCCGGCAAAGATAGCGATTGGATCAAGGGTACTTTCAGTTGTGTATCTGAGCAGAAGTGATACGACATGTGTTAGTCATTTGAAGGACCGATTGAGAATGAGCACATTTTTTTTTAAAAAAATAGCCAGTCGATCGAACGAACCTGAGGATCCAGTTGGGGATATACATTGCTCGGTAAAGGCCAAGGGCAAAGAGATAATGTGTAGTGATCGTCTCAGCCTCGCCGGTCCGGTGGAGCATGAACAACTGGGGGAAAACAGCTACAGCTTCCAAGTAGATACTGAACGCCCAAAGTACTTCGACAACCGTGCTATGTTTGGATGGATTAGGAATGGGCATGAAAAGGCAATTAGTGAGGTCTGTCTTGAGCTAGTTTGAATGAGAAAGACGGAGAAATGACCCGATCGACTGACAATTTGTAGTTGAATATTAATGCCAATAATGCACATGGTCCTAGTAGGTATTCCACTTTAAATGTGTCGATCGCTGGGTCTTGAGTTGGTTTGTACTTGAAATGCATTAGGTAAACGATGTAAGCCGACGATGCAATAAAGAACAATTTCATTGCCGTATTGTAGACCTATTGCCAAACAAAAAGAAAAAGCAGACAAGGGAGAGAAAAGAAATCAGTTTGGTGACTTGAGTGTGATAAGGAAATGGAAAGAAAGATTACGGAGATGAAGGGGCCGGTGGCAAGGTCGACATATCTCGTCAAGAAGACCACCACATAGAGAACTTGGGTCTTGAAACTTATTCCTCTTGCTGATCTGGATTTGATGATCTTCTGGATGAGGATAAAGATCGAAGCCAGGTGGGATAGATCACCGATTAAACGAAAGATGTTCATGTTTGCGATTGATTTGGGGGATAAAGCAGCCTGACTGTGAGTGTTGGGTGGTGGTGAGCTGGTCCTGAGCGAATGAAGTGGTGGTTGACACGTTTTGTTTGAAGTGCTGTGTGGGGTTACCGCAGGTTAAGTCAACTGTCGCTGCAAATGGAAGCCCCTCGAGCACCCAATGTGGATGCTCCAAACTTACTGACCCTGTTTCAGCTTCAGATTTAATCCAGCCTTTCCAACACAACACCTCAAGCCGGCCACCAGTTTCATGGCTTCAAGGGTTGTCCGTTGTCGTCAAGGGACCGGACAGCTAGCTGAGACGACAGGTGGAACTTGAAGTGATATTCATTAGCTAGGTATAGCAACTCGTTGATGGGATTGACTGGGCAGTACACAGTGACACAACTTGGACAATTGCTGGCCTCCGTTCACTGCAACCATCTCGATAACAACCGGCACAGATTATCGACATGGACTGGGGGCTTTCAGCTTTCCCATCTGGCCTCTCCCATCATGAAATACTCTGGCCTAGGTGGAACCGAACTCAGGCTTCTCCCAAGTTGCCCCGTGGAGATTGTCGCCGGGGATCACGCCCGCAAATCACCCAAAGGCACTTCTAGGAAGGCGCTATGTATATCCAAAGTTTCTCTGGGAAGGCTAAGAAATGCACTTCTTCTGCCCCAAAGGTTCACGTTTGAAGAATTTAGAACCAGTTTCCGCATCAATCCTCAGTCGTCTACCTGGGCAATTGGTTACAGGGATTGCATTGAGTGAGTGGAAGGTTTCCTATTCAAATACACCCTCTGTGACTGGTTTGTTCCAGAACAGCTGATCTTTTGATTGAAATTCATGGATAACAGGATGATTATAGATGAAAAATGTGCACTTCCCTGTCCAATCTGTTAGAATTCTTGTATCTTCAGCTCTCTGTTTTTTTATCTTTACTTATTATTAGCGTATATTTTTCATAATATGTTTACAAATTTCTAGTCTATATCAGAATAGCCTTGTAACAGTTTTCTTACTTTTGTAGCATATTATTGATATCTTGAGCTTGTAGATCCAGAAATACAATTTCAGCAAGTCTTTCCCTCTTTTGACTCTTTCATTCTTTAACACATCCATAAACAGATTTACAGTCTTGATTTACTCTGAGTTAATATCCTTTATAATTATATTCATAGCTGTAGGATGAACCTTTCAAAACTCGACTATTTCCAGTTATTAATTGTCCTTGGAGCTTTATGATTGAAAGCCTTTAGTTGCATCTCAATCTTGTCTTGTCCTCAATCATCCCTTGGCCTGGTTAACATACTACATACTCAACACAATCATCTATTTATTCCAGGTTTAGTCAACCTACTTTTATCTTGGGTGTTTCCTATCCAGACTTCTCATCTGTGTTGCTTGTTAGATTACTGTACCATTTCCCATTGGAACACCCACCAATTATCCTTTCCATCAGAACAACAGTGGGCTGATACCAATACATGTATTGGTATTGGATTGTAAAGTATCGAAAATGTGATACTCAAACCTTTAACAATATCACTTTTTTTTATCGCAGCGCAGCATATCAATGAATTTTATTGATACACAATAAGCTGGGTGTTGCACAGCCGATACAATACAGGAAACCGGCCTGGTATTGTGTCGTAACACAAACGCCCACCCACCAATAACCCTCTTCATCAGAACACCCACTGATGATCTTTTTCATTGGAACACTCACCAACTATCCTTTTTTGTCGGAACACTCACCGACTACTTTTATTTGTTGGAACACTCACCAACTGCACCATGAGACCCGGCAGACAAACAATGGGTGCTCAATCGGACGGTCAGACTGACCGTCCAATCCTGGTGGGTGAGGCCCGTCCAATGGACACCACTCTGTTGGACAGGTCTTGGACGGTTCTGCCAAACCGTCCAAGAATTGCCCATCGGACGGTTCATAAACCGTCCAAAAAGGGACCAAAAAATAAACGGATGTGGTGGTGGTCCAAGGCCTGCAGGGCCCGGAAACTACAAAAATAACTGATCTGGTTGTGCGACTCAAACACCCAACCTTGATAGCTGACTGTAAAACCCCATTCCAGAGGTTTCACTGAACTATCACTCACAGCTTACATAACCAACCACAACTATTTAATCCCGGTTCCTCCAGCCCCTGCCTAACTCAGTAGAGACTCAACCTTATCCCTCTTCTCAGTTAGGTACACCATTTCCTTTCATTCTTTCTCTTCTCATTTCATTTCCTCTCTTATCCTGATCATTGTATTTACTGAGAGACTCAACCTTATCCCTCTTCTGAGTTAGTAATTCATGCACACACAATGGTTCTAGAAAGTCTCTCCAAAGCTTCAAGCTTTGTTCTAGTACTCCTATCCGACGGTTCAGTGAAGAGTCTACTTGGCTCTTACACTGACAGCGGGTTAATCCAAGCTGTAACCACATGACTATGAACTGTTGGTTGTAATAACCTGCGCTTTAGACACGTTTCCAAAGGAGGGAAGTCCACTGGATGCTCGCTGGGTGTCCACCAGACACTTTTGCCAAAGCGCCCAGGGGACGCTTTTTGAGAAAAGCAACCAATGGACACTTCTGCAACAAAGCGTCCATTGGACACTTCTGCAACAAAGAATCCATTAGGCGCTTCAGAAAAAGTGTCCGGTGGACGCTTTTCTCAAAAAGCGTCCATTGGTTGCTCTTGAGATTTCTCCCAAAGCGTCCCTTGGGAGCATGTTGGAAAACAGTGTCCATTGGATGCTATTGAAGTGTCCCTTGGACACTTTTTGTGAGAAAGCGTCCAAGGGATGCAGGGGGGTTTGAGAAACTTGCCCTATGGTGCATCTTATATTACTCTCAACAACCATTTCTGGATTCATCTTCCTTCTCAAAATCATTGCTTTGAGTTATCTCTGCCTGAATCCTGTCGGTACCACACGTGGGGGTGTTTGGTCTTGCTTTGCTACTGGACGATTTACACATCATCACCTAATTCAATACTGACGAGAAACACAGGCTATCAACTGTTTTCGTCACTCATCTAAGCATTCCTATTGGCTCACACTCAACTAAGGCTTCACTGCTCTTACCGCCTTCCTGCAGCATAAAATCCACAATTTGTTGAGCTAGGCCTCTAGCCCTCTCTGCAGATGCTACATACCTGTCACACAATGGGCTACTATACCTGAGGATGTGTTTAGAGAATGGATTCTTTTCTCATTCAAATCCATTCTCTTCTCACATCACCCTCAGGTAAGAACACCACTTCTCTTTCTGATTCACTTTCCACTCTATTTTGTTCCTTTCTTTTCATGTCTTTCTCACTTGACTTATGCAATTCAAATTCATTCTCTTCTCACATCACCCTCACTTCAGGCACCCCTGTTCAGCTCATCACAATTTTCATTGATTATTACATCAACATGAAAGTAGATCTGAACTCATCACACACACACAATGATCTATTCAAAGATTGGAAAATTGGGAAGTTGTTTTTCACACAATAGAAAAATGTGATTTAAATAATCCGAATCCTCCCTCCTTAAATTTCAAACAACTTACAAAATCATAATAAAGATATCTTCTTTGATCAAAAATTATTAAGTCTGCTCTCATTCCATCCCAGTTTGAATTTTGAAAGTTGAGGAAAGTACATCAGAATCACAATTCACAGGGAAAAAAAATTAGAAGGATGGAAAGAATTGAGTAAGGTAATATTAAATGCTAGAGGTGGGTAACCAAAAAATCCAAGATTTTTCTCAAAGTTCAGGTATGAAAAAAAAAAAAACATTGGTGGGGGGAGGGTGCTTTAATTCTTTAATCCAGCCTCATGATTCTGTAGAGACTGTGAAAAGTAAGATGTGTCTGGTGGGACTCAAACCCACAACCTCAGCAATGCTGAGACACATACTAGAGTGCTGCCTTTTCCAACTAGGCAACAGAGGCTTGTGGATGCCAGGGTAGTTGGGCGGTAGCTGCGCTGGGTTGCTACGCTATTTGCCAAAAATAGCGTAGCATAGTGAATTTTTTTTTTGCCTCCAGCGCTTCGTTAGCGGTCCTAGGGGCCGCTACACTGCTCTACAGCCCTTTGTAGCGGGGTTTTACCTCCAACAAGGGCTGTAGCGCAGCGTAGCAACACCCTTTTAGGGGCGCCAGCACTTGAACCAATAACAGCTATGGCAAAAGCTGTTAGCTGTTAGCAATTATCGCTATGCTACCCGCTACAGGTAGTATAGCAACCCACTGTTGGTGGTAGTGAATATGGTTCAACTCATGAGTAGGAGTGATACATCATGATAGCACACTAACAGACACCTCAACAGATTCTTCTCACAAATTTTGGAGATTATTGGACGGCACAACCCTCCCTTCCACAGGAAAATATACTTTCTAATTTCTTTTAGTGAGTACCCTTTTCAGCCCCCCCCCCCCCCCAAAAAAAAAGGTAAGTGATGATACATTTTATGATCCTATAACAATCTAAACCATTTTCACCAAACAAATTGTACATTTTGGTTACCCACCTCTGAGGATTCTTTTCCCAGGGTCCAGGAACAGCAGCTGGAATGATAAATATATATCTTGTAACAAATGGTCGAAGAGCTTACAACTGGGTTTATAGGGTAAGTAGAGCTACTAGTCACTACCAGAATCTCATGTTTTCCTCTAAAAGCCCGCCTGTTATCCTTGGCGTAAACTTTCAGTTCTGAATCTCTACCAGTATCACAGTACCATCTCTTAGGTATTCCTGTCCTGTATATCGAGTAGTTCTGTCATGTGTTTCCCATAGTCATGTATGGTAACAACCACATTGATGTCCTGTTTCTTTCACTGTTCTGATATGTACTGTCCCTGTCACTTTCTCCTGATGCAGTCCTGTCACCTTGTCTACTCAAGTAGTGTGCTTGAGTAGAAGTAACAAAGTATCAAGTTTGAGCTTGTTTCTATTAAATTCATCTCTCCAGAGAATTCAATCAGCCGCTTCCACACTCCTTGTTCACCCTTCTCTATTTCTCTTAGCCTGTAAACCTCAGTCACTACACAAATCTTGCATTGTGACTCAAGTTTTACTATCCTAAGATTGATTGTACAGTTGCTTTGAACACTATGGGAAATATGGATGGTATGGCTGACCACCAATCCCACAAGTATTAAAGGCTCACTTTTTTTTTAGTGTCACTGGTCATCCAAATCCTCCTTATTTCCCATGGTGGCACATTGCAATTTATGTTGGAGGAACACAGGAGTGATATCACAAGAGATGTGTTTATTTGACATATCAGCTGCTCCCAGTTGAATGAATATTCTCCTTTTAGCTCTAGTGTACATACATATACATCCCATCTTAAAAAACAAACAAAAAACAACCATTCTTGATTCAACCTTATACAGCCAAACCAAAAAAGCTTGTGGTTCGAGGACCGCAGCTTTTTCGAGTTGACTTCAGCCACAGCCCTGTACAGCTCAGGCGTACAGGCTGCTGGATCCTCATCCCGTTGGGTATTCGGGCCCCAACCCAGCGTGGTATCAGGTGAGGGGGACAGCATCCAGCGATTGCAGGGGCAGCTCAAGTCAATTTTGCACCAGGTCTTAAGACCAGCAGATGAAAATTGAAAAAGATAGAAATTTTGTGCCGTTAATTTTCCTGTATGCCGGCGGCCATACAGGATCTGTGGCTGAACTCAAAAAAGCTGTGGTCCTCGAACCACAAGCTTTTTTGGTTTGTCTGTAATGTAGAATTAAGAGCATCTGCATTGGTTGCGGTTTGATCTTGGATTAGCCGAGTTGCTCCCAGGACTTAACCGCATTGGGCCAAGTTAAGTCAGGAGCAACTATTACCAAGAGGCCGTTTTGGATGAGTGGGCAACAACTTTGTTACCGGCTAATCCTGGGATCAATCTGTATAAGCATCTCAAGATGCTTATAAGGTAACATAACAATACAAAAGCATGCATGCCGAAGTGGATCACACCACCCTAGGTACATAATGCAAACTTATAACATCAGTTCATCCCAGCCAATCCTCTTGGAGTCTGGGACTAGCGTACTCCAGACATAAATTGAGCTTGCTAATCCAGTTAACTTTGTTCAACCAATTCCAATGCTCTAAGATCCTATCACTTATGTTTTGATTCAAGAAAATTTATAATACAATCACGAAAAAACTCTGAAGACATAAATGAAATTCATTAATAAAATTTTCTTGCTGTAAAGCTCAAAAGTGTCAGTGAAGACCTTTTGCTGAGTTTGTAAAGGTATTGATGAGTATTGCCTCTGCCAATCCAAAGTACTAGACACTAAACAAGCCTCCCAATCTTGGATTGGAAAGTTTTATAAAGTGATAGTGAGTGTATCAAAGATACTACTGTGGTTTTAGAAGTGGGATTTTAGAGCTAAATGATGATGATGATGGTGATAGTATTGATAGAATTGGTGATGGATGATGTGTATGACGGATAAGAGAAGTGATGTGATGATGTGATGGATAGAAGAGGTGTGGGAGCAAGTGCTTCTACCAGGGATTGAACTGAGGTCCTCTTGAAGAGGGGTTATGAAGTTATAAGAAGGTTTAAATAAGTGAAATGGGGGAATAGCCCAGTTGGATAAGGGACCTGTAAGTACTATGACTTAACCAGGGCTTGAACCAAGGGGTGTTATGAGATAAAGAGGTGTCGTATATTTATGATATAAGGATGGTTATAGTATGTAATGGTAAGCTATAATTGTAAACCTAAATATTGAGTGACTAATAATATTGAGAAGTGACCAGTGATATAGAGTTATAGGGGATAAAAGACTATATGAAATCTGATGCCAGAATCTGGTGAGGAAGGGAAAACAGCAGGAGGAGAGCCTCGTTATATAGAGAAAAGTGAGGGATTTTAGCTACAAGAGGGGTGCACCCTGAGTACACATGGCCAAACAGAAAACATACTAATACAGGCTAAAAGTGGTGTCAGAATATGAAAAGTGATGTCAGAATATGAAATACAGGACCAAACAATAAGAGTCATGTCAGAATATTGGGAAAAAGGTGGGGCCACTGTCAGAAAGTGGTGTCATCCAAACAAGAAGTGGTGTCATCCAAACAAAAAATGGTGTCATCCAAACAAGAAGTGGTGTCATCCAAACAAGAAGTGGTGTCATCCAAACAAGAGGTGGTGTCATCCAAACAAGGAGTGGTGTCAGAATATCCACTAGTTGCCTGCATGAGAGGAGATAAGGTGGTAGATATAAGATTATGTATAAAGACTGTATTTGGGTGGCTGTGTTGGTGGTTTAGTGGATTATGTAACAAGTGTGTGTTGTGTAATTTGATTTGTAGCTGAGAATGAATGGTGTAACTTCTGATCCAGTTGGGTTGTATGGGTTCCGTAAGTGGTGAATAGGGATTCATTTAAGTTCTGGATCCAGTCGTTGAGTGGTAATTGAGTGTAAATAAGTGGTTACATGTGTAACAGCAAAAAACCTTTTAATTTTTACCAGAAAGATTACCACATCACAACTACATCTTTTTCCATATACGTGTTTTTGATGAATACCTGATCCTTTCCTATATTTCATACAGTACACATCACATTGCATGTAAATATATACAGACACAAGGCCCTGTGTGTGAGCAATGTATCTGAATTTTTGCCCGGCTTCCTAATTGGTGACGTCTGATCAGGCCTGCCAACAGTTACACTTGATCAGATGTCACACCAAATCGGAATCTATCATCCACAAACAGGGGCCTAAACTATTTCATATCACACCTGGCATACCCCCCCCAAAAAAAAACAACTAAATATTTTTTCCACTACTTTAATATTACTACATAATTTTTCGTATTGTAAATTGTTAGTGGAGGACTTCCCTTTGATCTACAGCCCCCCTGTAGAGCCAGATCTAGTTAGCTGCTAGATTTTATTTGCAGCCAAAAAGCTAGAATTTTAGCTTTTTGACATGGAAATAGAGATCTGCAGCCCCTGCAGATGGCCACGGGAAGTCCTCCAGTCACCTCAACAAAAAAAATAATCTCAAATCAATTAACACCAACAAAACTTTCCCAAAAAAAAAAAAGTGATATATGTAAAAAAAAAATCAATGAATGGATGTAAATAAATAGGTGATGAAAGAGATCAAGTACATACAGTGTATCCCATAATCATCAATTAGACCTAATTTGCTAGCTAGCAAGACCTGCAATACATATCAGCATGCGCTAAAATGAGTAACACAACCAAACTCACTTAAAAAAAATTAGGTTGACCATTGTATTACACACAAACACATATTTTTTTTTTTGCTGATCTTGATCAAGAGAGAGAGAGAAGAGAAGAGAAGAGAGAATAGAGAGAGAGAGAGAAAAAACCATGAGATTAGACAAGACAAGAGACAATGAATGTTTGGGCGTATCAAAGATTAAAGAAAGATAATTTATAAAATGAAATGAAAATTTTCTTTTTTCTATTTATATAAAAAATAATGATAATAAATGATAAATTGTAATATGTAATCTAAATATGTATGATAACACTGTATATATGTAATAAGTTGTAGAGAAACTATTTTCACAAATTTCACTTCACTTCACGCAATAAATAAATAAATAAATAAGGTTAAGAGTTGATGAGACGTATTAACATACAAAAAAAAAACACACAAAGATCAACAATAAACTGATAAAAAAAAAAGGACAACAGAAAAAAGAAAGCTCTACTTTTGATTGAAAAAAAAGATGGAGATAGAGAGAATCGCAAAAGAAACCAAGCGAGGTAAAAGATAAAGAGCTAATGAGTAGTGGTAGTAGTAGTAGCGGAAGAAGGAGGATCAGAGAGAGGAGTGAGTTTCATGATCGACCTAAACATCGACCCGAACCCATTAAGATTTCTGGGCCCAGTAGTGTGAGTAGAAGAGGCAGCAGACGTGATTGAAGACGAGGTGGATCGAGAGGTAGTAGTGCGCGCTCTGACTGGAGTGACGGGCGTCGAAGCAGCAGCAGAAGAGACGGTAGTGGTGGTGGACGTGCTAGGGAGATGCGAGGTAGTAGAGCTGGAAGAGAACGGGGTAGAGGCCGAAGAAGTCGCCGACCTTTTGCTCCCGAATTGCTCGAGTTCTTTCACCTGGTTTTCCTTTTCGCCCCCATTGCCGGTCAGATCCTCATAGGTCTGATGATGAGAAGAAGCCGTGGGGGAAGAGAGATGGGCGCGGGCACACGAGCTAGCGCTACTACGGTTGCGTTTCATAAAGACACGCTTGAAGGTGTTCTGGTAATGGTCAGAGGGGGACGAGAGTTGGTCGGAGGGATGGGTGAGTGGGTTGGGCGCACTGGCCTGACGACCCATTCTTGCGATTGGTTTTTTATGAATATACTCTAGCGGTTGGTGGTTTGGATGAAGAGTAGGCTTGTTGTTGTTGTTGGTTGTCGAGGTTTCTTTAGAGTATTCCGTAGGATCGCTAGCCTGCTCGACTTCTTTCTTGCTTCGATTGCCCACTCGAGATAACCGTCTGACCATCTTGAGCCCAGGTAACCAAATCGGACTACCCGAGTAGGGGCAGCTCGATTTTGAGTTCGTTAGCGGTTCGTTGATCGTCGCCTTGCGTGGCTGATCCTCCTTCTCAGGTGATGGACATATCCTACAGTCCAAATTGAACTCCCCCCGACTCTCTTGTCGGCTAGTTTCGATAGATGGGATAGTCTGGAATTGATTTCGTGAGCGAGTTCGTTGGTGATGGAGTGGTTGCGATTGGGGTTGTTGTTGCTGTTCTGGTTGTTGCTCTTGCTCTTGCTCTTCTTCTTCTTGTTGTTGTTGTTGTTGTGGCTGAGGTGAGGATGTTGGTTGATGGTCTAGATCTGAGTGAGATGTGACCAATGCAGGTCCACTACGTGCACGACGTAAGCTACTAGTGGTACTACCACTCCAGCTCGTCTGAGGTGAGGTGTCGGGGAGTGGGGGTGGCGGAGCGATCTCCCGTGAGCGCGTATAAGGTCCCATGTAGCTCATCCTCGACAGCTTTCGATCGGGAAGACTAAGATTACCACCAGCACCGTTACGGGAGATGGTGGGAGTTGGAGTGGATCTCTTAGGGATAGTTGTACCACCAGTGGCAGATAGGGTGCGTGCTCGAGAGCCAGTCTCGCCAGCAGAATCTTGAAGTCTGGCACATAAAAGAACGTCCGAGAAGATTTCGGTGAGTTTGAGATCGATTGCAGCCTGTGCAACTTCTGCGGTTCGTCCTAGTAGAGTGTTGACGTTTCTGGATAGTCGTTGAGAGACTCGAGATTGAGTGGCTGCTGCTGCTGCTGCTGCTGCTGTGACTGGGGTAGTGGGACCAGGTTCATCAGAGGCAGGTTGATCGTCTTCGACAGGAGATCGATATCTTGGAGGACCTTCGATTGGGGATGGGTTAGAGCTCTCGATGAGGTTAATACTCGAGACTATCGAATCATCACTAATCGGCATGGCAGACATGATTTGGATCGATCTGAGTTGGTCGATTTCTTGCTTGAGTTCTTTCAACTTGTTCATCCAACATCTCTTTTCAGGTTCACAGGTAGCACCAAACTCAAAGGTATGTTGACGATGCTTGAGATTGAATGAATAAGGCATCAAACCTGATGTGAATATGAAAGAGAGGATGAGTATTTATTGTGTTTATGAGTGTGTTTAATGAATGAGGACTTACCCGAGCTTTCAGGGATGTCAATGAGATCAAAATATCTGATTGGAAACCAGTGACGTGGTTCATAGACGGTAGCTCTTTTGACTTTGACGATGACTAGATGAGTTTGATATAAAAAGATGCCGTGGTATTTGATCTTGAAGGCTTCACTGGGGTCTAGACTGGGGCCGTGGTAGAGGACGTGTAGGGAGCCGACTAGTTTGATTTGGCCCAAGAGACAGACGAAGGCTGCTCGGTAGGACTAGATGTATAAAGAATGTGGTCAGTTTGTTTTTGGGATGTTGTTCTTTTGGAATGTGGGAGAGACTGACTGAATGAAGTTCCATTCGACTGGCAATTAGTTCAGTTTTCAGTTCGACTTCTCTGAGTGATTTAGCTTCATCGACACCTTCGGCGACTTGTTTCATGGCCCAGAGAGCCTGTTGGACTCGTTCAATTGCGCGAGATCTGAGTAGGAGTGGAGGGTTTGAGCTTGGATGAGAGAGTTGGTTGAGTAGACTGTTGAGTAGCATAGGATATCTCATGATGCGTTGGATGGGTTTGATGATATAATCAGAAAAGTTGAGTTTGCAAGGGGGAGTAGTTGTTGTGATAGAAGTTGTTGATGTTGATGTTGTTGTGGTTGTTGTGGTTGTGGTGGTTGTGGTAGTAGTGGTAGTGGGGATGATAGTAGTAGTAGTAGTTGGGGTGGTGGTGGTTGATTCGGATGGTGGTGGTGATGAGATGGATGGTTCGGTGTTGGTAGTAGTAGTGAGTAGTAGTGAGTTCCATTCTGGAGAAGATTCAAAAGATCTGATGATGTCTGTTGCTTCGGTGTGCCTGGCGCAGTATTCTTCGTATATGGTGAAGATGGGAGATTCGCTGATGAAAGCTTTTGCGACTCTTTCTATTATTCGATCTAGTTCGTCGTCATCTCTTTGGAAGCAGTCGATGTGGTTCTTCCAAGCTTCTAGTAGTTTTTGATTTTGAGTACCGATTGCGATTGCGATCCTTCTTGAGAAACGTTCGGCTAGTTGAATAAGTTGTGGTATGTTTCTTTTGATGATGTGTTTCTCGTAGAATTTGAGGTTGTTAGCAGAGTCGATCTTTGGCAGATAGAATGAGTCTAGTCTTTTGAGGTCACGTAGATAACCATTCTCAGTTTCGATGATCTCCAGCAGTGCCTGTAGTCTTCTTTCGAATCTGATTGAGGTTTGTTGGATTGAAGATTGAGATGATGAAGACTGGATGTTGTTTGCGTATGAGGTCAGATCGGGTGCTGATCTGCTTGCATCGTTCAGTAGATAATTTGATTCTGGTTTCATTTTTGTTTTGTTTTGAGGAAAATATTATTTTCGGTGGATTTTAATATATTTGAGAGCACTTTCACAGTCCCTGTCACAGACTACAGTCCCTGTCACAGTCCCTGTCACTTACTTTCCACTACACCGAAACCACTCAGCCATTTTAAATCAAAACTGTAGAAAATGGAACACTCCTTCTTCCTACTCACTCTCATCGGACTACTCCACTCAACGGCAATCTATCTCTTCTCGCAAGGCTTCCTACTCTCAAGAACTTCGCTCTCTGAACACTCACTCAACAATATCCCACTCCCACAAACTCACTCAAAACTCATCCTCATCCTCATCGATGCACTCAGACACGACTTCATCCTACCTCACTCGACCCTAACCGACCCATTCAACCAAAACCAACTAAATCTACCCTCTCGAGTCACTAAATCAAATCCAATCAACTCTCATCTCTTCCACTTTCTAGCTGACCCTCCAACTACAACCCTACAACGACTAAAAGCTCTCACTACAGGTACTTTACCCACCTTCATCGACATCGGATCAAACTTCGCTTCAACAAACCTAGGAATTGATGAAGATACTTGGCTGTCTCAACTTCTGATTGCCGGCAAGAAAATCGGTTTTGCTGGCGATGATACCTGGCTAAAACTATTTACCACTCAATCTGGGATCTTTGACCCTAATATCACTTCGGCTTACGAAAGCTTCAACGTCGAAGATCTAGATACCGTAGACAATGGAGTTCAGGATCACTTCTTTCGAATCCTCGGTATCGATCAACAATCTCCTTCTACCCATCAACCACACTGGGACGTCCTCATCGGTCATTTCTTAGGTCTCGATCATGCCGGTCATCGATTCGGTGCATCCCATCCTGCGGTCCGTTCCAAATTACGTCAATATGATCAATTCTTGGAGAAAATCCTCGCCAATTTGGACGATGATACCCTCCTAGTCGTATTGGGTGATCATGGCATGGATTCAAAAGGTGATCACGGTGGTGATAGTTTCTCAGAAGTCTCAACTGCCCTCTGGATCTATTCAAACACCTCTTCACTCCAACCACTACCATCTTGGGCACTCGATCAAGAAAGCTTCATCGATCTAGGACCATCACTTGGCAAAACTCGAACGGTTTCACAAATCGACCTGGTACCCACACTATCACTCATCCTCGGTCTACCGATCCCTTTCAGTAATCTCGGCATGATCATTCCAGAGTTCTTCTTTCGACCTAGCCTCTCTCAATCTGATTCACCTCAAAATCTCTCAGCCACCGAGACACTATTACTATCGACCGCAATCAACTCTGACCAACTTATGAGTTTTGTCGAGCGTTATGCCGGCTCTTCCAATTCATCCGGTCTGGATCTTGCCCCACACGTACCAGAATTAAGGAAGCTCTACAAACAAGCTTGCCAGTTCTCTCCTCTCGAAAACCCTCAAGAAGCCTTCCAGGCTCACAGAGCATTTGGTTCTTCCTTACTATCCACATCTAGAAAGATCTGGGCAAAGTTTATCCCAAGTCTAATGGCCATCGGGATCATCATCATGCTCCTATCCTTAGTGGTTTCCTGCAAGTTACTCAGCTGTCTCAAATGGACAACCGCTGGTCCTCATCCACCCATACGCGCCACGCTTAAAGCCGGAGTTTCCAAGGGTTCATTAGGATTTGTGATCGGAGGCCTAGGCTATTGGGCAAACGCCATTCCCGAGTTGTCCCTCTTATCAAGCCTACTCACCGGTACATCTCTTGGAATCTGTCTGGGAATTCTGAGCCATCGACCACCACAGCAATCTGCCCATCTCGATACTCGCCTGAGAATGCCATCGTTGGGTACGATCTTCAAGCTAATCCCAGTGATTCTACATGGGATCGGATTGGGAAGCAATTCTTACACGATTTGGGAAGACCGGGTGATCCTCCATCTCATCTCATTCTCCGTCTTTCTCCCGATCTTCATCGGTGCTTTCCGTGCACCCCAACAACGACTCCGGAATCGACTACTCTTGTTCAGTGTCTTGTTTGCGATTTCGGTCCGACTGATTTCGCTCTCAACGGTCTGTCGAGAAGAACAGCATGGAGAATGCTCGGTGAGCTTTTATGGGAGTTCCACGAGCTCTAATCCGCCCAATTGGATGATGACCATCCTGATTCCTCTGGCGATCGGTTTGCCGATCGTGCCTGCCTGGTTCCTCGGTATCTCCGATTCTTATCGTGGACCAGCCTCGTTTTACTTTGGTGGACTCTGGCGATTGATCTTACTATGTGGAGCTCAATACTGGATAACCGATTACATCCTCTCACACCAATGCTTAAGTCTGACTTCAACCCTGATCGAGACTGGAAGTTCGGTCAAGTTAATGGTTGCAAGACTGGCGATCGGCTTATGTGTAATTGCGGGAGGATTCTTATGGATTCTATTACCACTCTGTATAGATGTCAGACGAGTTGAAGCAGAAAAAGGCTCAGAGAAGGAGAAGAAGGGAGAGGGCGAGAAGCCCAAGCTACTCGTGATCGGTTTTGCGAACGCCTATGGATCCTCATACTTGATGTTTCTTGTCGCCTGTTTTGGGGTGCTTTTCTTGGTGACTCAACCGGTCGGACAATTGGTGCTATCGATCGGACTGGTGGCGATCCTTTCACTGGTCGAGATCAACGACTCACTAATGGACGTCGAGAGACTGGAAGGCTCGTTCCAAAAAGCCATGGAGACTGCAGCCAACGGCCCTCAAACCATCAAGAACCACTCCTCCTCCTCCTCCTCCTCCTCATCATCATCATCATCAGCTTTGATCACTCCTACCGACCTCAACATAATCATCGGCTTGAACTTTTTGGGCTATTTGATCTTCTTTGGCACCGGTCATCAAGTGACGTTTGCATCGATCCAATGGAAAACTGGGTTCATTGGACTGGATTCTGCCCACCATCTCTTCTCGGCCATACTGATCATCCTCAACACCTTCTCAGGCTTCATCCTCGTCGGGCTCTCGATCCCGCTCTTCAAGCTATGGAACCTGAGTCCGATCATCAACCTCACCCCGCCCCAGAACCCGCCCACCGACGATCATCAACAACACCCATCATCATCAGACGATCCCAACAAACTCTTGCTCGTCGAAAGCGAACTGCTGGAATTCCATCTCAAGTTCATCAACATCCAGACCTTTATCGGCCTGTTGAACATGGTCTTTGTGTGCTACTTGAGGAGACATCTGATGGTCTGGAAGATCTTCTCGCCCCGGTTTATGTTCAGCGCCGCCACGCTCATCCTCTTCGACCTCGTCTTTCTTTCGGTCTCTTTCTTGGCGCTCGTCCTCGTTAAGGTCAAGGTCCAGAGAACCTTCGGCTTCCAATCTTTCTTTTGATCCTTTTCGAGAATTTTCAATCAATGCATTCGCTGCTTTTGTGAATACTTCTCCGTAAGTCCTGCGCCATCCCTTTTTTTTGTACTTATCGACATTCTTTTACTCACTCTCTTCTCTTTTTTCGTAGTTCATGTCCTCATCACCAAACCAACCGAAAACACACACACATTATTCAGATCTCTCCCACACACACACCATTTCCTCGTCCCTGCTTTCTTCCATCCCACTCTTAATTGACACAAGATCTCACTACCAACGATCTCCACACACACAAGATTTTTTTATCTTTTCTGTTTTTTCTTTGTTTTGCGTTTGTTTTGAAAATATTTCTCTCTCTCTCATTCCACAACCATTTTTTCCTTCATAGATTTCCTTTTCTTTATCAATCTTACTACTCTCACTCACGTGACATACCTAAAAATCTTAACACGCCTTGAGATATCATCAGATTCACACATCATATTTTCAATATCCGATTTCTGATCTTGTTGTTTTCTTCTTTTTTTTTTTACAAAAAAGTATATATAATCACATCTGTTTACTTGCCATGCGGGGGCCAGAATCTCACCTTGGCGAGATATGTATCTGCCCCTGGGCAGATCTGTATCTGAGGAAGATCCAGTGAAGTAGCTAAACACTGTCTACATCTGTAGCTTTAGCTCAGACATATTCCGCTACAGGTCCATTGAAATGTTTGGCTGCTCCTCATTGTGCAGATAGGGTCAGGATGGCCTAGCAGCCACCATCACCCGCGGAAGCTCAGTGTCACTGAGGTGCAACATACTACACTCGCTTCAAGGATGAGTCCGGTGTTCGAATCCACCCGCGCCTCACCCCCTGGCCACTTACCCCTTCCAACTTGGACAACTACACTTCCGCTTTCAATCCTAAACCCCTTGTTAGTTGTCTACTCAAAAAATCCGCCACGTTGACATTTTCAATACCTGCTACCCAATTACATCGACCTGAAAAACGGTTGAAAACCTTAGATAGAGCATCTCCAGTGGATCATCCATGGATGCATCCCTGGCTCACATTTCACAGGCCTGTCAACAGGGTCTCTGCAGCAGACATGCCAGAAATGGTGACCTGCTACAATGCTTGACCCAGAGTTGTTCTGCCAGACCACACCCTGATCAGTCTTTTTAATTTTTTTTTTCAAAAATCTTTTCATTAAAATTTTTTCTTGTACTATCACCAACTACCGCCAAAGATGGATGAATTGATCCTGCAGTGTGCACTATGTGAACGACAACAACAATCTGATTGTTGTGATGCAACAAGCACGGCAAATCAGAAGATACAACGAGTGAGGATGAATCCTGAACTGCTTGTAATCAGGAACATCATTATTAGATTTCCTTTTGCTCGCTTGTTTGTTTACTTGTTTTATCTTTGTCTCCCTCAATTAATCTCTCATCTTTTTCTCAGTCATTGTTTTTTTTCTCAGATTGTATTTCATTCCTTTTTTACAATTGATCGTTGTGTTGCAAACAAACCATAGTGAGAAAGGGAAAAAAAATAACTAAAAGGAAGGGGAGATGAGAGTTGGACTTGAATTACTCGGGGGCTCTCATTTTTTCAATTGACGTTCACTGTTTTGCTTGGATGCCTTTTTTTGTTGCTTTCACCGTCTTCTTTTGAGGAACTGATTTGATGTTGTTGTCCTTTGTTTTTGGAGTATCTTGGAGATTGTCCAGGGAATCCACGTCTATGGCACCCAAAATGAGTGGATCAAGGAGATTTGTGATTGAAAATGTGATGGAGGAAGGTGGTCGAGATGGCGAGTTCATGATGGGATTGAGACCAAATTGTGTGTAGTGGGTTGGAAGGAGACTTGCTACCAGCCGGGATATATAGCGAGTCTGAGTGACTCTGGATCACTTTGGCAAGTCGGGTAGCGGGACCATTGGACCCCAAATTTTGCCGCGACTCGCTGAATTGGGGTCGCAGGCCCCGGTTTAGAGCATCCACATTGGATGGTTAAATCGTGCAGGTTAGAGAGCTTTAACCCGGAGTGGCATCCACATTGGAGCGGGTCAACCTGAGGTCAGATTTCAGGTTAAGTGTCTACAGATCTGTAGACACTTAACCTGTGGTTTAGGGAGTATTGCATATGAAATACGCACGGCTGCCGCGGGTTTGTGAGGTTTGCACTGAACTAACCTGTTTTAACCTCAAACCAATGCGGTTGGAGGCCTCAGGTTAGCTAAATCCCCCTTAACCCAACTTTTTAACGAGCCATTGCAGATGCTCTTAGCGAGTTGACTGGAGATGCTCTTAAAGCATCAGCAATGGGTGGGGTAAATCACAAGGTTAAGGCGCCTTCACCCGGCCTAGCAAACATGGCATCCGCATTGGATGCTGGTCAACCAACCAAAAATTTGATTTCAGGTTAGAGCCCATCGAATCTAGTGGCCATGAACCCAAGGTTGAGCAACAATTTTCATGCTCGTCTACTTGTTTTGGGGGGATGAGCAGAGACACACCGAGTAACCCTGTCAACCAATGTGGTTGTGGGCTCCAGGGAAAGCTAACATAAAAAGCGGGCCATCCATCGCTGATGCTCTTGGTCCCCTTCCCCACTGTCTGCCATCACCCAAAAAAGATGTTGATATCACAAGACTTTATTTAGTTCTGCTTACTTGCAGAACTTATCATCATCATTTAAGTACCTGAAAACCCAATTGTCCAAATCTAACAAGTTGCACAGTCACTAGCCAAAAGGTTTGAGGCTCCAACACCCAATCAATCCTTATTGAAAGTGCAACCAACATCCTTTGGACCATCTAGATGGGCCGCACCTTCAATTTTTTGTGTTGGTATCAGGGGCCGCAGCGACATTTTTCTCGAAAAAAATGTCCATAATTTTGAAGTTTGAAGTGATAACAAGACAAAAATTAGGCCAAATTGATGATACTAAATTGTCCCTTCTTTGAAGAAAATAATAGAGCAATAATACACCCCCTAGCTGGGCCTTAAGAGATCCAAGATTATTTTGAAGGGCGTAAAGGTGAACCATTGTGTCAATTTTTTGTTACACAAATTAAACGAAGAATAAAAATCATAAATATCAGAATCTTAAACTCTTATTTTAAGCTACAAATTTAATTTTGTTTTCTTCTTCAAAAAACCCCTGCTACATAGTTCACTCTTTTTTCTATTCATGTCATTAGTTGCAATTCTTGGAAATTTTCTTGTAGCTGTTTCTGGTAGCTAATTTCAGAGTAAAAAATTGATCTAGAATAAAAAACAAAAAGCATTCAAGCTTCTGAAAATTCACTTTTCTTTATTAATACTAACACCCCCAATTTGAGGTTTCAACTCCCAGGTTCATTCAAACTTTTACCCAAATGCAAAAGTGAATCCCCAGCCTCCTCCAAATCAATTGTGACACTTTCCTTCATTTCCAAAATGATCAATTATACCTAGTTTCCCAGTGGTATTGGATTTGGTAAATTTGGGAGATACTCACCTTGTTAAAAACAAATATTCTATCTTGAGGAAAGCTTGACTGATTTTGGTGAGGCGATGAAGGACCTATAGAATTGAAGACAGGTTAAGGGGAGAAGCAAGAGAGATCATGATATGAGAGGTGTTGGTAAGTCTCCAAGTTGCATATACCAATATCCGGAGGGGCTGGGGAAGCTCATACATGCAGTTCTGGACCCTGGTCAGTCCACCCAATGGCAACCACTGCATGGTTAGGCCACCTTGTGCTTCCAACTTTGTACATTTATTATGTACTACACTCACACAGCTTCAAGTCCCCTCGAGCAATTTTCATCGGAAATCTCAGATTCTCACTTGCACCTCAGAAGGAGCTCTTCTTCAACTTTGACAAGCTGTTTGTCAAAGCTCTCCAAGCTAATAAATTCACAATTTCTCTCCCCAGTTGGGATCGGCAATCAATACCACAGTCAATAAAATTTGGGCCATCAAAACATGTTTCATCTTGTTCTATCTTGCCTGCAACCTGTTGACAGTACTTAAAAAATGAAAAGAAAAAAAAAAACTCCACAGCCTCAACAGCCCACACCTCCAGTTAGGTGTTAGGTAAGGGGGTTAGGTTGGTTTCAGGGTTAGGATTGCGTCAGGAGCAGAAAATTTTATTAAAACCACCCATGCCAAAACATTTCTTACATTTTTTTAATTTTTAATAAGCAATGACCATGGGGTCCCAAGTGGGGCTGAGCTGTACCAAGATGAAACAAGAGGTGTGGAAAGCTATGTAGTCAAAAACATGTGACATGCACCGTATTCCATTAGTTTATGTGTTATGGAAGATTACAAAAATGGACTTGCTGTGCCAGACCACCCAACAAAAAAAGAAAGGGTGTTTTTTTTCTTGTTCTTTGAATGAAATTTGTGTGTATTGAAGTATACCTTATCAATTTTTTTCTTAGAGAAAGTGAAAGTGAAAACAACAACAACCAGAATGTCATTTAAGATTTATGAGTATGTTTGCGTGTGTGTTTAACGATCTTCAGTGAATCTTTCCCTAGCTCGTTCGCGTCTAGAACTCTTGACAAGATCGAGTATAGATTGTTTGACGGACTCAGAGCGCTGTTCTTCTAACGCCCTGTATATCAAAAGAAAAGGGGGAGGAATTTCAGGATGATGAAGTTGAATGTTGAGGAGTGGTAAGGAAGATGACTAACAGTTTGAAACTGATCAGGAACTTTTCCCGGTCAGGAATCGAGACGATTTTAGGCGGTAATTGATCGATAACGTTAGGAACCCAAGATGCCAATTGGAGTGGAAACAAGTCAGCCAAGAGTCTAAAGATGATGATGACGGTAGAAAGAGTATCCTCGGGGAAGTCGGACAAAGTTCTCCTGAACAAGACTTCACAAAGCGAGAGTCCATTCTGAGAGATCAGTTGACTGATCGATTGAGCAAACAGAGTGTAGTTTGTTGGACCGGTTGATTGAGAGCCCGGGATGGTCGTGCTGGTCGAGTCAGACTTGTGGCCTTGACCAGATGTCGAGGAGGTTTGTAGTTCGAGACTCGGGTGTCCGAGGATCTGGCGGATGTAGTTCAGACTCGTGAAAACCGGCTCGGGATCGAAAAACTCTAAACAGGTTAAGATGATCGGGAAGGATTGGTGGAAACAACTCGAGCTTAGAAGGACCTCATCTTGGGTATCCATCAAGCTACACAACAGATGTATGTAATCATCAATCACTGTGTGTGTGTGTGTTTTTCCATTCATCCACATCAAAACAACGTAGAGCATCCAGTATCGCGTTAGTTTCACAGAAAAAAAAAAAAAAACAAGTCGAGATCCGTACCATCAGATATCGATGAAGCATTTGCCTCGCTGGTGAGAGGAAAAAACCGATTACTCTGACGTTCAAAGGCGACTTTGATAGCCGACAAAAAGTTGTGATCTGAGAGTTCAGGAAAGGCGGAGACGACCTTGGAAGTGATCCAAAGGTAACTGGAGCACCCAGAGGCCTCAAAGCCGGCGGTAACCTTCTCCAAGACTGAGCCGATCAAGGGCAAACAGGCTTGACCGTAGAAGTTCAGACCGCGTCGGATAAGCGCACATACTCGTTCTGAAAGCTTGATACAGCTTCCATATTGCTCCAGAATCTCCGATACAACCGTCCAGATTTCAGCCATCGTTTTCAGACAGTCTGCGGGTAGATCGCCTTCGAGTTTATCAATGATCGAAAGAAATGTGTCCAGACGCTCCAGAAGATCTGTGATCACGATAACAGCCAATGAGCTCGATCGGCAAAACACATTGTAATGGGAAAGGTTGGGAACCAACCTGAAACGTTTTGCTGAACTTGCTTGGTGGGTGCTTGCTTCCTGATGGCAACATTATGTAAGCCCTCTACAAGAGGCATACAGAATGTGGACATGGCGGCAGCGCCTTGAGGTGCCGGAAGGCCAGCAATGATATGTGCAATAGCGGCAGAGACTTCGTTCATGTCATCCTGACCGAGGGTCAAGCTCATGTTTTGATAGAACGAATGTAGTTGCGGAAGGTAGGTAACCAAATGCTACGTGTGAAGAAAATAATCAAAAGTCAGAGTCGTGGTTTTTACTGTGTGAATAATAAATATTCTACGTACCTGTGCACAATCCCGACACAAAAATTTCATAGCCTGGGCTGCCGCCAGTCTGACCTCCTGGGCAGGGTCTTCAAAACCAGACGAGATATACTGGAGTTGAAAGGGGATTCCATCGGGATGAAGATTAGTCCATTCAGTGTATCGACAGAGGACGAGAATAGTGGCATATCGGATCTTAGGATGGGCAGGTAGTCTAGGAATGATATCCATGATCATCGGAAGGATCCCGTCGTCCTGTGGGTCTACTTCGGCACCCATGGTTCTCATCGAGAATAGGGGTGCTTCAATATCTTGCCACTTGACATTCGGGCCGTTGGAGAGTGCTTGGACGACAATATCATATGACCTTTTGAGACATACTGAGGCACCAAGGACGTAACAGCAATCCTTGAGGGTGTCACCAATATCGTGTCGGAACCGACGGAAATCATCGGCTTCCTGACCAATTTGAGAGCTAGGATCATCAGAATAGTGTAGATGACGGATGATAGTTTCTACCAAACTGGAATAGATGTCTAATAATGGTTTGGCATTGGTGTCTTCTCGTTTTCGACGGAGTCCTTTAGAGAGTCGATACCAAAAGTTAAAGGTAATCCCGACCACTTCTAGATCGTCGTGATCGCAACAGGAGCGAATGGCAAGGACGATAGGTAGAAAAGTCTCTGGATGGCGTAGAATTAATGGGGTGTACCATTCTCCAGCTTCTACAAAGATCCGACAATATCCACGCATCTTATCCGGATCATCCCGATCTTCAGTGAGTTTGGGCTGAAGGGCAATTAGGAAGGATAGGATGAGTTGGATGACTGGCATGCTTTCGTCGATCTCTTGAGTTTCGTGAATCAGATCGACGATGAAGTCGACCGCCGGTTCAAATAAATAATCATCTTCTAGTGCTGAGAAGGCACATCCGAGGATGAATTGACTGCCAGCTGAACTAGTTTGAATTTCGCCTGCCCTCAACCAAGAACTCAGACAATGAAAGATTTGTGATTTGATGCCAGTCGTGATACCTGGAAAGATTTACGGGAAAGTTAGATGATAAGGGAGTGAGAAGGTGATGGGTTAATCCATTTACCTTGAGCGCCTAGATACATCGAAAGGGTGTTTGGGACGAGTTGAGCGATTTCAGGGTTACTCCATTGATTCTAGAGATTATAATTTATATGAAGATTTGATCAGCAGATGGATGCCAATCGAATGTGAATATTATAAGACTGTTTGGAGAAGGGGGATTCCGCACGGTGATTTTGATTTTAGAATTGCCGATGATCTCTTGTGGGAAGACGGTTAGGAATTCGAGTAGGACGGGTACTGATTGAGGGTCCTTTCCGAATTTTTCGATGAGATCTGTGATGACCGTTGGCCATTGAGGTAGTTGGAATGCTAGATCGGCCAAGGAGAGACAGAGTTGGACGAGGATGATTTTAGAGGAGATGATAGAATGTTGAGTGAGGGCATTTAAGAGTGAGTCTCGTAGCTGTAGTCTATCTGGCTCGGGTAGTTGATCGAGGTCGAAGGTGATCTGTCAATGAAGCGATTGCTTGTGAGCCTAGTCCAGTTCCTTTTGAGGGATTCTGAGATACCTTGGCACGAAATGTTTGGGCGGCGAATAGTTTACACTCGATCGGAGCATCTTGAGTTTTGAGGATGAGATCGGAAGTGATCCAGGCTTGTTCCTACACAGAACAGCAGAAGAAGTGTTAGTAAGGTTTAGTGTTTGGTGGTGATATCTGACATACTGTTTTTTGGAAAGACTGGAGCCATTGGTTGGCATCCGACTTGATGTTTGGGTCTGGGTTAGTGTATAGTGCCGAAAGATACTGAGTGAGTTGGTTGATGAGTTCAGTCATTTTTATTTTTTTATTTTTACTTTTTTTGCAGCGAGCGCCGAGAAGCCGTTGAGGGATCTCCCCCCGGGGGGTCATTCGGGCAATCACATCGATCACACATCAACACCCACAGAAGAATCCAGCTCGCTTTGGAAAGACAAACATCAACCAATCAACAACAGCTAGTGAATTGTTTCTTATTTACTGGATGAATGTGATTCAACCTTGACCGCAGTTGATAAGAAATTATCTTTTCGTGCAACTTCTCAACCCAAACGCAAACTCATTTTAAAGGAAATGCATTACTTCCTATCTTTCAACAGTCTTCACCTAGACCTCAGAAATGATCAGTATCCTTCAAATCAGAAATATATTCCACTCACCAAGGATGCCTGAAACCCTCCAATTGAATCTGACTTCTCAGCTAATTTTTACTATTGATGATGAGTTTGACCTCATGAAGGATCAGAATTTTTCAAATAAGCCAAAATTACGAAATGTGAAATATGCTATTCTACATGCTAAAGTTTTGGCCAATGTCATTTGAAATTCAGTTGGGGTTACTAGACTTTCTGTCCATGGTACAGATAGTACCTAACCGCCAAGAAGGCTTACTTCTTAGTGGGTAGGTAAAATCAATGCCTCCCATTAAGGAGGAGTCCTCCTTGGCAAGTTGGTATGTTCTGTACCAGCCAGCCTGGGAGAAATCCTCCTCAGAAGGTTGGTATGGTCTGTACCAGCTGGCCAAGGCGAAACCCTCCTCAGCAGAGGTTACAGTCTCAGACAGTACCAACCTGCCTGAAAGGGTTCTTTCCCCCTTGGCAGGTAGGTAAAATCTGTGCCTCCCACCAAGGAGGATCCCTCTTTGGCTGGCTGGTTGAAGTTGTACCTTCCACCAGACTAATCCTTCAAAAATGTGCAGAGGATGGATATTTTCAAGATCATTTTCTGAATCCTTCTTGATTGGATATCCAGTGATGTATTCTATATCTCACACCACCACTGAGTGATAGTAGAAGCATCATAAGCACAAACCCAATCATCATCATCATCATCATCACCAGCATCATAAATACCAATTATAACCAGATATCATCATCTTCATTAATTATCATTAGCTAAAGTAAAATCATCTTCATTAATTATCATTAGCTAAAGTAAAACCATCTTCATCTATGATCATCATTAGTCATCATCATCATCAAGTGTTATTAGTACCTTTTCCTCATTTCACATAATCAATCCCACTGGGATGTATTATCCACTGTTATACAAAATTATCAATGGTCTGATACAGTATTGATTTTACTGATCTAGGTCTGATAGAAGTAACTCTATCTTGAAATCAGCCATATCTCTCTAAACATTGATTTTAAGATTCCTTACACATCTGTGTAGTACTATCAAGGGGAAGGCCAGTCTTTCAACCCACTTGTCATCAATTATGATAGCTTTTAAACCTATTATCAATTTATTTCGCCGCATCAAAGCAAGGACCTTTTCACCAAATAAACATTTAGTTTCCCACAGGATTCCTGTGTCATCCTGGCCTAATGGGACACTCCTTTTGAGTAGGAGGAGCCTCACTTGTGAGCATTGTTGGGGGCCCAATCCCTTGAGAGATCCAAGGTCTTGGAAGATGGAACACAGACGGCTATACAAGGTACATCAAGCCCCTTGCAAGAGAGGTTTTAGTAAGTTCTTCATGCATTTTACAAGTACCCAATAATCCAATGCAAACATTCCAAAGGAAAGAAATCCTGTCAAAGAGAGATAAGGGTTGGAGCCGGGGCTCAGGCTCTTGTGGAACCCTGAGGGATGGGTAGGGCGCCTCCCTTTTTGGGGAGATTTACCGCTCTGGGCAATAAGCCAGCCTGATCCTGGAATTTACCAAGAGGTCAGGGCCAAGGCCCTAACCCCAAACCAGGACAGCTTGAGGCTCATCTCCCAGGGAAGGGGGGAGTCCAGGTGATTCCCAGAGAAGCCACACAGGTGACAGGGTCTAACTGGTCCCTTCTAATGCTTCTTACTTTCGGTCTCATTTCACATTCTGTGGTATCCCAGTTGTAATAATTACTCGAGGCAAGGAAGGCTTCTTTTCACATCCTTCAAGTTCCACAATCTGTCTGTTGGACCTAGACATCTCATTATTCATTTTTTCCCTTCATCTCATCTTTGTTTTCTTTTCTATTGTTAACAATAATACTCATCCTTCTGTGAACTGTCTGTTGGACCTGGTCGGGGTCCCCTCCCAATCAAAGGTTTCTCCCCTACAGCAAACACCCTACAGCAAACAGACAGATTTCAAAAAAAAAAAAAACTTCTCTTTATATATATATATATATAAAAGCTAGTTAAACAACAACCACAATCTCAATTTGTAAGTCAAACTTTTGAAAAAAAAAGCAAGAAATTGGTAGACATGTTTACATCTTTCTTAACTGATCATCATTCATCCCAACAACAACAACAATATAAGAATGATGCCAAAAAAAAATGAGAAGTACATCAAGTTAACCAAACCAAAAAAAAAAAAAGGGAAAGTACCAGCCAATTAAATATATATAGGGATAAATCATGCAAAAAAAGTGTTCTTTAGTTTCTATATTTTTCTTGTGTGTGTACGTGGTTGGAGAGAGTAAAAGATAATAATATGTGGAGCTTAAATGATGATAAGAGGATAGCAAGAGTTGGATAAGGGACAATCTGAGTCCGTAAAACACGATAAACATCCACAAAAACAAGCCAAAAAGAAAGAGACAAGAATAGCAAGAGTAGAGTAAAGCAACGCTGAAAGAAAGAACCGAAAAAAAAGAGAGAGAGAGGGGATCATACCCAATCGGAGTCCCAAGGCTGGACGAGAGTGGCGCCAGTAGGCAGAGGAAGGCCGGCGCCGTCGACACCCAAGTCGTCCCTATCTTTGGTCGGCAAAGAAGCAGAAGTGGCGGTCGAGAAGGAGGAAGACACAGGAGAGAGAAGATGGGAGGGGGACGAGCAGATAGAGGAAGAGGACGAGCCGACGAGGGCGTGAGTTTTACGTTTGAGCCATTTGCGTCCACGACTGAATAGTCTCTCTTCTGCTTGGGCGCTCGCCAGTTCTTCTTCTCCAAGTGTGCGTGCATTAGCTCGGATTGCTTTAGCTAGTCTGGCAAAGATCTCTGGGTTCGATGGGACTTGTGAGGATGATGAGGATGATGAAGTGGGCGAGGGACGTAAGGAAGCGGTGAGGACGTTGGAGGAACAACAAGACATTTTTGCCACCGTGTGAATCTCGTATAGGGTACAGGCCAGGGTCAAGAGCTTGACGGGAAGAGCGACGAACGGGCGGGGCAGATGAATCGTCTGGCCGAGCGTCTGTGGCGCAGACGTCTCACTCGAGCCCCGCCGTCTACTGACCACCGAACTTCGTCGTCGCTGTCGTCCCCCGCCTCCTGCTCCCTCCGCCCGACTCCATTGACTCTCTCCGTTCCCCGCTACTAGCTCTAACACTAGTCGTACACTCGTCGTTTGCTCCTGCTCCTTAAATACCACACTCATTCCCGCCTGCCATCCTCCTAATCCTTCATCCGCGGCTTCGCTCACATCTAATGGGCCTGGTTCGATTCGCGAGTTCCCATGCCTTGAAGAAATCCATCTCGTCTAAATCAGCCTTCACCTCTTCCTCCCTCTTCCAAATCATAAAACAGAAAAACAAAATTCTTTTTTACCACATCAGGTACGTTAGTAACCGATTCCAACTCCAAGCCTCGATGGCCACCAGCGGGTGCCTATCAGTTTTCTTTCCATCAGGTGGATGATCCGAGTATTGAGAGAGTACGATGGCGTCGATGACCTGACCACGAGATTCAAGGGGGTCATCAATGGCCTGGATCAGACCATACTTGACGCCTTCAGCGACGGTCTCGGGTGGAGAAGGGTTGGCGGCGAAGGATTCGGTGGCCAGACGACCGATCGCTGCTTCGGGGCTATGGTGGTCGACCTCAACGGGTGATGAGAAGTGATCTGGGCCGCTCGATGGGATAGTGACCGCCAAGGCTTCCTCACTCGAATCAGCTCTTTCTTGCGGTTGAGATGATGGCCCGGCGATCATCGATAATAGTGAGTTGTTGGAGTGCTGGGGTGGGACATAGGGAAGAGAGTTAAGACTGGAATAAGCTGAGTGGGAGCGCTCGTCGAGGGCGGCAGACTGGTCTGAAAACGGGTCAGACTCATGGGCGAGCGCATCTGAGGAAGGTGGTCCGACTCTGCAGTGGTCAAAGTTTGCAGGGGTAGATGGAGGTCGGACGATGATCGAGGAAGGAGTGAGTGTGAACTGATGTGCGGATGATACGCTGGGCGAATGACTGAGTGAGTGTTGTCGATCGGGTTCGGGTACCGGGGGTAAGGGTCTTCCGAAGCTTGAGGGGGGTCGGGGGGAAGCAGAACCTTGGCTGAGTGAGTGAACTCGGGCACAGGGGTGGGGACTTGACGGCGTGGGTTGTGCTTGTACTGATGGTGAGGCTGGAAGTGCAATGAATTGTGGTAGGGTTGGTGATGGGGCTGTTAAGAGGGGAGATTGATCTGTAGCTTGTTGTTGTTGTTGGTGGTCGATCGAGTTTTCGTAGGATGGGGGTGGTAGGTCTGCTTGATTCTAAAAAATACAGACAACAATCGAGGTTAGTTGTGGATTGTGTTAATAAGGCTTGAGACACTGACACTATTTTGTTCTGAGTTGGTAATGGATTGATTGTTGTTTTGATCTAAGCTGAGGGCCATTGCCAGTTCGATTGTCAGTTGTTCCTCTTGCTGATTTCGTGGGTTGAAGGCACCTTGTAGGAATGAGTCGCGTATTGGTTGAATCTGTTGAGAGTGTTGGATGACTAGTTCTAGTTGGGCTTGTTCGGCTTGTTCGAGTAAGTTAAACCTAGTTCGATCTAATTGTTCTGCTGCTTCGGATTCGATTTGTACTCGTTCTAGTTCTTCTGCTTCGCGTTTTGCAAGATCAGCTTGATGACGACGATATTCTTCCTCTGAAGCGGCGAGGATCTGAGTGAGTAGTTCACTATCCGATATGTTTTGAGTATTTTGTCGTGAGTTACTAGTTCTGTTGTTGTGGTTGATTGGCATGATGTTGTTTGGTTTATGGAGTGAGTTAGTGGTAGTGGTTGTAGCCGTGTTGTCGGTTGTTGTTGGGTTGTCCATTTTGCAGAGACTCATGAGAGAGTTCATCGGAGTTCGAGTGAGTCTCCAGAGCTTCTCCATGGAGTATCACAACAACAATCAACTTGTTTTCCTTCCCTTTTGCTCTTCCTTAGTACAACTGCACATAACAAGCTGGTTGAAATCTAATGTAACTCAATCAAAACACAAAAAAAAACCCTAAACAACCTTCATCATCTAGTAAGCTGTTCAGTAATTTCCATCCAACCAATCATCTGTGTACATAAATATGTCATGATATGCTTTTGATTGGTGATTGAAAAAAACTGATCCACACGAGACTGCAAGTTTCCCTTGCCAACAAGACAAAGGCTGAATCTGGTTTGCACAAATTCAATTAATTCTCAAATGAAGAAAGTTTATCTACTTCATATTGACAAGAGTGATTGAAAAGGATGAATGTGGAACATGGAATAAATACAGCCTAACCGAGAAAGCTTGCGGTTCCGGCCCCCCGGCCGGACTCAGAGCATCTCCACCCAAGGTGCTATCCAATTTTTAGCTACCCAAGCTGAAAATCAGTGCCCACCCGGGGTGCTACTATAGCTCTGAAGCTAAAAAAAGCCAGACGGTTGCCAGATCTAGCAACCATTGTGGTGTTCTATTCACGTTACAATGCCAAAAGCACATGGTGGAGGTGTTGTGATGGAATTGATGCATGCACAAGATATGATATACAAGAGAGGAGGAACTATTACAATAAGGAAAATATATATACATACACCTTGGACGGACAACATTCATTAATCAAGAACACATCACCATTGGGAATTGAACAGAAGACATATATATTATGTAGGAGGATTGACTTTGTTGGGAATGGAACTGAGGATGTGGTGGCATTGGATGGAATTGTGTCTCAATCAGGATTGGAACAGAAGACTCAGTGTTGCTGGGAAACTTGTGTCTCAACCAGGATTGGAACGGAAGACTCAGTGTGGTTGGGAAACTTATGTCTCGACTAGGTTTGGAACAGAGGACTCAGTGTGTCTGGGAAACATTTGACTCGACCAGGATTGGAATGGAGGATGGGTATGAGTATTAGGAGAAGAGTTATAAGGGTATTGTTTTTTTTTAGGATAATGATGTTGGCGGAGAGAATTAATTAGGTGAGGATGAGGAAGAGAGGAAGGAATGAGTTGGGAGGAGAGGCCTTGACCCCCAGAATTCTGGGTGGAAGTAGTCAAGTAGCAGGTTTGGCTCTGACCAACCAGGAAAAAGCATTCAGATGCTGAGTCCTGGCCAATCAGAACACATGATTCAGTTGTTTAGTTTCTGACCAAGCAGAGTGCACAATTCAGTTTGCAGGCAGACCCTCAGGGAGCTCCCTTGCAGCAAAAATCCCTCACTTTTCAATATAAAAGAAGGGCTTCTCCCAGCCAGAATCCCTCTTCACTCACCCACTTATCCAATGAAGTTGAAGTCACCCATCCATCCATCAATACATCAGTCTCCAAGAGCAGTATATATTAGGTTCTGTGCCATCAATCAGGTGATTGGTGCATTAGTGTTAGTGTTAAGTGTTAGTCTGAGAAGTGATAGTAGTAGTGATTTTGAGAGTTTGAGTAGATTATTAGTAGCCTTATAGCCATCATACCAACAATAAGTTTGCCGTCAGCAGCTTATTATTAGTTTATCTGTTAACAATTAGTAGTATTCGTCTGGAAGCTCTAGTAGTGATTAAAGTGCCTTAGCAAGAAATTGTTCAAGGAAGAGATCATTATTAACTTCAAATTATCAACAAGTAGTATTAGTATTGTAATTTCACATAACCAATCCCACTAGATTGCTTATCCATTGTTATCCGAAGTTGTAACAGGTCTACAAAAATATTGATTTGATTGAGGCTACTATACTTACAGCATCTCCACTGCGGGGTGGAATTTGCGCAATGCATCCTGAACTTTGGTTTTTAAGGTTAAAACCTTGTGGGTTGTGCACCCGTGGAGTGTAAACAGACATGGAAAAATGTGTGAACCTTGGTTGGTTAGGTGTGAATCATGGGATGAGTGTTGTGGGTTTCACAGGATGTAGCGGGGAGCTAGATCTACACTCGCGTTATCACCTCCCGGTGGGGTGTGATTTTTCAAGTGCGGGGTGGAAAACAAGTTCCCACTCGCACTTTTCACCCCGCAGTGGAGATGCTCTTAGTAACTCAGTCATATCCTTTTGATTTTGAGATTCTTACACATTTGTATAGTATCATTAGAGGGGCAGGTCTTTCAAACCACCCATAAGTTGTAATAGCCTTTCAACATATTTGCAATTTATTTCCCCCTCAGAGGATCTTTCACCAAATAATACATTTAGTGTCCCACACCGTCTAGCACCCGTGACAGCTTGTGACATAACCCACGTTTCCCGGTGAATCCTGTCTGACACCTCACATGTCTCATGACATGGCTCCGGATATAGCAACCTCCGCTGGGTGCCAGTCCACGTTGGGTTGCAATTGCACAAAAACAAGGAGCTACAGTTCACGCCATGAATTCTCGACTACACCCCCCCCCTGCAAAAAAAAAAAAAATGGACGCGGGGTGAATGTTTGGGGGCCAGGGGGGTGCATGAAACCCCAGACACACTTTTGGGCTTGGCAAGCTGAGCCAGTTCCAAAAATATCATTTGTATGTTTGTGACATGTGCCAAAATAAAGTTTGCTTTTTCCCAAGTCCAGGTTTTGGAGCACATACCCTATTAAGCCATATTATGGACTTATAATCTCATACTATGAAGTTATAATCCCATATTATGGCCTAATAATCCCATAATACCAGATTATAATCTCTCATTATGGACTTATATTCCCATATTTTATACTTGAAACAAGAATAACATGTAAATATAGTTGATTATGCATGAAAATCCACCTTTTTTTCCCCTTTTTACCCACCGTCTGACTTTTTTTCTTTTTTTTGTCCCCAAAAGGTGTAGTCAAGAATTCGTGGGGCACACTGTATATCTGGGTTTTAGCACCCCAATTATAGCTCCTTGGGTGGAGATGCTCTCAGTTTTTCTCGACTTCAGGCACTATTTGTGGCTGAAATCAGTCCTGTATTTTTATTTTTACTCACATACATTCCCCCCTTCCCAACCAGCCAGCCACCAAAACCTGGCCCCATCGATTCTCAGATTATCCCACATCGGCTCAACCAACCAGTCAATCAGGTGTTTGTCATTTCTTTTCATTTTTTCTATTCCAATTGGGTTTCATCACGGTGTTGACACACATCCCATTGTCATACATCCTTAGGTTCAACCAGGCGACCCGGCTACATAGCACTGTCCGTCCAATGAGAATATCAAATCGTGAGTAGCTCCCTTTTGTCTCTGGTCCACCCATATTCCGAGTACTGACCCTGGGAATAAGGCTATCATGAACTTAAATATCCCCCCTTTACCATTCCAGAATATCCCTGGCAAAACCCAGGAATCCTA
Source organism: Puccinia horiana (assembly GCA_001624995.1). NCBI lineage: Eukaryota > Fungi > Basidiomycota > Pucciniomycetes > Pucciniales > Pucciniaceae > Puccinia > Puccinia horiana. The sequence continues at coordinate 597,042 of LWDY01000028.1, read as the reverse complement.
CCTTGAACCCTCCCTGGCCAATGGAACCAATCCCAAGAGCCACCACTTGTTCTACAAGCCCTGACCTTGCTCTGAAGCAGAATACCACGAGGCCGCCAAGGCAGAGAAGCAATGGTGTCAATCTCTGACTCAGAATCTTGGGCAGGAAGCTGGCAACAGCACCCGTGACCTAGGCCCGACTCCAACTGAGCCCCTGGGCCAAGCAGGCCGTGAGACCTAACCTGGGTCTGGTCAACCTCCTGTGGGTGTATCCACACTCAGGGGCTCAGCCCTGACTGACTCCATTCACACAATCCACCTTGACTACCTGGTCTACATCCAAATGATCCAGCCCCAGCAAGGAAAACCCCATGCGAAGAAGGCCAACAACCCAGCTTAAAGAGTGGTGGAAGCTTGTCCCCACCAGCGAGGTTACCTGGCGCACTCAGATTCTGAACTGGCACTGGGACACCATCAAGGCAGAAATTATCCGTTGTCTGGATATATCTCGACTGAATTCACATTTGGGTGATCACCTGGCCATGCTCGAGAGGAGCAAGTCCATCCAGTGGAAGTGCATTCTAGTGATGCACTGCCAATATGGGATGAAAGGGAATGTTTCGATTGACAACGATGAGAACTTCAAGTGCTTTGTCGAGGTGGTGCTCCAAAACCCGGCCAGAAGGATCATCATAAAGATTCAGATGGATGACCCAGTGGCTTGAGCTAAGATGTTGGAACTAGTGAGTGACACACTTATCTCTAATCATGAATTTGTTGCAGCCCCCGTTCTGACCTGGATCAAACTTCCTAGGAGAAAACCCAGAACAAATCCCTCGCAGCGGTGGGCCGCTACGCTTTTTGGCAAAACAAGCGCAGCGTAGCGGCAGTTTTTTTCACCCTCCACAGCATAGCGGCTTTGCGCTACAGCGACTGTAGCGGCAAAAACACTTCCAAAAAGCTGCTAACAGCGCTGTGGCGCAGCTTAGCCGGCCCTTTCTTGGGGCCTGGGGCGCGTAGCATTAGCGCCATTCCGCTAACGCTTGCCAGAAAATCCTGTAGCGTTAGCGGAAACTACGCTACCGCTATGGGTAGCGTAGCCGGCCCACCGTTGTCCCTCGCCATGAACTATGGGGCGGAGGAGGAGAGTCTTGTGCATCTTGCGAGCTCAGAATTTTTTGGAACTGAACTTACATGTTCCTTTCCATTGTCAAATTAACCGCACTGTTCGCTTGAACTGATGCGTCCTTTGACTTTTAGCTGAAGGCCAATGTCAACTCCGGCGCGTGCATGAAGATTGTTCAGCAGCTCACGGTCCACATCTTAGGAGCAGACAGGTCAAGGAAAACAGTGGAATTGAAAGAGTATACAAGTGAGAATAAAAGAGGGAATACAAATGCAGTCGATTTCAGACTGAGTAACTGTAAGAGTCCCGTTTGGAATTTTCACTGTCTCTCGGACAGGCACTAGCAAAGGAGCTCAATAGCTCCTGAGTGAAGTTCTAGTACCAACATAAGATGAATTGCAGTTCTAGAAAGGAGAGAAAGATCTCTCTATTAGTATCTACAAGTCAAGGGAAGTGGGAAAGGAAATGAGAAGGTAAGGGAGGAAGATAGGGTACTTACCTAGAAAGGAGAGAAAGATCTCTGCTGTCTAGGTTATGAGAACAGATGAGACTACATATGGTCTATCAAGGCAAAAAAAAAGGCCAAGCGCGCTTGGCCACCTCTAAAGTATGCTTGGCACCTTGACCAGTGTCCTTGGCACTCTGCCAAGCCTCGCCGAGCACACACCAAAGTTTGGGTGGGCCTGGCACAAGCCAGGCTTGGCTGCACCCAAGCGAGAGTGCCACGCCAGTTCAAGGGGCAATTTTTTTTTACTAATTTTTAATAATATTTCTTTTACTAATTTTTATTACAAAACAATCTTTTTACACATGAAGTCAAGACTCACATTGTACAATACAATGTTTTTGCAGATAAGGGCGCGGACCTCAGACTTGACCATGGCGTTTGGCTTTGTTAAGACTTGATAATAGATTCAATTGTAAACTGGGGAAATACACAGGGTTTTAGATGCTGAAGATAATCCCTGGCAAGTCCAAGGGGGCCCAATGTGGCTACAAGGTCATAACATTATCCCCCATCTATGCCAAACCGCCTGGTGGGCCAGCGTCGTTCCCTGGGCAGCATCAAAAACCCTGGCTGTTGGGAAAAAAGCTTTCTCTCACATACTACTTCCGCTTCCTTTGGTGGTGTCGGTGTTTGCAGGCTGTGTTGGGGAATTGTGTGTTGAACCGCTCAACCATTTCTTTGCAGTTCTTGAGATTTTTGTCCGACTCCCAAGAATTTTCTTGAGGTCTGAACCCTTTCCAGCTAACCAGGTACTGGCTTTGATTTCCGCATGCCCAATGGTCCAGGACTTCCTCCACATCCCATTCCTTGTTGCCATCAATGACAACGGGGTCGGGTGGATGGGTTTGGCGGCCTTCAATCAGATCCAATTGATGCTTTCGCAGCAGTGACACATGAAATACAGGGTGTATCCCCCGGAGAGAATCAGGTAATGTCAGTTTATAAGCAGAGGGATATACGACTTTGGAAATTGGGAAGGGTCCTAGCCATCTGGCGTCCAGTTTTGGGCATGACCTAGTTGTCAAGATTTTCCGGCTATTAAGCCAAACCTTGTTGCCGACATTCCATTCCGGATTGGCTCTGACATGCTTATTGAATTGAAGACACATCAATTCCTGCGCACATTGGAGGCATTCCTTCAACTCTTCCTGAACTTTGCTGAGCCGCTCTTCAACTATTGGCAAACACTGTTCGGATGACGGCACTTGGCCGTACGCTAGATTGAATCTGTAGTTTGCTTTGAACGGCAAAATTCCTGTCGAGACGTGGTCGTGGTTGTTGTGCGTGAGCTCATCTTGATGATAGTTGAAAAAGTGCCTCAGGTACTGTTCGACGGCTTTGTTGGCGATTTCAGATTGCCCATCAGTCTGAGGGTGGAGTCTGATTCAGTTCCCTGGTGATCTGAGAGATGAACACTGAGCCCTTGTCGGACACAATGGTCTTAGGAGTGCCGTGTAGTTTCCACACATTACCAAGCATAAGACAGGCAAGGCCCTCAGCGTTCAGCGTCTTGCTGAAGGGTATGAAATGGGCCATTTTTGTGAGCCGGTCGACTACCGTCAGGATGCTGTCGTATCCCTCGGACAATGGGAGGTCTGTGATCACGTCGTAGCTGATATCAGTCCACGGGCCCGCCGTTACTGGGAGTGGTTCCAGTAATCCAAGCGGCTTCTGTGTGCAGGGCTTGGTCCTTTGACAGGAATCACAGCCGTCCACGTATTGGTTTACCATTTGCTTGATGGATGGTCATGTGAATGAACGTTGGACTAAGCTGAGAGTTTTGGCGCGCCCAGGGTGGCCGGCTAGCTTGGAGTCATGGTGGTTTCTGATGATCTGGCCACACAGTTGGGAGTCCTGTGGTACCGCTACATGGTGCTCATGGTAGAGGAGGTCATTCTCAAAAGTATACCGAGACAGTTTTGGGTTCAAACACCGTAAGGCTGGTGATCTGAATGAGTTCAGGATGGCCGTGTACTCCTTTTCCCCGGGGCCTGCCTCCCGTATGGCTTGTAGGATCTCGGCATCTGTCCAAAAGTTTTCCAACAAAGGAGAGGGCTGGCCAGCTGACACAGGTAAAAGTGAAGGTGAAACTAACTCACATTGCGGGGGTGCTAGGCAGCTAGCGTACTATTAGGCTCTGGAACAGAGCAACCAACAATCTTGTTGGAAGTACACACCCCCTCGTCAAGTTGGCTAGCTTCCCTTGAGGGATCCTGATCCGTCAAGTGTCTAAACCAAGGACATCCACATCAAACCAGTAGTCAGTGTTGTCAAGGTCTATGGAGTCATTGACAAAACAGGTTTCAAACTTGTCAACAGCCGTGAATGTGTACGGTTGTATCTTATCAGGTCTGAGGAGCTGTCCAAAGGAAAGCTTGTTGGCCTTGTCCGGCGAGACAATGCATCAGCGCGGACAGCCTGAAAACGATGTCGAAGTCAAAACAGCCTAGGGTTTCGGCCCATCTAGCCTGGCGGCGGGTAAGTACCTTGGTGGTCATGAACTTCTCAAGGTTGCGGTGGTCTTTATAGAAAATAGCGTGGAGTTGGTGTGGGTTACCCTCCAGATAGTGCCGCCACTCCTTGAAGGAAGCCACAATAGCAAGCAACTCCTTGTCAAAGATCCCGTAATTGTGTTCCGCTTGGATGAGAGATCGGGATAGGTAGGCAAAAGGGTGAAGGAGATCATCTTTTGGGCATACTTGCAATAGAACAGCTCCCAACGCAAAATTGGAGCAGTCACATTCTAACCCAAAGGGGCGATAAGGGTCAGCAATTTTCAGTATTGGCGCGCTGGTGAATAATGAATTCATCTTTGTGAAGGCAGATTCGCATTTGGGTGACCAGAGGAACGTTTTATCCTTCTTGGTCAAGTCGTGGAGGGGTTGTGCCTGAAAGAATTCAGAGGACTGAAGTTTTATTTTATTTCATTTAAGTTAATTTATTTACAATTTAATTTATTTTGATAATATTTTAAATAGAAATATTGGGTAATTATTTACCTGAAGGCAGAGACAACTACTTCCTGACTTCTCTTTAAGTTAATCCTGAGCTGGACTTGCTTAAGATTGATTCTTGTTGACTGATAACTGATAGAATAGGAATACTGTTTTGATACAAAACTTCATATCAGTTTATTGTCTATGAACTTCATATCAGTTTATTGTCTATGAACTTCTTTAGAGTCTTTTGTTTATTTCTTGACTTACAATGATAAGTCTTTTGGATTACTATTAGTAATCTAGTGGAACGAGTTATTGATAATATACAATAACTGTTTTAACACAATAATAATTAGTTAATTATTTTGTGTCTTTTGATTGTATTAATAATCTTATGAGTGGCTTACGTTGTAAATTGTTTTGATTACTGGTAGCAGTAAGATCAAAGTGATGATTCACTTTGACTACAATAATTACGATGATAACGGTATGGAACTGTTAAAAATATGATAAAGAAGACTAATTAGTCTCTTGATCTTTTCTTTCTATTTGTTTAGTTATTAGACTGTACTCACAGTCTTCTTTGCGCTTTAGCTTTTTTTGTTTGTAGTTGATCTTTCTAAAGGATCTGAACAGCTAAGCTTTATGTCATCATTGAGGTCACTGATGTTTCTCTTTTGGGTATTCTCCCTGTTTTGATCTAACAAAGTTTTAACTTTGATTAGCTAAAGGATTCAACTCGAATCTTATTTGCTCATGAGATAAACTCACTGTTCTGGGGTCTTGCTAAGACTTGAAGGTGTGGAAAGCTATTCCAACAGTGCCACCCGGGAGAACTGGTCAATGAACCATCAATAGAAGTTGGCAAACACAATGAAGTGTTGAAGCTCAGTGACGTTCCTGGGTGGGGGCCAATCACAGACCGCCTTGACTTTGGTTGGGTCCATTCGTAGGCGGTTGCAAGAGATGAGGAGTCCAAGATATTCAACTTCCGATTTTGAGAACTCACATTTTTCTGGTTTCAGCCAAAGAGTGTGCTTGGACAATATATCCAGCACCGTATGGACGGCCTCCTCATGGTCACTTCCTTTTTGCGTATAAATCATGATATTGTCCAAGTAGGCCATCACATCCCTCCCTATGAACCCAAGAAGAATGTCTTGCATGAAGTACTGGAAATATCTGGGGGCACCAGTTGGCCCAAATGGCATTGTCAGGGGGGCGAATTGACCGGAACAGCAGATGAACGCAAGTTTTTTTTCGTCGCCTTCAGCTACACGTAGATTACCATACGTTTTTCTTAGGTTGAGCTTGGTGAACTTGTCAGCGTCTAGGAGGCTGTTGACAAGATCCATTGTGAGAGGCAGTGGGTATTTATTCTTGACAGTCACGGCGTTGAGTTTGTGGTAGTCAAAACAGGGCCACAGATTACTGTCCTTCTTCCCAGCAAATATCACCGGGGCTGCCCATGGAGAAGTAGTCCGGCAAATGGTACCATTAGAGAGGCCTTCGTTGATTAGCGTGTCCAGAGATGCGTTCTCGGCAGGGGAAAGAGGAATGATCCGGCTCGCTTGCAGCACGGCGTCGGGCATCAGTTCCACTCTGAAGTCATATCGGCGGCGAGGGGGTAATCCCTGTGCGGCGGATTTACGAAACATTCTCAGGTGTTGATGGTAGGGGGCCGGGATTAGCTCTTCAAGCGACTTAGTGGCCGCCTGATGGGAAGAGGTCGACAACAATGTCCGAGATGCCGACACTCCTATAGAATTAAGGGGAGCACACTGGCCAGCTGAATCAACACGATTTAAAAGTTGGCAAGACTTACACTGCGGGGGTGCAAATGTGTTGGATGGGTAGAAACACACCCCCTCTTCAGAATCCTAGCGTCCCTCCTGGGCAAATCCAATGGGGAGGTTTCTGGCGGAGACAACAAAGCTGTGGAAACAGCTGCACTAGGTGGAAAGAAACAACAATTAGCCCAATCAATAAGATGTCCATTTCAATGCAGCCAGGGCATGCCAAGAATGCCATCATACAAGTCTTTGAGAGTGGTGATAATCATGGGGGATGGGGTGGGTTCATTGGGTAGCTTGATGGTGAGTACAAATGAGGTGGAGCGGGTGGATCCGTCAAATCCAGAGACGGTGCGGTGGGTTGGCGTTGCATATGGCAGCAACCCCAGGTGGCGTGCATAGGAGTTACTCAGCACGTTGTGAGTGGCGCCTGAGTCAATGAGAAAGGAGGCTATGAATGTGGCTTTTGGGGCGTTTGAGACAGAGATGGGCAGGGACAAGTACAATCTTGGATCATTTTCATTGCATTTAACAATCAGATTACTAGCACCAATATCTACTCTATCAAGGGAATGTGTACTCAGGTTAGGCACATTGATCAGACCTGAGCGCCCCCATTTTTTGGTAAGCCATCGGTATTGGAGGGCAGGGACGAGTTGCTCATGCTGGCATGAGGGTTTCCAGTGGTGCGGATAAGGTTGATTTGGGCTTGCAGCTCCAATATTCAGGTGTCCTTGAGGTTCCCTGCGACCGTTTGGGCAACCACAAGAGATGTGGCCCTCCTGGCCACAGCAAAAACACAGATTGAGCTGGACCCGGTGGGCTCGTTTGGCTTCGGAGAGATGGCTTGATCTAGTGGTTGAGGTTTGCTGGAAGGCCGAGAGGTTGGGAGTGGTGTGGCCATTCCTGATTCCCTCGATGGTATGACCAACTTTCAAGGCCATGGTCTGCATCACTTGGAGGGAGGTAAATGTGATGTTGCTCATCACCACCGTGAGCTGGACCTTCTCCTTCAACCCCTGCTGGTAGAGGCTCATCAGTGTAGTGTCGTCCCATTTGACCGTGGGAGCGTGCACATTGAAGGATTGTGTGTATGCTGACACCGTACTGGTCTGACAGAGACTTTGTAAAGCATCCTTGGCCTGGTGCTTGCGGTTGAGGTCAAAGAAGCTGGCCTTGAAGTCGTTAAGGAAATCCAGAAATACAATCGGTTCACTGTTGAACATCTTGGTCAGGTAGGGTTGCGCCCATGTGGACACGTAGTTGGTGTGGTAAGAAAAACTGCGCAGTTGTTATACTGAAAGTCTTCTTCCAATGATTTGATGAACTCTTTGATTTTGTCTGTCAACTAACTTTCAAAGCACGTAGTAAGTCTTTCCCGCTCTATAACAAACAGTCCCTTTTACTGATTGCAATACCCTGAGCTGATTTGACGTCCTTCACGCTTGCTCTTGTAAGCCCTTTCCACGAAGATTCCTATTCCGCTGTGTAGATGATAATATGATACTCTGATAGATCCCCCCCAGTACAACACATTCCTGCCCTTACTTCACTCCCCACTCCCCGTTTCCACCCGATTCCCACCCACAGCTCCCACCTGTGCTCCACCCCGCCATTGATCTTCGCATGACGCAACACTGCCCCGCGCCTGAAACACCCTCGGATCCCCTGGGTTCCACCTGACCTGTGATGCCCCTGCAGTCCCTTTCCGGCCCGTCCAGCTGCCCGACTTTCCTCTGCTGCACGTTGAACCCCTGAAAATCCCCTAACAACTGAGTTTCTACCTGCTATAAAAGGCAATCTACAAAGCTTTGGTCAGTAACCTAAAAGTCTTGAATATACTTTCCTTTGTTTTCTTTTCCCGCATCACCACATCCGCTCAGCCTCTACACAATGCTTTCATCATGCTGCATTCCCCGCCTGAGTAGCAGCATTCCCACTTCTGAGCCTATTGCCTATAAAGACTCCACATCGGTCAGGAATGAGATGGCAAAAGAAACCTTGCTGGAGTCGGTCGTAAAGCGCTCTGGACAGGTCAGGGTGTGGAGACCAATCTGGCTGACAATGGATTTGGCTAGGGCTGCAAGGGTTCCACTGAACGGCTTGGGTTTGGCGAGGACAAGGGTGCTGGGAGCTGGGGCAGGGGCGGGGGCTTGGCAGTTGGAGGCTTCCTCCAGTCGGGCCTTGGTCTGATGGAGTCGTTCCTCTGTGGCCAATCGTTGAGCGCGCTCCTCCTCTATCATGCGGACCAACTTGTCCATGCGCGCTTCGAGTTTATCCATGTCGTTGGGAGAGCTGGTGGGGTCGGGGTTCTTTCTAGAATCGGAGGGACTGCTAGAGTCCGGAGAGTTGGTGGTGTTGCGGGGCACCCAGGGGCAAATAGTGGGAGGAAACAGGACGGCCGATAACCTTGGCAGTGAGAGCACAAACCAGAGGTATGTCACACCTAATGCTCATGGTGGGGACGTAAATACACAAATTTTGTGGGGACGTTACCGCTGTATGACACGGGCTTTCCTTGCCACAATGTACCCTAGGATTTTAACAGTCCACAAAAAGAAAAGAGAGAATGGGTGTCCGTTTGTTTCCTCGGCGGCAGCACTGGGTTGCTACACTATTTGCCAAAAATAGTGTAGCGTAGCATTTTTTTTTTCACCGCCAGCGCTTTGTTAGCGGTCCTAGGGGCCGCTATGCTGCGCTACAGCCCTTTGTAGCGGGTTTTTACCGCTAACAAGATCTGTTGTGCAGTGTAGCGGCGCCAGCGCATAGCAATAGCGTATAAACCGCTAACAGCTACGGCAAAAGCCGTTAGCTGTTAGCGATTATTGCTACCCGCTACGGGTAGCGTAGCAACCCACCATTGTCGGCGGTCCTACTACAAAAACCGTGGGTCCTTCGATAGAGACGGGCGATCATGAAATGGTCAGAGGGGAGGTGTGAGTGAGCGAGTGGTGATAGGAGAATTTTTTTATTTAGAGTTTGCAATATGTTAAGACTTGATAATAGATTGCAAACTGGGGAAATACACAGGGTTTTGGATGCTGAAGATAATACCTGGTAGTGGACACCCCTGGCAAGTCCAAGGGGGACCAATGTGGCTACAAGGTCATAACAGGCTTGCAATTCTTGTGGGTGAGTTGGTCATTTTCGTACGTTCTATTTTTTTCAAGGGTCTTTTTTTTGCCTTTTGTACGGCCTCCTTCTGGGTGTTTTTTTTTTGAGGTCGTGAAGCTCCTGGAGTAATTCTTGAAATGGAACCTTCTCGGCTTTGATCTCGATCTCGGTTGAGTCCATAATGGTGTCCTCCAAACCCATAGCGGCGGGATTTGGTGCTGCTGAGGTTGAGGCGGAGTCGTTCATAACCTGCCACAAAAAAAAAGTAAGTACAAGATAGTAGGATGAAGGAAAGAAAAAAGGACTTACTTTTCTTTGGAGGAGTGAGTTGGCAATGATTTTGTGATTGGCCACAGGCTTGGGTCTGAGCCAGCGGAACTTGGTTGTGTGCCAAGATTCACGGCCATTCAAGCCCCCTGGGCACCTAGCCAAGCCTCCTGGGCACAGGCCCAAGCCCCGGTGGTGCAGCGCCAAGTGGGACTTGGGCCTGCTCCCAGACAAACGTGATAGACCATACGTGGCAGAACCAAGCTTATGTAATCTTGTGACATGTTTGTGTGAGCCTGTTAGGAGGAGTCTCACAGTAACCACTACTGAGGAAGAGAGACCTCATCATTCTGGGGGTAACAATCTTGGGCATCATGGCCTTGATTATGTGCAGATCCTCGGAGGTGCCTGTGGGGACGTGGTCCCTCTTCAGGTGGGACTTGAGCCCGGAGAAAATCTTCTCAATCGGATTGAGGTTGGGGCTGTAGGGAGGCAGATAGATTAGCAAGATGATTGCCGCCTTGCAAATCTCCATCATCCGCCCGCCATGGTGGACAGTTGTGTTTTCCATGAAAATAATGCTATTGGGTCCTGGGAACAAATTCATCCAAGGTATCTGAGAGATTTTGACATTAGCTAGGCACTATCATACTTGAACAGATTGGTAGCAGGGGAATACTCACCAAAACATCCTCCAGGAAGTACTCCGTGTCTATGCGGAGTACAGAACCTTCTTGGGAAATCACAGCTACCAGCCCACTGAGGGAGACAGAAGGGAGAACACTGATCTGGCCAGCGGAGGCCAGAGGTCTGACAAGTCTTTTAGTTTGGAGCCCTCGCGGTGCATGGGCTTAATTGCGGACCAAAACTTCACACTCATCTGAAATAAAAAAATATTAGCTACCCATCACTGAGAGAAAAGGAGGGAATGTTCAGATTGGGACCAGCAAGAAATACCAAATAATTGCTGGGAAGCTGGCCAATCTGATATATATACTTGGCCTGTCGAAGTGGGCACTGCTTGGGGTGAACCGTTCTTGCAACTTTCTTGGTGAAATTGAGTCGGACCCAAAGTTTGTCTGAGATTGTTGACAGGTGGTGGCGTGTTCCTGTCATAGCTTTGTGTGGGACTGAATCTCATCCAAGTAGAGGGTTGGATCAGATTCAAGGTCAAGAGCCGCAGAGACAAACTCAGCCTCCTCGGTTGAAAAGGCCAGGGGACGACTGCGTGCCTCATAGAGCACAGGATCTTGCACAACATCACGAGTCTGCAGGTAAAGCACCATCCATTGGTGCAGGGAGTCAGGGGAAATGTTTTGGTCCAGGGTATTGTTGATATCATCCAAGGGAGCACCTCGTAATCGGAGTTTGACAACAATGACTTTCAACCCCTTGTCCTACTTGACATAAGGCATCGCTTTTACTGTTTTATTTCCAATTATACAATGATGTTGGGCCTAAGGATTGATATCAGTCATCTTGAAGCCAAAGAAATATTGAATGGATAACAAAATGGGAGAAAAAAACCTGAAGCTTGATGGTTATCCGATACAGGAGATACAATCACTTTGGGCCTAAGGACATGGTGACAAAGGATACGAGTCAGTCAACTTGAAGCCAAAAAAAAAAGAATAATAGCAACATGTGAGAAAAAACCTGATGCTTAATCAATATCCAATGGCAATGTGGCAGGTGGGAGGAATCAGGATTGGGGTGTGGCTGGCTGGTTGGGAAGGGGGGGGGGGGGGGGGATGTATGCAAAGAAAACTAAAAATACAGGACTGACTTCAGCTAAAAATAGTGGCTGAAGTCAAGAAAACCTGAGTCCGGCAGGGGGGCCAGAACCACAAGCTTTCTCGGTTAGGCTGTATAAACCATCAAGCTCTCAGTACACACCAGAAAAAAAAATCAACAAGACTTTGTCTGTACTATGTACTCCTACAATCACAAACTTTTTATAAACCATAGATCAACACTTCTCAGCTTTGACCTATTCAATTTAGTACATGAAAAAACTACAGGGGAGTAAAATGAGTTCAAAAGAATCTGAATCTGACATCAAATCACTAAAAAAAATTAAACAATTAAAAAATATTTAATTTAGTCCACATTTCTCAAGATATTCAATCATTTTCAAACCAAGCCAAGATAATTTTAATGGAGACTACAATACATACATTCTAGAATGTGACAAGAATTAAAATACATGATTTACAAGAATTAAAATACATGATTTTCAAATTTTTTCAAACAATTTCAAAAGATTTTTGTTCAATATCAAAGTTTAATAAATCCTCACTTTCAAGAAAACTAAGGGGCAGTTTGGTGCGCCAGCTGTATCTTGCCAGTATCTCACGGGCCCCCACAAAACTCCAGATACTGGCAAGATCTAACTTAATTAAGTCCCTCCTGGTCGGAGGCGGGGGGCATAAGCGCCATCGCGAAGCGACCCTCCAAAGGAGGGACTTACACCCCAAGTCTCACCGCTCGCCTGACTCTAAAGCTTTATTTTCCTTCTTTTTTACACTAGGCCATGTACTCAGCGCTATACCCAACTTCAACCAAAATGTTTGCAGAACCAATTTTCCGCCTGATGCCCAGCTCTCTTGTACTACAAACAGAATTTCATTCCCACCTCTAGTTTTTCTTCATATTTTCATTCCCTTATTCGAGTATGCCATAGATTATCAGACTGAACTGTACAGCCAATACAACGGATACAACAGAAATACTTGGTATGACACAAAAATCCATAACTCATAGTGGGTTTTGGACTTTTGTCCCACCCGGCCAAGGCCATAAAATTCCAAACATCTCTTGAAGACGCACCGGTGGTTTGAGATTGGCCATTGCCTTCTACTCAAAATGGTTGAAATCATTGAGATCCCTAGGGTTCATCCATCCCTAGAAAAAGGTCATCGAGTTTCAAGAAGCAAGAACCTGGTATCGTTGCCAAATTCTATAGTCAATCTACCAGATGAACTACTCCACGAATACATCTTGTCTCATGCAAGGAACTCACGGACATAGTTCTTATTCAGCTCAACCCTGTCTGTCGCTGTGTTTTCAGCATTTGCAGCCGGTGAAGTGAGCAAGGGATCTTGGTTGGCCTCCTTGGCAGCATCTAATCCATCCTCTCCTTTGGTCGAAGCATCGGCTCGTTGAGCGGTTGTGTTTCTTTGGGGGTATCAACCTTCTGCTGGCCCATGATTGCTGACCATAGTAGGGAGTACAAGAACGGAATGTGTTCACTCAGAGCTGAGTTACGAGACAACCACAATTCTTCAGTGATGTCAGAGGAGCTGACCCATGAGCAGCTCCTTTGACTTCACTGAAGAATTATTTCCCACTCGGTGGTTTCTGATTATGAAAAACCGAGATGGCCTGCAAAAATTGATTATTAGGTCTGACCAAGATAACCAGAAGCCTGTATTCACTGACCTGTGCCAAGATAAAATCTTCCCAGTTAGCCTTCCCTTCAGCATGTGAGCAGATCACCCACTGGAGGGACAATAAAAGCTAATAAAAGCCTCTCAGTGGAATTCCAGCCGTAGTCGGTGCGCCAGAAGCTTTGCCTGACTGCTATGAGCTCATTGGAGCTTTCCAGGAATGCAATGACAAAGCTCTTGGGCCGTGTTTGGCAGCGATATATGCCGGGTGGTATATATCACTGTTTTTGTGATAGCTCATGTGACATCTGATCAAGTCCACCAAATCTTGATCAGATGTCACAATTTTTGTGATTATACCGGAAGGCATATATCGCTGCCAAATGCGGCTTTGGTATTTAGATTGTACCCTTCAATCAATGACCATATTGAGCCCAGCTTGGCCTCCATTCTGGTAGGTTTGGCCGACGACATGGTCCAAGGGCCTGTGATTATCACAATAGCCGAGTCGGTGGAGTGCAACAGAGAAAGATGGCAAGGAAGAGTGTCGAGTTTGAGCCTATTGTAAGGCCATAGTACTTGAGTCCCATTCCTATGGGTATGCATTACCCTTGGGATTCCTTAGGATTCCATTCACAGCTTCTGTAATATCTGTACAACAATATGTTTGCCACACAATAACCCATGATCCAAGCAGAATTGGTGAGATTGTGAAACTTCAACAAAGTTTCAGATGTTGCGCATCTGAAAATGTGATGAGATTGACAGAAATCAGGCCTACAAATGGTACTACTCAGATTCGATTTTGGATTGATGGACACCAAATGAGGGGGGTTGTAAAATTTGTCCCACCTAAATTGGAGATAGAGTACGGGTCAGGGTGTGACATACGCCGTAAGTCCCTCCTTTTGAGGGTCGCTTCGCGACAGCACTTACGCCCCCGCCTCCGACCAGGAGGGACTTCATTAAGTTAGTGGCAAGATATCGTATCTCATTTCAGGAGATACTGGCAAAACCAAAAGTCGGTGTTCGGTAGCCCGAATATCTTGTTTTTCTTTTAGATACTATCTGTGGGGCTCCTGTCAATTATGACCAACCCAAGATACAGCAAATTTGCTGTATTTCAGTCTGGCCTTGCACAGCACCACTCCTCTCACCCATTGCTTACCTCCGCTCACCCAATGACCAATACTGGCTGTAACGGATCCACATGTACCTCTCCCAATGACCGATACCGGTCATGGAGAGAGTGTTCACTCTCTAATGACCGATATCGGTCACTGGGAGAGTGTAGACTCTCCCAATGACCGTATTGCTCCTGAAGGAAGCTTTTGTGCGGCCAATCCCAGCTGTTGGGAGGGACATGTACCTATCTCAATGGATGGTGAAGCAGGGTTCTTCAGGCTTTGAGAGGCTCAGCAGAGAGACGCGCAAATTGAATAAAGTAAAGGATTAAAACTTCTAGATTTCTTAGAGAAGATAATTACTGGGGTTCTGGGGAGAGCCTCTACAAGACAGGCCACTATCTATAGTGCTCGGGAAAAGATGAATACAAAGAATAGGGGTGACTGGACCATCCATTGTACGGGGTCAGCTCCCTGCGGCTCAGTAGTGCTGGAAACAACACTGTAGATGATCTTTGAGGAATGCCGGCTATGCCTGGCATTACCCAGAAATGTGAGTGACCCCTACGTCGAGTAGGGGCGCTCACATAGGCGTCTGCTCGACAACTTTCTACAGGGCGGGATGCTCCCGCCTGTTTATCTGTAGCCCGGCTACAACATCCCCCCCTCTAAACGGGGGCCGTCCCGGAGCCTTCTAGCTGGCCGGTTGGCCAAGGCATTATTCTTGGCTTTTTCTAAAGCCTTTGTCTTTCTAATCAGGTCTTGGGCCACCTTGGCATCAGCACGTTTCTCTCTTTGTGTGATTGCCCATGGAGCAGCCCACATGTCGTTGACAATTAACAACCGGAGGCTGTTGCCATTCACTGGCCGAGGGTATTCTGCCCTGTTGTGATCCGCAACAATGTAGACATTGTTGTCCAATACTTTCACAACTGTAAAAGGGCCGAACCACCGAGGACTGCCCTTGGTGTGCTTCTTGTTATGCAGCTTTACTACTTGGCCGATGGCGAGGCTGTCAAGGTCCCATGCAAATGCTTCTTTGTTTCTGAGGGCTTGTGCAGCTGAGTTTCCGGTCGCCGTGGTTCTATTTTTATTCAAGGCATCAATTTGAGCTTTGAGTTATTCACAGCCAGGGAGGGCTGGTTCTGCTGCAATCTTGTGGCAACCGTGGTTATACGCTGTAGAGTAGCTCAAATGGTGAAAACCCGGAGCTATCGCTTACATGGATTCTAGCTGAAAACAGTGCCGCAGGAAGAAAATCCTCCCACTTCGCTGGGTCTCCTGTTGTGTTTGTACAGAACAAGGCTGCTTCCAAGATTCCGTTCAACTTCTCGCTTTTGCCATTGGTTTGAGGGTGATAACCGGACGTGCAAACTTGCTTCATACCAGCGGCGACCAAAAACTTCCGAAAACCTTTTGATAAATAGTTGGATCCCCGGTTGGTGAGAAATTCTCTTGGCGCCCAAAGGCGTAACTACGTGGTCGAAAATTGCCTGAGCTAGCTCAGCTGCTGATGCCTCTTTCAAAGGTATTGCTATCGGCCATGTACAATGGTCCACTGCTGTCAGAATCCAGTTGTACTTGTTCTTGTAGCTCTCTGGAATTTGGACTAGGTCTGAAGACCAACACTCAAAAGGTAACACTGTTGGTAAAGGCTTCTGGAGGCCGGTTTCTTGGTGTACGTGCGGCCGCTCATTAATCTGGCAAGATTCGCACGTTCTGATATAACTTTGTACATTGTCGTATCTTCTAGGCCACCAGCCTCTACCTTGCAATACTTGCAACGTTGCATCCCTACTACAATGGACCAACCGTAGCAGATCAAAACAATAGGCAAATGCCACAAACGGCGAACACTCCTCTAACCTGCGGCGGCCCAGGTAAACCAAGGTCTCGTCATGTGAGTCATATTCGAACAACTTTATGTTTTCTTTAGCCCGGATGATCAAACACTCCGGGACTCCTTCTGGTAAGTAACGCCCATCAATCAGGTAAGCAATGATCAGAGGCCAGTCAGTTTCATGTGACTGATCTGTGACTTCTTCTAACATTGCCGGGACAACACATTGGGTACAATATTCTTGGAACCCTTCTTGTACCGGACTTCTATGTCCATCTTGGCAAATTCTTCAATCCACTGGAGGAGCTGGGTTGACAGGTAAGCCAGCAACACGTGGTCAGTATAGACTACTGTCGTTTCTACAGCTCCGTCCAGATACACATGCCATTTTCTGCAGGCATGAATAATAGCTAATAACTCCCTTTCTTGTGCAGGGTAATTCTTCTGGGCTTTTTTAAGTTTACTCGACTCGAAAGCCACTGGATGGAGCATCAAATCATCACCTTCCTGAAACAGAAATCTGAAGCATCGGCTTCCATGACGAACCTTTTTAGGCCGTCCGGCATCAGAAAAATTAGTGCGCTTGTCAACGCCTTCTTAAGATGCTGGAAAGCCAGCTTATCTTCTGCCGCTTGGTCACGTTTCCTACAGTGAGGTCGTGCAGCGGCGCGGCTATCTTGGCAAAAATCTTGAGATACCGAGAGTAGAATCCGTACAAGCCCAAGAACGAACACACATCAAAGACCGTCTGCGGTCTAGGCCAATTGCAAACGCACACTAACTTTTCTTCCATCGGCCGGATTGAGTTGTGCGAGATGATGTGGCCAACATACTGGATTTCTCTCATCCCGAAGGAACACTTCGACCCACTGCACTTTAACTACTCTCTTTGAAGGACTTCTAGCACTAATTCTACATGTTTGACATTTTCCGATTATATCAAGATGTTGTCGAGGTAAACCTGGACAAATACATCAATAAATTCCCAAAGAAGCTGAGTCATCATACTCTGAAAGGTACTCGGTGCATTCACTAAGCCAAAAGTCATCGCGAGCCACTCAAAGTGGCCGTCCTTGGTTCCGAAAGCTGTCTTAGTTATGTCCCCATAAGCTATCTTCATCTGATGGAACCCCTGTTGCAGATCGATTTTCAAAAAGAACTTTGCACCCTGCAGCGCATCAAAACACTCTTGGATGGTGATCCTTTCTCGTAAGCGCATTCACTTTTTGATAGTCAACACACAACCGGACTTTGCCTGATGTTGGATGTTTGACCATGACTATGGGAGAAAACCAAGCCGAGGTTGACGGGCGGATGAAACCCGCCTCCTGCAGGCCCGTCAATCGTTCTTTAAGTGTCTCCAACAAGGCTGGCGACAACTGCTGCACAGGTTGGTGGATTGGCTCTGTGTCCCCCCTGTGGACCAGGTGCTCAATGGTTCTCGGCTTATCCGAGACCTTGGTGATTGGCCCGAAGACTTCTCCAAAGCAAGCCACTAACGACTGCAACGGTTCTTGGAGACTGCCATCAGGTCCAAACACCATAGGTAATCCCACTGGTTGTTTGTCCCTGGGTACAGCAACTCCTTCTGATTCCATCAAGCAAAGAGAAGATGACACGTATGATGATCCAGTGCCAGTGTCAAGGAGGACCCTGGCTAAGTGGCCCTCAATGGGGTGATGGAACTCGGCACAAACCCCTTGAGGTTCATTGCTGGCAGCTTCAACTGAGTGGCAAGCATCGGTGAACAAACAATCTCTTACAACATCGGTGACCGGCGCAAATACTAAGGCTGGCGGCAAAAACTCATCTGACACGGCTATCCCCATGCCTGGGCAATTAGCTTCTAATACAGCTGACTCAAACTCACGGTGACTCTGCTCATACTGAGGCTCTTGTAGGTGATTCTCAAGACAATGTAAATTACTTGGGAAATGAGAATCTACAACTAATGTCGGTCGGAGAGACAATTCCTCACCGACTAATCTTTTTTTTCTTTTTTCTTTTTGGTGTTTTGTGCCTCCCAGCCCTTTTGAGAATCGGACTTAGGTTCAGGGCACTTGCCCACTTGGTGGCCAAGCTTCTTGCAGTTATGACAAGGCCAGCCACCCTTTTTCTTTCTGTCGGATCCAGCACCATCACCATCGTCGCGGTGCTTGCTTGATCCTCCGGCGACAGGCGCTACTTGTCCGTCCCGGTAATGCTGGTCGTGAGCGACTGTGGTCAGGAAGACCTTCTCCATCGTCAAAGGAAGGCCTCGGATGGTTTCTTCGGTTACAAACTCAGACACCTTGCGACTGAGGCACTGGATGAACGCCGTTTGTTTGTCATGGGCGAAGTTGATGGTCTTCACCTTGACTTGCCAGGCGCAAAACCGCTTGTTTAACAACTGAACAGCTTTGTTTGGCTGCTGCCTCAACCTGCCCAAATCCACCGCCACCAACGGGTTCATCCTAAGGAGCCACGCCTTGAACTTGTCCCATCTCTCGGGACGGGTTCCTTTAGCCTTCGCCAATCTTGGAAAGCCTTCACACTGAGACGCGGTGCCAGATCTCAGGGTGGCACAAACGATTGTCGAGTATCATCTCGACCGTTTCCAAGCAGTCAGCGGCACTCTCGCCGCTGCCTCCTGTGAACCGGGGGCAATCTTTCTCCGGCCAGCCCTTAAGGACTTTGGCCGGTTCTGTTTCTAACCGCAGCACCAACAAGGGAACCGACGCTGCCGGTTGTTGGTGTACGGCTTGGGTCGGTATCACCGTGGAGCCGGGGGCTGGTTGATGAGGGTCAACCTTCATCTGTTTAAAAGCGTTTGTCAGAGTCATGTTGACTTCTTTCAGTGCTTTGGAAGATGATGTTGGCTGTGAGGAACCTACTGAATCGTCCTCATAGTCAATCAGATTCCACTCTTTTTGCTCAAGCCACTGATGTTGTTTGTCGGTCATCGCTGCAACTTCATCTGCAGTGTAGCCCTCCAGATCCTCTGGGGCCGGTGGGATATCATCCGGGCCTACAGGTGGTTCGTTCTTTGCCTACCTCTTAGGGCTGTGGGCTACTTTTCCCATGTTTATCTAGCAATTTGGAAGAGAATGGGTAAAACATTAAGCTGTCTGTAATTCTCTTATGTTTCTCGTTTAAATGCACTGTGCCAATCAAGCTAAGCCTCAACCCCAGAGTTGTCGATCTAGAGCAGATAAACCCTCACAAAAAGGGAAAGACTATGCCTCTTACTACGGAACGCTGCCGCTCTGGCCTCTGAGGACCGTGAAAACTAATGGACAACAAAAGAAAAAAAAGACTCGACAAACCGTATTGCTGACGGTGGACGAAGAGAGAATTAGATGGACAGAGTAATCACAACGTGGGAGGGTAAGGATTGAGCAGGTAAATGGCAGAGTTGTTGATAAGAAGGAGTAGTAAAAAAAATTTCTAGCTTTTTTGTGAGTTTTGTCGAAAAGATTTTTAGCTCTTGCTACCACTGAAGCGGGGTTCTTCAGGCTTTGAGAGGCTCAGCAGAGAGACGTGCGAATTGAATAAAGTAAAGGATTAAAACTTCTAGATTTCTTAGAGAAGATAATTACTAGGGTTCTGGGGAGAGCTCCTACAAAAAAGGCCACTATCTATTGTGGTTGGGAAAAGATGAATACAAAGAATAGGGGAAGACTAGACCATCCATTGTACGGGTTCAGCTCCATGCGGCTCAGTAGTTCTGGAAAAAACACTGTAGATGATCTTTGAGGAATGCCAGCTATACCTGGAATTACCCAGAAATGTGAGTGACCCCTACGTTGAGGAGGGGCGCTCACATAGGCGTCTGTTCGACGACTTTCTACAGGGCGGGATGTTCCCACCTGTTTATCCGTAGCCCAGCTACAATGGTACTAATCTGAATGAAGTGATAATCCTCCCAATGGTCCTTACAGGTCATTGGGAGGGTGTTAAGTGAGGGCTGGTGATGCTGAGACAAACGCTCCAGTATCTGTATCTGGCGCCAAGCTGTCTCCAGTGCTACAGATAGTGGCCATGTTTGGCTGCGCAGTATTTGCAATCTCGGATTCCTGGAGATAATATCTGCCCATGGGCAGATAGTTTTCCGTGACATGCGATATCTTGACCTTGTGCGGGCCGAATGGGCCCTAAGTCACAGGTTTCTTACAAACACTTTGAAAACAAAAAATGTTACACTAGACACTTGAATGCAGTTGAAGGTTGCCCAATCTGTTAGAGTACACGGTTGTGATATGTGTGTGAAAGGTCGGAGAGTCAGAGCTTGGTGGTTGGATGAGAGTGGTTAGGGTTCAGCTGCGCTCAGCATCTTGTATTTAGTCTATTCCTATAGTGCCCGTGTGCCGGTTTCCTTTTCCTCACCAAGTTGAGGGACCGACGCACGTGAGCTGACACAATTGCCTGGCACGCTATAGGTTCGTCTGATGAAATATAATACAGAGTTGAGGGACCAAAGCACGGGACGCACGTGAGCTGACACAATCACCCAGCACGCTATAGGCTGTTGTGGATTGCTCCTAACACAATCAAAAGCCAAGATTTACACTTTCTACCCCCTTTTGCTACCAGGCTTGTCAGGTTATCTATGAAACCTGAAACAAGCCCGTGGAATTTACATGCAACACAAGCGTGTCACACATCTTGTCTGGTGAGCCCCTCAGCAGCTCTCGCCAAGCCGCTAGGTCGAGGGTTTTTTTTTTTTTTTTAAAGTGAAATTTGGCCAATGGCATTGCACACTATGAATCTGGGTAACATCAAACTGAAAAACAAGGCTCAGACTGTAGGAAACAAGTGCTAAAAGGAAAACAAGCAATTTAAAGAGGAGGACAACTGGATGGATTTGGTAGAGAGAAGAAGAAAGAAGAGAAAGGAAAAGGAAAAAAGACCCAAGATGACAGGAGAGAATCTCAATTGGTTTTGGGTTCAACCAAGGCAAGGCCTTGGAGAAAAGGGAATCGGTCGGTTGCTTGAAGGAATTGTGCCAGCCCCTGACCAGCTCAAACCTGGGTGAGGGATTTGTCCAACCGGTCTGCCTTGAAGTGTACCTTGGCTCTCCTAAGCTCCCTTCCCAAGAGGGATCTAGGGCCTCTGTAGTGGGGGCAGAAATTCATGACATGTATTACCGTCTCCCTGGCCCTGCATTGGTCGCAGATTGGATCCACAGCTCTATTAATGTGAAATAAAAAGTGATTCAGAAAACAATGACCCGACACCATTTGATTAATTACAGAACTGAAAGCCCTAGGGAGGTTGAATGAGTCTTGAATACGCTGGGAGCTTGCAGGCAGAGTGATTGAGGTGATTTTTCAAAAATTCCCTTTGAGTTGAAGCCAGGGTGTCTGTTCACAAGACACTGCCTGGTTAGCCAATTCATTTCCTTGAATATCTCGGTGACCTGGGAACCACACAATAGTTATTTCAAAACCAATAGGCAAGTCGACCAAAGCGGCATCAATCTCCTCAAAGAGGGATTTCCCTGGTTGCGGGAGCCATGGGTTTGTTGTGCGGTGGATTACCCCCTGATTATCAACAAAGATGAAGAGGCGGTTAAATTGAACAATGTCGAAATATCTCGCCAACCGAACGGCCGCCAGCAAACCAACAGCCTGGCATTCGTGGTTGGAAATAAATGCCTCCTTGTCAATTGCATACGCGCTGTAGAAATTCTGATCGGGCGCAACAGCTGCACCCGCCCCCCCCCCTTTTCCAGGGGAGAAAGACCCATCACAGAAGATGGAGAGAGAGGAAGGATCTTGATAAAGGGTAGAAACCAAACACTTAACAGAGTCAATGGCTTGTTCCTTGCTGGCCCCTTCATTAAGATAATTGAGGCATGAAAGTTGAAGGACAGTTTGATCCGCTCAGGGGAGCGACTGATCACATTGTCGACCAGCCCTGACCACATCCACATTTTGAACTCCGCTCTCGGCCCTGCCCATCAATATTAACCTTCGGACAACGTTGTTAGCTTTTATCATCACTATTTTCCTATAGAAGAAGGAAAAGCATGTTCTTATAATCGATGAGGCCGTTGGAAGCAGCGGCGTCCTCTTGTTGATGAAAACTGTAGAGGATGTCTTGAAGAGGCCCAACATGAAAATGCCTGCTAGCCTGTCAGCCCTCTCCGCAAGGGATGTGACCTTGCTTTTATTAGCGTCAGATGCCCATACCAGGGCACAATATGTTATCCGAGGGAGAAGAACAGATTTGATTAACTTAGCTTTGTCAGATTCCTTTGCCCCCCATCTGGAGTTCCCAAAAATCTTCATTTGGGAGACCATTTTCGTGATCTTGCCCTCAATCATCTTGAAGTTATGCGTATACTGGAGCTTAGGGTCTAGCCAGACTCCTTGCCATTTCACCACTGAAGCAGCCGGTAAAACTTGCAAACCAAAACAGAAATCAGTCACCGGGGGGTTCTTCTTGGACAGCCAAAGAAATTGGGCCTTAGCCTGATCAAAGATAGTGCCAAATTGTCGACCCCAACAAAGCAGCCTAGCCTGTGCACTGCTTCCGCGGGAGAATCAGCGGCCACAAGATGTACCACATCGTCCACATATACAATAGACACGACATCTGACTGTAGGGAGAAGCATCTGTTCAGCAAAGAGTTATTATATATGATGTATAGGATCACCGATAATGGTGACCCCTGAGGCAGGCCCATGTCCAGTCCAAATGTGCTGGAGGTGAAATCATCCAAATGGATAGTAGTCAACCGGTGCTCAAGGAAATATGCAATAATTAGAACCAAGTACGCAGGGCACTGGATCTGTCAAAGATAGTGTATCAATCTGTGCGGGTGAACAGAGGGATAAGCGGACTTAACATCCAAGAAAAGCCCGGCTACAACCTTCCCTTCCCGCCACTTGGCCCTAGTCCAATAATCCAAGGCATAGAGGGCATCCTCGGTCCCCGATCATTTTCTTCCACCAAAGTGGCCCTCAGCGAGGACATGGGCCTCTTCAGCCCAAGCCGTAAGTCTCCTAGCTATCAGAAGTTCCAGAATTTTCCCCTTTGTGCTCAAGAGCACAATGGGGCAGTAAGCAGAGGGGTTAGTGTAATCCGGCTTTCCCTGCTTCCTGATGATGGCTGTCACAGCACATTTCCAGGGAGAAGGGAAGGTGCTGGTTCTCAGGGAATCATCAAAGATGCCAGCAAGGATTGGAGAGAGCGACTTAAGCATCTCATTTGAAATTCCATCTTTGCCCACCGCTTTCTTGGGCCAAACTTTCTCGATCGCCCACCGGACCTCCGGGTAGCTTACAAATTGAGCATTGTCCAAAGGAGTGACGTCAGCTAGTTCTACAGGCGCATAAACAATGGACGTCCCTTGAAAAAGAAGTTTGGCTTGGGCCTCCTTATCATGAATCACAACCCCCGAAGGGTCTTTCAGCGGCAGGACTCCGCCGCCAGCCGTCCTTTTTGAAAACCGTAGGACCTTGAAGAGATCATCTTCAGCCAGATTTTCCAGGAGGTGCCGCCAACTTTGTTGCTTGAGATCGGCTACCAGATCAAGGAAATAAGTGTTCCACTGTTTGTAACATTCAACGGATTCAGGCGACTTAGCTAATAACATCCATTGCCTCGCTTGATTGCGGGTCCAGTGTTATCTTGCACCACCACGGTTTCTCCTGGTAAGCATGTGACCAAACTGTTGTTCCCATTGAGTCCTGTAAAGTTTTTATGGCTGTTGTCAGCCTACAAACTTTGTCATTCAAAGTGGGACTAGCTTGAATCTTGAGTAAAGAAGACTCAGCTAATTGTGGCCTGGGGGATTCTCTCCCTAACTTCGACCATATTGGCGGGCGCCAATGGTAGCTTGGGGGAGGCTTGCCAATCGAGAGCTGAGCCATCAGGGCTTGATGGTCAGACCCGCAGTTGTCGTTGGACACTTCCACCGTCCACAGGATCTTCGAACCTATAAAATTGGACCAAAGAAAATCAATAGTGAAACCTTTTCCTTTTACTGAGTAAAGTGTGGGGAGGAGAGGCGTAAGCCAAACTGAGAGAGGAAACTTAACAAATCTATGGCCTTCTTATTGGGGAGGCGGCAGCCGGATGGGTTCCAATGCTGATGGTGTAAATTTGAGTCCATGCAGATCATGGTCGAGATCTGTCTGGAATTTCGGGTGGTCAGCCAAGCATTCAGTTCGGGGATGGCAGAGAAAGAGGGAGGGGGATTGTAAACATTAATTATTCAAAGCACTCCCCCATTCATAAATTTCAATTCCAAGCCAGTCAGCAGTTTGGAGCCCCCTTCCAGGAGGGACACACTAGCCGAGGGGATGTGAGCTTTGATGTAAACGAGGGTCTTGTGGCATTGCTGCCACGTCAAGGGAGAGTGTTCAAAGGCTGTGTATGGTCGCCAAGCCGAGTGTTGGGTGGGGCCAGATCAAAAGGGTTTATCCAAGGTTCTTGAAGAACCAGGATATCAAATGTGAGATAATGATTGAGAGCACTCAGCGTCACTGCCTTTGAGACGTGACAGTTGAGTTGGACCAAGGAAAAAAAGGAGGAATCAGCAAAAGAGGGTGTAGAAGAAGCAGTCAGATCTTGATGAATTTGAAGTGAGTTGAGGGATGATGATGCCATTGTTGCAAGGCGAATGTGGTCAGGGGTTTCAGAAGGTTGTATTAACTGTGATATGGTAGTTTTTTCTTCTTGAACGGGCAGAGTTTATCAAACGGCATGTGATCAGGGTTGTCAATACCGGAGACCTTGTTCTTCAAACCTTCCTTGCAAAGCACGCAGGTCTTGACGCCACCTATACTTTCAGGGCATTCATTCGTGGGGTGTTTGCCCACGGACTTAGCACATTTGGCCGTCTCACGGCACCATTTTCCAAAGTGACCCATTCTCAGGCACTTAAAACATTGTGAAGGGTGTGGCTTAAAGCGTTCCGTACGGTGAAAGTCATAGTTGAGAAACAGTCCTGATTTCTCAACCCAGAATGCCAAATCTTTATTGAGGAATGAAAGGATTACAGTCCCGCCTTCTTGGCTGTTGCCTTGCCAGAAGACATCCATCGTACAAGTGCCTAATCAGAGACTTGGAAATTGTTTTCAGAAGCCAAGATCGCGAGATTGGTGGAGGCAGTGATGTTGAAAGTTTTGAGCACCCCGTGGGCCATCACCGAGAACGTGCTAGGAGAAGCTTCGAGGTCTGGGTGGACCTCCTTTGACCACAGATGTTTGTTATCCATCAGCCACTTCTGATGCAATTTGTTTTTGATGTAAAACAAGACATTGCCAGATGGGAGCATGCTTGCGCCGCGAATGGCCACTAGTTCTCCATCGGCTTTGGCATCTAACTTCAGCAGCGCTTCATTTGCTTTCTGAACCAGGGCACCGCGTGGGACTTCCTTCAGAGAAGTATTTGCCGGGTTTGAGTGAATAATGACGTGTTTTGGTTTCAGGGAAGCGATCGTCTGGGGGGGGGGGACTGAGGAGGTAGAGCCCTATGCTGTGGCGGCCGAGGCGAATACTTTGGGTTTAACGGGAAGGGGAGCACTCTCGACCAGGAGCTTCTTCTCAATTTCGGCCAATCTTTTGAGGACCGGGTCAACCTTTTCATCCATCCTGGTGTTGAGATGGACAATCGTGTCCTCCATGCTGCGCATGCAGCGTTCAGTGTGCTCGGAGAGGCCTAGGATAACTGAGACCAAACTGCCGTCGATTGTAACCGCACCCAAGTCGTTGCGGTTGGAGGAATCAGTTAGGAGCTGATTCAGCAGGATGTGCAAGCTGGACGCCGGTTGGGCGCGTGTTGGTTTGAAAGGCACCGCTTCGGAGCCCTCGGCCATGGCAATGTTGTCCGGAGGGGGGTATGTGGCCGGATGAGTCGGGTCAGGGGGGTGAAGGAGAGGGGGCATGATGCCCCAGACGGAGAGGAGGGGGGGAGAAACTTTCTGGTGTGTGGACGCGTCGCGTGGTTTTGGTACGTAAAACATGGTGACTTGATGGTTGTGGAAAGAAAGTTGGTCAAGGGGTATTGATCACCCACTTCCAACAAACGCGAGCCTTTATATATCTGTCTTACGTCAGTTCCCCCCACCTCGGCTGACTCACCAATCCCAATGAGCCACTGTTTTCACCGTGGCTTAGCCTGTACGTCATTGTGTGGTTGTATTTACTTACCTGGTTCGTCATCCATCCAAGCTACGGTTGAGACAAAACACTAACCGTATTGACCTCCAGAATACATCCGGTCCCCTTTTGTTGTAATCAGGACCCTCACATGTTCCTCGCCACTACTAACCTCAAATCCACGCTCGTCACCGACCACAACCAGGTCGGACACAAAATCCACGTGTGAAGCCCTTAACCCTACCTGCAACAATTCCCAAGGCGCCCAAACTATCCAACCACAACAGTCCAGTCCTAGGGGGAAGAGAAGAGATTACACTCCCTTCTCTTCCCTCCAGGACCAACCGGTCCTAGAGGGAAGAGAAGATATTACACTCTCTTCCCTTCCCTCCAGGACCAACCGGTCCCAGAGGGAAGAGAAAATATTACACTTTCTTCCCTGCCCTCCAGGTCCTACCGGTCACTGCGGGGAGATAGGAGCGTGTACTCTCTTCCCTGCCCCCCCCCAGCTCAACTGGTGTCAGAGGGGAGAGAATGGTGTGACCTCCTTCCCTTCCCTCCAGACCAAGCGGTCCCAGAGGGGAGAGAATGATGTGACCTCCTTCCCTTCCCTCCAGACCAAGCGGTCCCAGAGGGGAGAGAAGAAATGAATCCCTTTTATTTCCCTCCAGGATCATATAGTGCAATGAAAAAATCATAGGTTCTTTCAAGCTATCTTATAAATTTACATTGAATTTACATGTAAGAAGAATAGGAAATACAAACAGATAGAATAATTGAGGACAAAAAAGTAAAAGTAGCAAAAAGATAAACAGGATAGTCTTTTAGAAGACTGTGTACATACAGTGCCACCAAATTTAAATGGTGTCTTTTTGAGCTACATGTAAGCGTAACAGCAATTCTTTACATGAAAAGTGAGGCATACAAAAGGTACAAGGCTTGGAGTAATTTAGCAAAAATGGTGCAAGAAGGAAAAAGATGAACTTTCATATCTTGTGCCAAATTGTGTACATTGCCACCAAATCTTAACAACATTTTCTTGAGATACATTGAAATGTCACAGAATTTTTTTGATTTGTGAGGAATGAGAGATGAAAAAGATATGGGAAGCCTGTCAAGAGTAGTAAATGTGTGAGAACAGAAACATTAATGTATTTTGGAAAAATATGTACAGTTCAATCAATATTTTTCTTGAGTTTTTATCTACACAGAGCCCTAGGGATGTTTGCATGGCACTTGCATGCAATTGCCTTCCAGGATACAAAGATTAAACTTCTCAAACTTGGTTGGCAGGTTAAGTTGTTCAATGAGACAGCTTGGGGTCTGATCAGACTAATTTCCCTCAACATGTTTAGATGTTTGTCAATTGGAGGGATTTCTTGTTGGTAAAACAAAGAGCTCAGATGGATGGTGGAACGACTACCTATGTAAATCTTTCAAGCTAATTTGGCTAAGCCTGATCTACATAGGGTTGGATTATAATTGAATGCTACAACCATTTTAGTGTGGCAGCGTAGCTTCCCTAGCCTCGAGTAAAATATAAATGAACTTTAAAAAAAAACTAAGTCTAATACATAGAAAAACAACTTCCACAACTGAGTTAACTTGACATCAATTCTGGGAGTTGTCTCATCCATACACAACTCAAGAGTTGGGAGTCAATCCCTTAAAAAAATAGAAAACATAACCATTTAAAACCACACTGCTCATTCCAAACTCCCAGCTGGAGTCTCAACTCGTTTTTCTTTTTTGGCTCTGTGAGGTTGATCAACTTGTTTCCAAACCCATTCAACAACTGGTTAATACCTACCACCAAAACCTGACCAGCATGTCCCAAGCCATTCAACTAACCTCTCTAGTAGACCCACTCATACTCCAGCTCAAACTCCCCCAAAATAAGGTGTAAAATTCTGTGTTATTACTCAAAACCAGACTGAAAAATACTGAAGTCAGAAATAAATGCCCAAACAATGATGAAAATATAGAATAAATTTACAGCCAGAAAAACAGTTTTTTTCATGGGAAACAAGACAAGGCCGGTTAGGGATCAGGGGTCAAGTATTATGGATCATGGATTAGGGGTTAGAGGTTAGAGCATCTCCAATGTGGGAGCTAAACCCGGGCACTACCCCAACCCAAATTTGTGAGTCCAACAGGGGCACTAAACCCGGTGGTAAATTAGAAATCAAGCTCGCAGGAGCTATAGCATTGCCAGATCTGGCAACAGCATAGCTCCCCAGAACCTGCCTATCACACAAAATTTTTCTGATAGGCAGGCTACATATTTCACCCAATATCCACATTGGATATCCTCAACAACTATTTACCACCATCAATCCAGTCGGAAATGGTGCTATCAATTTTGGGTCAATTTAGTCTTTCTTGCTTTTTTATTGGTTCTACAAGTCCGGCCTGTTTTTTCTCTTTCTTTGTATGAAGATCCCCTATCCCCTACTACTAACTAGTGATGGGGGGTTTTCTTCCTGGTTGCTCTTCTCATGAAGACCAGGAAGGGGGCAGGGTACAACACAGGTTGCTAAACATAGCAACCTGCACTGTGTCAGGCCTTCTTTGCTGGGAGGTATTGGTGCACCACATTTGCCAAGTTTCTAAATTTGGTGACCAACTGCACCTCCCGCATTGGAGATGGTCTTAGGGATTAGAGATTAGAGATTAGGAAATAGGAAATAGGATATAGGGATTATGGATTATGGGTTGTGGGTTAGGGATTGTTGTTACAGGATGTAAATCAGCTCATTCAGCTCATCCGGCACTTTCAACTCAAACAGGCCAGCTCATCCAGCTCTTTCAGCTCATGTGGTCCAGCTCTTTCACAGGCCAGCTCATCTAGATCAGGCATCTCTTTCAGTTCATGTAGATCAACTCAATCAGCTCATCTGATTCACAGTCCATGCAATGGTCTGAGGGAGCTGCCTCAGCTGGGTGGCAGAGCAGGAAGAGCTGGATAGGCTGGATAGGCTGAGCTAGGAGAGCTTGATTATGACCACAGGAGCTGGATAGCTGTGGTGGGGGCCAAGCTATCAAAGCTCAACAGGGATGATCTGGACCTATCAAGAAATAATCAAGCCACCTCTGTGATTTCCACCAGATAAACTGGTGGTTTTCCATGTTAAACTACAACTGCTGTGTAGAGATTATATAAAGGAGCTAGAATAGGTTTTTGGTAATGTCATTCAGACCAAGATTAGATCTCACAGGAAAGATACCATAGAAAATCAACATTATAGTTATTGGAAAATAGCGTAGCAACCCACTGTTGCTGCTTGCCCCAAGGAGCTGCATTTTTGGATGTAATTGTACAGCTCCTGAGCAGTTTAACTTTTTAAGTGCTATGGTCTGGTAAGTTAAAGAAACTATGATCAGTAATGTTGATCTTGATTGCTCCTTTTTCATCACAAATTGACCTTCTTTAGAGGTTTGCATAGTTTTTGGAAAAAAAAGAGAAGTTAATCAAAACATTTGAACTTTCAACATCAATCTCAAAAGTGATCCAAAGATGATTTATAATTTGTTGCCTCATTGCCTCACCAGAGCTACATAATGTCTTGAATTAAATACACATTTTCTTTGTAGAAGAATGTCAGTTGATTCCTTACAAATGCAGGGAAAATATGGTCTATGGAGGCTTCTATCACTGGCACTCCTTCAGATCTATTCCTTGAAAGATCCCACTGGCGACCGAAATGGTTATGGTGAAGACCGAGGTATTCAGTTCATCATGACCTGATAATAAGCTTTGTGGGTCTTGCAGGGCAATAGTCGAGCCGATGCGGTTAAGTCAGACCGGGAGGACAAAGCAAACCTCTTCCCTTACTTCTCGAATTCATGCATGCGAGCCGGTTCGAGAGGGTAAAGTAGATGGGAAATCATTTGGAATCTCGTACCGATACGATTGTATTCTTCCCAGAGATGATGCAAGACGAAAGAACTGAACATTCTTATACTGGGATGAGCACACTCGAAACAAAGGCACAACTCTACTGCCCATCAAGTGTGCGAGCAATCATTAAAAGGGGGATATACCACTTGTCTGAAGAGTTGACCAGTGAAAAGGAAGAGTATTCATACGACATGCGATGGGCGCGCACTGTTAGAGATGCACCAGCTGGAATTCAGTTCACAACACCAGACGTGTCTTGGCCTAAGATGTTTTCATGGTGGATATGGATTTTTCATGGCGGATACGCAACAGCGAGAGTTCGGTAGGTTTTAGGTTTCATTTCAATGCTTCAATCAGAGTGATGTTTTCTCCCTTCAGTAGTAGACGACCTTAACATTACAAAAACCAACCGAGGAAGAAAGCAATTGATTAGGTCGAGAGGTTATGAACTTTTTTGCTATTTGAGCTGGACAATTAGCTTTGATCACGTCACCTAATGATACTCGTGCTCCTTTCTCAACTGCTTCTCGATGCGGTGTCCCCTTTTTCGATTTGACCCATACTTCTGATGCATTATCCAGTACCACATTCATAAATTCGTCGAACCCCTATCAACCAAACCGTACGATTCATTCCAGAGTTAATTAAAAAAATGATCAGTCTGGAATGATAGAGTGGCTTGATTGCCAAATTTTTTTTTCTCTTCAAGCATCAGTCAACCCACTATGATCTTTCCTTCCAGTCTAAATTCGGTGTTATCGTACAACCAGATGTGAACCAATTGACCAGCCTGCAGATGTTTGAAGATGACATTCTGGAGAGTGATATCCAATTCGATCGATCGCGAATATCCAGCAGAACAGAGAAAAAGAAGTGGGGTTCGATGAGTGGAGAGCGTAGGTGGGGGAGTAAGAAGGAATAACATACGATGGGTTGGACCATCACTCGTTGTTGGCGACCTGACATCTTGGGCGGACGTGTTGGTTTTCAAGGCTATGAGGTTGTCGAGTCGATTTAAAGGAGAAGGATGACAATACTTTGGCGTTTCAGTTGACTTGGGTTGGTTGACGGAGGAGGTTTCCTGGTTCCCTTGGCTTAAACTTTCACGCGCGCTCGATCGACAGCTTTGCAAGCGCAGCCAGGCTGGTTGCGCAGCTGTGACAGCCTACAGATGAATGAAACACAGGTTCATCCCCACATGCAATTCTGGATACACATTAGGGCAAACTTAACAAAATTTCTTGACCGTGCTACGCATCGATGGGCAAAGCCTCTGTCGCATTGTGCTGGCCACAGGGAGGGACTTGCATGTGAAACACAATTCCCTTGTCATAAAAACCACATAATGCTGGCTTTTACAATTCTATATAAAGACAAACAGAATTCAACTGCCCAAGTTCCTCTTAAGCAAACCACTTCAATCTTCCTGGACTCAATGATAAAGTGCCTGCAGCACATTGGT
This sequence comes from Puccinia horiana, assembly GCA_001624995.1. Taxonomy (NCBI): domain Eukaryota; kingdom Fungi; phylum Basidiomycota; class Pucciniomycetes; order Pucciniales; family Pucciniaceae; genus Puccinia; species Puccinia horiana. Next base: position 565,509 of record LWDY01000028.1, on the reverse strand, counting down.
GTAGTGTCACACTATTTCAAGCAATGCATATTTCTTTTGTTGTGTAACAAGCTCAAAAGAATCTGCTTCAACTGCCATCAGTTGACATGCAGCTTACTCTGATTTTAAACAACTCTTATTCAAACTTTACTCAAACTTTACTCAAACTTTACTCAAACTTTACTCGATATTCACAGTGACTGTGCATCATGCACATTGTCTGTGCACCAAAGTAAGGTTTGATAGGTTTGATTAAGGTTTGAGTAAAAACAGAGTCAGACCAGAGTAAAATCAAAGCTACTGCATGTCAACTGCTGGCAGTTGAAGCAGATTTTTTTGCAGTGAATCCTGGATGATTAAGACCTTGGACTGCCTTGCTCACATCCCAGTATTGAAGCACAGAAATCTGATCCAGTTGGGTTGTAAGGGTTCCATAAGTGGTGACTACGGTAAGTTGAGCCGTAGAATCCAGTTCTTCAATCATTTCTGAGGTTTTCTGAATGTACATAAAAGTAAAGGTAAACTTTTTAATTTTTGAATGTAAAGAGTTATTAAAAGATACCACACCATGAGGATCCAACAGGATCCAATGTCAATATCCCATTCATCTGCATTGCAGATGGCCCCAAGTACTTATGCAAAGCTTGCAGATTCTGCAAGCTTTGCATAAGCTTTGGTGTGGTGGGAAACACAAACTGATGGCAAAAGAGAGGAAAAGGACTGACAACCTTTTTGGAATCTGCTGTAGTTGACTGGCTTTTTCTCTGGCAGTATGTATACATACACACACAAAAAAACACCCCCACACACAAAAAGAAAAAGGAATGGGAGTTCAGAATTACACATGTTGTGTTTTTAAGAAATGTTGGACACTTTGAAAATCTCTTTTTGACTGCAAAAACATCAATTTACACTTCCTTGATTCAAAAATGGTCTTCACCAACTTGTTCTCCTCACATCAACCTTTTTTTGCTTCTCACTGCCAGGAATCAAAAGCATAGCTTTGATGCTTTGAAGTTCATACTGGGACAGCAGTTTTTGAAAAGTGTCCAAGCTTTTTTAAAAACACAATACATACACAAAATATAGGATGATGTAGAAGGAAAAAAAAACGAGATGGAGGACATGGACACTTAATCTTCAGGCCAGATGTACGTGTAGAGGAGGATATGAGAAGAAGTTTTTTGACTGTTTTTTTTCTTGGAAGAGGGGACATGGTTGAATTGATCGAATGTTGCTGACGAAAACAACTTGATTCTGAAGTGATTTCCCTAGTTGACTGATACCGATTCATTTTTTTTGGAGGTTCAAAAATTGATAGGACTATTTCGGAGGAGATCGATTGAGAGAACGATGATGTGTAGTCCTAGTACGTCTGTGTTGTTTGGCGAGTCGTCGACGATTTTTCCATGCACGATATTCGTCTTTATTGAAGACGATAGTTCCGACGACGATGGCCAAGGTGAGTATGGCCAAAGAGAATTGAATTGAGCTGGTGTTCGATTTAGATTTTTTGATGTCAGATGGATTTGCGCGATGAGGAGAATTTGTTGGAGATCTTTGCGGATTGGATGATGGGCGAAGGAAGGAAGATGTGAGGAGGATGGCGAAGAAAGCCAGGCCAAGGACGACAAGGACGATTGGCAAAATGGATCGTGGCTGGTCTGGCGGTGTCTCGTCGTGAGCATTAGGGTGATCGGGGAGCTGGGTTGCAGAGACGAGTTTATTACAGAGTCGAGTCTTACTGATCACTTGTTCCCAGAGAACGATGGCGAGACCAAGACTGATGATGACCACTAGGGCGACCCCGAAGATCTTGAAGAGCGAGAAAAATTCAGAGATAATCGAAAGCATCGGATAGAAGAAATCGGATGATTGGCTGGTGAAAACTACCAAGACTAGCGAAGCAAGCGAACACCAGAGGAAGCCAAATAATATATGTTCGGCCATCGCTTCGGAGTAAGAAAGATTTCGTCGTGCGAGACTGAGTGAGAATGGCTCAATAAATAAACTCTGGACCTCAGCTCGTCGGGAGGAATCAAGTAAATGGGATGAGGGTATGTATCTCAGATGGTGATTTTCGCTGATGACTCTAGATCGACCTAGACACGCTCATCGTTCATGGCCTGTTCATGGCAGTCTGCGGACAGAGACTAGAATGAAAAGTAGGCTGAGATTTTGAGCAGGCTGTCTGCGAGGCTGCGACTGGCTCATAATCAGCTGTAGACTGCATGTCCACTCCAACACTTTCATGTTTCCATTGTGGCGGTGTAAATCCAATCTCCTCAACATTTCTCAGCCCAATTAATATTAGTTTCGATAACCCGTAGGAATGCAGTCTGCAGCTTGATGGAGCACATTGTGTTTTAGCGCGTTCAATGAGGGCACATAAGGGTGAAGGACTCGAGTTCCGATATCCTCGAGAGCTTGCAAGGAGCATGATATGTTTTTGGGAGGATTGTAAGGTATACATATACACCAATTTTCATTCGACCACTTTGATCAGTTTATAATTCACGCTCTTGCCACGCATCAATAACAAGTAACCAGAATCGATCAAATCGTGTGGGGAGACTGGCTGATCGAAATCAGTGACTTGGTGATGGTTGAATCGAATCCCTCCCGATTTAATCGCTCGTCTAGCTTCACCTGTTTACAAGAGAAGTCATTCTGTCAGCCTTACATTGACCCACCGACCAACGTATGAACTATGTGTCGCAACGATGTTTGAAAGTGTTTGAAAAAAAAACTTAAAAAGAGAAAGAGACTGACCTTTGGATTGACAAAGCCCACTGGTCACAGAAAGATCTCCAATCGACCGTCCGATCACTTCAGCGGCTTTCAATTCGATCCAGTTTGGAGAACCTTTAAAGGTTTCGTCAAGCTTTTCTCTACTCCAATACGGGGTTTTAAGCTGAGCTTTGTGCTCGATCGGAAAGAGAAATTCCGTCCCTTGAATTGCCTGGCGCAATCCGTTCTCTAAATAAAGCCAGTGCATGTTGAGAATGGTTGGATTATGATGAATAGCCATTTTCTTTGCTTACCACCATGTACTAATAGCGTAACCTCTTTGGCCAGTAGTTTTTGAAGTTCTCTTTTCGAATCTGGCTTGTCTTGATTTTTCAAACTTTCGAGCCGTTCTTCAAGTTCTTCCAATGGAACAAATGTCATCATCTTCAAGTATTTAATCACTTCTGAATCCGGTATTGATATAAAGGTCTATTGTGAGAGGGAGTAAAACAATGCAACCAGAGTTAAGGCTATTTTTTCAAGATATGGAGAGAGAGAGAGAGAGAGAGAGAGAGCTTAATCCTAACCTGATAAAACTCGACAGGAGATGTTAGATTTGGATCTAGCCAAACGGCATTGCCCGCGCTTTTTCCAAACTTTTCGCCTTCTCTTGTGGTAAGCAGAGGGACGGTGAGTCCAAAGCCGACGTTGATGTTGGAATTATTGCTTTCGGAATCCGATTGCTGGATCGATCCCGATTCACCCTGGGTATCAAGATTATGTGGCAAGGTTTGTAATTTGCTCATCAACTCGATTCCGCTCATGATGTTCCCGTATTGATCACTGCCTCCAAGTTGAACGGTACATTGGTATTTCGAACGTAATTTGGCAAAGTCGTATGCTTGTAAAAGTTGATAAGTAAACTCTGTAAACGAAATCCCTGATTTTGATTGTAATCGTTGCTTGACGCTGAGCGAAGACGCGCAGTGTAAGATGTGATAAATTGACCCCACTTTCTTTGTCTCCTACCTCTTTTTCTTTGGCAAAAGTTATCTGTTGACTAACCTATCCCTTGCGAGCATAGCAGACACGCGTGCGACCCTACCAACTGAGCCCAAAAACTCCAGAAGAGGAAGATCTTGAGTCCACTCCAAGTTGTTTTTGATTATCGGTAGCGAAGGAGTGATCGATTGACCATCTGGGAGGTCCTGCAAAGATAAGAGACTGGAAGCATGTTTGAAACTAGTCGAGAGTAGTTTTTCCAGCTGATTTTCGATCGATTGCAAATTGGTTTTTAATACGTTTTCCGATAAAGCAGCTCTTTCCGAATTTCGTCCAGATGGGTCGCCTACTGATCCGGTGGCTCCCCCGAGCTAATTAACGATCAAGCCGAACGCTTCAGCCCGAGTGTCTTTCACTACAAGTGTGTATTTTGTTCAGGAGAGGTATGTTGTTAGGAAGGAAACAAGAGTTCGCGCACTAAGAGAATGGTACGATGTCCCCTGAGACTGAAGTGAAGCAGTGTGATAAGCACCACTAAATTTCCAACGTGTAAAGATTTGGCGGTGGGATCGATACCCAGATAGATTGTCCTTGGTTGATCTAATAAATGCTGTCGGATGGCACGACTGGCAGTCAGGACGCAATTGAGGATGGTTTAGATTGATAAAATGGGGGGGGGGCAGACTGATAGAGCCACTGCTCACCTGGTGACCTGGGCAACTAGACCTCGTTGCTGAAGCTCTTGAATGACATCGGCCGTTGTAGAGTGCTGCTGCTGTTTCGATTGAGAATCTGTTGAATACCAGTTGGAGTTGGAAGAGTTACAAATTGACAAGGTCAACCTCTGGGGCTTCTCCGGAAGTGACCGAGTGAGGCATCTCGATGGTCTGAGCCGGGACGGGAGTCTGGACATTCCACTGTGATGGTAAGCAGGAAGAGTGGCCCCAGACTGAGGAATGCCACTTCCACCAAGAGTAGCGAGGGGCATGTCACTCATCTATCACTAGTCCTGTCACAAGACCCGAAATATGCACCACCCCCAGTGAGTTTACTTTTATTGAGCACTGCTTGATTTCTCATAACACAGGAATTAGAAGTAGAAAGGACTAGAAGAGCTAAAATGCTAAGGTAGGAATGTAAAAAGCAGCAAGTTGTATAGGAGAAGGAAAGCCGCCAAGCACAAGATGACAAAAGCATGATACAACATGGATAAGTTGCAGGGCCGAGGTTTTCCGTTCACACGTATCCAACATGGCAATGAGCGAACAGCCTCTTTTGGCGGCAGGAAACCTCGGATGCGCCAGCGGAAATACCAGTGTAGAGACATGACGCGCATAGGTTGTAACAGTCGTCGGTACTCCGCCAGGTGGTTCTACGGAGCGAAATTTGTTATTGTTTGAACACCCGGGTTAGCCATCTGAACCGCTGGAAGAACTCCGAGAGGTGGGTTACTCAACACTGATAGATACCAGTTTACACTACCACAGTGCGAACCATCCACTTGGGATGGTTTCATCTTGGAGATACACGCTTTAAGGGAAGTCGTATTCCTCGGAGTCGTGTCGTAGTGCTTGAAATGACAACTAGCCAATGTCAAGGTCGGGAATAGTAAAACTAAGCCGCTGAAAAAGGTGATCAATCGAATAAACTCCATCGCTTCTCTGAGGTAACTCGCTGTCTGCCGAATCAAACGAAGTGTTTCGGTTATTTGTCAATTTTTTTCTCTCTCTCCAGAGTGAGTAAATTGTTGGCTTCTGGTTAGACTGCCTACGAACGTTTTACCGGAGTTGTAAAGTATGTTTTCCTGGTGGGTCTGACAGTCCTGCTGATGAAAGGTCGAAACTAGAGGGAGAAGAGGAGATTGGAAAGAAAGGATAGTGAAAGAGAGCTCTTTCATAAATATCATCCTCCCTCGAGTTTTTCTTTGACGGGCTCTGCATGCTATTCTCCCGAATCTGATCGAAAGTGAATCCATTGGAGAGCGACAGACAATCCCATCACTATGGTTAGTCGACGAGGAGCAACTTGTAGACTTAAGCTGATCCGTTAAGCTACCTCCTTCTGTTGTAGCTCAGGTTAGTCATAGACTAACCATCACTACATGATCACCGTAACCTGTCAGGTTACGTGATGTTACTCGACAGCGTCTCTTCCATTACATAACAGAGTAGTATAAATATTGTTGAGACAAAGCACTTTGTATTCCGTTAATGGATAATGTTTGGGCCCCCCGAACATTATTCATCTCTTAAATACAGTCTCAGCGAGGGGCGAGTATCATCATACGTAACCTAATAGTTAGGTTACAACACTCTTCCCCTCGCCTTAGACCCTGAGCTCTATTTACAACCAATAAGACGAGAGAGACAAAAAATAAACGAGAGAGAAAAATAATTAAGGCGGCTGGAGGATTGCTCGGCGCATTTTGGTGAAAGCATCCACACTCAGAGCCTTGGTAAACACATCAGCAAGCTGTGCCGTAGTTGGGACCCATACTATTTCAAGCAGCTTCTTGAACAGGGCTTCATTAGGAATGTAAAAATCACGGTCGCTGTGTCACGTGTGCTTGTTAGCCGAGTCATCTGAACTTACCTTGATGGCAGCTTGATTGTCACAGTGCAGTAGCCCGGTGAAATCTTTGTCAAGGATGTCTTTCAGGAGATGACGTACCCACAATGTTTGTCTTGTCGCCGAGCCAAGTGACATGTACTCTGCATGGCAAGTAGAGCTGGCCACCAATTGTTGTCACCTTGCCACCCACAGTATGGGGCATTCCAGAAACTTGACCAGGATGCCGTAAGAGGATTGAGAGAATTCTCCGCCCCATGAGGCATTGGTGTAGGATTTGAGTGGCTTGTCACTGGCTCGAGGGTACAGACATAGCTTCAGATCAGGTGTGCCGGCGAGGTAGTTGACCAGATAGCGGATGCCTTTCCAGTGATTCACCAAGGGTTTGGACAAAAATCTTGCCAGGTAGTTTACTGCAAACGCTATGTCAGGTCTGGTCCCTACCGCCAGGTAACTAAGACTGCCGCAAATTGAGAGGTACTTTGTTGATGTGGAGCTGTCCCCATCCTCAGTCGTTGCGGTGAAGTTAGGAGGAAGTGGTGTTTTGTCAATGAGAACTCCATCCCACTCTTCCTTCAGGAGATTGTTGATCAACTTTGGCTGGCTGAGAGCGAAACCCTTCTGTTACATTGTAGGACTCCTGTGGGACACTAAATGTTTATTCGGTGAAAAGTTCCTATAAGGGGGAAATAAATTGATAATAGGTTGAAAGGCTATAACAATTTACGGGTGGTTTGAAAGACCTGACCCTTGATGGTACTATACAAATGTGTAAGGAATCTTAAAATCAATATTTAAAGAGATATGGCTGATTTCAAGATAGAGTTACTAAGTATAGTAGTCTCGATCAGACCTAGATCAATGAAAATCAATACTATAGCAGACTGGTGATAACTTTGGATAATAGTGGATAATACAATCCAGTGGGATTGATTATGTGAAATAAGGTAAAGAGACTAATAATACTTGTGGGTGATGATTGATGATAATATGACATGATGATGATGATAACTGATGAAAATAGATGATGATAACTGATGATAAATTGTTATTGATGATGATGGTTGATGATTATAGCAGATAATAGATGATGATGGTTAACAACTGATGATAAATTGTTATTGATGATGATGGTGATGATGATGATGATAATAGCTGATAAACTGTTGGGGGTGATAACAAATCTGTTATGGATGATGGTTTCTGATAATAATTGTTATTTGATGATGATGATGATGATGATGATGATGATGGTTGGGTTGGTGTTTTATGGTTCTACTACTATCACTTTCACTCTGCTAATACTCTGATCAAAACTACTACTAATTGTCCAATTTATCCTTTAGGTAGGGACCCAATATGCTGCTCCACTGAGACTGATAGATGGATGGGGAAAATTGGATTCTGGTGGAGAGAGACCCTCCTTTTATATTGAAGGGGGAGCCAGTTTTCTGCAGGGGGAATTTTCTGTGCCCTGTGTCATGGTTGCTATGCAACCCAAGCCACACAGCACAGCATGATGTCACTGTTGCCACCCAAGCTGCAGTGCATTGCATGATGCCCTTGTTTCCAGGCAACTAAGCTGCAGTACATTGCATGATGCCCTTGTTGCCAGGCAACCAAGCCCCACTGCCCATGCCAGAACCTTCCATCTGCTTCCCACCACACTTCACTCCTTCCTATATAATTCCTTCCTTCTTCCTTCCTTCCTCCTCTTTCCTTCCTATATAATTCCTTCCTCCTCTTGCTGAAAATACTGACTCCTAGTGAATCCTAGACCCTCTTCCATCCTAATGACACCCTTCCTCCTGAGATACCCATGGTCCTCCCTTCCATTCCTGCTAGTGCCAAGTCCTTGATCCTTGATTGTTGTCCTTCCATGCTGTATGTAAGGATGATGTAATGATTCCTCCTCTTATATACTTTCCTGTGCATGCATCTATCACATCACAATACCTCTGCCACTTGCTTTTGGCATTGTAACATGAATAGATCACCACAACATTCGATTGAGACACCAACAATTGACTCCAGTTGGTGAGTCCACTTGATCTTCAAAAGCGTTTTCAGGTCGTTCTCCAATTGTTGAAGTAATGGAACGCTGGAGGCCGTGACAACTCCGTTGTCCACGTGAATCCAGATCACTCCCCGTTGGCTTTTGTGTCTAAGGATATAAAGACTGTGACAGCGAGTATACAAAACAATCCAGAACAGCTCTCAAGTGTAGCCACCAGCACCTAGCCGCTTGTCTGGTGCCATAGAGGGCCTTGCGGAGCTGGAAAGCATGGCTTGGGGGAAGTGTTACCCCTTCAGGGGGTTTCACTCAGATTTCTTTGTCGATCGGCAAGTTGAGATAGGCCGTGACAAAATAAAAACTATTTACTGGCCAGTTGTTTGCAGCAGTCAGAGTGAAACAAACGTCTCGCCAAAATGTAGTCCAGAGACCTGCTTGAAACCCTTGGCCACATATCTCGCCTTAAAACGAGATGGAGTTCCATCCGGGGCCGACTTTCTGGCAAAAACCCACTGCCCGTTGAGCCTGTTCTTCCCAGAAGGAACTTTCTCTGATGCCCAAACATCCATGCGTGCTAGATTTGCCAATTCTTCATTGATAGCACTGGTCCACTGTCCGCTTTCAGAAGACTTCATTGCTTGTTTGAATGTGTGGGGCAGGTCAACACCAAAAAACTCGCATGATTCAAGCACGTTGTCCACGATAAGCTCTTGTTTGCTAAACTCTAGCTCCTGCGAGAAATTTCCGAGTTCCAGATGTTGGGCTATAAAATTGGGAGCTAGTAGTGATTTCGTATTGTTGTCTCCAACAGGGCGTGATGGTTGAATGGACGGCACTGTGCAGAGAGGAGTATTGGGGAGGCTGTCGACAAAACGCACCATAGCCGAAGCCACAAAACAATGTTTGGAAGGAATGTAGAAAAGCCAGCCTTTGCTGGCTGCCAGATGGCCTACCACTAACGCAGCATAAGCCCTGTCATCCAGCTTCCGCCTCTTCTCCTTTGGTACATGGATGTATGCATGAGAACCAAAAATCCTGAAAGGGTCAAACACCGGCTTGATCCCAAACAACGCTTTGTAAGGAGTTTTGTTGCCACTGCTCTTGTTTGGTAGTCTGTTGAGCACAAAATTCTCCCAGCTGAAAGCAAAACCCCAGAAGAATTTTGGGAGCTGGCTGTTGCTCAGCACCGTTTGTCTGGTTGAAGCGTTTGATGACCCCATTTTGGTAATGGTGGTAAGGGAGTGATCACTCGGCGAGAAACTTTGTGAAGGTCAAGCTCGCGAATTCTCCGCCATTTTCGCTGCGCAAGATCTTCAATCGACTATCCATCTGCTTTCCTAGAAGGGTAATTGCTTGGATCAAAACACTGTTAGCTTCATCTTTAGTTTTTAGAAGATGCACATATGAGTAACCCGTGGCCACATCACGGAGAGTTAGCAAAAAACGGCAGCCCTCGGGTGTGGGAACTGGGAAAGGTCCCATCAAATCAGTACATAGAATCTCTAGTTTGCTTGGCTTGCGCATGCTGCTCGTCACAGGGTTCAGTGCTGTGCTTTTGGCAATCACGCAAATAGGGAAGTGGATTTGTCCAGCCGGAAGAGAAGGAGGCAGCCCAATCCCAACCTGATGCTTCACCAGGGAGCGGATTTTACGTAAGTTGGTGTGACCAAACACTCTATGCCAAAACAGAAGTTCCTTTTCAGCACCCTTCAGATGTTCGGGTTTCCATGATGAAGGATAGATCCACTCAAAAGGAGTAATGAAAAGGTCAGAAACTTTGGTGTTGGCATTGCAGAAGTTGGGAGAAGAAGAAACAGAGTGTAAAACGTTAGACAACAAAATAGAAGGAGGAAGTGAGACAGAAGATGAAAGAGTGGAGCCGTTTGAGATTGAGAGAATAGGTGAACGAGGGCAAGACGGATAGGCAGTTGAGAGGTTGACGGGAGAGGGTGGGATGGGGGTAATGGAGTTGTCCGTGAAGATCATTGGGTACGGGATGCACCACCAATTTTTTACTTTGTCAAGGAAGAAGCTAAAAAGAGGGGTATGGGAGGCGCTGAAGATTTCAAAAGAATCGCAGCGCCGATCATATTCAAAGATAGCATCAGCTTTCCGCATTTCAGCTAATGATACAAGCGTGGATCGAGCTTGCTCACAATAAAGCACCTCTTTTAAGGTGATCAGTTGTCCCTGGGGAGATCGGAAACAAAGTTCGCCAATGCCTGATATAGAGGCTCCTGAGTTCCTGGTTGCTACATTCAGGGGAGTGGCCACCTTCAGTTTTCTAAAGTTGTGAAGAAGTACAAGGCTACCCGTGAGGCTGTGTGTAGCCCCAGAGTCTATAATGTCTATGGGACTTATATCATTCAGTGAGACTGACATTGTCTCAAAATTAACATTGGACCGGCTGGCGCTGAGCCCGTTGACGTCCATTTCTCTGGCCAACGCACCCCTCAAAACTGGTGGAGTGGGTTGCCTCCTGCCGTTTCTCAACTGGCTTTGAGGATACCTTGGACGGTGCATGTCCGCCGGTCACTGCTGGGCATTGAGGGAAGGACTTTTCCCCTGGGATTGATAACTTGGAAAAGTTTGGTGTGGTGCTTGTTATGGCGGAGGAAATGGGAAGAAATGTTGAGCAGGCTGGGGAAGCCCTGGTGGCGGGTAGACTGCGCCGACAAACGGGTAGAAAGTCTTGAAGTTGTTCGGTTGTCATTGGCCCGTCGGACGGTATGACAGAGCCCCAGGTCCGTGCCATCTTCAATTGACGGGGGCACCTCTGGTGCGCATTGCACAGTCACGCAGATAGTGGTTATCTTTTCCACAACTCCAGCACCAATTTGCTGTGACTTCGTAGAAGTTCAGTGCTTCAGACCAATCTTCCTCAGGGATACCGGCTAGAAAAGCTTCTTGATCAAAAGGTGGTGCAGCTGAGGATTGAGAAGGAAACGCAGGGGTAGTCTGTAGGACCAAATGATGTGTTTGTGAGTCAGATGGGGTAGATTTTGGCTTGGATAGCTCCTCTTGTTGGTGACAAAGTTCAAGGAGGTGTACCATCTTCTTGAAACTGGGAGTGGCATTGTCGGGATGTTGTTGAACCGCCAGTTCCACGTGTTGTTCAAAATCTTGAGTGACTGGCGTGTTAGGTGTTAGACTTCCTTGCAGAACGAAAGAAAGGAAAGCGTCTTTGGTCATCGTAACCTTAAGAGTCTTCCATTCAGTGGCTAGATTCATCAGTCTTGAGGATATGCCGGCAGATGAGGATTGATTTTTGGGCGTAAAAGTGATGAATTTCTTCCAGACAGTCATTTGGGCGGCCCGACTAACCATCTTGAACTTCTTTTTGACCAGCTCTAACATGAAGAAACAATTTTTAGCTTCTTGTACGTCATACACTAGGGAGTTGTGGATTGTGGCAAGGAAAATGGACCGGCCAATCTTCTCAAGGACGGTGTTCCTGTTGACCCGAGTGAAAAAAGTGAGATAGTTCAGGTGAATACGACCCAGTTTTCCCAGGTCTCGTGACCACTGTTCAAAGTTGTTGCCATCAGGGGAGAGAATGCACTCATCTCGGATCTTTGCTGTGGCCGTGGTGATTGCCTGGCTAATGATGCACGATTCTTCAAGCTGGGATCGAGCCTCCTCGAGATCCAATTGTTGCTGTCTGCAATCACCGTCTGCCATGATGTCAGATTTGGATGGGATGTATTCTGAGATAAGTTCCGAATGGTCTGTTGGGCCGGCGGGATGATGGGATAGAGAAGGAAGAGGAATGATTTGGGGAAGGGGGAACTAGGACAGGAGAAGAAGGAAGGAGGTCAAACTTTGTCCAATGGGTTGAATTGGATTCAGGGTCTAATTGATTGCATTGGACCAAGTTTGACCTCAGACAGCTATAAATTTCACTCCTGATATAGTATAAGACTGAAAACCTTGATGATCCAAGCTTGAAACCTGTTTGACTCATCCATCAGTTGATTCTTTTTGTGTCATTTCTCTTTTACTCATACCATTAACACCCTTTCTGACTTGCGACTTTACCAACTCAAAGCAGATTAATTGCACGGGTAATAAAGTCACAAGGCAGTTGGGCTTAATGGGGGATCATAACATTATTCTCTTTTCTTGTCTTGTACTAACAATTGCATTGGTGGGGGGGATGATTCCTTGATTCCATGTTTTATGTTATTTTTCTTCTCATTCTGTGGTATGATTTGATTACCTCCCACTATTTATTGCATGGTGGTGTGTTATCTCATTTTAGCCAGACTTGTAGCGGGAATTTGCTTTGCTAAATTTCATTTGAAAGCCTGCTATGCTACTGATTTGGGAAAATATTGTAAGCAGAAGAAAAAACTACGCTACACAGATGAGAGAATCCTGTTAGCCGAAAAAAACTACGCTACTTGTTAGTGTAGCATGTGATCAATTGAAACTAACGCTACAAGAATTCTGGAAAAAAAAACCGCTACGCTACCTGTTAGTTTAGCGGGATGGGATTTCAACTAATGCTAACCAATTCCTGGGGGGGAAAAATCACCGCTACGCTAACACTTATTGGCCATGTAGTGTAGTGCAGCGTAGCAACCCACTGTTGTCAAGAAGCAGACTGGAATCCTGACAGGGTTTAGGCAAGATGATAACAAAATTTTTTTGTGTCTGCCAACACAATTCCTCAGCAGTGGCATGTGGGCTGACTCAATAATCTTTCTAAGGCCATCAGCAAAATTGGGCAAATCAGATGGCCCAAATTAGTGGTACATGAACTGCCCTATTGGAAGAGTTCAAAATCAACAATCTCCTTGAGTTTGGTTACTGATTTTCTTGAATATTGTTTGCCATAACAATGCCATGCAGCAGACAGCTGTCAAATTATGACATGTATCATGTAGTGTAACTCAGTTATTATTGTATCTTGATTTTGATGGAATTGTGTACATACTCACAATCATCTTCAATGATTATCTAGATGCTTCAGTCGTTGTCTCAATGCCTTGATGGCCACAAACTCAAAATAGGTCCAATTTAACCTCAATTCATGCAAGTAACCTAATGAGATCACCAATTATCCCAAGTAAAAATCACTAAAAAATGCTCTTGAAGCCCTCATTGGTGACATTGTAATAGCATGCATCTCAAGCCCCTGGCAAACCACAATCACTTCATTTCTCAGGATGTGCTTGCTGCAGCTTGAGTGGTAATCTAGTGTTTGTAATCTTCATGGACAGTTTTATTTTCCAACATGGTAGTGGCAATCATTCACTGCACAAATCAACTCCTCAGACAAGCCAGTCCGACAAGGGCTCGGACCGGCTTGTCCGACAAGTTAGGTGGCCTGGTAGTGGGGCACTGCTAGACTTGTTAGACAAAGTTGGTCTGCTCACTTATTGGACTGACTTGTCCGACAAATCAGTTTATGTAGTGATAGGAATGGGCCCATGAGATTGTTAAATCTTTGAGAAACAGTATTTATTGACCTGTAGGAGTGGATAATTCAAGGTATAAGAGTTGAAACAATCATATCTTACCCTTACATACTGTACTCATCATCCATCACCAACTCTATCAACACTCTTTATCATCATCATCAGTCAACTCTATCATCCCACTTCTAAAACAACAGTATTTTTCCTTGACACACTCACTATCACTTTATAAAACTGTCTAATCCAAGATTTTGAGGCTTGTTTAGTGTCTGGTACTTTGAAGTTTGGATCAGCGGAGGTATCCTCATCAAACCCTTCCAAACTCAGCAAAAGATCTTCACTGACACTTTTGAGCTCTACACCCTGTCACTGTCACTGCTTCCTTTTCAGATTTATTCATTATACTCTCAACATCAAGTCAAACTGTTGTATTTAGTCTATTGAGCTCCTCAAGACTACACTGAATACAATCATTGGCTCTCCTCCTTCATTATCTGTCCCATCCTGGGCCATTCAATGTCCTGTGAAACTCTCTGCATCTCATTAGCCCTCATCTCAAATTCTTAGATTAAAATTTTCTTCTTAAAACACTTTTAAGCGATAAAAAAACCAAACATATCTTAAATGATGTAGAAAGACAGCTAATAAGGGAAAAAGCAATGGATATTAGATCAGAAGAAAAAGGACACACTACTAAAGTAAAAAGAAAGTTGATTCAAGTTGTTTGAGTTACGTGAAGTCTCACAGGATTTGAAATCAATTGATTGAGGTTTGAGACATCCAAAACTACAAAGGCACCTTTGTACTTTTGCATGCCTACTGCTGACAGTTGAAGCAGTTTTTCTTACAGTGCTGGTTAAACTTGGATGCATTCAACCCATTTGAGCTGGTATGGATTCCAACTTATGGAACATAAATCAAGGGCATTGGATTTATATTTCATTAGTTGAGTTGAAACCAAGTTTAACTGGGTTGAGTGTATCCCAGTTAAACCCTTATACCATCAACCCAGCTAATAATGTTGGCATTGCTAACATATTAGGTTAGGTTACACATGATGATACTTGCCCCCACTGAGACTACATTTGAGACAATGATGAAGTTTGGGGAACCAAACATATCTAAATAAGGATACACAAGCTATTTTAGTCATGTGGCAAATGAGAACACAAACTTCTGCACTCTGTCAAGATGATCTTATTTTCTCAAATAAGATCACAGTAATAGATGTTTTGAGATGTGTGGGTGGGATAACCTCACACCTTAAATCACCTGGATTATTATGTATAGTCTTCTATTCTTCTGTTTTTTCCTTCTTGAAACATATATGTGAACATTGTCTTGGAACCCACAAAGTTAAAACAAAGACCTAAATCTTCAACACAATCCACCATGAAACATTTGAGGGTAATACACATCAGGTGACAAGAAGCATATTACAGCCATTCTTTACAACATACAGACCACAAAGGGGCCATTGTTGTGAAATTGAACTATTGCAAGAGTAACTTTGGAGTTTCAAAGGATGTTACACAATGTCACCTGACAGCTATTGCCTCAATTTTTTCATGGTGATGGGATAAGTTTCCTTTCCAATCTAGTTTAGATTTGTAACTTTAAGAAATGGTGGACACTTTGACATTCTCTTTTCCACTGCAAAAACATCAATTTACACTTCCTTTATCCAAAAATTGTTTTCACCAATTGATTCTCCTCACATCAATCTCTTTTTGCTTCCCAGGAATCAAAAGCATGGCTTTTATTCTTCACACTAGGGCAGCTGTTTTGGAATAGTGTCCTAGCTTTTTGAAAACACAATATGTGCAGGTTGTTTTTCAAGATATCTGATTATTCCATAGAAAAACAAAACAAAACTTCAAGTTAAGAGGGGTAAAAATTAAAATAAACACAGTATGAAATGCCAAGAAGAAGATTATCGGCCACGACCTCTATCTGAGCCTCTGCCCCTCCCACGATCGGAGCCCCTGCCACCACCTCGATTCATACCAGGGCTACCTCTATTCGAATTCGAGAAACCGCGACCACCTGAACCTCCCCTACCGCCTCGGTCGTTAGTCTGATTACCCCCTCGTGAGCTTCGGTTTTGTTGTCGATATGCATCTTCTTGTTGTTTCACTTGATCAATCACATTGTCTGTCACTCTGATATACTTTATCTGTCATTTGCCAAAAACAAAAACCATCACATTGTGCGATTCAGTTTGATTTTTCATCGAAACGTGCTTCGGAATTAGACAAATCGTGGGGATGACAAAAGCGTATGCAAGCCAACAGAATAAAAATACGGGCGAAAGGAGCTGACCGTATTTCCACGAATATAGCATTCCGGCAACTTCCAAAATTGTTCACCATTCTGTAAGTTAATCAAGATTGGCGAATGAGTCAGTAAATGATCACGCCAGATATTTCACCTCACGTGGAATCGATATATCGATGACTCTGGGATCTCGCCTCCGAAAGGGAGAAAAACCAAAGCGAAACTGACTGCACTGGTTTGATAGACCTCTCTCATCGTTAAGTTCATAAAGTTATCTGTGCTCGACACGTCGATCGTTTTATTTTCGTTTTAATGTGAAACGCGTATCCCGACACCGCCAAAAGGGATTCATCAAATTACATGCAGAGCAAAATCGTTAGCGATGTGACCAAACAAAAAAATTTGCAGCTGTTGGGGATTGGTGAGTAGGTCTGGGAGAAACAACTGACCACATTGAATGAGATGACCATTAAAAGTTTCGCCGTTTTTCAATTCGACTAACATAGGTTTGCCTTGGGCTCCATGGAGTAGAACCAATGGAAGCTAGAGTAAAGCAAAAACAACAAGGGTCAGTTTCTTTAGGAAGAGTTCTCCCTACGGATAACGAACAAGATGCTGAGACTGACCATTAGGTTGAATTATTTATGCGCCGTTTGTTTGCTGAGTCGCTGATTTTGTTTTAGATCGATTGATCGACGAACACAGGCCTGTGTAGAAGTGGGCGGCCTGTCACTTACCTGTCATCGGTTTCACCCAACTTTTTTGGCTTTCACTTGTCAGCTCAACTCCAGCTTTAGGCGAACTTAACTAAGTCCCTCCTTGCCTGAGGCTTTGCCGGAGGGACTCGCCATATCAGAAAATCGCCTTGAGGTTATGTTTCATCTCAAGCACGCAATTTTTACATTCAAGTCACCAGACCAACTTTTACTGGATGGCCATTACCTTGCGATAACTTAGATTTCTTTTCCATTTTGATAAACCTGCCCACACATCACGAAAAAAATATTTCTAAAAATTAGAATAAAAGTTATAATAATTGTGATTTCGCAGAAATCACAACATTTCATTTAAGTCATTTGCGAGTAATGCATAGTGCCCCGATTTAACCGTTTTGAGAGTCGATCGGAGCTATCAGCTTATCGAGCACACCGAGCTATTGAAATCTGCAAAAAAAAGGATTGAGTTGCCGATGACTACATAGAAAATCAAAGTCGAGTACCTCAAGACAACAAACAGCTTCACTCACCTCGCTCAGTAAACATGACACCTGATGATGCGATCAATAACAACCCAGCAGTCCTCAGCCTTTCTCAAGAAGAAACCTCGAAATCGAAGCTAACTATCACTTTGTCGATAAATTGCAGCTTCTCGTGTTGCTGTCGGAATTGAGGTAGGTTTTCTAGACACTTTCTCTGACACAAAATAGGTGGTTGGTGGAGGCGACTGGGATGTTTTGTGTGCGTTAGCAAATTTGTGATCGACGGCGAAATTTGAGGATTGTTGGAACTAAAGGCTCTGTGATCGGAGCTAAGGAGCGAGTAGAGAGAGAGAAACCGTGAAAAAAAGGAAATCTTCTGTGATAAAGGTTTCATCAGAGAACAGACCCTGATATGACGGGGCACAGACAATCCCGAACTTAACTAAGTCCCCTCCTGGGCGCTCCGCGCCCCCCTCCGTAGGAGAAGACTTATGAATTATCCGGGTTTTTTTGGCATGACAGGTTTTTCAGATTTGGCAGGGAAATTGCTATTTCTCAAATAACTCTTACAATACTCAACCTTTTTGGGAATAGAAAACAGGGAATGAAAGGCCTGTATCATGCCTTCATCCTCACCAAATTTGGTGATCATCCATCATCTCTTTTTGCTGAAATTTGTGCCGCATAAATCCTCAAAAAATAAGGTTTTGCTGGTCTCCCATCACTGCTAATCCCCACATTACCTCCTTGACTTGAAAACATGACATATTAATCTTCCTTAGAAATACAAAAAATTCCAAATAAAAATAAAAATATAGCAGAGACTCTGGGCAGTTTAAGGGATGCTCTAACATTAAAATTGGTTGCTCGGAGCAAAAGAAATTACATCTCAAAAATGCCATTTTTGAAAACCTGTCAGGCCAAAAAGCCCGGATAATTCATAAGTCTCCTCCTACGGAGGGGGGCGCTCCGCGCCCAGGAGGGGACTTAGCTAAGTTCGAGACAATCCGTTCGTGATCCGGTTAAATTGTCAATTTTTAAAAAATAAAACAAACATGAAGAAACATAGACGGTGGTCTCAAATTACATCAAAAGAAGGCTGAATGGCAGACCAACCACATACTAAAAATTTAGAAAGATGCAGTGTGCCTTTGTTGAGTTCTGGGGTGTTAAGGTTGAGCACCACCAAAACTGAAAAAAGGTCCATGCCAGAATTCCTGATTAGTCATAAGTCCCTCCACCAAGGAGGGACTTAGTTAAGTTCAAGCTTTAGGCCACTACCACCAGAAGGCTATAATAAAGTCCCTTCTTTGGAGGGTCCCACAGGGACTCTCCGAAGGAGGGACTCATACCCCAATGTCTGCATGTTTGCCCTAGAGAATTTCTTTTTTTTTCCTCTTTTTTGTTCATCACCCTCCATACTGTTCATTATGGCTCCTGGCCTCACACATGAGTGGGACAAAAGATGCGCAACATTCTCCTCTTCCTGATGCCATCAAAAAATCATAAACATTGCCTTTGGTTTGGCCATGATTTTTTTTAGTAATTTGTTGAATTGAATGGAATGTCTGTAAAACAGCCTGACACTGACAGTGAGCTGTATCAGAACTTCCAGCTCTGTATTGCATTACAGTTTGCCCTTTGGTGGGCGGTCAGAAGCCACTTCAAGTCCCCAGAGGTCTTGGATGATGGATGGGAAAGGTACATCTGAATTGGCAGTGCTATCAAACCGGAGCCTGCACTCATTTCTGTCAAGACAGAACATCCAATATTGGTTGGAGTAAAAAGTAATCAGCTTTTTAAAAATTTTGCCTATCAAAAAGCTGATGCTCTAGAGCTGTAAATCAGACATTGGGCATAAGTAACTCCTTCGGACGGTCCCTGCGGGACTTCAGTCCCCCCTCCAAAGACAAGGGACCTCATTAAGTTAGACCAGAAGGCTTGCGGTGATAACCTGGTAAAATATGAAACCTGTATATATGAAGCCTAGCAGACAAAAACCATGACCAAAGCAGCATTTCTGATGAAATGGTAACATTTCCCCAAGACAACTTGTAAGAGGGAATGGATCTACCTTCTAGCAAAATTACTGATGACTGAGTCTCACATTGATTAACCCCATTTGTTTTTATATTTTACTCCACATCTTTAAGTTTGATTTGTTTATCTAAATGCCATCAGGGCTGCTTTGGTAGGTCAAGTCTTAATCAAAACAGGGCAAGAGATGTCAACAAGGCAAATGGAAAATGATACTAGACTGTCTCAAGAACACACTCGAAAGTGGTGGGTTACACAAGTGAAGCACCGCAATGACTCTCAAGATGCATGAAAGTAAATATGTAAATAGATGTATTATCTTGATTCATTTTTGCGAGCCTGGCCATGAGAGGTGGGGTTGGAATGTAGAAACGTTTGACTAGGAATCTTCTGATTGATGTTTGATAAATGCTCTAAGATTCAACGAGATGGATTCTTTATTTACAGATATACTTTATTGAGCCGTAGAGGCTTTTTTGATTGGTTTGCGTTGTTGAAAGCGCTCATCATGATGGTCTTTTTCCGTTGGTTTGGGTGAAGAATCTGCGTCCGATGGAGCCGACGATGAGGCACCGTTTTTGTCGCTCGCTCTGCCACTGGTCACTGAATCGTCGCTGGAAGGCTTACTTTCACTCGAGTTGTTCTGTTTCAAGGAATTATCATCTGACTTTGACTTCGGGGGTTGGCCTGTTGGTGCTGTAGTTCGTCGTGCTGCTTCTTCCGAGTTCCGTTAAGCCAAAAGAAGATAAATGAATGAATATAAGAGATTTAAGTGAGAAAGTATTACACCTTTGAAAAATACAAGTAACTGGGATTATAGGATTTCTTCTAGGTTGCCATTGCGGAAGCACCGAGAGGGAGATCTCAGAGAATCAAGATATCTATGATGAAGGGTGTAGCCACTTTGGACTGATTGAGGGTTTAGCAAGATGGGTGTGATCAAGAGGAGTTCCAATAGAAGACGGGTAGCTTGTTTCGTACACAAGAAAATTTGAAACGAAAGTCGAAGGAGAGGTAGAAGGAAAAAGACATCGAGTTTGATTTCGTCTTTGACGTCATATTGTCTTCGTTTCGTGAGGAAGTTATCTGCCAAATAATTTCTTGATCGAAGAGAACAGACCATTATTGGATCCTCCAGAGGAATCACTGTGGTCATCAAGATCTAATGGATGACCCCCAAAGGCAGAAAAAGGCAAAAGAGTGAACAATTGGAAGAAAATGAGGGGCACGGACAATAATCAAAGGGGCGAGTTTTTGAAATGAAGGGAATAGGTTTAAGATGCTGAGAATGAGGCGCAGACGAAGATGTTATGGTGAGTGCTAGTTCTCCTGATGTATACGGAACGAGTGGCCAGATACAATGGGCCGATTGATTTGTTCAAGAAGTAAAGGGAGACGACGAGCGGGATAGTTGGGTGAAGAAAGTGGCAGCAAGCGGGACTGAAAAAAGATGGAATCTTCACTTACTCGGGTCAGAGTCTGTAGAAGATTTGGTTGATGTTGTCGGATTGGATTTTCCTTCAAGCGCAGCCACATATGCTTCCAATGCTATACGTTGGTCATCGGTTAAGGATCTGGATGGCGCACAAAAAAGACGGTGAACCAATAGTTGCGTGCCGATTGTTGCTTGATTCTGGAAAGGATACTCTAATGACTAACCTTGGGATCATTACGTTGAACTTGACGATCAAGTCACCAAGCCATTCCTTGTATAGATGCTTGACACCCCGGCCTTTAAGCACTAACTCTTCGCCAGGTTGAGTCCCACGCGGGACCTGCACTTCAACATCTTTTTCGAGTGTGGGTACTCGGACCGTCCCCCCAAGAAGCGCAGAGTGAAATGGGATCTTGACCTCAGTGTACAGATTGTTTCCTTGCCTTCGGAAAGTTTTCGAAGGAGCCACGTTGACTTTGACGTATAGATCACCCGGTCTGCCGCCTTTACCTCCACCCACTGGGGCATTTCCTTGGCCGGGCAACTTGATCCTCATTCCATCCTCTACACCTGCTGGAATCTTGACATTCACTTGTTTGCGATCTCGAACCTTTCCAATTCCTCCACAAGAGCCGCACAAATCCTTATCGTCCACTTTTTTGCCCGATCCGCCGCAACTCTGACAGGTGCTCGCCATCGTGAAGCCGCTTTGAACAACAAACGTCATCGTTCCAGTCCCGTTACATGCGCGGCAAGTTTGAGGCTTTGCACCCTGCTTGGTCCCCTCACCACTACAAGGTGGACAGTTAACGATGGGGGTGATGTCGATCGACCGGTTGGTGCCTTTCGCCATTTCTTCGAATGATATGTTGATTGTGGCTTCGAGATCATCACCGACGAAAGCCTGCTGGCTCGCGCCCCGAGCCCCTGCCCGACCACCAAAAGCTCCAAATAGACTGCTGAACACATCTCCAGGATCACCACCCCCAAACATGTCCCCAAATGGGTTTCCACCAGCTCCAAATCCGCCACCCGATCCAAACGCATTAGGGTCAAAGCCTGGCTGTTGTGACATCGGTCCAAATTGATCATAGGCGGCTCGTTTTTTTTCATCACTGAGAGTCTTTAGAAAACCAAAAGAAACAGGAGCTCTAACGCATCAGAATTAATTTGTAATGTGTAATCCAGACAAGTTCCTCACATCGTAGGCATCTTGAATACTCTGGTAACGCTCCTTCGCTCCGGCCTCCTTGTTGATGTCAGGATGATATTTTTTTGCGAGCTAAAAGGAAAAAAGACACAAGAATGACGTTAGTCGAAATCTACGATGAAAGCGAGAAGACGGCTAAAATGATAATTACGGCATAGTATGCTTTCTTGATTTCCGATCCAGCGGCATCTTTCTGAACCCCAAGTACTGAGTATGGATCTTTGGAGGCCCAGGCAGAGGAAGTAGAATGGAATGACCTCTGTGTAGGCGTTCGACGAAAACAAAATACGTGCTGTAGACAGTCAGATTGAGCTTTCTTAGACCAGGCGAGCGGGAGTGAAATGTGCTTACGTTGGAGAGTGATCTGGCTGCAGTTTTTGATTTGAATTTCGCGTTCTTCTGGGACGATGATGAGAAGGATAGGGCGCATGTCAGTTGGTTAGCAGAATGGAATCGACTGAGCGGGTTGAATCGAGTTGGCTGAGGTTGAGGTTTCAAGCATCCGCACGAGTTCTTGATTGTAATTGGTGCAGAGAACAATCTGTTCGACATTGTGACTGTTTCTCGGTCGAAGTTGCTGAGTTGTCTATCTGTTGTTTAACTATTTGGTTTCAGCTGGTAATCGAGTTTGCTAGAATGTTTCCCCCCCCCCAAATTGAATATGCATACAGTGGTATGCAATACGGTCCAGGTCTGCCAGACTCTGAGCGGTGGCTAGCTCACAAGCCCCGCGATCGGAGCTCGAGAAGCGAGCCTCCGATGGAGGGGCTTGCGACTAAATCCACATTCTCTGGCGCGGACGATATGGCTTTACAGCCGTGTCTAACACAAAAATTCATTAGATCGGTCATCTGTGGAGAACGAGAGCTCCTCAGAGCTCGCAAAGACCACCTCTTGATAGGCAGCATTCGTGCCTTTTTCCTCATTTTTTTTTATCTTATAAAGATATTAATAAGTACTTCTTCCTCGAAGTCTTGCACCAAGCTGCCTTGGAGCTGAAGTGTCGGGTAGGCAGGCAGACTGCGTGTGAAACAAGGTTTCGGATTTAAGAAAAACTCATATTTCATAGATTTTGTGGTTTTTTAAGACGGCCTAGAAAGAGGCACATGTGCCTTGCACTGAAATATCCAAACTGTCCGCGCCAGAAAGTTGACATTAGGTGCAAGCCCCTCCTTCGGAGGCTCGCTTCACGAGTGGCGCCCACGCCAGCGTTTAGGTCACCCACCCTCCGATTGAGGGGCATGTGTTAAGCTAGGAGCAGTGGATAGTATGAACATAACACAAGTCCCAACCCTGCTGTGCATCGAGAGGCAAAGCCTCTGTTGCATTGTGCTGACCCCAGGGAGGTGCCAACATCAAAAGCAAAGGCACACCCTCTCAAGCAAGCAGATGGTGTCCCAGCTTACCATAAGGCGACTGGAAAATGCCACAATCCTTATGTTGTACCAGAGCCTTTGTAAATGTTTTTTTCCGCCATATGGGCTTCATCTATTACCACGATGGTACAAAATAACTCGTAAAATGAAGCCTATCACCGTCCCACAGCTTGGAGTTTAAGAAGATCTCTGGGCTCAAATAGACAAACCGGTAAGTCCCTTTCCGTATGCACACTGCCTCCAAGGGGTTGAACATCATCTTTGTGAGTTTGATAGTGGTAAATCCAGCAGCCAACTAACTTTCCAGACACTTGATTGTCCCCTAAAAAATAGAGGGGATTCAAAACTAGGATGACTGAGCGAGATTGTTTGGAAATAAGAGCAATGTACATTTCTGGGATTTGCAACTTGCCAAAGCCTGTCCCGGCCAAGAGGAATACATTTTTCCCCCTTGCTAGGTTGACCATATTGAAGTGTTACGGAAGTCAACTCAATCCACTGAATCAATGCTGGGTCGCTACGCTACATGGCCAATAATTGTTAGTGTAGCAGTGATTTTTTCCCCCCAGGATTTGGTTAGTGTTAGTTGAAATCCCATCCCACTAAACTAACAGGTAGCGTAGCGGTTTTTTTTTTATGCAGAATTCTGGTAGCGTTAGTTTCAATTGATCACACACTACACTAGCACATAGTGTAGTTTTTTTTCACCAACAGTGTTCTCTCATCTATGTAGCGTATTTTTTTCCCACTAACAATATTTTCCCAAGTTATTAGCGTAGCAGGATTTCAAATGAAATTTAGCAAAGCAAATTCCCGCTACAAGTCAGGCTAACATGAGATAACACAACACCATTCAATAAATAGTGTGATAAAAAAATCATACCACAGAATGAGAATAAAAATAACACAAAACATGGTATCAAGGAATCATCCCCCCCACCAATGCAATTGTTAGTACAAGACAAGAAAAGAGAATAATGTTATGATCCCCCATTAAGCACAATCGTCTTGTGACTTTATTACTCTTGCGATTAATCTGTTTTGAGTTAGTAAAGTCGCAAGTCAGAAAGTGTGTTAATGGTATGAGTAAAAGAGAAATGACACAAAAAGAATCAACTGATGGATGAGTCAAACAGGTTTCAAGCTTGGATCATCAAGGTTTTCAGTCTTATACTATATCAGGAGTGAAATTTATAGCTGTCTGAGGTCAAACTTGGTCCAATGCAATCAATTAGACCCTGAATCCATATACTGAACTACATGGCATTAGCACACCCCCATAAGGGAGTGTGCTACAGTGGGTTCAATTTTGGAGATTTACTACTAAGGAAAACTATCAAAACTCCTGTCCGGGTGCCCCAAAGTGCACCAAAATTTCCCAGCATTGAGTTGAATGACTTTGCTAGGAATGGTTATCTCCTGGGCAGTACCCAAATACCAGAATTGATTTTTGAGGAGGCAGCAGCTTTTGGTCATGACTCATATCTCCTTCTAAGGTACCAATGGCAAATCTATTTCATGTTGTGTTACCATGTGATTTTAGAGTACGAATAAATGCCCCAAGATATAAAAATTGAATAGTCTCAAAGGAATGAAGTGCACTTTGGGGCACCCGGGAGGGAGTTTTGGAAGTTTTCCTTAGTAGTAAATCTCCAAAATTGGACCCACTGTAGCACACTTCTCTATGGGGGTGCGCTAATGGCGTTTGGTTCAGTATGTTAATGTTCTTCAGAGGCATTTCTTCCCACTGTAAAGCTTTAGTCTTCTTTAGGCACTCTGGGGGGGAGGGGGGGGGTTATATTTTTTTTCTGTTTTTGGTGTTTTTGGGAAAATTCAATATTCCACTCCCAAACTGGGTGACAGAATTAATTTTCCGACTCCCAAAATTCCCCTGGGCCATCTTTTGGTCCTGGGGACCTAGCCAGAACGTCCTTGACTGGTCCTCATGACGTCCACAATTTTTGGGAGTCGGAAATTTAATTTTTGGTAGTCGATTTTTCAAGACCCTATTTATATCCCTTCCCTGCCATCAAAGGAAGGGTGATTCTGCAATTCAGGTGGGAAGCTACCTATATGAAAAGCTGTATTTGTGATTTTTTTCCTTGTACAGGCTTCCCGGGAAGGAAAAGTCCCAAGTTTCCATCTTATTTTCAAAGGTGATAGAGGGGAGTGACAGATCTGTTTTGGACCTAAGGGTAGGCATCATTGATGCCTTTCCGATGGTCCAAACGGCAGCCCAAAAATCCCCGAGGATGATAGCTTGAAAGGGGAGGCAAGTTTTCCCCTGCCAAACTCGCTTCAGCTCTCACGCCAAACTTGGGACATTAGTCCCAAGAAACTTGGGACATTAGTCCCAAGAAGCTTGGGACATTAGTACCAAGCCCCTCCTTCGGGGGCTCGCTTCGCGAGGGGCACACGCCAGCCATAGGTCACCGGCCCTCCGATCGAGGGGCTGGTGTTAAGCTAGCAAGACTATAGAGTCTCGATGACCGGAAGGAATCCTCGAGTCCTAGTCACCGAGACTGTAGAGTCTTGATTACTGGGAGGGATCCTCCCAGTCACCGAGACTGTAGATGAGTGAAAGAAACAATAAAAAACATCGCGAGTTGAGAAACGCGGTGAAAGCTAAAGAGTCTTGGGATTTGGATGCGTAAACATGAAGAAAGGCATGTAACAGAGACAGATAATGGAACGTTACGATACATAAGAGAGATTGGGAGATAGATATACTGGAAAATGTGTACTACTTCAGAGGTGAGTAAAGCGGGCCGAATTCCAACAATGCCAAGTGAACCATCTGACTAACCCGTATCATTTCAAAAGGTGAGATTTGAACCATTCAACGGTTTCCAAGTAGCTTTTATCAAACGCATCCTTTTCGACTGGGTTGTTCTTTTGCAGATCAAAGTTTTCAGAAATTGGTCAGCCTTTGCTTCAACAAATATTCCGTGGAAGAGAAAACCTTACCAAGTCGGCTCGACAACCAAACCCGTGGGAAGCACCAACATAACAATTCTGTTTGTAGCCGGGCTTATACTAATTATGAAGGAAGGGTGCGGCGGAGGCATTAGTACCCAGTATAACTCCGGTACTCGTCGCGCCATGGTCGAGAAAGAGGGATTTTTTTCTTACTTTGCCAGCGCCCAAGATTTCATCGATTTTTTTCTGAGATTCGACTGGGAAATATTCATCGCTTAGATTGCATGGATAACATTAATGATTTAGCTCTGTTGCTCGTTTTTCAGGGAAAGAGTTGGGGCTTACACATCGCAAGAGTTTATAAGAAGTGGAGCCGAACTGGTTTCGAGCAACTTTTTGGGATCATCTGGTATTTCAAGTAAGCTTGGGTGACAAGTGGCTCCCACGTGGATCCAGTTCTTCTGAGACGTTATGAAGACATACTTTCCACCTGTGAAGGGCAACAAGCGCACAGAAATTGAGCCTTCTAGCGGCCTGCGCCCATGGAAACAGTACCGATTCATCTGGATGAGTCTTCGAGGGAAGGAGGCTCACCAAAGCAATAGCCAACAGCGGCAAATCTCTCGACTCCTTTCTCAGTGAGATATTTGATGACGGTTTCAATGATTGGAAGAACATTTTCCGGTTGATGACCTTTTAACCATTCCGCCAAGACAAAGTTATCCCAATTATTTGGCTCAGGTGCACAATTACCAGAGAACGTGTCGATCAAATAAGTAGTGAGATTGAGATCGAGTGCAAGCCTGTCTGTGAGCAATTGCGTGTTTATTAAATTCACTCCAAAGATATCTGGCAAAACCAAAATAGCTTTATGAGGAATGGGCTTAGGTGGGGCCGCTATGTAGACCTGAACGTTGTCAATTTTCGACATAACTCCAGTAGTCTTTCCTGAAATCGAGAGGCCAAGGAATAAGTAAGATGACCAGGAATCCAGAAGCTAGAGCGAATCGGACCAAGTCCCATGATGGTTGACAGTCTTTCTGCTTACCTTCATGAATGAAACCTGTGAGGGTGGAAAAAAATGTCAGCCGTCAAAGCATGCTTAAACCATAGCAGTCAGAAGTTGGAAAAATGATCAAGAGAATTTATCCAGACTCGTACCGGTTGTGCATTGTTTTCCGCAACTCATGTTGATATGATTATTCGTTTCTTGAATGGAAAAAGAAAAAAGATGTGCCAGTAACTCTTAGTATTTTCTGGTAGAAACGAGGTGGACAACGATTTTGTAAGAGTGGGCGGAAGGACAGAGATGCAGAAAAGAAAGAAATTGAGAAAAGAAACTGAGAAACTTCTTTACCTGGAACCGCACAGCCCAATCTGATGTGAGTGTGTGGAGTGGTGAAGATGAATAATCCTTCTGAGATTACAGGTAGTATGAGGAGACCAGCTGAGACCAGTCCTTATATCTCCCTGCTGTGCGCGGCTTATGCTAGCATATTATGAGTGACCTCACATCGCCCAGCGCCGACCGCAGGGAGGGACCCTTTGGGCTCCCTTACGAGAGGCTTTGTTAGGCTTGATCACACAGACTTGAAAATCCCAACATTACCATATGGAGAATGCACACGGAGTCCCGACAGATTTTTGGCAGGCTGTGACTAAAACTCTTGTTTCCTGTAATAACTAGTCGACTATTAGTCATTACATTTCCTCATGTCTATCAGACTTAAAATCCGACATTCCTTTAAGTCAAGCTTGGATTCGGAGTGTTTGCATTTTCCTTCCGGGCACACATTGGCGCGCAACCATGGCACAACTGCAAACCTCTCGGAATTCGGATCAGGAACCACTGACGTCGTTGGAAGCCTATTGAAATTCAATCCAAAACGTTGTTTGTGTATTGGATGTCTGACGACATGGCCTTTGAGGATGGACGGCTCACTTTGGATAAATATACACGGCGGCGGAAGTTCCCAACTTGCAGTCGGTCGGGCTGTGGTCCTGGGTGGGATTCCACCAGTCTGATAGGATACCACAGCAGTTTGACTCGTCGGGGTGTGGACCGGCAGTCCGGACGCTGCACGCCTGAAAACCTGCCCTGTATACATGATACAACCAACTGGGTGCTATAGTGCCGAAACCGGATGCACACAGCATCCCTGAGTTGACTCGTCGGAGAAGCGGTCCACCGGCCCAAGTGCAATTGGACCTCATTGGACATCATCTCAGACCGCCGTCTATCTGTCCTGTCATCTGAGAAATGATCATGCCTCAGGTAAGTAACCCCATAATACCACATGTGATAAGAGTGCAAGCTGGGACATGGTCATGGCCATGGCGTGTGAGAGCATCCTAATTCTGCCTTAAAGCCAAGAGGGCTGTTCCCTCCCCAGTGGGAGCATCCTATCATTACTTCTATCCCATCCCCTTGTGTTCCCACCATTGTGCCTATTTGGTCAATTTACAAATATAACCAATTGTTTGACAGTGTGCTATTTGATTGATCATGGAACCTTCCCAGCCATCCACCTTGGACACCCCCGTTCCATCAACACCATCTATAGATATGCCCAAAATTGCCTACTTCAACACCCAACAGTCACAGTATTTGCCATCATCACAACACATGAAGGCAATCATCAAGTTTGTTCAGAATCAGCCACCAATGGATGAACATGGTACTACAATAAAGTACCAAATGCACTTTCCACCAGCACCTTCCCAAAAGTTGCTACACACTGTTGTGCAGTGAGCATGATCAAAGCCCCAACAGTCACCAAGAAAGCTTTGTTGAACCCACCAACACTGCCCATAGTACTCATGATCACACAAAGCCCCTAACCCAGCCACACAGACTGAGCCTATATCATCAATTCCATTAGATGGGGCTTTTCTGCATTCACTGAAGTACAAGCTACAATGCCAATGGCGCCACAGTTGCTGAATGCACCTGCATGAAAGTCCTGTTTTCAAGGAGACCTTTCTTGGATACATTCGCCGCACATATTACTATGAACATTTCAACAGATTCCTTTTGGGAATTACTCTCAACAACCAACAGGCTGAATACAACTGTCTAGTTGAAGTCTATTGAGTGGGTTGCAGTGCAAGCACATAAGATCCTATCACCAGCAAAAATATGAGGATTAGGGTCTTATGCATTAATTCAAATTCTGACTTGAGCAAATTTGAACACCATGATTCACATAGGAGTGTGCTAAAACTGCTAAGACACCCCTTCTATCCCCCTAAATTCACACCTCTCTACTTCACATCAATTCCATTCTCCCTTGAGCAGTGTTCCTCAATCCAATGTTAGATTCAAGTTTCTCACCGTCCAGTTGCAGCAGCAAACTCAAGATACAAGTATCATACCTCAGAGTTTCTTCATCTCAACCCAGAACCAGCTCTATTTGGAATCCAACAATGCCTTTGACTCAAGTCAGTCATGACTCATCAGCTTATCCTTTGAGATCACTCCAGAACCCAAACACCTGAGCTCTGGTATTGTTTCTCTCTTGTTTGTTTACTCACTTTACTGATTTCATTTCTCTAGTCTCTGTGTTTGCATAGTATATTGTTTTGTTGAGAAAAAAGTACCTGTTTGTGGAAAGTAAGAAGGTAAAAGAACACTCTGTGCTTGTGACGTGTAAGGTAAAAAGATGGTTGATGTGATATGGTGGGTTGGGAAGGTATGAATGCCAGAGTGGGGAAGGACAAAAATTAGTAAGCCAGGCACCGGGAGTGTTATGGAAGGGTTATATGTAATCAACTCCTAATTGAATTCCACATGTCAACAAAGTTTTCCCATATGAGAGGGGGCATGTAGTTTGATGTATTCAAATATTGGGTTACTTGAACATAAAATCTGTTGATGGTAAAGAGACTGAGCCAGAGGAACACAATGCAGGTAAGCAGAGTGGACAGTGGTTGTGGAAGGATAAATGAATTAAGAAATAAAGAAAGAAGAGCTTACCTGAGCCAGAGGAACACGATGCAGGCAAGCAGAGTGGACAGTGGTTGTGGAAGGATGAAGAAGGTTCATACTACCACAACCTCTGACTCAGATAAAGAGAAGAAATGTGTCACAGGAAATAGAGATGTAAAGAAACAATCACCAATGACAAAGCACATAAAATGAGAATATATCAACACAAGTTGACTTTAAATACAACTGTACCAATTGGGATTCTGTAACAGCTAAAATTTTCATCCCTTGCACAAGATTCTCTGCCCCAATTTTGGGGAGCCCTGGAAAAAGTGTTTTACATGACACAGACCCACACCAATCCAATCATGCAACCTAACAGTCCAACACCAATCCTGCCATGCTAACTAATGGTCTGACACTGTTCCCTTAGTTTACATGTATTGGATGAATTCCCTTCAATCTACAGCCCCCCTGCAGAGCCAGATGCCAAAGGTTATTTGCAGTTGAAAAGCTAAAAATTTAGCTTTTCCACTTCAAACTTAAGATCTGCACCATTGTGGACCTCAGGGAGTTTCAGCCCTTTTTAATGAGTGTAATAGTATGGCTTGGGCAATGGCTGTAATTTTCTTCATGCAACCTGATGAGTATTGCCCTCAAATTTTTCACAATAGTGGGTTTCAAAGTTGAATCAAGTGTGCAGGCTGAGGCAGGTCACTTTGTATCAAAAGGTATTTCTGACAAAAAGAGATGAGGAGAAGTTTGAAAAGGGGAGGGGAGTAACTGACCTGAAAAATTATCTGCCTGCTTTCATTCACCCAATAAGCTTGAATGAATTCAGGCAGAAGTTTGGCCGCATTTTTTTTTTTCATCAAATCGACCTGCCTGCAAACTTGAATCAACTTTGAAATGCATGAAGCATAAGTAATATTACGGCGATCACATGCCGCTCCCAAAAGCAGCCCTAATCTACAGTGAGTGAAAGAAACAATAAGAGACCACAAGAGACAAGTACCGCTCTGAAAGCTGAAGCGCCATAGGATTTGGGCCATAAACAACAAGAAAGGTATATTTGACAGACAGATAATAGACTGTTATGATATAATAACATAAGAGAGATTGGGCGATGGAAAAGCTGGAAAATGTGTACTTCGGGAGTGAGTAAAGCGGGCCGAATTCCAACAATGCCCAGTTAACCATCTGACTAACCCGTATCATTTCAAAAGGTGAGATTTGAACCATTCAACGGTTTCCAAGTAACTTTTTTCAAATGCCTCCTTGTCGGCCGGTTTATTCTTTTGCAGATCAAAGTTTTTCAGAAATTGGTCAGCCTTTGCATGACCAAATATTCCGGAAGAGAAACCCTTACCAAGTCGGCTCGACAACCGAACCCGTGGGATGCACCAATGTAACAATTCTTTTTGTAGCCGGGCTTATACTAATCATAAAGAAAGGGGGCGGCGGCGGCATTAGTAGCCAGTGTAATACTAGTGGTGGGCGTGGTCAAGAAAAATGAAATTTTTGCTTACTTTGCCATCACCCAAGATTTCATCAATTTTTTTCTGATATTCAACTGGAAAAGATTGATCGCTTACATTGTGTGGAAAATAATATTGATTTAGCTCTGAGGCTCGTTTCACAGGGAAAGATTTGGGGCTTACACATCGCAAGAGTTTATAAGAAGTGGAACCGAACTGGTTTCGAGCAACTTTTGGGGATCATTTGGTATTTCTAGTAAGCTTGGGTGACAAGTGGCTCCCACGTGGATCCAGTTCTTCTGAGACGCCATGAAGATATATTTTCCACCTGTGAAGGGAGGGCAACAAGTGCACAGAAATTTAGCCTTCTAGGGGAAAGCTCATCTTGGAGGAAAGGAGGCTCACCAAAGCAATAGCCAACAGCGGCAAACCTCTCAACTCCTTTCTCAGTGAGATATTTGATGACGGTTTCAATGATTGGAAGAACATTTTCCGGTTGATGACCTTTTAACCATTCTGCAAAGACAAAGTTGTCTTGCTTGTTTGGCTCAGGTGCACAATTACCAGAGAATGTGTCGATCAAATAAGTAGTGAGATTGAGATCGAGTGCAAGCCTGTCTGTGAGCAATTGCGTGTTTATTAAATTCACTCCAAAGATATCTGGCAAAACCAAAATAGCTTTATGAGGAATGGGCTTAGGTGGGGCCGCTATGTAGACCTGAACGTTGTCAATTTTCGACATAACTCCAGTAGTCTTTCCTGAAATCGAGAGGCCAAGGAATAAGTAAGATGACCGGGAATCCAGAAGCTAGAGCGAATCGGACCAAGTCCCATGATGGTCGACAGTCTTTCTGCTTACCTTCATGAATGAAACCTGAGTGAGGAAAAAAGTGTAAGCCGTCAAAGCAAACTTAGAATCATAGCAGTCCAACGTTTGAAAATTGATCAAGAAAATTGTACCGGTGGTGCATTGTTTTCCGCAACTCATCTTGATATGATTATTCGTGTCTTGAATGGCAAATGAAAAAGATGTGCCAGTAACTCTCAGTATTTTCTGGTAGAAACGAGGTGGACAACGATTTTGAATGAGTGGGCGGAAGTATAGAGATGGAGAAAAGAAAGAAATTGAGAAACGGAGGAGAGACTTACCTAGCAGCAGAGCACGATTCGGTGGTGTGTGGAATGGTGAAGGATACAACTCTTGCCGTCGGGTAATGCAGAGTAAGAGTAAACCGAAAGAGAATGTCACACATGTGACATGTTCACTGAAAGCTAGAAGCGCACGACATCACGACTCACCGAACTGGCTCTGCACCGGTGTGTTTAAGTAGTTAAGTTCGACGATTCACAACAAATGGAGAACACTACCGACAGGTTTTTGGCTAACTTGAAGCCCCTCGTCTTCGACAGGGGGACTGACTTCCCGCAGGGACCCTCCGAAGGATTTTTTCCAGAGAGATTATCAAATAAACACAAATGAGCTAATACTTCAGCAAAGTCAAGTTAGAAAAGACCTTTGCTTGCATTGGTCATGAAAATGTAATGATCAATATAATAAGAAAGCCGCCAGGCTTATAAAGTGGTCCCAAAACAGAATGTAATGAGGATTGAAGTTTTATTTTGAAGAAAAGACATGTTGAACTAGTTGGCAAAACCTTGACTCAGAAATAAATCATTAACATATTTACAAAGAAAGAACAAATTGTAAAAGAGTTGCACTTTTCAGAATTTTCAGGGCACCATGAAAAAACTGTGTGGAATAGGTGTCAGGTGACAATGACATGCAGCTTACTCCAGCAGTTATTCAAATTATACACTAATCAGAAAGTTTTGAAACTCCCTGATAATGACAAATGGGCCATTGTTAGTGAAGGGGAGTAACTTTGGAGTACTACTGGAGTATCAACAGATGTTACTGAATGTCACCTGACACCTATTCACCTCAAATTTTTCACAGTGGAGTGCTCATGTACTTTTATGTTAGATTTTGGGTTAGGACAACAAGATGAGACAAATCAGAGAAAACAGGAAAAAACCCTTTAGACAGGGCCACAGGATCTATGACCTAGGTTTTGGGAAATCTGCTACAGATAATTGAATATAGCTATCACATGTGCTTGAAGATTTGCCAGCTCAACATCTTCAAGTTGCCCTAATTTCCAATGAGCCAAGATAATGTAAGCTCATGGTTCTATTTCTATAAAAAAGTCAGATCTGTTCCTCAATAGATGAAAGAAACCAGTGAGTTATACAAAATGTACAATCTCATCATAAAATAATATTGAATAATGAGCTTTTATTCATTATACTTCTTTAGTTATTTTGAGGTGTGGCAGCAACCACAGGAAGGGTCAGACCAACGGTGGGCCGCTACACCAAAGTACACTAAATGGCAAATAACTGTTAGCGTAGCGTCCTTTTTTGTCCCTGGATTTTATGTAGCGTTAGTTGGAGCTACAATCAGCTAAGCTAACACCTAGCGTAGCGGAAAATTTTCTCCCCAATTTTTTTAAGCGTTTGTTGTGAATAATTGCCGCTACAATATCAGGTAACGTAGTATTTTTAAAACTAACAGCAAATGGGGTCCTGTGTAGCGTATTTTTAATTTAGCTAACAATTAGCGTAGTTGATACACAGTTAAAATATTCAGCATAACTTAACCAGTGGTGAGCTACACTTACTATCCTACAGCACTACGTTACACTAGTTCATTATGTTAGGCTACACTAGTGCACTAGGTTACGCTAGGCAAGCACACCAAAATATCATTTTGAATGGTGAAGACTGGGAATTGAACTCAGGTTCTTGCTTAAAAGGGATGATGTAGGCCTGTGGTACTCATATACCACAGTTCTAGCTCTATGTTACAAGCAACCTTATCTGAAAGAGTTTAACCAGTGCCAATCAACATTTGCTTCTCACATAGGTCTCATTGCTAATTTTTACTGTTCTCATCACCGCTTTCACACTCATCACAACCTCCCTTAAATTTTTCACACACTCCACTCCAGGTACCCTTGCACACTCAGTTGACCATCACTAACCACCAATTTAAGGAAAAAAAACAGAGCATCATTGCTCTCTTTCTTTTTTTCTTTCTTTCTTTAATCTTTTTTTCTTTTTTTTTCTTTTTTTTTTTTTTTTTTTTTTTTTTTTTTTTTTTTTTTTTTTTTTTTTTTTTTTTTTTTTTTTTTTTTTTTTTTTTTTTTTTTTTCTTTTTTTTTCTTTTTTTTTCTTTTTTTTTCTTTTTTTTTTTTTTTTCTTTTTTTTTCTTTTTTTTCTTTTTTTTTCTTTTTTTTTTTTTTTTTTTTTTTCTTTTTTTTTCTTTTTTTTCTTTTTTTTTTTTTTTTTTTTTTTTTTTTTTTTTTTTTTTTTTTTTTTTTTTTCTTTTTTTTCTTTTTTTTCTTTTTTTTTCTTTTTTTTTTTTTTTTTTTTTTTTTTTTTTTTTTTTTTTTTTTTTTTTTTTTTTTTTTTTTTTTTTTTTTTTTTTTTTTTTTTTTTTTTTTTTTTTTTTTTTTTTTTTTTTTTTTTTTTTTTTTTTTTTTTTTTTTTTTTTTTTTTTTTTTTTTTTTTTTTTTTTTTTTTTTTTTTTTTTTTTTTTTTTTTTTTTTTTTTTTTTTTTTTTTTTTTTTTTTTTTTTTTTTTTTTTTTTTTTTTTTTTTTTTTTTTTTTTTTTTTTTTTTTTTTTTTTTTTTTCTTTTTTTTTTTTTTTTTTTCTTTTTTTTCTTTTTTTTTCTTTTTTCTCTTGTCTCTTTTCTCTTTTCTCTTTTTTTTTTTGTTTTTTTTCCCTGAACGTGCGGTCTTTCAATCACTATACACTCGGGTTTCTGTTTGCTCTCCAGCTACCCTTCCATCGCCAATCGTCTCGACTGTCTCCATTGTCAATCGTCTCGACTGTCTCCATTGTCAATCGTCTCTAATATCGCTGCCCTCCCATCGTCGATACCTGCTACCCTTTCAAAATAAAAATAAAAAAAGAAATCTGACTGATCCACCCTTCTGACTACCTGCTACCTTTGGTCTGTAGCTACCCTCACCCTTTCAGATTCATAACTGTGCTACCCTAACCGCCTTTTTTTGCTTTCCAGCTACCCTATCATCATCTATTTTTGTACCCTCACCAATTCAAGAAAAAAGCGACCAAACCCACTTCTCTCACCCAGCTCACATGTGTAAGTCATCATTTTCTCACATCTCTTTATAACCTTGTCAGGTTAATCATACCTACCAAATAGCCATCTTGCCTTGAGCTCATTATTAGCAGAGTGTCAAGATGACTAGATGGGATGGTCCAGTTGCACTTGGCAGGGTTATTCATCTTTATAACATTTCTTTCATAGTTAGCTGACAAAAACATTACATTCCAACTGCAGATTCCATTGCCCCTGCCACCGTGTTTTTTGTATGTT
Organism: Puccinia horiana; assembly: GCA_001624995.1. Taxonomy (NCBI): domain Eukaryota; kingdom Fungi; phylum Basidiomycota; class Pucciniomycetes; order Pucciniales; family Pucciniaceae; genus Puccinia; species Puccinia horiana. The sequence goes on along the minus strand of LWDY01000028.1, from coordinate 529,526 downwards.
TATTTTATTTTATCTTCTCCAATCCTGAAGTTTAAAGAGTTTACTGATCACTTCCTGGGCCTAAATTTTGTAGAAAAATGGGCTTATTTCAAGAGTAAAATAGTGATTACTAGCATTTAGCCTAGCTACGGATATGGCTACGCTAACATGTAGGGTAGCTACGGATATGGCTACGCTAAAATGTAGCGTAGCTCATGAGAAAGCTACGCTGAAGTTTAGTATAACTGTTTCTGACACTAACACTGCCAAAATGAAACTAACAAGAGAAATGAGTAGCGTTAACTTTTGTTTTTCTTGGGTTCACTAACACTACACTAAAAAAAAAAGAAAAAACCTAAGAAAATTGTAGCATTAGTTGTCCAAAAAAACAGCTAACAGTAACCTTTGGGTAGCATAGCTAAAAAAGCTAAAGTTACCGTTAGGGTAACTGGCCCACCATTGGTCAGGCAAAATATAATTTTAGAGCATCCACAATGGTTGCCTTATTTTTTCAGTTAACAAACCTCTGGTTAGGATCTGGTTAGTTGACCTTTCCTTGTGCAATCACATTGGTTGGCTAGTTAAGTATGTTGAGCCCCCTTGACCTGCCCTCAAAATGCTCTAGTTAACCTCAGGTTAAGAGCAGTCAAATTTGACTACTCTTAACCTGAAATTGTCAATCCGGTTATCTTAACCCAGTTCTAAACCCAACCTGATGTGGTTTCCATTCAGGTCAAAGTTGCTTAACCTGAACCATTGTGGATGCTCTTAGCTGTTCCATTTTTATCACAACTTACCCTGGATTGGTATTGCATCAGTTGAAAAAAAACAAGTTACAACTGGTTGAGTACTGTTGAACAGTTTCAGGGTTCATTTCCAACCTGCTGCGGCACAGTTGAAGGATGGCAACTGGTGAGACCCTCAAGATTCAAAACCTAATTGAAATGATTGGATGTATTTAGTTTAGCATGTTTTAATCTTGTTTTTATTTTTCTTCATCCGATTTCTCAGTGTCTTTTCTCAGAGTCTCACTCAGCTCATTTTTCACTTCCCTCGCCTCAGGTCTGTTTCACTCTCTTTTCTTATTTTCTTTTCCTTTTCAGTCTCTTCTCACATCAAATCTTGTTTTCTTTTAGGTTTGCTCCTCCTTTTGTTTGTTGTTGCCTCTCAAGTAAATTCTGACTAATATTTTGATAAACCCAAAAGGTTAGAGAAATAAATCATCATCCAATTTCTCAGAGTCTCACTCAGCTCATTTGTCCCTTCCCTTGCCTCAGGTTTTCTCCTCTGTTCATTTGTCTTTGCCTCTCAAGTCAATTCTGACTAGTATTTTGATCAGCCCAAAAGGTTTGCTCCTCCTTTCATTTGTTGTCGCATCTCAAGCAATTCTGACTAATATTTGGATAAACCCAAAAATCTTGTGTTCATTAAGTACATCCCAGTTCAACTATGATAAAATCAAACAAGCTAATTTTGCGGGTAGTGTCAAAATCATCTTTGACACCAGGAAATTTATAAAAATGAAATCACCAAGTTTTTTTGAATTCAAATCTCCCATCATTCCTTTTTCTCTGTCTGCTATACACCTATCACAGATGCATCATGTATCACAGTACTCAATCCATGCTGAAGGACTCTTTCTTTATTCTGCTTTCCCAAATATTTCCATTCTTAGTTTCTTTTTCTTCTTTCTTTCAGGTGATGTCTCTTCTCATTATCCATGCTGACCAACATTCCACTTCTGCTGTCCCATCTGCATTCAGCTCATCAAAACTTGCAGAACATTATCCTAATTAAACCAAAATTTTAAAGAAATGAATCAATAGCAGGATAGAAATAAGGATTAATTTTCCCAAGAAAAAGATAAATAAAATTTGAGATAAAAAAAAAATCAAATTATGCAGCCTATAAACTTGAATCAATTTTCAATCCAATCTGTATATAAGGAAAAGGAAACTGGGGGAAAGGGAGCAGGGAGCAGGGGAAACGATAGAACTGCTTGCTTAGTTTTCTGTGATAGGATTCTTATGGGATCACAGAAGTCTAGCCTGGATCCATTCAGCTTTCATGAATTTCAAGCAACATTGATCCAGTTTATCAATCCTTTGGGCATGAATGGCCCAAAAGGTAAAAGGTACTGGAACCAGTACCACTTCCTGAAATCGGTTTCGATGATACCGGAGCGTCCCAAGCCGCGGTCGTACCTACATGCACAAATGAGCCCGTCCCAAAGCCAGTCGTAAAATCAAGTTGGAGTACAGAATGAAGGATGATGATCTTTGATTGGTGAATCATCAATCTTAAGGTCAGAATCAGAGCACATACAAAATCTCAAACATATCCCGGCTCCAATATGATAGCCAGAGGTAAGTCAGAAGGTACCGCAAAGGGCGCATCGCTCGGCCGCCCAATAGCTGCCGCACATTCAATATCCGCTCCAGCACAATCCCTAATCCTTGCATCACAAAGAACTTCGTTGTGCTGAATCTCAAGTCCGGTGTTGTGATCGCCATGATCCCTGAAACAACATCAAAAAACAGTGAGTATGAAAACCCAAGTCTCCCTATATTTGTCAACAACAAATTATCATTACCCCATTCATGCTAATCAATGTAGTTATTTAGGTTTTTTTTTGCGCGTCAATCAGAACGAGAAAGATTATATTAATCATGCTATTTGAAGTGATGAATCAAGATTCTTAGATATTTGGCGAGGAAAGATGGGGTGAGAGAAGAGGTGATGACTGACAAAGATGCCGCTCAAAAGCATCGAGCCCATGAGGGTGAATAAAGGCGCAGATTTAGGGCCGAAGAAAAAGCATCCGATTTTTGCCATCGGTACACCGCCGCAAAACACGAAGTCTCTTCTAAAGACACATTGCCATCCTAATCATCAAGTTTTCCTTGTCGTTATCTTCCTTTTCAGATGATGAAAATTTTACACGACGGTTTTTCTTTCTTTCTACTTGAATACCGGCTTACCTGGAAACTACGCCGATTGAAAACTTGATCAATTCCGCAACAGTTGGCGAATTGATCGAGTGGGGATCATGCTTGTGGTTGGTGGACCGCTTCATGTTTTCAAGTTTGTTATAATTTCGGCGCTCCATAGGGCGGGATTGCTGAGGCTCGAAGGGCCTTTCAGTTTTCTTGATGATCACTGGTGGCTCAGCCTAGACGCCCTGGCTGGCCGCATCATTTTTTTCATGTTTCGAGAGTTCCAAGGCTGGCCCACGATGGAAGGCGAACTGGATGGCGAGGCAGCAGGCGTGGAATGTGGGCACCGCAACAAGGCCATCTATTTGAATGAGATTGTGTGATCAATTTATCAGATTCTTTGGCATGATTTCTTGGTCTTTTTAGATAACAATACTTTCGCCGATTATTTGTGAGGAGTACATCATTCATGCTTGGTCTATGGACGTACAGTTCACATGAAGATATTCCTCCAACGGTAAGAATAATTTCCGTGATTGAGTAGACACTGCTAAGACTACGATGACTGGCAGGAGCAGCAAACGGATCACTCGGGCTGATGAGTCTGCCTCATATGCCGGATGGATTAAGGAGCACTGAAGGAGGATTAGGGGAACGCAGGCGAAGTTGAACAATTGAGAATGGCTGAGTGAGCTGAGAAGCGTTGCCATACTATCAGTAATACCAATCCAACCAACTTGAGGAGCGTTATTCTTTTTCTCAGGAAGACGGCTGCAGTTCCCCCAGGAAATGGTATTCTGTCGAAGGTAGGCAGTCAACATATACCCAGCCAAAAAAATACGGAAAGTACCTATCTTCAATTCGTTCGCGGAACCCCAGATGCTTATGTGCACCAGCGGTCATCACTCGTGCTTTGTTTTCTACCGGAAGGTGCAGTGGTTTACTTGCGTCCCCAACGACCGCTTAGCATGAAAGTGAATTTACTCATGTGGCTCTCTTCAGTGTGATTGTCACCCCCAGCATTTTGTTTGTATGCGGCTAGTGTTGCTGTAGCGGTTGGGTTGGGTTGCAGCATCGGCGCCTTCAAGCCTCCCATTGCCAACCGTGACAAAAATGCTTTTGTTGGGGCCCGGCCATATTGCCCCAACATCGATTGCTCAGAACCCTTTAATTCTTCCCCATTCCATGCGATTTGAAACAAATGAGTCGGAGCTATCTGGTCAACTTGATCATTCCGATCTCATTCCCCTAGGCACCCCATAATGTAGTTTCCATTCCAACAGTACTTGTCGAAAAGCACCTCTGGTATCATCCGCGAAATGGAGCTACTACCAGGACCGTCACGGTCTGCTGTTGATTTAGGATCCACTTCAGTCGCAATCAATTGAAGAGTGTCAAAGGAGCAATTCAAAAAATACAGCCGTTCCAAAAACTCTTGTCCCAACCGCTGGAAATTCCTGATCACTTCCAGGAATTTGCGGCTCGCGTAGGGAGATCCTTCGCATTATTGATCCATGATCTCGTCCGGAAGTTGAACTACATGGAGCAGCGAGATCAAAACACGCGGGGATGTGATGTAACTAACATGTTGTTATGGTCACCACCCTCCGTCCCCAATCCGTCTGGTGGGATATAGGAGTCACGTTTGTTTCCTTTTGGTGAGAATGTCTGTTTCTCTAAATGGTCTGGATGTTTTCATGTTGGTCTCTCTGATAAATTTCTTTCCAAGACTGCTTGTTTGGTCATGTTGATTTCTATGAATCGCTTGCTGTTTTGTTATGTTTTCTTTTTGATGCACTTCTGTCATGTCAACTTGCCTGCCAATTGGCAAGTCCCTCGGTACGTTTTTTCTGGCAGATTGACTTGCCTGGTGCTGGGCTCCATGCACGCAGGTCAAGTTCTACTGCAACCCTTTAACAAACAGACCGTCAACAAACACTATTATGTATAAATGAATTTTACTCATCACTCAACAGGAGTGTTGTAGAGTGACTTGCGAAGTGGCAGGCAAGTCAACTTTGAGTCCCCCTAATGTCTACGTAGAGAAAAAATTGGGACAGACGTGAGTAGATCAAGCCAACCAACCTCACTGCGAGAGCTCAGCGCCTGTTGTTGTAAATATCTATGCAGCCCCAGCTTGTCCAGGTACCAGATTGCTAGCCCAGCAGCCGGCGCGCTCCTTTCGGCTGATGGTCGTACTATCAGATCTGAATGCCGGTTCGGATCTCGATACTTAGCGCGGCATGTAGCTCGACTCGCCTCATGATGTATGTATGTAGTTGCGGACAGGCAAAACAAAAAGTGATCCCCCAAGATTTAGATTGTAATACTTGTTGGCGAACGTAACGCAGGTCCCACCCTGTGCCTCGCCCGAGAGGGCCCCGAGGGCCCGCCTGACCGCTGTGAGACAGAAACCCTTGCGGGCTCCTCTCACGAGAGGCTTTGTTAGGCTCGACTTGTTGGTATGTCGCGTATGAATCATGATGGTGCCCCGATCGTCAGAAGGACCCTTGGAATTGACCCCTCCTAACATCCTGATTGCGAATTGAATGGAGCGAACATCAAACGCTTTCTTCATCTCGAAGAGCACGCCTTCAGACTCCCTCCCTTCGCCTCTTGAGCTTGACTTCAGCCCGGGATGAGCACATCCTGACAAGTAGATTGAGCCTGCCGATTACACGAGACGCACAGATGCCCATTAGCAGTCAACTTGTTTTTTCTGCTTGTCAGGAGTAGGCAAGCATATCTTCTATCTCGGTCCACATTTCCAACTCTAGGATCCGCTCGTTGCCGATTTCCACCGGTTCTGTCACCCATGTATGTACAATTTTTGAGGAGGCCTGTCGGGGTTCTCTGGTGAACGGGCTTTATCTATAGATGACTCTCAATATCCACATAATCGAAGCGTAGTTCCCTGTCGATGGCAGGACATTCAGGAACACCATGCAAGTGTAAATTACCGGCAGGCTTTTCTCTCCAAACGAACAGTGGGTCTGAGGCTCATTTGACGGTCGAAAATCGAATTAACAGACGTGGAAGCGGAGCCTAATACCAGAAGACTAGACGAGTAATACTAACTTGACGACAACTCAGAATTTGCCTCTTCAGAAGTATTTGGGAAATGTAATCTGAAATTTTTTTGGTAATTCCAAGTCGGGTCCATCAGCGCACCACGAGTTTGGTGAGCTTGGAAGAATATAAATCGACGAACTTGTCTTGTCAAAAGTCCGTGCGAAAAATTCTCGCTGTGTTTTGACTCCGAAGAAATCCCCTCCAAATACTAGGTAGTCTTGACTGCATTGTTTCCACAACGTGGTGGGATCATCGGCTCATCAACAATCAAAGACAAACCAGTGTTTTGCTATGACTGATACGATGGAGCCAAGTCATCCGAAACTATCCCACTTGTCGCATCGGACGAATGCCAGGCTGTCAAGTACCCGCCAAAGCTGGAAAGAAAAGAAGGAGATCCTGTGGAAAATCGCGGGCTTGATACGCTTGAGCTACAGGATCGTGAAGCCGCAGGTGTGTAAAAATGGCTGTTATAAGTTTGGTTTTACTCTTCCTTCAGGCCTTCCAGCTGTTGGTGTGGGCACTGCTACAAAGGAACCATTCACTGATCTATTTCGTTCATCTCCCTCGCACATGCAAAAGGAGCGAAAAGCAAGCCACTGCCGACACCGCTCTCAATCTCCAGGATCTGAAACGGAACAGCCATGCTGAAAACCCATTCAGGGTTTGCCAGACATACTCATCACATAAAAAAAAGAAATAAAACACAACTTGTTCAAAAAAAAAGTTGAAAATATAAAAAATGATCTACAAACATTTTTAATTCTGTTCTACTGCAACAGCTGACACAGCATGCAAACAAAGGATGCTTTTTGAAAAGCGTCATCTGATGACTTGAGTTGGAATGTGGGCCGCAACCAGGCACAATGTCCCAGACTGGTCGACAACCCCCCCCCCCCCCCTTGACATCAAACTTGGATTGGGCGACAAGCGCACCTCAAGTCATCAGATGACGACTATGCATGATTGTCCGCTGTTTGCATGCGGTGTGAATGGCCCAGCGGTAAGGCACCACTGGTGCTCCAAGTCAAACAATGTGGTTCAGGGTTTGCGTGTAAGAGTGGAATCTCTTCACTACTCTTTTAAGCGGAGGGCGGCGATGAGACAAGGTCTCGAGCGGATTTTAGAACCAAAGTAGGTTTTATTGCAGCTAGATGGGAGAGAAGGGGCCTCTCTTGTAAGTACAACTAGAACAATCGAGGAAAAGGAAGATGAAATGAAAGAGAGAAGGGACTTGCCTAGATGGGAGAGAAGGGGTATCTGCCATCTAGGTAAAGAAGGAAGTATGGATTATATATTAAATCAGCTTATGCAATCTTTGTGACAGACTTGTAAACCCCATTGATTGGAGGGGTTTTACATTGCGCCTTCCCAAGGTCACTTTTTTGTGGCCTGGCTCACCTAACCAGACCGCCTCCTATCCAACGGCTGAGTTGTGTTGCCGTTGGGGGGAGATAGGCGCCTGCCGCCCTGGTTGGGCTTTGCATCCCTACAATGGCTTGTTGTTGGCCTATTTCGGGGTCAGCAGCAATTGGCTCAACCCGACTTCCGACATCAGTTTGATGTTGATCAGCACCTGTGATTTAGGAGAGTGCAACATGCAGCCTCCACGGCCCAGCCAAACTTAACTCAGAACTTCCTCCAACACATATGATTCCCTGAGGTAATATTTGTTGGATGCCAACCACACAAGCAGGCCCTAGAGTTTCTGGAGGAAAAGTTTTCCTACAACCCACACCCACCAGGGGTACGTCCCCCTTTTCACGGGGGATGGAGATTTACCCTCTGGTACCTCACTGGCACTGCCCCTGGGACCACTCGGCTAGTGATGGCTAGGGCCCTATACCCATACATGTTAATCTTGGAATCCACCTAGTCAAAAGGGGAGCCGGAATGCTGTTGGAGAGTGCCACACAAGGTCCCAGGTATTCCTCCACAACACCCCCTTAGTGAGCTTTGCATTCTTCCTCCCAGCTGCCAAACAGATGATTATTTATTTATTTATATAAATCAGAAACATTAGAGGGAAACAGAAAACCTCATTTCCATTCTGTAAGTAGTAAGTAGTAATACAAGAGACAATTGCAGAAGCTTAAAGTTAGTAAGTAATGAGTAGAAAAGAAATTACAAGGCCAAATCTGGAACAAAAACAACATCCTGTACAATCTCAAAACTTATATCATTTGATATGCAAATAAATATGGACTTACTTTGCGCACTGCAGATTGCACTTTGCGCAAAGTGCCAGACACTTCACGCACTGCAAGTGAAAGAGGCAACTTTTTTGAGTTTTTTTTTTTGAGAAATCAATAGTAAGGCTCATTATTGGCCTCTGTGAATTTTTTGGGTATCTGGTGACGCTCCCTTGTATGTGAAAAAAAACACATTAAGAATTAAATGAAATGTATTATCCCAGGACCAACAATTCATGTTGCTGCAAGCCAAAAATTCCAAGTTATTTATTGAGTCATAATTCATATAAGAAAAGAAAATTCAGAACTTTTTGGGCACTTTGTGCAAGAATAAAGCTTTGAAAAGTTAGCAAATTTGATGTGCAATCCCACAAGATATACCAATATGTGGCAAAGCTTCATTATTTTTCAAGGCTTTATTCTGGCACAAAGTGTCCAAAAAATTCTGAAGTAGCTCCTCTTATATGAATAATGATTCAATAAATAACTTGGAATTTTTGGCTTGCAGAAACATAAATTGTTGGTCCTGGGATAATACATTTCATTTGGTTCTTAATGTATTCTTTTCACATACAAGGGAGCTTCACCAGATACCCAAAAAATCCACAGAGGCCAATAATGAGCCTCTCTATTGATTTCTCAAGAAAAACCTCAAAAAAGTTGCCTCTTTCACTCACAGTGCGCGAAGTGTCTGGCACTTTGTGGCACTTTGCGGACTGTTGCAGTGCGCAAAGTAAGTCCGAATAAATATGTATTTCCAAGGTGAGGAAAAATTGAAAAAAGCCTGGGATACATACATCTCCGGCCAGGAGAACTCTACATACTATAGTGTAGGTAGATTAATGATTGTTGATGAGATGTATTGAGAATATTGGTTATCTAGACTTAAGAGCATCTCCAGTGGAGAGGGTGATTTAATTTTATTTAATACCATTTGGTCCACCCATTCAAAAAAGGTACGTTTTTTTTCTTTGGTGGTTAGTCTTTCTTTTGCAAAAAAAAAATTAACATAACTGGTTGGGTTTCTAATAACAGCTTTAGTCGTTTCATAAAGGGAAATTCATTAGGGATGAGAAATAGATCAAAGGAATCAGTCCTGGAGTTGGATAGATATTTGAGGATGTTTGTGATTTTGGAAGGAAGATAGGGATAAAGATAAAGTAATCAGAGTGTTGATTGACTCCAGAGGTCCTGGACCCTTGGTTTCAAGAAGCTTGAAAAGGCTCGGAACACAATCAGCTGAGTGTAGATGTTTGTTACATGTTTATTCAAATAGAGATGTATGAATGATGCAGTATAATGAAGCAGAAAGGTTTGGCAGGGCTTGACATGAAGTTTGACACCTTTCAAAAAAGCCAAAGCTGGCCCAATTGGTTCCCCCTCCAAAAAAATCAAATTTTAAAATTGAATTTGGATGGACCAACAGACAACCACTCCCATCAGAGCCATTTTGTATCAGATTTCTCAGAGTAGTTTTATATATCCAAGTCCCTTTGTCTGAGGTTATTTATTCACTTTCCTTACATCACAAGAAGAAAAACAATACATAATAGCATCAATTACTTAAGCACTCATCAAACACTGTGTGTACATATATGTATGTATTCCCCCTCCCCCTCCCCTCCCTAGCTTAACACAAGCCCTCTCAATTGGAGGGCTGGTGACCTATGGTTGGCGAAAAGTACCTTTGCAAGCCTCCAAAAGAGGGGCTTGAAAGTAAAGTCTGAATTTTGGCTCGAGCATTTCAAACACTTTAGTGGGGAATTTGTGCCCTTTTATTTTTCACTCCTTTCCTTTTCAATCACTTACCTGAATTTTAAACATCAACATCTTCTCAATCAGACACACATCCACCCCACACCCCATATCATCAATGCTATGATCAAACAAAAATTGACATTTTTCCGCTAGACTTGAGCCGAATCCGGCTGGTAGTACATACTTCCAAAGAATTCCAATTATTGGTACTTGTTTGGAAAACACAAGCATGAACTGTACTGGAAATACATCAGTGTATAATTGAAATAGCCATACCCAACAATATGCATACTGCATTGAGGGGGAAAGTTGGGAAAAACAATGTCAATCTATGAATCATTGGCTAAGAAGGATGAGTGGGTGGGTGAAAATTTTGAGCAGGCCAATTTGGGGACAAGATGTCTGGGTTTCTTGACTCTTCACCTCTTGATCATGTGATGTGTCATGCTCTTTTAATAATTAATCAAGTAACTTGTTTTTGTAAAACTCAAAGATGTTTTGAAAAGGCCCACGCAGAGCAACACCTTTACCCATAAGCCTCTCCAGGTCCTACAGAGAGCCCTCCAGGCAGGGGTCCAAATACCCCGGAGTTTGAGGGGCTTAGTAAGGCTAGCTCCCCCTCCTCAAAAATAAACTTGCAAAAAAAACCCAAAAAATCTAGTTAATAATTACATATTACCAATCTTTTTGAACTGAACTGAACTAGTGAAGAAAGAACCATATAAAAAGTGTGGCCTTTTTCTCATATGTATACATTTTTTTTTCAACTGATCATGCAAAGTTCATAACTAACAAACAAAAAAGAAAGTGTGTCCAACCTTTTTCTTTTCTTAACACACACACATCAATATGTATATAACAAGATATACAAAAAATGTGTCTAGAAGAAACCAAGAAATCAAGAGAAAAAGAGAAAGAGAAAGAAAACGTCCCCTTACTAAAAACAGCAAAAAAGTATAATGATTTATTTAGGGGGTTGGAAAAACGACTCCCAGGAATTGGACGGACGACTCCCACGACCCAGTTGACATCCAATTTGGGAGTCGTCGGTCCAATTCAGGCCGCGGGGTTGGGAGTTGTCCTCCCAATCCCAAAAAAATAAAATATAATTGATAGTTACCGGATGAAGAGAGGTGGCTTAAGTCCACAGAGGAGTGAGCCGGAATGAGAGGAACGACCTTGGAGATACTGCCGTAAGACCAGCAGGATCTCCAGTAGCCCAACGACAAGTAAGATGAAGCCTAGGTTTAAAGACCGGGCTATCTTTAACCTCACCCCACCAGTTCCCTCTCTCAGTACCTCCTTTTCGTAACTCACTCCAGTTTTCATATTCTACCTTTCTGTATCGCCTCTGGATAAGAAATCCTTTTTTGTTGTTTGCGCATTACTGTGTCATTTTGCTCTAGACAAGTTTTACTCCGGAAGTGAAAACACCGTCACCTTCAAACTTCAGACTTTAAATTCTAGGTTCTCAATCGTTAGAACTCAACATCGACCTGACATAGTTTACCCCTAGGTCAATTGATTTCCAAATTTCCGGCAGTACATTTCCTCGCAGACCTACCCTCCTAAGAACTTCATTCTTCGACTTCCCCCTTCTCTTTTTTCTTTCTTCGGACCTTATAACTACCTTTTCCTCAAATCCTTCTTCCAAATCCAACCAGATGGCTAATAACGCCCACCACGACGTACCAGGAACGGTTCCCTCCTTTACCGGAGGTGAGTTCTCCGTAAAATTAATTATTGCTTTACCCTTACCAGGTACTAACTATCACACCACTACCTTATGTAGGCCAGTCTACCTTTACCGGTGATTCATTAGACGAAGCCGCAGTAGAGGCAGCCTTAATACCACCGGCACCCACTGGAGCGGCAGGGGCAGCAGCCGCTAGGGATCAAGCAGCGCAGCGGACCACTAGAGCGAAGGGTCAGACATCATGGTCTAAACCTAAAGCAAAGAGGGTGGAGCAAGCACGCACAACAACCGACAACCCCTCAACGATAGATCCAACCATTGCTGGCCTATTGGTGGATAACGCTTCCGGCAATCCCCACAGCCCTATCGAAGGCCTAAGACCCGTGCCTACATGTAAACCCCCCTCCTCCGGCTGGGTTCACACACATGTCACATGCCCCTTTTAGTCTTCACCGCTGGATTCCTTTCCTGGCTCTGCAGAGATCTGTTCCCTTCCATCTCTCTGAGCCAGCAATACAAGCTCCCCATGTTTGGTCTTAGAAAAGTCTAGGCTCATCAGCCCGTCCCACGTGCCATTCTCCGCTCATCTAGTGAAGGACATCAAGAGTCCTTACACTACTGCAGAGGACCCCCCACTTGAAGAGATAAGCTCCGTCGACCCGACGAAAGAAATCATCTACTCTAGCCAAGAGCCATCGATGTCGGCCCAGAAGGAATGGTTCCTCAAACTTCTCTTCCAGTTGCACAAGTTGACAGAGAAACCACCTCTCCAAGGGAAAGGGAGACCTGACGCAAAACGACAGTCAACAGAGGCTACAGAAGGCACCTTGGGTTCATCGGAGTAAAGAATGAAAGGTCCCTCCTTCAATGCGTTGAAGCTCAATCGCCACACCAGCATTCGTTTCGGTGTTTTCTTTGACAGGAATATCAAAGAGTTGAAGGCGCCTATCCCACTCACAATTTTCGATAAAGATTGGCAGGCTGAAGCCATGGCATACCAAAATGACCGACGAGTGTCATCAGACACAAGCGCGGAGAAAGCAGGGAAATATACTGGTCTGCCATATCCAAGCGAATGGTCTCTTAATTCAGGTGATTGGGAACGACGGCATAAGGCGTTTTACCAAACCCTACGTGACGTGTACAGATTTGATCAATTCTGTACTTGGCTGCTTAGGCATAAAGAGCATGCAGACCAGCTTCACACAGACGACTGTTTCATGGTGGCTCTCAGATACGACATCTGGGTACGATTGAATGCTTTCTCTCATCACATAGTCGAAGGAGACGAGTCTTTCATCTCCAACATCGGAATATTTCGAGAGGACATGGCGACAGAGTGTCACGCAATGGCGGTCAAGTTCGGAGAGATCATCTTCAAGGACAACCCTTATGCGGCTGGAGGACCAAGAGCGAACTGGGATCCCCAGACTGGAGAACCGAAGGGGAAAGGGAAACCCGTTTACAACCAACCCCCCGCTTACAACCAACCCACTCAAGGTTTGAGCAGCTCTACCTACACCAAATCATCGGTGGAGAGACCGGTTTACACTAGGGGTCGAGGGGGAGCGAGAGGTGGCTGGTCGAGCTCAGGAGGCCGAAGCTCATACAACCACAGCTCACGTGGTGAAAGGGTACACAATGCGTTCCCGAAGTAGGTATTTGTCCTTCCGTTCATTCCTGCAGACTCCTCCTTGTTTTAAGAGAAATTAGCACCTTTATCTAGGTCTTACCACCCTAGTTGTTCGCATAGCTACACTTTGTTTTAGGTTTACCCCTAGTTCTTTTTCTCAAATTTTGTCTTCTCCTTATGAACTTCTGCAATCCACACACAACAGACTATATTATGAGAGCTGAGAAAGGTGCCCCTTTTTATTTATAGGGAACTCTTACGGTATGAACTGGGTGACCCAATTTTCATGAGTACCGAGGTAGTCTCAGGGGAGGAGCAAGAACTCCTACTGGTTAGTAATTTAACAGGAGCACGGAATGGTAGCAGCCCCCCTCATTGGCCGACTGGGATTTCCTGCAAGATGAACGTCGATGAGTGGCGTTCGGCACTAGCTGGAGCAGGAATACTCAACGATTTCAGAGATGTGTTACAAGGTTTTCAGCATGGCTTCCACCAGGGGATTCCGAAGGACAGTATGGAAGGCACACAATGGTTCACGCCCCCAAATCACGCATCAGCCATTCTAGCGAAAAGCAAGTTAGAAAAAAGTTTCGAACTGGAATTGGAAAAAGGGAGAATGTACGGACCATTCTCGCACAAGGAGCTAGCGGAGAGGTTTCCTTTCTTTCGGTCCAGCCCTCTGGGAGCAGTGGTGAATGGAGATGGATTGACAAGACCCATAAACGACCTATCATTTCCCAGAAACGTCCCAGGAGTTCCTTCCGTAAACTCCTTCGTAGATCCTGATGATTTCAAAACGACATGGGACGATTTCAATGTGGTGTCACATTTCTTTAAAAATCGTAAGGACCCATGCAAGCTGGCGCTTTTCAACTGGGAGAAAGCTTACCGACAGATCCCAGTAGCCGAATGCCAGTGGCCCTATCTGTTCACCATGAATTTCGAAGGAAAAATTGTTACTGGACACAAGGATATCTTTCGGCGGAGTCGCAGGATGTGGATCCTTCGGCCGACCGGCAGACGCCTGGAAAAGGCTCATGAAGTACGAATTCGACGTAACCAGGTCCACAGTCTTCCGCTGGGTGGATGACAATTTATTCGTTAAGGAACTATGCTCAGAAGTCGAGATGGCGGATATAGCAGCAAGGGCAGCAAAACTGGGAGTCGTAACGAACGAATCAAAGTACTCACCGTTCGAGGATGAACAGAAATTCATCGGCTTCATCTGGAACGGGAAAGATCGGACAGTGCGCCTCCTCCCGTCGAATTTACAGAAGAGACTGTCCTCGATAGAGGGTTATCTAGAGAAAGGCCGTCCTGTTTCCTTTGAGGAAATCGAAATTCTAACCGGACAGTTAGGCCATGTATGCTACCTTCTTCCACAGATGAAGTGTAATCTTTGCAGTATGTACAGAATGCTGAAGAGCTGGGTCCACAAGAATAGTACAAGACTGTTACCGCCGGACATTCGACAGGATTTGCTGAGATGGCGTGAGGTTTTGTTGAAATTCAACTGCACAAGACTGATGGCATCTCCGAGCCCGACAGACGTGGGATGGATAGGCGATGCTTCGACATCTTACGGCATCGGCATCGTAATTGGTTTGCAATGGGCTAGATTTAGGTTGCTACCAGGGTGGAAACTCTACTCAAGAGCCTCGAGGACTATTGCGTGGTTGGAGACCGTGGCAATCAGGTTGGGACCGGAGTTATTGTTGACGTTGAACGCCCAAAGCGGGAAAACTTTCATCGTAAGTACTGACAACACCACGACAGAGGTGGCAATTAGGAAGCGCAAGTCAAAGGATGTGGCAGTGAACGATGAGTGGAGAACCATTCAGGACTTGCTCATACGGAGGGAAATTGACATCGTCCCTGGGCGTGTGACCTCAGGCGAGAATATAGCCGACGGACTCTCACGTGGCGATGTGTCCGGGCACAAATGGATGAATCAACGTTTTATTACTATTCCAATTGACCTTTGATGAAGTCAACGGCTTTGCGTAAATGTATGTAATCATAGTTCTTTTGGCGGCTCACTCGTTTGAAATATTATCGCTCTTTTTTAAAATAAAAAATATATAAAAAAATTGAGAATGGGAGAGAAGAGGGAGGAAAGGGGTGAGAGGTTGGCCGATGGGATAGTGTCAAGGGGTAGTGGCTGAAGTTTTTCTGGTCTGATATAAGACCGCAATGGTAAGTAAGGACGAGCGGTTTTTGACCTCTTGATTCCCCTTTTGATACACAAACGATCTGACTATCGACATCTACAAACCCCTGGAATAATTCCGACATGTTACCTGTAAACAGGTTTAGCCACCTCTCCGCCTCATAAGTGACGGGCAAGCACTGAAAGACCTATCCCCAATGGATGTACATATGCTGGGAGGATGGAAACCGACGACTTTAATTTCGTACAATGCCGGCGTCAAGAAGTTCTTAAAATTCAAGAGAGAGACAGACCCTCTTCCGTTCACCTTACCGGCCAAGTCAGGTGAAATCACGAGCTTTTGTTTCTGGGCAGGGAAGAAGGAAGTGGCGAGCAACCGAGGGGAGATCACGTCAAAGTCAATCGAACGTTATATTTTTGCCTTAAAGGCTTGGCACCTCTTTCATGACGCTAGCTTTCCTTCACATGCAACCCAGAGGATGAATGTACTCCTACGATCATCGGCCTGGCTAGACGCAAGGGATCCTGCGAAAGCAAGGAAAGGCGCCGTGAAGCTCGACGATCTGCAATCCTTGTGTACGGCATTAAGTAAAGGGACGCATTTCGACATCGCCGTACGAGACATGGCGATAGTGGCGTTCTGGAGAATGGCGAGATTAGGGGAGCTAACTTACAAGGAGAGTAAGGGCGTAGTAGCGAAACACTCATCCTTACTGGTCGGGGACGCGGTGTTGGCATCACCTTCAAGACCAACAGACCGGGCAGAAGTGCACCTTATCCTCAGAAACGCAAAGACCTGCCGCCCTGGAGAACACCAATTAATCAAACTGAAGCGTATTGGAGGACCGTTGTGCCCGGTGGAAGCAGTGAAACGCCGTATCACTGAAGCGGATGATAAATCGGCATCTCTGTTCGGTGTCGGATCAGGAGGCGAGAGGATTAATCTCACCAAGGCGACGGCGACGAGATTGATACGCTCGACGTTTTCGGCGCTGGGAAAAACTGACCTGTCGGGACACTCCTTCAGAGTGGGAGGCGCATCTCTCCGCAACGCACTGGGCGTATTGGCGGAGGACCTGTGTAGACTAGGGCGGTGGACATTGTCATGCTACAAGCTCTACCTACGGGACTACACAGAAGGGGACAAGAACAGGGCGATAACTTTCCTTAAGATGGCGGCAAGAGATAGTCCAGGCCCGTAAGAACGTCCTTTTTGCCTTGTAATAGTCTTGATTGGTTTAAGATTGGTAATAAGAGCACAATGTTGGGAGATGTACATTGCACGGAAGGTCTTACCAGCCGCCGCAGGGTTGGGGTGATCCCTCCCGAGGCTCAGGCTGCCGCGACTGAGTATTGGGGTCTCTCGGGTCACACACCCACACCCCGGCGGGCAACCTCAACTGGCAAGAAAGTATCAAGGCCGGTTGAAGTACTAACCCATACACACGCTTGGTTTGGGTGGCGCGCCTAGTACAGAGCGCACCACCGGACTGAGCAAAAGGGGTTTCCACAAATGGAACCCCTACTTAAGTGTAGCTAATGAAAATGGAGTGGATAAAAATGATAAAAACTTGGGAGTCGTTCTCCCAAATCCGCCGATAGACTGGGCGGATTTGGGAGTCGCCCTCATTGACCGGAAGAATTTCCCTCCGGTCAGTGAGGTACAACTCCTCATTGACCGGAAGGATTTCCTTCCGGTCAGTGAGGTTGTTGTACCTCATCGATCGGAAGGAAAACCTTCCGGTCGATGAGGTACAACAACCCCATTGACCCGAAGGATTTCCTTCCGGTCAATGAGGGCGACTCCCAATTTTTACTATTCTATTTTCTTGGGATTGGGAGGACGACTCCAAACCCCCTGAATTGGACCGACGACTCCCAAATTGGACGTCGACTCGGTCGTGGGAGTCGTTCGTCCAATTCCTGGGAGTCGCTTTTCCAACCCCCTTTATTTATCTTTGTTTAATTTAATTGATGTCATAACCAACAAAGTAAGAAGAAAAAAAAACAAGTAAAGGGAGTTATAAGTAGTAATTGATGAGAGTAGGAGTAGTCATATATAGTCGTTAAATAAAACAAAAACAATCAGGTTCATAAGTGTATGTAGGAGTATATTTGAGAGAGAGAAGAAATTGGTCAGTTTTTATAAAAAAAAAGGGGGGAAGAAGAAGATAAGGGTCAATCAAATGTAGGTTTTTTAGGTAACGGATGAACAAGAGGGTGGTGAGGAGGGGCATGTCGGATAGGGACCGGATGGTGAGAGGACGAGTTAGCAGGGATAGGATTGACGGAAGATGAAGAAGACAAGCCAGGAAGGTTAAGCAGAGGATTCCCGTTCCCATTAAAACCCTGGTGATTATAATTAAAAACTACTGGAGAAGCTTGAGGTGGGGGTTGAGAGTCGTCGTAGCCATTAGATGGTGTGACTTGAGCCTGCTGACTGTTCTCAGTGGGTGGGATTTGTGGACCGGCAGCAGCGTAAGAAAATTGAGACTGTTGTGGCTGTGCATTCTCGGTTGGTGAAATTTGAAGTTGCTGAGAGCCATCAGTGGGGGATAGTTGAAGGTGTTGTTGTTGTTGAGCGCTGAGAGTAGTTGACGATGAACCTTGAAGCTGTTGGTTTAAGCTTCCAGTTGGGGAAATCTCTGGTTGGTTGTGTGAACTGCCAGTAGGTGAGATCTGCGCCGATGGTCCTTTTCCGCTCAGTCTTTCTTCCACTTTTAGGCGATGTTGCTACGGTCACAAGGAAATAAAACATGAAGCTTAGTTCACTGAGCTTGTGTGAATTTGTGCTTCTCTTTCCTTATTCTTTCTGAGTCTGGCTTGTCCACTCACTCGATTTTTTAAGTGCACGTCAAAGTTGATGAACGATTCTCCTGGACCAACTGTATAGAGCTACCCAGCCAGAATAGATGGGTCAGCTATTGTTATTGTCTAATGCTTGTAGGCATTTCCCAAAGAACATACCTTTCCGGGACAATCTAGGCACTTCAATCGCCAATCGCAACCAACAACGACAGGTGGTTGGCCGGGTCCAAGTATCCCCCTCTTTGGCTTAGGAACTAACTCGACTCGGTCGGAGGGGTATGAATTGCTAATATTTTGAAGTGCCACTGTCATCCACTGAGGATGTTCGAACTTTCGAGCAGTGCCGATTGGCGGCGGCACGCGTCCGTTGGTCATCGAACGTCGCTGTTCGTTTTTCGAATCTTTACCACCGGCTATCGAGCCTGAGACGGAACCGGAACGAGAACCGGAAGGGACTTGCTCTTCCTCAGGGCTCTTACTATCATTCTTTACTTTATCTAATTGGTCTTTCGATCGGAGGCCTTTCCTCTTCCGATCCTCTTGTCGGGTCCCAACAACTGAGGGAGATTTGGAACCTGCTTGGTCGAGATCGTCTTCGTTTTTGTCAGAATTCGTCTTGGGGCCAATCTTCTCGGTCTTCGTACTACTCCTGCGACTGCTAACACGCGCTGGCTTGGTAGGTTGAGATGTGGTTTGGGATCTGAGATTGGTAGGTGAGTTCGATACGGGAGAGTTGCCCGGTTCAGGAGAATCGAGTGCCAGACTCTTGGACATGCTTTTTTGGGCTCGAGTGGTGGGTGCATCTGAAGATCCATGGATACGCGAGCGTTTCTTCGGAGGATTTTTTTCCACGCCACCATTGTTAGCTGAACGAACAGAAACAACAGGCGAAGAATCTCTAGACGCAGCACTCTTGGCACTACTAGCGACACTACCCGCTCGATCTTCACTGCGTCTAGCCTGTTCCGACTTGGGTAGCAAACTGGCGCGACCTTCTTTCTTACGCTTCTTGGTACTCAGACTACCCGGAGGATTTTGGTTCTCTGCTTTGCTCTTATCCTTGCGACCGATCGCCTGGTCAGCAATAGCTTGTTTAGCTTTATCAGCTTCTAGCTTAAGGCTCGTGTGATAGTCAGCCGAAGTATTGTAGATGGTAGGTCGGTTTCTCTTGTATCGATGCATATATCGCCCTGCTCACGAAAAAAAAGTGTGTAATCCACACAATCAATGATTATGTAGAAATGGTAAGGTGAATCAAATCACAGCACATACCACATTCGCCACAGAGGGTATCTTTTCCACCTAAACCTTTTCGCCTGCCTACAGCGATCTGATCCGGACAACCGCAATTACTACAGTGCCAAACCCCGTCGACCATCGGATCGTGTAGGCCAAGAGCCTCCCAATTAATTCCGCGCGGACGAGATCCTCCTGGGGGAGGCTTCTTAGAAGCGTTAGCATTAGTTGATGGGTCGGGTTTGTTAACAGTCTTTCTGTTGCTTGGACAGGGTACAGGTGTGCCAGCATTACTGGGAGTCGGTGCATCTTCCTTGTCGGCTGTCGGGTTTGTCTCGGTAGTTTTGGGAGGTGTACCAGAAGGAGCAACGTCCGCAGTCGCACCCCGCAACCTACGAGATACTCGACTGCCGGTAGCTTTATTCGGTGTACCCGACTGACTTTCAGGAACCTGCACTTCTTTGCTGACGGGAATATGTTTCTTCGGGGGATGTTCTGTGGGATTAGTGAGAAAATGAGTGAGTAAAAGGGGCCAGCTTGAATACGGGTAATTCAAGTAGGTTTGAGAAATTGACAAGAGAACTGACCGGATGGCTCGGGTATTTCGACGGCCGATTCTTCTATGGCAAACGGCTCAGCGACAGGTTGGATGGACACAATCAAATCCTCATTTTCGTTTTGGTAGGGATGTACCATTTTGAGTCCTTGGATGGGTACGATGCTGCGGACGGTGCGTTGGGATTCTCTGTCGGGCAAGGTAATACCACGGCGACTGCGAGTCTGTCGGCGCTTCCTGCGTGCCTCTCGATCGTGTTCCTTCTCCTGGCGGTCAAGTTCTTCAGCATTGAGCATGTTGAGGAATGGTGTAAAGTCGTCCACTTGTCCAGTCCGAATTGGTTCTGTGACTCTCTGTAGAAACGAATATCTTAGTTCGTCGTTAGGTACCGGATAGCCATTGCTGTGCTCGACCAGAGCCAAAGATTTGACATAGGTTTCAATCTGTTCACGAATAGAGTGTGCAATCGCTGTCCTGGATAAATCAAACAAAAAGTTGAGAAGTTATGAGCACAGAATATATTTTATCCCCCAAACTTGAAGGAAATTTGGAAGGCAATTAGAGAACATGTGGTGAAAGAGTTCTAGTAGAGGACACACTTGAATTCACCCCCCAAACCCAAATCATTGGCGTATATCTCGACAAATTCTTCTGGAGAATTGTTGATTTCACTGATTTCCCATTCGAAACGATCGGTGAGATGGATATTACCAGAGATGATATCTAGATTGATCGGTATCCGAAGTTCGTCATCTCTCATATCCATCGTAATCGTGATAGCCCCAGCCGGTTCAGGTTTCAAGTCTTGATCGTCATTGTCAATCAGTCGGGATTTGATCGAAGATTGATGGATGGTGGGTGTGGTGGGTCGATCGAGCTTGATTCGTTTAGAATCGGGTGGTAAGTCTACTAGATCCGGTTTGAGATCCAAACAATCTTCATCGATACTCAAGATTCGATCCCTCCAATCGGCCCACCATGACTCTTCTTTCTCTTGTTGTTGTTGATCAGCCGTCGTTTCATGATCGATTTGTAGACGAGCGTGTTGATCATCAGCCATCGAATCTTCCTCCGGGCCGATCGCGTGACTGGCCAGATGACCTTGGAAATTTTCGTGAATTTTATACTCTTCCAATTGTTCTTTGATGGCGCTGACGATGGGAGCAGAGAAGTGTTGGATGGGGAGGATTAAATCTTCACATAAATGAATCGCAAATTGTTCTGGAGTGACCACCGATTCTGTTGAATCAAGGATGATCAGTCAGGATGCAAATGGGAGGAAGATTATGCGGATGAGAGAGAATAACCTTTAAGGTTCCAAGTAAATGTATCTCTGAGTTTCCAGTGTTCGACTTCGATTTCGAGTCTGATGGGTACGAGGACTTCTTGGTTGTTTGAGATTAAACGAAGATCTTGTTTGGACAGTTTGAGTCGCGGACGACTCTTTCGTTTACCAGTGGCGGCGGCCCTATCATTTTCGATTGGCATTTGGAGACCAAATCGACCTAGGGGTCGATTTGGGGATACTTCGCCTAGCCAATCGAAACGAGTTGCGTTGAGTGCATCGCCATAAGAAGTAGCAAAGATGGTACGCTTCTGACGACGAGCATCTGAGGAGGCTATCTGATGCGCTTGGTCTTTTGATGACCAATGGATGATTGAAGCCTTGTCGGATTGGGTTATTGTCTGTTTTGAGTGTGATTGAGAGTGTATTGACTGATCGGAGGTAAGGTTTTTGATCGGTAGTTTTTGTAAAGGGCGAGAAGATGATGGAGATGGGTTGATGGTTGATGAGAATTGGATTGGGAGTGTAGAGGGATGATCGAAGTTGGTGGCAGGTTGATCGGGGTGAGTGAGTGGTTGGAGTGAATGGATGTGTTTTGGTGGAGAGTGAAGTGAGGAGGTTGATGATGGAGATTCGAGGTTGTTGAAGGAAGTGTGTCGAGGAGCATTGGTGGGGGTTGGTTGAGAAGGGAAGTTGGGAGTGGTTGAGGGTGGATGGGGTTGTCCGGTGGGGATGGCAGAAGTAGGTCTGTGTTGATGAAACGTAGGGGATTGGAGTAGCTGCTGTTGATGAAGTAGATGATGATGATGGTGTTGTTGTTGAAACTGTTTACGCAGTTGAGGGTTCTGTTGAAGTTGCTGTTGTTGTTGTTGTTGCATTTTGATAAATTTTTATTTAATTTACTATTTGGCTGACAGTCGACTCTTTCAGTCTTCAGTAGAGAACTCTGAGCAGCTACCCACCCACGGGGGGACCGAAGCCGGGGGCTACTCTCAACCTCCAAAACCCCGACCGGATTTTCATTTTTTGAGCTGAAATCATTCTCATTTAAATTAATCTTAGCTTAACATATTTATTTATTTACAAAGCCCCTCCATCGCAGCATCCGAGCATCGCAAGGCCGGTGACTATAGAACAGGCGCCACTCCTCAAGCCAGCCTCCGAAGGCCGAAGGAGGGGCTTGCGACTAATCCCCAACTTCTGGCGATGAGGGCTTTACATACTGTCTTGTCTAACACTAATTACTCAATTTGTTTATCAGTGGAGTCCCCTGAGCTTGCAAAGACCGGCCCTCAGAAGACTGGAACAAGAAGAAAAATCATGTAAAATGTTCATATTTTGCAAAAGCTGAGAGATCACTCGAACCAGATGTACCAAGGCCTCTAAATATTAGGGGGGTTCACATTGGGCCTTCGTCAGTATGATTTTAACATCAGTAAGCACATGTATATGTCAATTTAGTTCAATTTACACTCAAATTAGCTCAGCAAGCTCATCAGTAAGAAAGCCCTTGGACCTGTGTCAGCAAAAAAATAACCCAACGTGAACCCCCCTATTACCAATCCACAATTTGGAGATTAAAATCAAAATCTGGAGGGGTAAACAAGCAGGATGAAATCAAAATTCTGTATGATATTAAACCATCATGGGAATTTGCTGTAACAATCTAGTGAAAAAGGGAAGAAGAAGAGTCACTGAAAATGTTGTCAGGTTGTGGTTCTGCTACTCATAGCTTTATCATACCTGCTGGTGTCACTCATCCATGACCTGTCATTTACAGGTCTCACCCTCAATTAGGGTACTTTGTGTGACATCAGTAGGGCTCATTGACCCACCTGCAGTCATTCATATCCAAGTGCCCTTAGTACAGTGGTTAGTACACTTGACATGGATAAAAGAGACGTGGGTTCAACTCCCACAGGACACATGATAATTTATGGAGTTTCATAAATGTAAATTATGTCCTTTACCGTGAGGAGATTCAAAATCAAAATGGTTGAGTTTATGATGGATGATCAGAGGGTGGTGTGAAGGAACTGTGAAGCTTTTTAAAAAAAAGGAAGGGGAAAATGAGATTTAGACAAATAAATCACTTGGAAAGATTCTCAAAATAGTTTGAAAAGAGATGGTTAGGGTGCAACATATATTGAGGGCATTCCAATCAACACAGTCAGCATTTTTCTTTTCTTTTGAACTCCCAGGATCCTCAAATTGTTAAAATCAAACCAGAATCAATTAAGAATTACAAGGCCTACAGGTAATACTGAAATTTTAGCATGAGAACCCAATATTCCAAGGCCTGTATCTCACAAAAAAACTGAATTCTGCTTTTTTTGCCGCGACACTCAGCCCAAATTTGTTGGCAACCTGGCAGACTTATTGCACACATCCATGTGCACCTGCTCATCAAACCATTAGGCCGTACAGGTAGATATTACCCTCTGGCCAGGTGTTGAAAACTTGTGGCTCCAGATAAGAAGCAACATCTGCACTTGCAGACAAGTACATAGTGTGTTCTGTACACATACAATTTTGGGTTGAGGTAAGTTATGGAAATCCATAATTACAGCTTCTGAGCTTGATACAAGTGTTCCTGCAGGGAAGGAAAGAAGAATACAGAATCCGATGCATACATCATTGAAAAAAAGTCAGTGTAAACTACATGTTTGGTGGGACTTGGATGGCATGATTTGAGGGCTGTGGGGACCAAACCGGTGGCATGCTAAAGGGCAGAAGAAGGGGTTTCCAATGCTACCAAGGGTGGTGGTGGGGGGCATGAGAAAGTGTTTTTTTTTTGAGGGGTTGAAATAATTCCCCTGCCAAATAGCAAGCAAGCCAGCCAGGCTCTCACCTAAGAAATCATGGCTTAAGGCCTGTAAGTCCCTTCCTGCGGTTGGCGGGCCCTTCAAGCCCTCTGGGCGAGGCACAGGGGTGGGACTTATTTAAGTTTGACTATCTTGGGTGTATAGCATGGGCTGGCAGAAGTCATGAAAAACTGGGATTCACTCAATAATTGTGAATTTGGGAAAGCCTGATTCCAATTCAACTTACTTGGGATTTTCAATAAAAAAAGTATTTTATGTTGGCAAAGCTATTAGCCAATGGCTACAATTTAAATCAACTAATAGATCAACAGTTATACAGAAGCATACTTGTGGAAACATGGCTGTCACATGGCGTCTTTTACAAGAGGCAGGTGGGCACTATTGAAGGAAGAAAAGGAAAGGAGATAGTTTGAATAGGGGACTTACTGTTCAAAGGTCTTCCGTGGTTTGAAGAAGATTTACTAGTCTCAGAGGGACTTGAAGAACACTGAAAGGGTTTGCAATGGCAAGGCTCAAAGAAGGCAGCTTAGAGAAAAAATCACCCCATGACTTCTGATTATGTTTAAAGATATTCAATCACACAGAAAACTGAAACAAATGTGAATTGTTTGATTATGGGAGGGATCTCATCTAGCTCAACCTGTTACGAGATTATTAAGTAAAGCAAAGCAAAAAAAAAACTAGAATGAAAGCAAAAAGAAAACTTAACTGATGATGAATAAAAATAAGATTGAACAGGCATCAATCAGCATGTTGCTCAAATCAGATAAGAACAATACTGTCAGGCTTTGTTATGCCAAGGAATACTTCCTCTAGCTACACAAGCTGAAAAAATCAAAAACAATCATGAAAATAATCAGATAGATAAATTAAGATCTTGATTTTTTTGCAAGGTTTAACTTTAATGTTTTGGATTTGGTTTCAAAAGAAAAGAGACAAAAATGTACCGGAGGGGCCTGAAGACAAGGCAGGGGTTTTTCAGGTGCCCTCTTAGATCAGGAACTGAGGTAAACAGGGGGTATTAAGGAAGCCTGATTTACTAGGGTTCTTTCAAACAGGGATTTTTAGGGTACTCAGGTATGTATTGGTAATGAAAGGCTCTGAGAACAGAAATCTACTTGCTGTTATGAGCCTTTCTGAGGCCTAATCCTGGGTGATGGTAATAAGAAGGGCAATGATAGGTGCAGGTAGGCTTTGGAGGGTGGTTTTAGACAAAATCTGCTACAGAATGATAATCACAAGTTTGTTAGAGTTTTAACTGATGAGAATGATTGTGTGAAAATAATACTGGTTAACTTGACTGAAGAAAGGTTTTTTAGTGGGAGTGAGGAGCTCCATTTATACCTGTCAGAGGCTATTGAGTCGAAATCAGGGACCCTGGAATGAGTATGAGGGTCCTTACTCACGGTACATACAGCCTCTTTGGCATCTTTTCTGAAGTTTAAATAATGGTTTTTTTGCTTTATGACAATCTATAAAACTTTCCCTATTACACACAAGCATGATAGGGCGACAAATTGAAAACTGGTTTCACACCCCATGACTAATACACAATGGTAATTGGCTGTGAAAGGTCCAGCTTGTTGAAACAGTATGTCTGTGTTGCTGTGATACCGGAAACCTTGAGCAACAAAGTGTTGGCGGAATTGGTCGGTGAGTTGAAGGATGAAGGGTTGACATCCTCACTTTTCAACATAGCGAAAAGAGTGATCCTAGATTAGAGTTAAACACACTTTTGTTCTTGTTTTTAACATGTGACAAGAATTGGAGCTTTTAGGGACAACTGGGTCTCATAACCTGTTGAGATGATATTCCTGGAGCAACAATGCACAGTGAGGGATGTGTGTAGAAGGATGAGGAAAAAGTCCTTCTGTTGCTCCAGCTTATAAGACTTGAGCTAAGTGTCACAAGCAGAGAAAACTATGTGACAGGTTTGAAGCACACAAATATAACTGAAACATATGTAACATGAATTTATTGATAAATTGAAGTTTATATACATAAATGATGATCAAGTTGAGCTAGAATTCAAAATTAATCCAACAAAAGTTATTGATAAATTGAAATTGTGTAATACATTACTTCATCATTAGTTGGCCTCTATTTCTCCTCATTGAAAGGATTGGATCAACAGCAACATGGGATTGACTTCTGACAGAGTTCATACCAAAACCTGGATAAAATTCAGGCCAGGCACTCTCTGGGGAGTGCCCCCAACTCTCCCCTGGTGACTCAGTTGTTTTTACACTCTCTCTCCTTCTTCACTAATCTCTCATTTTCTTTTCCCTCACTTTTGGGTTAATTAATTCCCTTCCACTCCCTCCTCTTGCTCTCATTGATCTTCCATCTCAGTCTCCTAAGCTGATTCTGTGCCCTTTCTGGTTTCCTCAGGTGGCTTCCCCTTTCATTCTCTCCTCTTGCTCTTGTTGATCGCCCATCTCAGTCTCCTACCGCTGAACTTTTTCTCTTGATTTGATATAAAATGTATTTTTTTTTATGAGGTTTGGTAGGTTGTCTCTAAGACTAGAAAAAAGAAATGATTCCCTTGAATCTGATGATAAGTGATCATTTGAGATTTCTTATGTTTATGTAGAACAAAAGTTTATATTTCAAGGTTAAGTACTTAGACATAGGTTATTCAACCCAACATGCCTGATGTATTGTATATATCTTACGTTTCAACAAGATTCTCTGCCCCCACATTAGGGCAGCCCGGTGATTCATATTGAGAAAAAGATATTTCCAACATTGGCCTGTGTTGAGTGGCATGCACTCAACCTTGGAACATTACACCTGCACTTATTGAGTGAATACAAACCTTGCAGGTTTTATTTGTCTCCCAGAGCCTATCCTTTTCTTATAATAGTAGAAGATGTGAAAAACATATTCATAAGAAACAAGAATTCTCCCAAATTAGAGTTGGATGAATACGCATTGCCAGGTATATAGCAAGTATTGGTGATGATCAATAAGTATTGGTGATGATGATCCTGGCATTTTGAAGATTTGTGAATTTAATTGATTTAAAAAAATCCTAATTGAGGTTATTGTTTTATTTTAAGACTTCCATTTGGTATTGAACCCATAAGAGGCTTTGATCATTTTCATTCGAGAAAATGATGGACGCTTGCCAGGGTTGCGGATTTATCATATGTTTTCTGATTTTGTTGTTTGTAAGGCAATGGGGAGAAGTCTCAAGACAAGTATGAAAAAATAATGCTTCATTCTTGACTGTGCACTTCGATCAACAGGTCTGGGTTGAAGTTGGCAGTCAATGGTTTACTGCTCAGGAACTGTTCCGTTTTCTAGAGTATCCTATTTGAGTTTCACTGTCAGCTTGATTAGCTTGTCTATTTCTTTCATACAGAGAAGGAAACAACTGATCGTGTGTCCGATCTTGTCGGAGGGTTCTTGTACTCCTGATTCTTGATTAACTTTGTCTGAGTGCAGGGCAGGTTTCTGTACTCTGTCACGTTGCTTTCACAGGTTCTCCGAGCTCTTTGGCCCTGGCGCCCCACTTGGAAGACAAGTTCCTGGCTTCAACCGCAACAAAAGAAAAACAAAACAGTTTTTAAAAACCAAAATAACTTTTCATCAGCGGCCTTTTCCCGGCCTTGCTTCTCTGCAGACACATTCTCAGCGTAGTCAACGTAACAGTGCCGCTGCTCTCCCCCCATCAACATCTCACCCTTATTTCCCCCCAAGCAACTCGAATTTCCATTCGCATCCACCCACAAAGCTCATATTCAACCCCTCTAGTACTCCCTCCCCAGTCCTTTTTTCCCTCTTACCTCAATCCACCTTCACCTCGTCACAACCGGCGCTCTTCGCCCCCATTCGACCATCTGAGCTGTTTTGAACCGAATGAGCAGGACAGAATCATCTAGCTCCATCCAAGACACCGTCTGGGCAGTCGACCCTGAGACAATCGGAGGAAGGTAAACAACTAACCACCATCTTCTTTCTCTCATCTTCCAAGCCTCCAGATGGCCACAGCGCCCATCAATTTTCGAGTTGATCCGATAAGTGTTAATCAGTAATCAACTTAGCGGTCATCCTAGATAGTACATACATATCCATCTGTTATCTGACCATTCCCTTGTCTAGTAGAGCAGGCTCATATCTCTTTCTCCTCTCCACTCCTTTCTTTCCTCCAACCCATCAACTGTATCACCGAGCTGCTTGTTGAAATCCTTCCTCACCTT
The DNA here is from genome assembly GCA_001624995.1 of Puccinia horiana. Lineage (NCBI taxonomy): Eukaryota > Fungi > Basidiomycota > Pucciniomycetes > Pucciniales > Pucciniaceae > Puccinia > Puccinia horiana. Next base: position 501,175 of record LWDY01000028.1, on the reverse strand, counting down.
ATCCTTCTGTCTCGTTTGTTTTCCTTTCTTATATACGACTATCTATTTGCTCCTCGATTGCTGACATTGATCCTTTCTCCCCCCACCAGCCTTTTTGCACCAAGTTCATCCTACCAACTACCTAACTTCCAACCACACACCACTTTCGGTCACTCCAGCTTCTGCACGCCTCTTAGCTTTCAGCTAATCAGTTCCACCGCCCCTCACTCACCACCGACATCGATGAAAGGCTCCTTTGGATCTGCTCTCGGCTTCTTCATCTCCCTTCCAAGAGTCCTTCCAGCTTACTTCTCGGCAGGCCTTCACCCAGTCACCACCTCACCACGCCTCTAGCTTCATCTCGCCTCCGGATTCAATTCTACCTCGATCCCGGTGCTTTCTTCCTTCAAGAAACAATATCTCCAAATCTCAGTATCAACCAAAGACAAAGGATTTTGTTGTTTGTTTCGCTTCTTATCTCCTTCAAAAATATTCTCTCACTGCTTTTCTAGTGGTAAGCTCTACTTCTCCTTTGATCATCAGGAAAATACCATCAATCATACGCTTAATGTGACTCAATTGGATAATTTTCAACAGATTTTTGTAAACTCTAAAGATGGTAGCTATCAAGAGCTTTGCCCAGCTTTCTCTTTCACGTCCCTCCTCCCAACCTGCGGCCTCAAGAGCTCCACAAGACTCTCTCCAATCTCCCACCGATCAAGCTGTCGCACCCGACCTGGTCCGCCGTCCTACCTGTAATGAAGACTACTATCTCTCTGATGATCAGCTTGTCTCGACCCGATCCAAGCCTTTTGGCTCGGCTCTTTCTCCAAATGATTCCAAGCTGAACCCAGCCCACCCTATTAATCTCAAGGTCTCGTGGAACGGCCAAACTGATAATTCGCCATCCAGCCACCCAGTCACGAAAGCCTCAACGTTTAGCTCTACCAAGCTTCTTGTACCTCCGAAAGCCCACGCCTTAGCGTCTTCGACTCCCACGGCTTCCATCGTCAACGGTCATGCCACCCCGGTTGGCCCTCAACCTGCCACTCACAAGAATTTGATTTCGAACCTACGTACCGTTTCTGGTAAACAAAGTGCAGCACTCACCCGTAGTGGGACTCCCCAAAGCTCTGTACCTCATAGTCCACCAGCGGTCTGCTTTACTGGCGTATCGGCGGCATCTGCTAATCCTATTGCATTGCATCAACTAGAAGCCAGCTACGTCAGTAAAGTTGGAACTCGTCTTCGAGACTTGATCGACCAAGTCTTTCCGTCTTCTATTGAAAATGGTCTAGCTTGGAACGGAAGGGGCGCACCCAAACCAAGTGCCGCAGTTGAAGTGGTCGAGGCCTTGAAACAGTAAGATTTTTCTCTTTTTTTCACTTCCCGACATCAATGTAGATTTCTGACTGTATTTTTTTAGTGAGTTGGAAGTTTGCAGCTGCGATTTGTATATCTTTCGTTCGCTGTTCAGGACCGCGGCGATTCCTGCTTTCACTGTTTTTGCCGGAAGACTTGACTCTCTCCTCATCTTACCCGCGAATGAAAGCTCTGTGCTCTATGTTCCGAAATCGGCTAAAGATGCAGATCATTCATTACCAGTCTCTACCCGTTACAACATCGAGGTCGTTCGTTGCGCTTGGTCGGCTTACTCGTTGGTCCATGGGATTCTGAAGAACTATGAGTGGGGCCCTGAAGTTACAAAAGTGTTGCGAGATGGGTTGAGACCATTCTTATCTAAAATGGACGCCATCATCCAACAATTTATGGGCCCTTATCTACTCGAAATCAAGAAGCAAGTCACCGGCTGCATTTTGAAATATCCCTCCCCGGAATCCGTGCCCGCTCCAGTGACCAAAGGGCATCTCTCACTTAGCCGTACAATCCCGTCTCTTGGTGGTTACGGAACCTGGATGACTGCAGCTCATCCACAAGAGCCCCTACGTGAGCTGATTAACCTATTGGAGGGCATTCGGAAAGTTTTGGTTGGAAAACTCGCCTGCGGACCCGAAAGTCACCGTTGGATGGTCAGCGTCGCTACCCAAGCGGTATGGAAAGCCATGCTCGTCTTTGCCACTTGCGCATTCCCTTTGCCCACCTTGAATTCCCAGCGCTCGCGTGCCTCTCAGGCTGCCCCAACTACACATCTCATCGACAGCTATTCCGCAGCTTTGGGCCTCAGAGGGGCAAGGCACATTTTGCATGCCGGGAAACGCTCGCCATCACCACCACTGAAGCCGGACTTGGCCTTGCATCATGAACTAATTCACAACCTTAAGTTGTTTTCGGTGGCGATCAGCGACTTTGTGAAGGACATTGCTGGTCTCGATCCGCATTCCGGTAACGGCTCTTCGAGCTGCAGTGGTGAATGTGAGCTGTGTGCCCAAGGCTTTTCGGTCAACCCGGGAGATGATGGAGACTTGGTCCGTGAAGCTATGAATGAAGCCTTGGAGGCTCTCTCGGCACTCCAGCTCGTCGCATCGGCACTCCTTCAACCAGATTGCTTACGTAGCAGCCTGATTGCATGTACTGACACATCGAGGGCCTTGAGCTCGTCGTTGGCAACTCGCAAAGCTGGAGACACCCAACCAGCATGTCCGACCCTGACGCTAGCATTGAAGGAGCTTCCGCCATTCATATTGTTACATCTCATTGGCTCTCGGGTCTCTAAGGAGGCTGGCTTTAGACTGCCCCACGAGGTCTGGGGAATCAGCTGGGCCAACTACCAAGAAGAACTCCAAGGGTTTGTGGCCGCTGAGCGATGGCTGCCAGAGGTTGCCCACGAGATGGCTCAAGAGGTCCGTCGGATTCAACGTCTCCGACAGAAAACATTAGAGAAAAATGCCGACACACACTTGTCGAGTCCCCCAAAAACCTCACCCGATAGCGCTACTAGTTCAGCCCCCGATCCGAGAGCTGCCGACGACATCGAATGGGTCAACCTCTTGCTGCTCTCCATCCAAGTCTTGGTTGCTTGTTGATTCCTTTCTTATGGAAGCCCTGTGGTTAGGCCATCGTTTGTGGAACTTCCAAGAATCACTTAATGTGTATCCCTTATCAGATCCTATTTGTTCTCTCAACCAATACACACCGATAGACATGGTTCATCCGATCACTTGTTTTGTTCATTCGATCATTTGCGATGGTGGATTGTCCTCCGGTCACGCTACATAGCCCATTCATTTCACGAAGGATCTCTTTTCTTTCTCTTCTCACATACACTCCATTCATACATGCTGCATATTGTCATTATCTAACACGGCCAAATCAAGACGTCAATCGATATCCATCCATCTAACCTTGTCATCCAGATTTTTTGTTTTCTTTTTTTATCTTTTGAGATCTTGTGTTCCTTGTTCCTTTCTTCCTTTCTTTTCTTCATTCATTCTGTTTTTGTTTACTCAAGATGTACATGGTCGTTTTGTGTTGTTCTTTCTTAAATGATGAGTATGAATAATTATCTACATATGCACAATGAACCAACGGCGATCATCGTATTTTTCGTTTGAGCACTCTGCCGGATGAGGTTTGTGATAAGCGGTATCCTTCTCGGTCTCATAGCTACATAGACCGAGTCGGTTCTGTAACTGCTTTGATTCTGAGGACTCGCCCGATTTCTAGGGAGATGTATACTAGTGAGACACTCATCTCATTTTGGCTATTTTCCCAATCACTCCCGATCGACAGTTGTAGGTCGTCTCCTGGATCTGTTAATGCAAGTCAAGTTGTGTTGCAACCGCCAGCGACGTCAAAGGTGCTTTCCCGCCCTGGCTTCATGAGGCGATGTAAACTTTTTTTTTTTTTTCAAAAAAAGAAGAAAAGAAATAAGGGTGAATGATTAAGATGATTGATGATAAGAGAAAGAGTGGTTTACAAACGATCATTTTATGCTGTCATCTCTTGTCTCACTCATATAACTAACCATTTTGAGATTTACAACAACAAAGAAAGAAGAAAATTCCGGGCATCGGTCTAAATTCATATCGAGTGTTTCTTGAGATAGACGCTCTCTCTTATTTTTTCCTTATAGCTCACACACACACTGAACTCGCTTTGATTTTTTGTATCTCTCACTAATGTTTTGAATACAAGCTTTGATAACAAAATTGGCATTCGTGGGACTTTTTTTTTTTTTTACGAAATGTTCATTTTTTTTTCTTACATGGTAAATTTGAGTGGTGAAACAGATGGACAGATACGTTTGGATAGCTAGCTGATAGTGGTGGTGTCAATGTGTATTCATACTAGTCCAAGACTATATATTTATAGAGAGAAAGATAAAGATCAATTTCTAATCAATCTTCAAAAAGCTGGAATCGATATGTCATGTTAATACTGTGTGTTAATAGGAGTGTGAGTCAAGCTCACAAAAAAAAAGAAAGAAATCGACGAGCCGGAGGAAAGGAAAGGAAATGAAATCTTCGTGACAAGTCTCATGATGTTTATGAGAAAGTGCCTAATAACTTAATGATCATAGTGATCTTTCTCTGGTGGACTCGGTTTTTTGTACTCTGGATTACCGTAACCGGGGTCCTTGGGTTTAACGGTCGGAGGTGACGGTGGTTTGGGAGCACCGTATCCGTCTTCAGGCTTGTGGGCCGGAGGGGGTAGGGGAGGCTTAGGAGTACCATATCCGGGGTCTTTGGGCTTGTAAACCGGAGGAGGTAGTGGCTTGGGAGTTCCGTACCCGGGATCTTTGGGCTTGTGAGTCGGAGGAGGTGGTGGTGGCTTGGGAGTTCCATACCCGGGATCTTTGGGCTTGTAAACCGGAGGAGGTAGTGGCTTGGGAGTTCCGTATCCGGGATCTTTCGGCTTATAGATCGGAGGTGGTGGTGGTGGCTTGGGAGTTCCATACCCGGGATCTTTGGGCTTGTAAACCGGAGGGGTAGGCTTGTGACTTCCGTATCCGGGATCCTTGGGTTTGTGGGGCGGAGGGGGTGGGGGAGGCTTGGGAATACCGTACCCGGGATCTTTGGGCTTGTGACCCGGCGGTGGTGGTGGTTTGGGAGTTCCGTATCCGGGATCCTCGGGCTTGGGGGCCGGCGGGGGTGGTGGAGGCTTAGGAACACCATAGCCGGGGTCTTTAGGCTTGTAAACCGGAGGAGAAGGTGGTGGTGGTGGTGGTGGTGGTGGCTTGGGAGTTCCATACCCGGGATCTTTGGGCTTGTAAACCGGAGGGGTAGGCTTGTGACTTCCGTACCCGGGCTCGCTGGGCTTGTGAACCGGCGGGGGTGGTGGTGGCGGCTTGGGAGTACCGTGCCCAGGATCCTCTGGCTTGTGAGCCGGAGGTGGAGATGGTTTGGGAGTTCCGTACCCGGGATCCTTGGACTTGTGGGGCGGCGGTGGAGGGTGAGGCTTGTGATAAGCCGGCGCGGGCTTTGGGGCACCGTACCCAGAGTCAGGCAGCTCTGGTGTGGGCTTTTGCTCGTCGCGGCGATATTTCAGAACGGTACGCTTGTCATTCGACCCGGGAACGTAGATGTAGTGATCACTCGGCGGGGGGAGAATGTTTCGCCTGGAGATTTTCGGTGATCCCGTTCTAAGACGAGTGCGCCATTGATTTAAGAAAAGGCTGCGCTCAAGGAGACTTGGAATGGATAGTTGGGCTATTCGGGGTACTCACCCTGAATGATCATTTATATAGAGGCCGTAGGTTTCGAGAACTGCAGATCATCCATGGACGGCAATCGGGTCAGTTAGAGACGACACTCAAATGAGCCACGAGATACGCACTCAACACGGATGCCAAGATCATCCATCTGAACTTCAACATTTTGCGATTTCGTGGGTCAACAAAGACACAAATTGAGAGCGATGGGAGCAAGTTTGGATAAGCTTAGAGGTATTTGAGATGCTAACTAGAAGTCTTGATGGTGGGTAAGCTGCCTGAAGAAAGAAATCCTGTCCGGAAGAGCAGGTCTTTAAATATCGGACGAATTGGCAGGGCAAGCATCTACGTCTGACAAAAGCTCTTTGCATCCTCCCCTCTGCAGACATCGTCCCAGACCCATGTGTGTGTGGATGGAGGCAGTCTTACCCTATCCAAAGCGCTTTCACCAAACATTCATTCCAGCACCTGGATTTCAACTTTAGAAACTTGTGTGTATATTGTAACATTATGGGCGAGCCGACTAACTCGGATGACTGAGCAAGATAATCAAGGCCAAATCTATCTCAGAGTACACACTGCATATGACGCTGTGTTCTTCAGTCATCAACTTCTGCCTCTCGCAATCCCAAAGGCCAATTGCATTTTGTCTCACTTTGTACGGCATTCCCTTGCACCTAGCAGGTGTCCACATGCATATGTATGTACCTTGTAATTTTTTGTGAGCCTCCATTTTGATCAACAGAATTTCTCGGATTTAGACAGTTAATTTGCGACTGGATAAGAACAGCTGACTGACTGTCTGAGGCTTAATTTTTCCTCGAGGTTTCTCGCTTCAAAGTTGGATCATATTAACATTTTCAAGTTGGATTACAAAAGCATAAACAAACCCATCGGTGAGGTTAAATCGGCAGTCACTGCTGCCCGGCTCCGTCTCACCGCCTATCCAAAATGAAACTAGACATCGAACGAGCCCCAATTTTTTACTGGGGAGACAGGAGTTGGGGACATAAACTTGAATTTTTGATACAAACACATTGCACTTTATCCGGGCATCACTGACGTACCTTTGTTAATAAATAATGAATAACTATGCATCATGTTACCTGAACTCTTGGCGGAGGTGCACATCTCCAAGGTATGACCAATGGCTACCGCGCGCTTTCTGGCACAATTCGATATCCACGGTGCAGTGGAAGGGACCATCGCGATTGCGTTACGGGCTTCTGAATGAATCCGATCAGCCGAGCACATTACTTTATCTATGTTTACAAAAATAATGTGATATGAACAAGTCCGCCAGCGAATTGCATGAAATGTCCATGTCTTGGATGAAGCCAAACTTCAAAGGTTGGGTCATCCATAGTTATATACTGTAGAATGATTTGGCAGCCCAGTGCCCTTGATCAGCTGCTTCAATGGGGGATCGCTTGGAGAAAAACGCGTGTGGGATCGCTTCGAAGACGCGTGTGCTGACCCCATCTATTCTAATGTTACCATCCTGATCACTTGCTCTTCTTCGCATGTCATGCTTCATTTGTGCTGTGAGGATGCACTACTTTGAGCGGAACGGTGTCCGCACGACCCGGAAAATCTTCTCCTTGCTAGGCGAGTCGGAAGTCCGATTTCCTTCTAGCTTAAGCAAAACCCTGGTCGTTTCGGAGGGTCAAGTCAGGCCTAGGTGGGCCGGAGGGCGCGTCGACAGCCGCCCATTTTGATACCTACTCTTGCAGTTCCTTGCGATTGAGGGCTTCCCTCGGCAAAAAAAACCTTTCTCAAACGTAGCAACTCTCCTTCTATCTTTGCACAGGGGTTCACCATAGCGATTTTCGCTTCCGATCCCCCTTGAAAAAACACCCTTGTGGGTTAGTGAGTAAGTAATATGAAGCCTCGGCCAAGTGTCAAGTCAGACTGCATATTAGTTGGCTGCGGGCCCTCCCCCTCCCTCACAAATTTTCGCCAACCCTCACACAGCTCGTCACCCAAAAAAAATCACAAGTCCCTGCTCGCCACTGGAATGCCAAGTTGGCCGCCCCAAACTCTTAGCTGTCATCCCCCTCCATTCGATTCCCACTCTGATCGCAAACTCCAACTTTTCCTGGCCCGGGGCTGGCTATAGTCCCCCCAGCCGGCCCGCCTCGTTTGGCCATGTTCAGCGATTTACCACCTATTTATTAATCACACTCCAAACCACCAGCACCAAACTGGATCGACCGGTCAGACAGGCTGAACGGCCTGTTTGACCGGCCAGACAGGCAGCTCAGCCTGTTTGATCGGTAAGACCGGCTGGACAGCCTGTTTGACTGGTCAACCAGGCTGCATAGGCAGTTCGACCGGTCAGACAGGCCGTTTAGCCTGTTTGACCAGTCAGACAGAATCACCTGTTTGACTAGTCGAAAAGGCCTTTAAGCCTGTTTGACCGGTCAAACGGGCTGAACGGCCTGTCTGACCGGTCGAACAGGCCGTTCGGCCTGTCTGACCAGTTGAACAGGCCGTTCGGCCTGTCTGACCGGTTGAACAAGCTTAACGGCCTGTTCGACCGGTCGAACAGGTCAATCAGCCTATCAGACTGGTCAAACAGGCAGTCCAACCTGTTTGACCGATCAAACAGGCTGGACGACGGCCTGTCAGACTGGTCAAACAAGCTGATCTTCCCGGCTGACTTGAACTGGCCTTTGAGCCTGTTTGACTGATCATTCAGGTGGTGAAGTATGGATCAATTTCAAACTCATGTTTTGGAATTTATTGAGGTTCTGGATTTTGGGGTATGAGGCTTAGAATGGGAGGAATAGATTTGTGTGTCACTTTTGAATTTGGGGGACTGTCTTGACCAAAATTTGAATTCACCAAAATAAGTGCATTAATCAAGTTCACGCTCATTCTTTAGAAGTTATTGAGTTTCAGCATTCTGGGCAATGTATAAGCCTAAGGCTTAGAGTAGGGGAACTGGATTTGTGTGTAACTTTTGAATTTGGGGGAATGTCTTGACCAAAATTGGAGGTCACCGAGATAGGTGCACTAATAAAGGTCACTGAAATCTTGGTCAAGTTCACAATCATTCTTTATAAGTTATGAAGTTTCAGCATTGTGGGCTATAAGGCTTAGAGTAGGAGAACTGTTGTGTGTGTAAGTTTTGAATTGGGAGGAATATTATGACCAAAATTGGAGGTAGCCTATATGGCTGCATCAAGAAGATTTACTGAAATTTTGGACATGTTCTCACTGATGAGTTGGAAGCAGTTGATTTTTGGTATTTTGGGCTATAAGGCTTAGAGTAGGAGAACTAGCTTCCTGTGTAATTTTTATTTAGAGGGAGTGTGCTGATAAAAATTTGAAGTCACCAGGTTAAGTGAATTATTAAGGTTTACCAAATTTCTGGCCACATTTACACCATGCTTTAGAAGTTATTGGGGTTGTGGAATTTGGGCCATAAGGCTAACAGTAGGACACCATTCAGTCATACTGCACCAAATGACACAGTTCCAACTGTTGTAATAGTGTTTTTGATGATTTAAAACACTATTCCAATAGTTGGAACTGTGTCAATTGGTTCAGTATGTCCTGAGTTGTAGATGTGTCCATGTTTCTCCAAATACTCAAAATGTTATATGCACCCAACTACAACTGAGGACATACTGCACCAAATGACATAGTTCAAACTGTTGGAATAGTGTTTTTGATGATTGAAAACATGATTCCAACAGTTGGAACTGTGTAAATTGGTTCAGTACGTCCTGAGTTGTAGTTGTGTGCATGTATTTGGAGTCTTTGGAGAAACATGCACACAACTACAACTCATGACATAATTCACCAATTGAAATAGTTCCAACTGTTGGAATCATGTTTTAAATAATCAAAACACTATTCCAACAGTTGGAACTATGTCATTTGGTGCAGTATGTCCTCAGTTGTAGTTGGGTGCATATAATATTTTGAGTATTTGGAGAAACATGCACACAACTACAACCCAGGACATACTGAACGAATTTACACAGTTCCAACTATTGGAATAGTGTTTTAAATCATCAAAAATACTATTAAAACAGTTGGAACTGTTTCATTTGGTGCATTATGTCCTCAGTTGTAGTTGGGTGCACGTATTTTGAGTATTTGGAGAAACAAGCACACAACTACATCTCAGGACACACTGCACCAAATGACACAGTTACAACTGTTGTAATACTATTCCAACTTTTGGAAATGTGTTATTTGGTGCAGTATGTCCTGAGTTGTAGTTGGGTGCATACACCACAAAAAAAAATGAGGTCACCTGCTGGCAGTTGACATGCAGGCTACTCCAGTATTACTGAAATTATTACTTGAAGCTTATCCTCACCTCATTTTTTCTGCACAGTCACTGTGCACAATGCACAGTGACTGTGCATTGAAGTTATGTAAGAATAAGTTCCTGGTAAGATTGAAGTAAGACCACAAGTAGATTCACAGTTACTGCATGTCAACTGCCAGCAGGTGCTCTCATTTTTTTTGTGGAGATAGTTGTAGTTGGGTGGATGTATTTTGAGTATTTGGAGAAACATTCACACAACTACAACTCAAGACATACTTCACCAATTGACACAGTTCCAACTGTTGGAATAGTGTTTTCAATCATCAAAAACCATATTCCAACATTTGGGACTGTGTCATTTGGTGCAGTATGTACTGAGTTGTAGTAGGGTGCATTTATTTTGAGTATTTGGAGAAACATCCACACAACTACAACTCAGGACATACTTCACCAATTTACACAATTCCAATTGTTGGAATAGTGTTTTTAATCATCAAAAACACCATTTCAACACTTGGGACTGTGTTATTTGGTGCTGTATGTCCTGAGTTGTAGTTGGGTGCATGTATTTTGAGTGTTTGGAGAAACATGCACACAACTACGTAGTACAACTCATGGCATACTGCACCAATTGACACAGTTCCAACTGTTGGAATCGTGTTTTCAATCATCAAAAAAACTAATCCAAAAGTTGGGACTGTTTCATTTGGTGCAGTATGTCATCAGTTGTAGTTGGGTGCATGTATTTTGAAAATTTGGAGAAACATGCACACAACTACATCTCAGGACATACTGCACCAAATGACGCAGTTCTAACTGCTGGAATAGTGTTTTCAATCATCAAAAACACTATTCCAACAGTTGGGGATGTGCCATTTGGTGAAGTATGTCCTGAGTTGTAGTTGGGTGCATGTATTTTGATTGTTTGGACAACAGTGAAAGGCTCTTGCTAAAAGTAGCACAGCACAGCTCTTTTTGGCCTGGCTAGGCTGTGCTATCTTGTAGCTTTTTGGGGCTACAGCTTGAGCTTTTGGCCTTGGCATGTAGCCATAAGATAGCGCCAAACTGCCATGCTACCACTATAAAAAGTGCTGCTACGCTATCAGGAAATCTTTGGCAGGGCAGTCAGGAAGGCAGTTCAGCCTTTTTGACCGGTCAGGCAGGCTCAGAACGGCCTGTCTGACCAGTTAAACAGCAGCCTGTCTGACCAGTCAAACATTGGCCTGCCTGACCAGTCAAACAGCGGCCTGTCTGACCAGTCTGACAGGCCGTCGTCCAGCCTGTTTGATTGGTCAAACAGGTTGGACTGCCTGTTTGACCAGTCTGATAGGCTGATTGACCTGTTCGACCGGTTGAACAGGCCGATAAGCCTGTTCAACCGGTCAGACAGGCCGAACGGCCTGTTCAACTGGTCAGACAAGCCAAATGGCCTGTTCAACTGGTCAGACAGGCCGAACGGTTTGTTCAACTAGTCAGACAGGCCGAACGGTTTGTTCAACTAGTCAGACAGGCCGAACGGCCTGTTCAACTGGTCAGACAGGCCGTTCAGCCTGTTTGACTGGTCAAACAGGCTTAACGGCCTTTTCGACCGGTCAAACAGGTGATTCAGCCTGTCTGACTGGTCAAACAGGCAGTCCAACCTGTTTGACCAGTCAACTTTTGGTTTGTGAGCTGTGTGAGGGGGGGTGAAGGCGCACAACCAACTAATAAGTGGCCCGGTTTGACACTTGGCCAATACTACATATTACATACTAAGTAGTCGTCACGGTGTTGAATCTCTCGTGAAACCTCCTTGAAACTCTCAGCTAATCAGTTCCTGACAGTCATTTGAACGACTTCTAAAACCTAATCTCATCAGATCTTCATTCAACCACTCGCTGCTGCTCCTTCCCTTCTTGACTTCCTTCTGACTATCCCTTTCTATCCTTTTTCCATCCCTTCCATTTTAACAACTCACCTTCTTCCTTTTGTCTCCTCAAACTAATCTCTCTCCGACTCTTCTCAACCCCACTATCTTAATCTAACCTCTATCCCTTCATCTCCTCCTTTTGTCTCCCTTCTCACTCAACTAACTCTGAACTCGAATCTTCCTGATCTCAACATCACCAAATCATTCCATCTCCGCTGTCTCTTGTGTGATCTTTTCTGACCTTTTTATCCTTCTGTCTTAAGTCCTGTCCTGTGTCCTCTCTCTCTCTTGCTTCGCCTCAACTAACTGATCTTGTTTCTCTATATTCATTATTCTTAGCAGTGGTAAATATCTGTTCTTTGTTTCTTTATCATTTCTCCTTTCTTTTTCATGATGTTCATTTATAATTGTTTTTTCTTCACCAGTCTGGTTTTGTTTCTCATCAATAAAAATATTTACACAGTCTTAAAACACGGCACTGAAAAACTCCGACCGTGTGAATTCCAATGTACAAGATTTTGCTTAAATTTCACACTGGAATGTTGTAGTTTAGGCTGAGTTTTGGGGGCCATTCATAAACGGGGTTTGAAAAGGATTTGGAAAACCTCTTGGATTGGGTCAGTTCACATACCAATTTGCCCAATTTTGCTGAAATCTTAGTGCCCAATTGTGAACATATTTTGGATTTTATCTCGAGTTTTGTTTTGAAATTGACTTCCCTTTGATCTACAGCCCCCCTGTAGAGCCAGATGCCAGAGCTTATTTGCAGCTGAAAAGCTAAAAATTTAGCTTTTCCACTTTCAAATTAAGATCTTCAGGGGCTGCAGATGGTAAAGGGAAGTCTTCCTGCAATGTTCTGAAATTCAAAAGAAAATAAATAAAATAAAATAAAATGAACTCAAAACAAATCTAAAACAAGTTCAAATCTGTGAGTGCAATTATAAACACCTAAATTGAGCTGGGTTTGGGTGCAAAAAATACACGTCCGGGTGTTCCTACTTGCGTGCTGGCCAGAATAGATTCATCTGTTCTTATTTACTTTGTTTTCATCTTTCCTTCTCAATTATTTTTACTTGAGAGAAGCTAGTTGGCTTTATCATCAATCTGATGCGCCTGTTTTATAAATTCATTTTTCCTTTTTATTTTCTATTTATTTTTCTGTTTTCTTAGAGACTCTTTTGGGGTCCTTTGAGAATCTACGAACCCCTAGGCCATCCTGGAAGATGGAGACTACTTCCACCCTCCCAAGCCGGCCAAGTGTGGATTGGGGGAGTGCTTCCTTCCTGCTCCGCTTTCCTCTGTCTACCACGTCACCCAAAGTGTCGTGGGGACGGAGGGAAAGAGAGCAGGCACTCTAAAGAAACAAACATAGAGGACTACAACCCAGGGCGGGTGGGTGGTGAAAGAAAATTTATTACAGTTGCGCACGGCATATCACTGTATGTGGTTGCCTGCAAAACTTGAGATTGTCTGCGAGCTGACACGAGGCCCCCGAGGGGGGTCCAGCACACTCAATGACCACATTTTTGGAGTCCTTGGGGTGGAGGCTCTTCAAATCTATCTTGGCTAAGCAATTGGCCAAGCCAAATTTTTTTTCTCATGTATTCAGACATATGGGTCTATGGCACCCCCATAGTGCATAAATATGGGTTGATGGCACCCCTATAGTGCATAAATATGGGTTTAAGCAGCTTTTGAACTCGTTTTCTATGGGTTTAGGGCGTGCAAGAAGCCTATAAACTGCCCTCTAAGGCCATATTATGGACTTTGGAGAGCTATTTTTGCTGTTTTTTTCTTCATTTTTTGTCCAGACCATCTGAACACCCCCCAAATCACATACAGTGATTTGCCGCGTGCAACTGTAGTTGTTGTTTTGTTTAGTTGAGAGTATTTGGGGGGAGTGTCTTGGTAGTTTGGTGTTGGACAAAGGGGGAATGAGCTGGTTTGATGTGGGGGAGTTTTTGGCTTTATGCGGGTGGTACTTCTGAGGAGAGAGAACTTAGGTTATTCCTTGGAAGTCTCTTGTTCAACCACCCCGCCTTCTCTACTTTGTGGCACGTGGGTTCTGCGGCGCAACTATGCGGGGTTGTTGAGCCTTTCCCCGGTTGTGCACTGGTCTTAGTGGTTGCCTCACCCGTCAATCAACAACACCACGGACCTATATTACCTCCCACCCCTCTCTGGTAACTCTCAATGACGCAAAAGCCAGCGTGCGAATTTGCTGAAGCCTTATTCCATTGTGAAAATGGAATAGAATCCCTGATTATTGGCCATCCATTCGTTGAATGTTTGGGTCCATTCACTGGGGTAAGGAAACCCTGTGTACCGATTGTGATCCCCAAAGAGGTCTTGCCCTCTCGGGTGTTTCTCCCCGTGATAAAGGATTGCTGCATTCTTCCATTCCATATTGAAGATGGTTAAGGGGAGGGGGCCGCAGAGCTCTCAGATGTTCTTGTCAAAGAACAGTGTAAATCCCATCTTGTCGTGTTTAGGGACAGCCCCTGACACAAAGACCAAGTCACCAACCTGTGACTCACCATCATCCAAGCCGGCCTTTCTGCCCTCATTGAATATCAATGGTGGAGCTGAGTCGTCATCCCCTAAGTCTTTGGGGATGCCTGTCAATTGGGGCCTCTTTAGTTCTTGGTCTTTTGCCATAGCTGTCAGATCTTTGTACATTTGGAAGAAGAGGGCTGCATGGGCCGTGTTGCCTTTCCTTTCTGCCTTGAGGGCCTCCGCAATGACGTCTTGTACAAGTGCCGGATCAGGTTGATGGTCCTCTGGTGTGTTAGAGCCTGCAATGTAGTGAGAGTCAGACACTGAGGCCAGTTTTTGTTTTCAGCATTGTAGCATCTCCCTGTCTACTTGGGTGCTTGGATTTATCTTTCCCCCTTTTTTTTTCTTGGATTGTAACGTACATTGCCCCTGAGTAGGTTTCTCTCCTATGATTTGTATTTCCGGGTCATTGGGACTTTCATTTCCTTGGCGCTCAGAATGTGAGTTTGCCCTCTTCCCTTAGTTGGTAGAGTTTTCTCCAGAAGTGTGTTGCTGATGGACTGGTCCTCTTCCTTGGGGTTCGGACTTGGAGGGTGTTGCTTCTTCATCTGGGGGCACTTGCGGCGTGTGTCAGCCTGAGAGATAATACTCATTGCCCAAAAGGCTTTCATGAGATTGCTTCCAAAGAATTGATTTATCTTTGTATAAATAACAATTAATCTGTGAAAGATTATCTCTTATTTTATATAATATTGATTGATTAAAATATATATTTCTCTAACATATTTTGTTCCCCTCTCTTATGCTTTTTTGTGTCTTCTTTGATCTTTGTAATGTGATGAGTAATGTTGAAATTGATTGAAGTTCAACCATTTAAGCTTGAATATTGCATATATTCAATCTTGAATCAAATTCATCCCACATTGGTCAGAAACTGTTTTGTCTGTACAGGAAAAATCTCAAAGGCCTGATCCATCCCCTGTTACCCCTCCACTCATTCCTCACTTCGAAATTGAACCATCAAAAACAATCCCCATCAGCTTCAACCTTCCCTTGGCGTTTGGATACCTCTAAGGACCTTATTTGGTGTATACTCCTCACTCTACAGTGTTTGGTCTACTCCATAGTAAGTTTCTTTGACTGGATTCTTTTGTTCTTCAATCCCAAGTCTGTTCATCATCCTTGATCTCGTGATCACCATCTCTTGATTGCTTGTTTTTCCAAACCTTCTTCAAACATTTTCTACTCTTGGTTTTGGTAGTTTTCATCCAAAAGAAACTACATAGGTTTCCCTTTAAATAGCCTGGACCTTTAGCCTAAAAAATTGTGGTTGGCTAGATCCTTTCTAGACCAATACCTTCCTCAGTTTCTTTTGAGGAGGAGGTGTTGAGACTACTCCGCTTAAGCAGCTGCCTCAGAGGCAGTAAGACTGCTCATAAGAATAATAAATCTTAATCATCTTTTATAATCTTATTCATCTTCTATCTTTTTCTTTCTCTCCCTCATAAGTTGTATCCCTCCCCTTCCCTGAGCAATACAACCTTTGAGACTACACCCTTGTGTCCTGTGCGTCACGTAAGGGACCCAGGCTCACACTGTGAGGCGCAAGACCAAGCTAAACTCCTGGATCCGCCCAGAAAGATGAGTGCCAGACATGATTTGATAAGTAGAGTAGTGGAAGTTGGAAAATTTAAATGTCAAAAGAAAGTGGGGGTGAGGGGGATAGTTGTCGGAGTTGATGGTTGTCGAGTCGGGCTGTCGGTGTGCAGTGATGGATATTATTAGATTCAGTGTGGTCTGATGGAAAGATCCACATCACAGTATGATTCCGGTTCCAACTCAATTTATTACTCACCTGACGGAAAGATCCACATCACGGTACATTTCCGGTTCCAACTCGATTGAGGAAATTGGAACCGGCACTGACCGCGCGAGCATAAAGACTAGATACACGCAGTACGCAGCCATACATGGTTAGGGTTTAAGGTGTGAAACTTAAGTGACAAATAAGGTTGAATCTAAGTATGTTCCGTGAAGTTTACCTATCATGTAACTTCAACTCTAACAGATAGGCGGGAGAAAGTGGAAGTTGAGTCCTCTTGATTCTTCTCCTGCAATCACTCCCTCCTTCCTTCCTTCCGAGACCGATTGGTCTTGGAGGGAAGGGAGAGAGAGTGTACTCTATCATCCCTTCCCTCCAAGACCGATCAGTCTTGGAGAAAGGGACAAGAGAGTACTCTCTCTCTCCCTTCCCTCCAAGACCAATCGGTCTCGGAAGGAAGGAAGGAGGGAGTGTACTCTCTCCTCATCCCTCCAAGACCAATCAGTCTTGGAGGGATAAGGAGAGAGTGCTCTCTCCTCATCCCTCCAAGACCAATCGGTCCTGGAGGGATAAGAGGAGAGTTCTCTACTCATCCCTCCAAGACTGATTGGTCTTGGAGGGATGAGGAGAGAGTACACTCTCTCCTCATACCTCCAGGACTAATCGGTCTTGGAGGGATAAGGAGAGAGTGTACTTTCTCCTTATCCCTCCAAGACTGATTGGTCCTGGAGGGATGAGGAGAGATTGCTCTCACGCCCCTTCAGGCATGCATCATCCCGCACAACCTCGGTTTGGGCTGCTACCCCCGTCCACGTGGACAACCCGTGGCGTGCATCGGCATGCACGGGTGTGCCAACTTTGGCAAGCCCTTTGATCTGGGACGTGCACAACCATGCACGTCCCATCGGGGACGTGGAAGACCAGTACATCCTTGGTCAATGGACACCCGGAATGTGGCGTGCATGCCAAAGGATGCCTCACGGGAGGCGTCCTTTTAGCAAATCCGGGGCGTGGTTTTAGCTGGCCCCTATTTATAATTTTTGGGGCCGGCTAAATGCACACCCCACATTTGCTTAAAGGACGCATCACCCGAGGCATCCTTACCAATGCATGCCACATTCGGAGTGTCCATTGGGCATGGAGGCCCTAAATGGGGTGTGCCGGCCTTCCACGTCCCCGATGGGACATGCAAGGCTGGGCACGCCCCATGAGTGGGGCTTGCACAACCATGCACTCCCCGGAGGATGTTTTCCTCCTAGATCAAAGGGTTTTCCCAAGTTGGCACACCCTCGATCTGTGGATTGCATGCCGATGCACACCACAGGTCGTCCACGTCCGCCTTGGAGGATGTGGACGGTGGTAGCAGCCAAAGCCGAGGGCGTGCGGGATGATGCAGGCCCCTCATCCCTCCAAGACCAGTCGGTTTTGGAGGGAATGGGAGAGAGCAAACTCTCCTCCCTTCCCTCCAAGACCAGTCGGTCTTGGAGGAAAGGGAGGAGACAGTGCACTCTCTCCTTCCTCCCTTCCAAGCCCGATCGGTCCTGGAAGGAAAGAAGGAGAGATACACTCTCTCCTCCCTTTCCTCCAAGACCGACTGGTCCTGGAGGGATGAGGAGAGAGCACTCTCTCCTCATTCCTCCAAGACCGACTGGTCCTGGAGGGATGAGGAGAGAGCACTCTCTCCTCATTCCTCCAAGACCGATTGGTCTTGGAGGAAAGGGAGGAGAGAGTGTATCTCTCCTTCTTTCCTTCCAGGACCGATCGGGCTTGGAAGGGAGGAAGGAGAGAGTGCACTGTCTCCTCCCTTTCCTCCAAGACCGACTGGTCTTGGAGGGAAGGGAGGAGAGAGTGCACTTTCTCCTCCCTTTCCTCCAAGACCAATCGGTCTTGGAGGGAAGGGACAAGAGAGTGTATTTCTCCTTCCTTCCTTCCAGGACTGATCGGTCTCGGAAGGAAGGAAGGAGAGAGTGCTCTCTCCCATTCCCTCCAAGACCGAATGTGGACTTGAACACCTTGGCTTGGACTAGCCGAGGCGTCCTCGGGGGATGCACGCCTCAAACCAAGGTGTGCATCAACCAAGCAGGACCCAGTGGCCGATCACTGAGCCCCTCGGGTCCTTTCTGGGGCGTGCATCCATGAGGACACCATAATCGGGGCTTGTGAGCCTCGCATGCCCCCAAATGGGGTGTGTAACCCTTGCACACCCAAAATGTGGCATGCCCCAAGTGGCTCAGCGACCCGCCACTGGGTACTGCTTGGTGGATGCACGCCTTGATTTGAGGTGTGCATCCCCTGAGGACGCCTCGGCTTGTTCAAGCCTGCCTTTGGTCTTGGAGGGAATGGGAGAAGGCAATCTCTCCTCATCCCTCCAGGACCGGTCAGTCTTGGAGGGATGAGAGGAGAGTACACTCTCTCCTCATCCCTCCAGGACCATTTGGTCTTGGAGGGACAAGAGGAGAGTACACTCTCTCCTCATCCCTCCAGGACCGGTCAGTCTTGGAGGGATAAGGAGAGAGTAAACTTTCCTCATCCCTCCAGAACCGACCGGTCTTGGATGGAAAGGAGGAGGGAGTGTACTCTCTCCTCCCTTCCCTCTGGGACTGATCGGTCTTGGAGGGAAGGGAGGAGAGAGTACACTGCCTCCTCCCTTCCATCCAAGACTGATAGGTCTTGGAGGGATAAGGAGAGAGTACACTCTCCTCCCTTCCCTCCAGGACCAATCGGTTTTGGAGGGAAGGGAGGAGAGAGTAGGGGGTTTCAGAATAGACATTTCTGGTTCCAGGAGGCCGCGCGGGACCTAGGTTCCAGGAAAAATATCCCCACCAAAAACTCCCTCCTGCGGCTGCCAACGTTCTTGTACCTTGCCCCGCCTGGCAAGACAGGTGGAGATTTTTAAAAAAAAACCTTCTTGCCCATGGTTCAGGGGTCCCGAAATTGGTAATCAGAACCACAAGTCTACCCTGCATCTACTTTTACACCCGTCAAAACCCGCCAGCCCTCTGTTAACCGGGCACAGGCTAGATTCCCCAAACCTTCACCTCATCGCTTTACCCAAATTCCCTCTCAAATAACCCACCTTCCTTGGAATAGCAATGGAGATGGCAACCACCCACCCAGCATCACAATCCTGCTCGACTGGCTCGAAGCATCCAACAACTACATCAGGTGGCGCAATTCTCCAAACAAGAAATTACTTGGCACCAAAATCATAGCCGAGTTGAAATCCCATGGAATAACACATCACACTTCCCATGGTAAGCCCGTAAGACATCAAGTTTTGATGCACATGCTAACTTATAACAACCGCTCAACAGAAATATCACTCTGGATTGCAATGCTGGAGCAGTCCTACCTCACCGGTCGAGAATTGAAAAGGCAAGGATACGTTCCATCCCCGGAAACAACACCCCAAGGTAGCATGACTCGACATAAGTGTGCTCATTTTCCCTTTATTTTAAATACTTGATATTAATGCCAATCCGATGTGACACAACTCCGTAGGCAAAGCCCACCTTTGCGCAATATTCAGGCACTGGGGTCGATTGGATGTCATCATGGGCCCGTTCATGACAGCCAAGGATGAGGAACGATTTAAAATAAATGTTGTATCTGTTTCCTCACCGCACTGTGAAGCGCCGGCCAAAATATGCAAATGATGTTTCCTTGCTTTCACCGTATACCTGTTACATGTTTTGAGTGGCCCAAGGATCTGTATTCTGCCCACTTGGGGCCTAAGGTTTTAGGGACTTGTCGACCAGACAAGACCCAAAGTTGACCACTTTTTTGAAGGTAAGACTGAACCACAATCACTCCACCCAAATGGTTCGAACATCAACTAGGAAGATTATGATTATGACCCTGGAGACTTCCATTTGGAACAACATCACGGCAATGGCACTCAACTTTCTCTTAGAGGAAGAAACCAAGAGCGATACGACTGGCTCCAGCACAAATGGTATATCCGAGTTTTCACTCGGATGATGGATTCGACAATGACCTCATAGAGGCTAAAGCGCAAACCCACTGGGCCATCACATGTAACCAATATATTGCCGGCTGCCAGCGAGTACCGCATGCACCCAAAAACCGTTTCTTCCTACTGCAGCAGCTTGAGGACAAACACTTCAAGCAATTTTTCCGCATGTCGCGGGTTTCCTTTCTGAAGCTTTGCAGCCAGGTCAAATCCAATCCTGTGTTTCACAACAAAACCATCCACAGAGACCGGTGATCGAGCAGATGATGGTGACTCTGAAGCGATCGGGTTGCTTTGGCAATGGAGCATCAGTGGGCATGCTTGCGACTTTCTTTCGGATCGCCAAAGGTACCGTTGAGCTCTACACCAGTCGATGTATCATGGCTATATTGGGACTCAAATCCCATCTCCTTTTCTGGCCTGACACAACCAAACTTCAAGAGATGTCCGATGATTGGAAACAAGCCAGTTTCCAAGGATGTGTGGGACTCATAGATGGCACGCTTGTTTTACTCAACAACTGCCCCGAACAGGATGGGGCCGAATTACTACAGTCGCAAAGTTTCTATGGCATCGTCACCCTATTAATTTGCGACCAGAACCTCAATATAAGCTATGTTTATACCGGTTGGCCAGGCTGCTCTCATGACCAACTGTATCTTGAACAAGAATCCAAAATCTTATTTCACCCAAGGCGAATACCTACTGGCTGACTCCGCATTTACTCCCCCCAACTTTGTTGTGCCGGCTTTCAAGCATCAGAAGAACCGACCGCTCACCGACGAAGAACATTTTTTCAATGGGCACCATTCAGGGGTTCGGGTAGGAATTTAGAATTGCATTGGGTTGCTTAAGAACTAATTTCAAAGCCTCTGGGGATTGCGTCTACGGGTGTCAGACAAGAGGGATTTGACCCGTGTTAATGGTTGGATCTTGGTAAGTCACCCTCAGATTATGTGCTATTTAGATTTGAGTTTAATTATTGGCTATGTAGAGTTTTTGTATTCTCCATAACTTCCTCAACCAGGGTGAAGAATACGACTTCGAGGATTTTGAGCTCAAACCAAGTTCAAACCTTGCCGACGAGGGCACTCAAGGAGGCGAAGTGGCATCATCGGGTGGAATGGAAGGAAAACAAAAACGCATGGAGGTTGTTGCTCAGGTATTGGCTTTCAGAGAGGGATCAGGATCTACAACTAGTTATGCGGATTAGCCGCTTAAAGACAAATTTGAATTCATTCATTCATCATCATCAGGGAACATTGCCGAACCATAAGCCTGACTATCTATTAAGGTTTTGAGCACCTGTGGATGTCCTATTGGTAATGACATATCTTGAGAAATGAGAGCAAGGGCCGCCTCAGGCACCAAAACCTTTCGCAGAAGGTACTCTGGTGCCAAGGGATCTCCCATACGCCTAGTGCTATCCAAGTGGTCCTGCAGAAAGATATGGCTAAGGGTTGTATAAATAACTGTCTGCCCTTGCGGCCCGTAGCTAGAATGGAAACATCAGCATCAGTTTTGAAGCGCCGATAAAGTTAAATGAGTGTCACTGACTACCCTGGCAGCTTGAGTTCAAATGACCCAAGTTCATGCAAGATGCTCTGGGCCTTGGTAGGACCAAGCTGTACCCATTGCTGCCGTGCTGCATCCATGAAGACCGATGACGTCTCCTTGTTGAGTACAGACCATAGATGGTCTGTCATGAGCTTGACGCGCCTGGAACCAGAATTGAGATGAGATTCAACCGGTCTTTGCGTAAGCAACATACAATTGGGGCACTCACATGTGAACTGAGACAAGATCTATCTGATGTGGCCACCCTCTATCTTGGCCCATTGAAATAACCGTGGCTTCGGCACGGTGCATATGACAGTATCCTGCGGTTTCTCTGAACTACACCAAACCAAACACTCAACCAAGTATCAATCATTACCGATTGGTGGTGGAGTGAGGAAACATGAAGACCTACCGGCAGGTGAAGACCAAGGCGGTTTTTGCTTGTAGGTCGACGGCGTACTGTCAGCTTCCTCTTGAGGAATTTTCCGAGCTTGATGAGTTTTTGGCTTGGATTACCCGGTAACAATTCATCACAGAATGGGCATAAAAGCTCTACACGGAGAAGTCAGGGATTTTCAAGCGGCCATTGAAGCGGTAAGGGGAGGGTGTATTGTATCCATTTCAGGGGGTTCAAGATCAAAAAGCTCCGATTCGATAAGCATGCAATTACCACGGAAGGCTGGGTGGATCATGTTGTCCGACTCGGGCTCAATCAAAGGAGACGGAGCCGTTCGGTTGACAGTTGTGGGGTTTGGAAGTTTGTATGGGGTGTCCAACGGTTGATGCCGGACCTCCTCAGAGCTAGAAGCCTTGGATGTAGTTCCAGCATCAGCTCGGGTCGTGTTGGTGGCGGCTTTGTGCTTCGATTTCTTTTTTTCTTCTTTTGTGTGTGTAGTTTTATGTCATCAAATCTATATTTGAACTTGAGCTTGTCTGGTAATGAGGTCGACATCGTGGCAGTTGATGGGTTTGAAGGGTTTTGAAGGAAATCATGCAGATCAAAAGGAACCAAGATTTCAAATACAGCCCGAGCTGTATTTGAATTTTTCATATCATTTCTTGACCATATATCTCGTGTGTGTTACAAATTTAAGCAGCTCAGAGTGGTTCGGGATCATTCCAGAGATGTATTATTGTAAATAAGAAAGACATGGGAACAGGACCTTGGCAGAGTCAGAATCTCTAACCAGCATACATAAACAGAAATGAAACCGAATGGGAAAAAGCCCAAATATTTTTCAGGTGTCCGATACCGATGAGTCGGAGTTGTCCTCCTCGGTCTCACCATTGCTGTCGGCAGCAGGGTTACCTATTTTGCTACTACCTCCACACTCCGGGGGGAACTGCTGTTCCATGAAGACAGTTATCTCCTCTGGTGTGTGGCCAAGATCCTTCAACTGGCGCATGCAGATGATGCGGCTTTGGATTTCTTCCATTTCCGCTTGCCTGATCTTCATCTGTGACTCGCGGATCTTGATTTGCGCCTCGACCTCGGCAACCTTCAATCGACAATTCCTCAAGTTTGAGCTTTCGCTTCTCGCGATCTGCCTCGATCTTCAAACGCTTGTGAGCAGCGGCCATTTTAATTGCGTCCCCTCTCTCCCGAGCTTCAAACACTTTGAGCCAGTGTTCGGAAGTATCGGCCAAGAGCTGCTCCTAAAGCAATGAGTTCAAGTCAGCTGCTCCATTGAAGGATGATGCACCACGCTGAGGTTACCTTTTTGAGAGGCCTTTCTTTTGCCCACGGTGATGCGAGCTGAGCTGGCAGTAGTGATACCTGGCGACAAGGTGCGGCCAATAGCAGCGGTAGCGGTATCGAGATCTTCGTTGTCGGCCAGTCTGCCGCCTTCATTTGGCTCGGATGATGGCATATCAGCATTAAGGCCGCCAGGGGTGTCGGTTTGGCCAGCGAGAAGGTCAGGGACATCGTTTTCGGTGGACTCGAGTGTGATTGGCGGGTTTGTACAAGTCCACATGGCCATTATGGGATGAAGCTCATCCCAGTACTTGCACATCTTCGCGAGGGCTCCTAGAAGGAATACATGGAAATGAGCACTGGGAATGCACGGATGTGCGGTGAATAAGCTTACTTTGTACGTTGGTTGTACCGTTCGCGATGTCTTCATCCATGAGACCCGAGCCTGTGTTGCGCAAAAAATCATTCGCCTTCGAATACGAGTTCTGGAGCTCTTGAAGCTTCGTTTGGATCCCCTTGTTGTCGCGGCTGCTATCATTTCATCTAGTATTTCGTTGGCCAGAGCAGACTTTGTCGACCTGCTTTTGTTGTCGCCACGCTAATGCGAGTAATTACCTTCGACTGCTAGCCAGTCGAGTAAGATTTGGATGCTTGTGAGACTGCCAGTGATGTCTTTGTCCCAAGGAACCACTTGTTTTTTTTTGTCTTGGAATCGGCCGGTGTGGGTGTCAAGCTGGAGTGTCCTGTGGTGGGGGTGGGAGGACCATGGGGAAGTGAGGTTTGTATGGGTGGCATGATGGTGTCGAGCGGATTTGTAAATGTGGGAAGAAGAGTGGAGGTTGGGCTTTTTTGGGATTGTGAAACAAAAATCGGGTTAGCTGGGATGGATGTGGCACCTACCGGAGTATGCAGCGGTGGGAAAGGGGAATGAAATAAAATCTGTTCAAATTAGAGGATTTGGACCAAAGCCTGGGCCTGAAACCATCCTCCTGAGGGGTGTGCCTAGGAAGGTGTGCAGGAGCGCAGGAGACGCTTCAGGAGGTGGATTTTTCCTGCGCTACCTCCTGGGGCAATTCTGAAACCCCCTAGTGTATTCTTTCTTCCCTTCCCCCCAGGACCAATTGGTCTTGGAGAGAAGGGACAAGTGGATGTCCTCTCTCCTCCCTTTCCTCCAAGACCGACTGGTCTTGAAGGGAAGGGAGGAGAGTGTGCTCCCTCCCATTCCCTCCAAGACCGACTGGTCTTGGGGGGATAAGGGGCCTGCATCATCCCGCACGCCCTCAGGTTGGGCTGCTACCCCCGTCCACATCCTCCAAGGCGGACGTGGACGACCTGTGGCGTGCATCAGCATGCACGCCACAGATCGAGGGTGTGCCAACTTTGGCATGCCCTTCGATCTGCGACAAAAACGTCCTCCAGGACGTGGAAGGCCGGTACGTCCCATTCAAGGTGTCCATGGTCAATGGACGCCCGGAAGGTGGGGTACACGCCAAAGGACGCCTCACCGGAGGCGTCCTTTTAGCAAATCCGGGGCCTGGTTTTAACTTTTAGCCGGCCCCTAATTTTTCTGTGAAATACAACAGATTTTTTGTTCAAAAATGCACCACCAGCATCATTTTGTATTAACTCATCACATGTATGTTTTCGATACTTTTACATTTAAATTTTTGATCCAGGAAAAAATCCACACAAAACAAACCGGATGAATTTGCAGAAAATATATACACGTTAATATTCAATATTTTTCAAAAATAAAAGAATATAAAAGCTACTAATAACTAAACAAGAAACTAGTAAAGAAAATGAAAGTAAGAACAGCTAATTTAGAAACAACCACATCTAATTTAGACAAAGCACGATACAAATGATATAAATGACCACCAAAATAACTAGCAACAGGGTACTTGCCTTGTTCATATCTAACACAGGCATTCAAAAGTGAAAGGTTGATTTGAATAGACATACCAAATTGTGTACAAGTTTGACTAATAGAGGAGGGCATTGTACAGTGCTTTTGATGGTTGGCCTTCCAAAGCATCTTGAAAATTTCAAACTGACTATCAAAGTTTATACTGAATTTATGGTCAGGAAAGATAAAGGGACATGACCTTATGTCATACTCAGCAGGGTTCGTAATCAAAGAGTCATCTTGAGTTTTTGTTGGAAGGAACAGAACAAAAGCATATTCAGAGATGTCCTTTTTGTCGATGTGTGGTGGATTGAAGAAACCATCGGTGGTGAAAGTTAGATGTGGACCACAATCAGATTCAGTAAGTTTTTCACCAGCTTCTAAATGAGCAACAGAAGGAATGTGGTTTTTAGTCATTAATTCTTGATTGGAACCAAATGGGATTTCACCAAGCTGCTTGAAGTTTTTGCCGATTATTTCACCTAGACGAGCTGATTGTTGATAATGTTGATCAAAAGCTTGAGCAAGAGCTAGAGTAAATTGCTTGATGTACCTTCCAATAATTTAATTGCTGCACAAATATTTTTGCATAGCCCACATCTTACCACCCCAAGATCTTTGCTTGGATGAGACAGGACTGATAAAGGTTTTTGATTGATGGAGAAAAGTGGAAAAAAAGTTGAGCTCTTCTTTTTCTTCATCCGTCAAGTCTTCCATTTTGATGAATTTGATTAAGGCAATAATTGACGTCTTTCTCTACACATTGGCCTTTTTTAAACATAAAGAAGTTGTCCATTGTCTTATACACATCAGAGATTTTGTCAGGTGTAGGGGGGCGCGTGTATTGATATTCCTTCTGGTTTGGAACCCATTTCTGAGGGATGGTTGGGTAGATCTCGAGAGGTTTGAAGTATGGGGTGTGCCAGAAAACTTTCTTCGCATTTGGCCCAAGTGTAGCTTCCATAAGATCCACACGTTCCTTTTGCTTTCGACATAGCCTATATTTTTGTGTACTAGTTTGTTTATTTCTGTGATAATCAATGAATCATACCCCCCCCGCCAATAAAGTATCAGGAAGGTCATCACGTCATATCACATAGGGAAAAAAAAAATATGTCAGTGTATGTGGAATGAAAAAAAAAAAAACATCACAGTACCCCTTAATTGTGGGAGCCATGGTCCACTTTAGTGGATTGTGGCAGGGGCTAGTGGAGGTGGTGAGGGAGGGTAGCTTGTGTTGGGCTTGTGTAGATTGGTCAGGGTAGCTTGGCAATGGGGGTGGTCACTTCAAAGGGGGGGAGGGTAGCTGGCATGGTAGTGGGGAGGGTAGCTCGGGTTCGGTTGCAAATGGGGGGGAGGGTAGAGGATTGGTTGTTGTGAGGGTAGCTCGGCTTTATTTTCAAATGGGGGGGAGGGTAGGGGCTTGGTGGTTGTGAGGGGATGAGGGTAGCTGTTTGGCTTGGTGATGGTGAGGGTTCAGGGTAGCATTGGTCAGCTCATGGGTAGGGTAGCGGGTGGTGGGTGGCACTCACACCAAGGGTAGCTGGGCTTGGTCGAGGTGGGCGCTCAGTTTCAAATGGGGGGGGAGGGTAGCGGCTTGGTGGTTGTGAGGGGATGAGGGTAGCAGTTTGGCTCAGTGGTGGTGAGGGGATGGGGGGGGGGGGGTTCAGGGTAGCCTTGGTCAGCTCATTGGTAGGGTAGCAGGGAATTGGGTGGCACTCACACCAAGGGTAGCTGGGCTTGGTTGAGGTGGGGGGAGGGAGGGGGGGGGTGTGCTTGGTTTCAATTGGGGGGGAGGGTATCTCGGGCTTGTCGATGGTGAGGGGGAGAGGGTGGGTAGCTTGTGGTTTTGGTTCAAAGGGTAGCTTGCTTGTGGTGGTGAGGGGATAAGGGGGAGGGTAGCTAGGCTCATTTTGATGGGGGAGGGTGACTTGGTTTGTGGTTCGTGTTCCAATGGGACAGGGTAGCACGGCCAAGCGGGGGGTAGCTATTGAGGGTAGAAGGGTAGCAGGTCAGTGATGGTGGAGGAAGGGGAGTGATGGGACTTACTTTTTTGTTGATGAGAAGGTGAGAGTGGTAGGAGGTTAGTGAGGTGGTTTTGGTGAGTCCCACTAAAAAAAAAAAAACCAAAACAAACCAAAATAAAATAAAGAATAAAAATATAATATAATAATTAAAGTATCGAAGCAAGCACACCAATAGGGCTTTTAAGGCCAAACCATAAGAAAAAAAAGTGGTGGATGTAGGAATCAAGCCACAAGGAGCAAAAAAGTGGTGTATGTTGGAATCAAGCCCAAAGGAGGCAAAGGCAGGTGTGCTTAAGTACCTGAGAAAATTATTCCAACCAGGGTAGCCTATGGCTCAGACGGGGAGTAACATCCCCAACTGAGTCATGCAATCCTTTTGACGGTTGGACACATGTTCAATTCTCATTGACAGCATGGGATACTTCTGTATCATATGTATTTTGGTGGGAAAATTTCTTGTTAGTGTGACTGTTAGTTGAACTGTTATCTCATGTTAGTGTGACTGTTAGTTGAACTGTTATCTCATGTTAGTGTGACTGTTAGTTGAACTGTTATCTCATGTTAGTGTGACTGTTAGTTGAACTGTTATCTCATGTTAGTGTGACTGTTAGTTGAACTGTTATCTCATGTTAGTGTGACTGTTAGTTGAACTGTTATCTCATGTTAGTGTGACTGTTAGTTGAACTGTTATCTCATGTTAGTGTGACTGTTAGTTGAACTGTTATCTCATGTTAGTGTGACTGTTAGTTGAACTGTTATCTCATGTTAGTGTGACTGTTAGTTGAACTGTTATCTCATGTTAGTGTGACTGTTAGTTGAACTGTTATCTCATGTTAGTGTGACTGTTAGTTGAACTGTTATCTCATGTTAGTGTGACTGTTAGTTGAACTGTTATCTCATGTTAGTGTGACTGTTAGTTGAACTGTTATCTCATGTTAGTGTGACTGTTAGTTGAACTGTTATCTCATGTTACTCTGACTTGTAGCGGGGATCCGCTATGCTAAATTTTATTTCAATGCCCGCTATGCTATTAATTTGTGAAAATATTGTTAGCGGTGGAAAAGCTATGCTACAAATTTGAAAAAATCATGTTTGCGGTGGAAAAGCTACACTACTTGTTAGTGTAGCGGTGCTTTCCCACAACTAATGCTACAAGGATTTTGGGAAAAAAAAAACCGCTACACTACCTGTTAGTGTAGCGGGATGGGATTTCAACTAACACTAACCAAATCCTATGTGAAAAATTTCACTGCTACGCTAACAGTTATTGGCCTTGTAGCGTAGTGACCCACTGTTGGTCGTAGGGATACTAGTTTACCGGTTGGAGCAAAGGTTGTACTGTAATCCCTACCGAATACTTCTTTGAATCCTTGAACACAAAGCTTTGCTTTATATTCTTTCTTCTGATTGGACGACTCGGATTTAATTTTAAATACCCAAGTACAGTTGAGAGGATTATCATTTTCAGATTTATCTATAACGCCCCATACCTCATAGCTAGCCATGTTGTCCTTTTCCTTCTTCAAGACAGACAGCCATTCTTCTTTATCGTCTAGATTCATCACATGGTCATAGGATAGAGTCTCATTATTGGCTTCTGTGTTTGAGGAAACAGGTTGTACCCCCCCGGCGACGATAAGACAGAATGTTTTGAGGCGACACATCACCGATTATGTCCGAGTTTCCCAAAGGTAAAGGAACATCTTAATCATTTTTGGTGTCATGATGCGGAAAAGGATGGAATTGATCTTCGGCATTAATTTCTTTTTCGTCCTCAGGAATAGTTTCAAAGGCATTAAAGAAGAAATTTGATTTGTCGAGGGATTCATTTTCCAGACGGAAACGCTCATTTGCTGAAAGTAACATTTCGAGCAGTACAGAGTGTCTCACTTTCAATTTTGATGAATCTATAGGTCGAGTTATCATTGGCATAACCAAGAAAAATGGCCTTCTCCGCGCAATAGTTGCGTTTATTTGACCGCAAAGGATGAGGAATGTGAATATAGTCTAAAAAGCCGAAAGGTTTGAGCTTATCAAGATTGATGTTTTGCTTAAACCAAGTGGGATAGGGAACTGTGAAGCATCGAGAGCTTGAAGGAAGGAGATTGCTAAGGTCGGCAGCTGTTACAATAGCTTCGGCCCAAAACCTAGGAGAAAGGTTTGACTGAGCAAAGATGCATCTAGCCTTATCGAGTATAGTGCAATTAGCGCGCTCTGCTACACTGTTGTTTTCAGGTGTATAGGGTGAAGAAAACTGGTGGCTGATTCCTCGATTGCGACAGAATTCCTCAAAGAATATATTTCGGAATTTTCCCCCGTTATCAGAGATAATTCGCTTGATTGTGTGCCCAGTTTGATTCTCAGCCCAGAGTACAAATTCTTCAAACTTCATTAAAGTTTCAGATTTGTGTTTTAAGAACTTTACAACCTTGTAGCCGGAATGTTGATACACAATTGTTAAGAAGAATTGTGAACCGCTATGGACCTAGTTTGAAATGGTCCGACTAGATCTAGGTGTATGGCCTCGAGAATTTCAGAGGTAGGCGCAAACTTTCCATTAAAAGGCAATCTGGTGCTCTTGCACATTTTGCAGGTAGTGCATTCGATGTTCTCACAAGTAGGAATCAATCGCTTAAGGTATGCAAAGCTTGGATGACCAAGTCTGGCTTGCCAGTCTACTGTTTGCGTAGAGGAAAGGTAGGGGGAAGGTGCCAAAGCTTGAATTTCAAAGGAGTTGTTCTAAATAACTCCGGAAAATTTAAACTTGCTATCAAGACTAATTACAAACTTGTTGGACGTTTTTGAAAGATGAATTTCTTCAGAGTAGAGACAATTGAGAGAAATAAGAAAACAATGAAGGTCGGCAATGTAGAGAACGCCCGTAAGTTTAACTAGATAACCTTCATCGCTTTTGATGAAAGATTCGCCAATAGCCGTAGCTGAGACTTCACGTCTATTTCCGCTAGTAAAGATCTTGATATTCTTGAAAGTTGCCAAGTTGTTCACCATGTGGTGAGATGCCCCCGAATCCAGCAGAAGTAAATCCTGAAGCATGAAAATCTGCTACTTCGAGGTTTTCGGAGTCGCTATCTACATAGTCAACGTTGGCTGCAGTGGCAGATGCCACATGTGCTTCAGGTCTTTTAGAACGTAGAGCTTCACGTTCGTCAGAGGACAATTTGAAGCATTTCCACGCTGGATGATATGCCAAGGGATTGTGTTTCCCTGGCGAGCATGGATGAGCTGGTGGTAGTTTCTTTGAAGATTCAGATCTAAGAGCGGTCGGCGAAAGTTCTGACGACTCAGTTTTAAAGGCAGTTGCCCCATCCTCTTTGATTTTTGAAGTTGAAGCAGAGGAAGACAAGTGAGTAGTGGTAGTGGTAAGGCTTCGGGTTTTCTTCATAAAAACGAGTTCTTGGAGTTTTCGGATAGTACGAGTGGGAAAATGAATGATAGTTTCATTCATTGTAATGTTATTGACTACATTCCAATAGTCCTTAGATAATTTCGCCAAAATGGAGATGGAAACGATATCGTTCGGAATGCCAAGTTGCACGATTGCGAATTCATGGAGCATTTTATGACAATCGGCTAGATAGGACTTAAGATTTCCGGCGTACTTGAACCGAAGCCAAATTCGGGCTTTGTTGTTTACCGATTCGGAAGAAAAAGTCTCAACGATTGAAGACCAGAGGGATGCCGGTTTTTCCTCATTCTCGATAGTTACGACAGCGTTGAACGTTGGATCGTTGAGATGAGAAATCAAGATGTTGGATGCTTCGGCTCTCTTTTTTTTCCCTTCCTACGGTTTCACCCATGCAGATCTTGCATAAATCCTTACTACAAAGGTAAGTTCTCATTTGAGTTGACCATGAGGGATAGTTATTTTTGTCAAGTTTAGGGATAGAGAGTTTTGACGATTTATCCTCGACGATGTCCATATCCGACATTGAATGGCCATTCCTGTTCTAAAATCTATTTCGAGCCTGCCATACTGATAATGTGAGAATTTTAGGCTTAAAAAGAACACTTCATTTCAGTAAGAAATAAAAATGAAAGATAATTAAAATAAGAAACAATGAAATAAGAAATCACCTTAAAAAGAACAGGAACAAAAATGAGAATTAGAAGATGGAAGATAAGAAAGAACCACTGAAGAATAAACTAGGACTTTTAACTTTGAGAAATAAAAGGAATAACAGTGGTCAACAAGGATGAAAATAGAAGATGAAAAAGAATAAAAAGAAATAAGAACCTCGGTGGAGTTGGCCTAGACAAGGTGACCTCGACTAGATTCGATCGTCCGAAGGATGAAGTGATGGTACGATGGATAAGATGATGTCGAGATGAGGAACAGACTTAGGCGGTCAACAGCATCGGATTATAAGTTGACCATCCTCCAATTCTGAAGTATCAACACCACAAGTGACATCACACGGTATTACCACCATTGACGTCACTTCTTGAATCCATAGACATAGAGCACGAATAAAGGTAACACATTTCAACAATATTCACGGAATGTAATAGGTGTCACCTGAGAATCAAGCATGTATGTGCATCATTAGAAAAGCACAATAACACCGTTTACATTATCTGAACAACTCACATGGCCAGGGACTTGAGATACTGCCCAGGTGAACAGTATTTTGTGAAGTGCATCGTTGTCCAGTATGGAACGGTGTGTCTTCCTATTTCCTTGCTTTACCTCAGAGAGGTGCTTACAGTTAAGAATGTGTCTAGCTTCGCGTTGAATTGAACGAGAGAGATATATTCCACTCCTAGATTTTGGAGGTCCGCTAGACAGAGGTTGTTGGCCAATTGCAGACTGAGCAGCTGAAAGTGCTGCAGTGCAACTAGGAGAACAGATCCCTTCAAGGCTTTATTTTAGGCGAAGGTTGTTGAAAAGATAGATGTTATTCATCATTGATCGAGGAAACTTGAATTTCTTATCTTTCTTTTCTTTTTGTTGGTATTGTAAGGTTGCTTCATTCAGTGCTGAATTGAGTGATTCCCATTTGGAGTGGGCCTTTTTGTCTTGAACTTCTTTGCTAGTAGATTCAGGCTCCTTTGGAGCTGAAAGACGTTTTTCCAATATCAAAATGAGCCGGGCGTTGACGGTTTCTTGCTGGACTTGGTTGTAAGTTATAGCAGAAGCGCTCTCAAGGTTTGGATCAATCAAGGAGTCTTGTGTTATCTCTTCAAAAGTTGCTGATGCAAGGTTAGGATCAATGGCTGGATCTTGGTTTGATGCTTTGGAATGCTCTGATTGGATAAAGTAGTTTTCAAAAATCTTGTTGTTGTATCCAAGAGCTTGGATCTGACGTTTCTTCCTATTGTGTTTTGTCTGTTTTGGGATAGCAGTCATAATGAGTTTTTGAGATGATGAATTGGGGTTTGTCTGTGGTTGCTGATAAGAATTCTTCCCTGATTTTAACTGGCACCTCTTAACAGAACCTTGGCTAGCAGAAGTGCTGCC
Organism: Puccinia horiana; assembly: GCA_001624995.1. NCBI lineage: Eukaryota > Fungi > Basidiomycota > Pucciniomycetes > Pucciniales > Pucciniaceae > Puccinia > Puccinia horiana. The sequence goes on along the minus strand of LWDY01000028.1, from coordinate 468,426 downwards.
CAAGAAGATTGGCCAGAGATCTTTGGACGGTTCGTCTTCGTCCCCGGACTCATCAGAATCACATTCAGATGTCTCGTCATCAACAGCAAGGTTAAAATATTTGACTAGGTCATTCGCTTGGTTTCTTGCCTCGATTTCTTCTTCATGGAAGTCGGTAAGCTTGTGGTTACTGGCTATGGAAGTGAGGAGCTCAATGTTGTTTTCTTTAAGGAGGTTGGTGTCGAGTTTGTTGTTAGATTATGAATCTGGCAGCTCAGGCTTTGTAGATTAGTGGTAAAGCAGGCACCCATAGTTAGCCCATCCCAGGTTCAAGTCCTGGTGGAGCCATTTCTTGGAGAGTGGTGGAATCAGATCAAGAGGAGGAACAAAAACATGAATGATGCAAAAAAAGAGAAGATGAGTGCCAGTAGCTTAACTTTTTCAACTGCTAACACCACTACAACACTGCTAACACAAATTTCAGGTAGCATTATTTTTTTTCCTGACCCCAGCTAATGCTACGCTACCAGCCAACAAAAAAAATTCAAAAATGTAGCGTAACTTTTTCAACCGCTAACACAAATTTCAGGTAGCGTTATTTTTTTTCCTGACCCCAGCTAACAAAAAAAATTTCGGAAATTTTTTGCGTTAGTTGGCCAAATTGTTCCGCTAACGTTAGTGGTGTGTTAGCGTAGCTAAAAAATCTAAAACTATGCTACACTAACGATACGTGGAGCATAGCTGACCCACCGTTGCTCCACCTCAAGAACTCCATATATGTTCAAACCTTAACCTCCAACCTGATTAGCTTGAGTTTGTTCATCCAAAACGGATACTGCCTCAAGTCCGATGGGAAAGATGGATTCCTACTGTACAATGAAAACAATCTTCCTGTTTTATCTGGAAACCTAGTCAGTGGAAATTTTGTGATTGAAAACGCAAACCACAAATCCTATGCAAATAACCTCAAATCCAAAGTGAATTGGCTCAACACCAAACACCAGGCAGCTGGTCACCCCTCCATAAAATATTTCTACAAGATGTTTCCGGATCTACCTAGAGTTGCTTTCTCCTGCCCAACCTGTGATGTCTCAAAACGGCACAAGGAACTTTCCCCCAGCAAACAGAAAACTCTTTTATTCCTACACATTGATCTCTGTGGACCTTTTGCCATTCCCTTGGTGCCAGGTTTCAAATATTTCCTCCAAGAGGTTGACAGATACTCTCACTATGCCTGGGTGAAGTTCCTTGCATACAAAAGTGATGTGAATCAATTAAGACCTTTTCAAGCGCATTAAGAACAAATCAAACTACTCCATTGCTCATCTTGTCACAAAAAATAGCACAGAATTCAAGAATGCCAATTTAAACGTGTTCTATGCCTCGAAAGGTATCCAGCACCTCACCACCCGGAAAACAATCCTTTCTCCAAGAGAGGAAATTGTACCACTTTCTAAAAGGCTGGCTGCCTCTTGAAAGACTCTGACCTAGACCTCAAGTACTGGGCCAAGGCAGTAAACTGTGCAGTATACCTGGAGAATCTTTCTCCATGTAAATTGATTAGTTCTCTCTCCCCTCATTCAAAGTGGTTCAAACAACCACCCAGTCTCACCCATCTATTTCCTTTTGGCTGCCAAGCATTCTATATTTTCAACAGGTCACAGGGAAAGTTTGGGAGCAAAGGAGCAGAGGGGGTTTATTGGGATACGGAGAGGGGCACAGGTTGTACTGGGTGTTGGAGTTAGAGACAGGTAAAGTTGTGATTACCCATCACGTTAAATTCATCGCTCACGTGTTTCCCTTCAAACACCAAGTTCCGCCTGACTCATCCCTACACAATGTTGATCAAATTTTCCAAATAGGTCTACAAGAATCCCCAACCCCAGAGCCAAATGACCAACATCAAAACCCTTCACAAACTCCTTCCTTACCCGAAAAGTCACAACACCCATCCAAGGAGGCATGCCACAACTCATCCAATGACTCGTCTTCCTCCACCAACGAAATTGAAAATGCCCTTACTGGGGATACCACCAGTCAACCCCCCCCCCCCCCCCCCTGGAAGACACCCCCCCCCCCCCTGGAAGACACCCCCCCCCTGGAAGACACTTTGACCGGGTACCATCCAACACAGTGCCTACCCAGAATATCTCCAGCGACATCGACAGCTCTAACATTATTGAGGGCGGTCATCGGACCTGACACTCTGCTAACATCGCTTTCACAGTGGACGATAATCCGAGAACCTACTCAAGTGCGCTAGCTAGACCCAATCAGGCCCATTGGGAGGCTGCTATCAAAAACAAACTTGGTAACATGGCCAAACACGAGGTTTGGAATCCTCTAACTTCCCCCCTGAAGATGCTTGGCCTCTCACTACCACCTGGGTGTTCAAGAGAAAAACCGACCAGGATGGAAAGCTCAACTGTGCGTCCGTGGTTTCCATCAGCCCAAGGGGATTGATAACCAAGACGTATTCTCTCCCACCGATTGCCTCACCTCTTTCCGGATCATGCTCACTCTCGGTGCAATCAACAACTGGCAAGTTCATCAGATGGACATCCAATGCACACTTCTTAACAGAACTCCTGAGGAAACCCTGTTTATCTACACCCCTCAAGTGCTAGAAGACTGCCGGGCTTGAGTCCTAAATCTAAACAAGGTGCTTTAAGGCCTGAAGCAGAGCCCCCGGTGTTGGCACAAGGCGCTAAACAAAGCTCTCCGGGACATTGGGCTTGTCCCCACCCACTTGGACCCATGTCTGTACCACTCAACCAATTTTCTTATTCATACATGTCGATGTCCTGCTTTTTGGAGGCACCTGGCTGGGCAAATTCAAACAGAAGATATCCTCCATCTTCGACATGGAAGATCTCAGCATCGCCAAGTATGCCCTTGGCATACACATAAGTCAATTGAGGGGGTCAATCTGTCTTGTACAGGAAAAATACATCAACCAAATTCAACATATCCAACAACAGATCAACAGCCATTCCCCTTCCATCCAACTGGAAAACCATCGAAACACCTGACACGCACACCCCCTCAACTACCGACAGGCTGTGGGGCTTGTCCAGTGCACCCGCCCGGACCTTGCTTTCAGCCTCAGCTTCCTCAACCAGCCCAACTTTTCTCACTACTCCGCTTCCAAACACGTGCTAAAGTACATCAGCACCACCAAGGATCAACAACTGATCCTTGGCGAAAACGACCTTGAGTAGAAGTCCAACGGAATAATGGGCTTCTCTGATTCTGATTGGAACAGATCCAAATCATGGAATTTGTATTCCGCCTTGGTCAGATACTTTCACGGCACTGTTGGATGGAGAAGCCAAAAGCGAAACAGGGTGGCTCTGTTGTCCGCGAAGGCAAATACGTCGCCCTAACCAAATCCACGCAAGATGTGCTCTAGTGCTCCAGCGTCCTAGAAGAAATCCTCCACATCAATCCTGAGATTTAAATCTTTACCAACAACCAAAGCGCCATGGCGACTGTGCCAAACCCGATCTACCACCACAGCACTAGACACATAAATTTCAAATACCACTTTCTTCGAGATCATATCAACTTGGGCAATATCAAACTTCAATATCTCCAAACCAACAGATCTCCTCACAAAGAACCTTACCAAAGGGAAAACAAGTCAATGGGACGGTATATGGGAAATAAGGAGATGTTGAGGCAACTGTGACAGTCATGTGAAATATTGTACCCAGATTTCTCTTCCTTCTCCGGTTGTTTTCTATTTTATTTTCTTTTCCTTATCCTGTTCTCTTGTTATTGCTCTGACCCAGGTTCAACCACCCTCCTGCTCCCTCTCCTGACTTCCCTAGCTGACAACACACACCATCAACATTTTCCAAAGGCTCTTTCATGTTACTCTCCTTATTTATATCTTGTTCTCCACTTCTCACTCTTTTTCTTCCTTTGGAAATCAATGTCAGCCTTAGAGATAATACTCATTGCCCAAAAGGCTTCCATGAGATTGCCTCCATAAATTAATTCTTCACACTGAAAAAAAATCTGCTTCAACTGCCAGCAGTTGACATGCAGCTTACTCTGATTTTACTCTACTCTTATTCAAACTGTACTCAAACTTCAATTGAGATGCATAGTGACTGTGCACCAAAGTAAGGTTTGATTAAAGTTTGATTAAAACCAGAGTAAGACCAGAGTAAAATCAAAGCTACTGCATGTCAACTGCTGGCAGTTGAAGCAGATTTTTTTGCAGTGTCATTGATTGAATAAGAATTAAATCTGTTAAAAGATTATCTCTTATTCTACCTTCAATTGATTGATTAAATTATGTATTTCTCTACTTTCTATACTCCTTATAATTCATGCCTTGTTGTGTCTTCTTTTATCTTTTTAATGTGTTAAGTAATGCTGAAATTGATTGAAGTTCAACACAGTAAGCTTGAATATTGCATATATTCAATCTTGAACCAAATCCATCCCACATTGTTAAGAAACTGTTTAATCTGTACAGGAAAATTCCAAAGGCCTGTTACAGCCCCTTCCCCCCTTCCAGTTGTTCCTCAATTCGAAATTGAACCAACAAAAACTATCCGCTTCAACTCCAACTATCCTTGGCACTTGGAAACCTCAGAAAGGTACTTATCTGGCATATACTCCTCACTTTACAAGTGTTTGGTCTACTCCACAGTAATTTCCTCTTCTTCTAGATACTTTTCATTCAATCTTCTTGGTCTTGAGCTCTCATGATCTTTTGATCATCAACTCTCATTGCATCTTTCTTCAATCCAATCTTCCTACAATCTTCTCTGGTTTTTGGTTGTTTTAATCCTATAAAAACTTCCTAGGTTTCCCTTTAGTCTAAAAAATTGAGGCTGGCTAGATTTCATCTAGACCAGTACCCTTCATCAGTTTCATTTGAGAAGGAGGCGTCGAGATTACTCCGCTTAAGCAGCCGCCTCAGAGGTAGTAAGACTGCCTTTTAAATCTTAATCTTCTTCTTCCTATCTCTTTCTCTCTATCTTTTTCCTTGTCTCTCTGTTTGTATCCTCCCCCCTTCGAGTAATACAACCCTTGAGCCAACCACCCTTGTGTCCTGAGCGTCACATCAGAGACCCAGGCTCACAATCAACTTATCCTGTTCTCTTGTTATTACTCTGACCCAGGCTTGACCACCCTCCTTCTCCTTCTCCTGACTTCCCTAGCTGACAACACACACCATCAAAATTGTCCAAAGATATACGGTTTTAACTCTTTTCCCACAGAGAGGCCTGGGTTGTTGAGAAACTGACGGAAAACATGATTTTGGGTCTAGTCGTCATGCTGATGTAGTTCAGGGCACCCACCTAGCAACAGTGGGTCGCTACTCTACCCGTAGCAGGTAGCGTAGCAACAATTGCTAACAGCTAACGGCTTTTGCCATAGCTGTTAGCGGTTCAAGCGCTATTGCTATGCGCTGGTGTTGCTATGCTGCGCTACAGCCCTTGTTAGCGGTAAAAACCCGCTACGAAGGGCTGTAGCACAGCGTAGCGGCCCCTAGGACAACTAACAAAGTGCTAACACTACAGCGCTGGCAGCAAAAAAAAATTCGCTACGCTATGCTATTTTTGGCAAATAGCGTAGCGTAGCGACCCAGCGCTGCACCGAGTATCTGTACTTGAAACCAGATTTACGGTACAGTTGTTGATCTTCGGTGCTTGCTTTGACTAAGTGGTAATTTGGTTTGAGTGGAGTGGATGCAGGGTAGAGCTGCTCACAATTGAATCAGGTAATCTGAGTGTTGCTGTGAGAGAATGACATTGTCTTGATTCTGAATAATGCTCATTCCCAAAAGCAGGTTTGACTGGCCTAGATCTTTGATGTTAAAGTGAGATTCGACTTTGGCTTTGAAGGCCTCAGGATACTAGCTGAAGATTGTGAGGTCATTGATGTGTAAATACAGGAATGTGCCCATTGTCCAAAACACACAGGGCTTTGTGTCACATCGACGAAAGCTAATTTGAAAGAGCCACTCTGATAGATTTTTGTGGCAGACAGATGGCGCTTGTCAAAGTCCATAAATTGCCTTCTTCAGTTTGAGCACATGGATTGCTGTTACCTTGGCGCCTGGAGGAGGATTTAGGAACAGCTCTTCTTCAAGGGGCGCTTTTTATGTCAATTTGATGGAATGACAATCATTTGCGCAAGGCAAAGCTGATGAGCATACAAAGTTATACTAGCTTCCTGGTGGGAGCATAGGTTTCAGAGAAGTCTATTCCTTTGATTTGTTGAAACCCCTTCGCACAAATCCTGGCCTTGTAATCAATTGGGATGCTGAGTTGATCTTTCTTGATCTTGAATACCCAGGTACAGTTAATCATTTTCTGGACAATGATCCACATGTGGTGAGTGAGCATGTTATCAATTTCTTTTTCAATGGATTTGTTCTAGAAAAATAAGTCTGGCGAGTTAATAGCTTCCACATACATAGATGGCTCGTCTTTATCTTTAACCTCAGGCTTGGTCAAGCACACCACAATCGTTTTGCCTCTTTGATCAACAGATAGAATGTTGTCTTTTGAGATGTTGTTGTTTATGTCCTTTGGGGAAATTGGAACAGGATCATTGTCAGATGCCAGAGACACTTCTGTTTGAGTTGGTTCATTGGTTACTTGATTTGGAATATCCCTGGGACGTTCTTGTTCTTGAATGCTGGAGGGATTGAGAATCTTGGTATCTGGTTCATTTGATGATGGACCGGATCCCGGGAATGAGTTCTCTTCAAATCTTACGTCACGAACGCGTATGATCTTCTTGGAAGCTGGAATGAACACTCTGTATGAGGAAAGATTGGTCTCGTACCCTAGGAGAATACCTACTATGGAAAGAGGCAGAATCTTTGAGACTCACCTTTCTTGAGGAATGAGGACATATGTTAGGCAGCCAAACGTTCAAAGATTTTTGAGGTTTACAGACTTTCCCCTCCATGTCTCATATGGTATGGTCATGCTCCGAGTCTTTGACAGGGTTAAGTTTAATAGGTCAGTTGCTGTCTTCACGGCTTTCTCTCAGAATGATTTGGGTAGCTTTGATTGATAAAGGAGGCATCAGGCTTTGATGATGATAACCTGATTTGACCTCTTGGCCATGCCGTTGTTCTGGGGTGTATAGGATGGAAATACATGCTGGACAAGACCTTCTTGCTCACAAAGGGTTTTTAACTGCTGATTTATGAATTCACCCCCTCTGCTGGAGACGATTGTGTGAATAAGGCAACCAGTCTGTTTCTCAGCTGTAAACTTGAATTCGAGGAACTTGTGGCATGTCTCAGATTTGGCTTTGAGAAACTTCACTGTGTGGTATCCACTGAACTGATCAGCGATCAACAGGAAATAGATATATCCTGCTGGAGATTGTACTGAGAATGGACCAACAAGGTCCAGTCTGGAAAATCTTGTAAGAGATTAGTCGCTTCTTTGAAGTGACTGTTGAAGGGTTGAGCTCTCAGCTTGCATTGTTTGCATATCTCACACTCATAGATAATTGAATCTGGAACCAGTCTACGTTGGTATAATGGATGGGGATGTCCCAGGTGTGCATTCCAGTCAATATGACTTGGACTTGTGGAGTAACAGGAAACAGAGGTATTCATTGCGGCAAAACTGGAATCAAACTATTTGAGAAAATTATTTTTCAAGGAACCATTGAGACTGATTTCCCCATCTACATCTAAAACCACCTTGTTTGACGTGGTTTTGGTGATGAGAAGAGTCTTATTGAATAACCGAGGCATTGAGATGAGAAAGAAATTAAGAGATGGGACAAGTAAAGCATTGTCTAAGCAAATGGTTTCACCTTTGCTGTTAGTCAATACAGCGGTACCAATTGCTTTAGCCTCGAGAAAGTTATTGTGTCCACCCGTTGTGATCCTGATGTTGGTTTCCTCGGACACTTTAAATGTGGCTTTGTTGTTGATCATGTGATGGGTCGCACCCAAATCCAAGACGATGGGTTTTGAAGAGGTGGTGAGGAGCAAGGAAACTTCGGAACCATACCTGCCAACTTTGGCTAGTTGAGTTGACGGCTTCACCACAAATTTGGGGTTCAGCTCTGGATGGAGCTGCCAGAATTGTTCTGCATTATGCACTGCCCCAGGATTGTGTCTGCCACTGTTGCAGTGTTACTGCTTCTTCTTCTTGTCACAAGATTTGTGCATGAGGGCGGAGGCAGAATTTTTCTGCTCTTTGATTGGTTTCAAGGTGGACTTACCTTTTCAAGATTCTTCCAGGTGGACGATCTCCTGTAATTTAGATAGGGTGGCGTTGGGACTGGCAATGATGACTTCATTCATAATGATGTTGTCAACAATGTTATGAAGTTCCTCGGATAGAAAAGATGAGGATGTCTTCTGGCACCCCCAGGTTGACCAGAGCGATCTCGGTGAGCATCTTGCTGATATCAGAGATGAAGACAGGCAGGTTTCCCGGGTACTCGGAGCCAGAATCATCCTTTGTTGTTGATGGAGGAAGAGGCATACTGACAGAATATCTTAGTCCATAGGTCATCTGGGGATTCTTCATTTTCAGGAGTAACAATGGCTTCAAAGGCTTCATCACTCATGTAGTTCATGAGGATGTCTACCGCCTCGGCAAGTTTCTTGTTGCAAGCATCGCTGGCAGAACCACTGAGAGGGGTCGACACTTACAGGAAGTATTTTAGGAGTCCCTTGTGACGGAGATGAGCCTTGATCTTCATGGACCAGTGAGCGAAGTTCCAATTGTCCAGCACCAGGGATGATTTCATGGCACTCGCATGCAAGTGCCACTGCATGTGTTTTTCCCAGAACCCTGCACAATGCATCCTACAAGTGATGTGTATTTTCAAAATGAAATAATGGTGATGTGGGTAATGATTTGTGGACAACATGTTCTGAAGTGAACCACAAGTATAACTGATATCCAAATGATCATAATTATAATTTTATGATAATTGACTCCACAAAACATGTAGAACTGATGCTGAGATCAATCCTGTATTATCATTTTCTGAATTGGTATCTGGACCAATCATCATGGGTTCATTTTGTAAAATCTTATGCAATAACTTCACACAAAGTTTTCCATTCATCATCATATGCAGAAACATGCTGATCAACAAGTCTATACCAACCATCATGATGATTATATGGCACTTTCCAGCTGATTTTTCAGCTGACTATCTTGAAAAGTTTCTGTCTTAAAATTCAATGATTGAGATGTATTTATCACAAGGATTCCAATCACCCATTTAGGATATCTGACATAAATTTAGAACTTAAATTTCCTTCAGCAGTTTAAGTTTGAATATGTTTTACATAATCATATACATCCCCTGGTCTGTAGATTTGCTGAATTCCTGTTTTTTACCAAAAGAAATTGAATTTTCATTGGAAACAGTCTATCATCCAATTTTTATCCAAGAATTCTGATTTCTTACCCTCTTCATAAAAATGAGCAGGAGACCTGCTAGCAGTTGGCCTCGGGAACACTTCTCTTTTCATTAAATTTTGACTTCAATATTTTGCCAGATCATTTTTGCACAGTCATTGTGCATTTTGCACAGTCACTGTGCATTTTGCACAGTCACTGTGCATTTTGCACAGTAACTGTGCATTTTGCACAGTAACTGTGCATTTTGCACAGTAACTGTGCATTTTGCACAGTAACTCTGCATTTTGCACAGTAACTGTGCATTTTGCACAGTAACTGTGCATTTTGCACAGTAACTGTGCATTTTGCACAGTAACTGTGCATTTTGCACAGTAACTGTGCATTTTGCACAGTAACTGTGCATTTTGCACAGTAACTGTGCATTTTGCACAGTAACTGTGCATTTTGCACAGTAACTGTGCATTGAACATGATTTAGATTTCATTTATTTTGATAGTGAACTCGGGCCACCAGTTTTGCCAGAGCTTCCAGAAACCAACTCCAATCGGTCACCTTTTTCTTTTTTTTTTTTTGGTGCTTGGTGCATGCTTGTTACAAATTCTGTGACATCTGGATGGCACTCTATTGTATGGCCGTACAATAGAGTGGACATTCAGATTTAAAAATTATTTACAGGCCTGTGACAGTTTTGGAAGGCTGTTTGTGCTGTTTTAACCACAAAAAGGTTATAATGGGACACCTTGATCACAAATCCAAACAATCCTCTGCTGAAAAGGTGGTCCTAGGAAAGAAATGCACATATGGGGTTATTTTGAGAACAATTTCAAAATTCCGATAAATTGTGGAACAAACCACAATGAATTGTGTCATCTCAAAAATGATAGATGGTGAATTCAGTTCTTTACCAAAACCAAAGTGTATTCAGGTTTTGTTTCCCCAAAAAAAATTAAAGAAAAAATGTTTTGTTGACTTTCATCATCAAAAAAAGTGTACAGGTTTAAAATAATAATGACAACTTTAGAACCATTATTGTTTTGGTATCATTTCAGGTTTGTATGCTTCATGATTTTGGCTTGAGTTCAACATAACATCATGTATATATTGAGCAACATAAGCTATGTTATTCCAGGTGACTTGGAACTGAATTTCAGTTGAACACACAGTTTGATTATGACTATCTTTTAACACACTTCAAACCACAGAGGAGGTATGAGTTGTGCAATGGCACCCTTCCACAGGTGCCATGAAATCATCCCTGGTTCATAGCTTTGAGACTGTAAATCTAAAGAGTTTTGAGGGGAAACTAAAAACAATTTTCAGTCAAAGAAGAACAAGAAAGACAACAAAGAGGAATAGGAAAGAAGAGACATGAAAATGGAAATTCACCTAAAGGATTGGACAGACACAATGAAAGGAGACTCAAAGAAAACAAGACAAAATTCCTCCACACATTTCTCTCAGAAAACAAGACTGAAGAAACATAAGATCAGCAAGAAAGAGAGAACAATGAGAAAATTGAGAATGATGAGAAAGGAATGAACAGTACCACTTCTATGAGTTCTGGCAGCTGGATGATCTCGACATACAATGTCTCAAGGCGGTGATTGAAGTACGCTTCCTGGGTTTGTCTGATGTTGATGGTTGAAGTCAAGATGAGAAAAGCTTTGGTCGAGCTAATAACCACAAGGTTGTGTGCTCTTGCTGTGAGTTCGACTGTCAGACTGTCAGTGGACAGCGGAGGATTTAATTTGAAATATGAAAGATCATGAATCCCCTCCAACACCTTTCCATTGACTTCATTGATCCACTCCGTGACTCGGGACACTACGACATGATCTTGAAATTCAGGATTCACCCAACTGATCCCTGGTTTAAAATCCTACAGAAAAAAGAAGAATGTGTCCAGATTTTTTCACGGGGTGGCTCAACACCTTTGGGGAACCGGTCTCTATCATCAGCGATAGGGACAAAACGTGGACATCCCGATTTTGAAAAGGCTTGATGGAGAAGATTGCCATCAAGTTCCATTTGACCGCGGTGTTTAACCCTCAAGCGGATGGCCGGAGTGAACATACTAACAACACGGTCGGCCAAATCCTCCAAACACCACAGCCAATGGTGTCAGCGGTGGGTTATTCCGGTAAGATTGAGGTCTGCTTGATGGAAATCCACTGGTATTGATCAGTGGCTCCAAGTCGTAGAAGAGGTCTATTCCAAGGAATTCCCCAGCCGGTGATGAATTTTGAGAAGTTCAGGCTTGATGATACAGAAAGTGATGTGTTGATTTCAGAGGGTCAAGCAAGCTTGAAGTAGTGATATGTTGATGTATCTTCAAGCTCAAGAGGAATGAGTAAATAAAATGATGATTTATTATCATCTCTTCTGAAAGTCTGGGGAGCAGTAGAGTTCAGTAAGTACAACTTTAAGTATCTGGCTTGTACAGTTGACTAGATACAAGCATATTTAAAGTATGTTAATAATGAAATTAGTGAAATGAATGTGAAATATAAAAATGAAAAGAAGAAATAAAAGAAGTTGAAAAAGATTGCAGATGGTGTAGTAAATTGATGAGTTGGCCAGTCTAGGGGTGACTGAGATTTACTTGCCAGCTGACAAATGGGTTGAGGCAATACCGGCAGCTGAATTCGCAATAAACACTGCGTTTGATGTGGCTACAGGGTTTAGCCCTTTCGAGCTCATCTTTGGTCGACACCCACAGTTTTTCCCTGCCACAGGAGGTAATGGAGAAACTTCCCCATCTATCATGACATGGCTCCACCAAAGCAAAAGTGCGTGGGCAGAAGCTCGAGACAATCTCTGGACTAGTCAAATCCAACAGGCTCTCCAACGTAACAAGCACTTCTGAGAGGCAACTCAACTTGAACCAGGCGCTAGGGTCCTCCCTGACTGGGAAGACTGGTTTGGGAGACACTGTGGTGGGACTGAAAAGCTGGAAGAACAATACAAGGGTCCGTATCAGGTCGTGGAAGTGTTCAACAACAGCCTCAACATGAAGCTCGACCTCCTTAAGAACAATGGCCGACATCCGACAATCCATGTCTCGAAGATCAAACTGTTTCATGCAACTAGTGAACACGTGTGGGTGGAACCTATGAAACTAAGTTCCTCTCATTAATGCACCTCAGGGCAATATATTATGTAAATTGTGCAAAACAAGACATTGGCCACACATGTGAGCGCACACCCTTTGACAATGTTGTGGTGATCTATTCACGTTACAATTCCAAAAGCAAGTGGCAGAGGTATTGTGATGTGATAGATGCACGCACAGGAAAGTATATAAGAGGAGGAATCATTACATACAGCATGGAAGGACAACAATCAAGGATCAAGGACTTGGCACTAGCAGGAATGGAAGGGATGACCATGGGTATCTCAGGAGGATGGTTGTTATCAGGATGGAAGAGGGTCTAGCATTCACTAGGATTCAGTATTTTCAGCAAGAGGAGAAAGGAATTATATAGGAAGGAAAGAGGAAGGAAAGAAGGAAGGAAGGAATTATATGGGAAGGAGGGAAGAAGGAGTGAAGTGTGGTGGGCAGCAGATGGAAGGTTCTGGCATGGGCAGAGGGGCTTGGTTACCTGGCAACAAGGGCATCATGAAATGTACTGCATCTTGGTTGCCTGGCAACAAGGGCATCATGCAATGCACTGCAGCTTGGGTGGCAACAGTGACATCAGCTTTGCTATATGGCTTGGGTTGCATAGCAACAGTGACATCATGCTGTGCTGTGTGGCTTGGGTTGCATAGCAACCATGACATCATGCTGTGCTGTATGGCTTGGGTTGCCTAGCAACCAGGACACAGGGCACAGAACATTCCACCTGCAGAAAACTGGTTCCCCCTTCAATATAAAAGGAGGGCCTCACCCCACCAGATTTCTCTTTCCCCATTCAATTCAGTCACTGAAGTTGGATCCCTACCTAAGGGATAAATTGGACAATCAGTAGTAGTTTTGATCAGAGTAGTAGTAGTAGTAGTATAATCAAAAGCACCATCCATCTATCAGTCTCAGTGGAGCAGTATATATTGGGTCCCTACCTAAAGGATAAATTGGATAATCAGTATTAGTTTTGATCAGCATAGTGATAGTAGTAGAGCCATAAAACACCAACCCAATCATCATCATCTCATATTATCATTGATCATCACCCACAAGTATTATTAGTTTCTTCACCTTATTTCACATAATCAATCCCACTGGATTGCATTACCCACTATTATCTGAAGTTATCACTAGTCTTCTATAGTATTGATTTTTGTTTTGCACAATGGTGAGATCATGAAGATGGATGAATGATCTGACTATTTACAGACCGGCCCGTTGCCCCGCATCAGTCCGATTTCCAGACCGGCTCGTTGCCCCGCATTGGTCATTTCAATGCAGCCGCTTTGAGCAACCCTGGGCCCAGCTGGCTTCCCGCTCTCGCTTCCAACCGGCATGATCTCTCTCAGAAGAGTAATCCGCTCTGGTCTACCACATGGCTTCTAGAGCAGTGGGTCTTTTTGGGGGAAGTATCTGGCTTCCCTTAGTCTACCTCTCTCTTTCCTTACGGTAGACTACTACCTTGTATATGGCCCTGGAAGAGGCCCTTAGGCCTCTGCCCTGGGCTCAGTGTCTCCATTGAACTTTTCAAAGCCTGAGTGACAGGCCCCTAGGCCAGCCGGGTAGGGTTTGGGTCATCCCTTTCTTTCCGTAGTTCCCAAAGCCGTCACCTCCCGCAAAGAGCTGGGGAAGGCAGGAAGAGGAGGACGAGACACGAAAAAGAAACAAAGGCCTTTCCCTAAAGGCAAGGAGGAAGAACTCCAACCCTCACTTTGGGCGGGACTCTCTCAATCAAAGATTTTGACTCTAAATAATCCTTCATTTCTATTTCACTATCCCCCATTCTAAATCAGGCAAGAGGTCCTTTGCAGCTTGGCAGAGTGGCTAAAGCCCAGCATTGGTTCAGCTCCTAGGTCAGGCCTAAGGCCTCTTCCGTTTTGCTATCTGAGTACTCTCTAATGTAGAGTTGGTAGCAATCAGTTACCCAACGGCCCAGCTTACATATCTCCTTGGTGTTGATCCCCATGGCGAATCGAAGTGACACCCCTCCCATGCGAAATGAGTGGCCTGATATCCTGGTGAAGCCTCCTGCCCTCCACACCCGTTTGAGGCATCTTTTGTCAAGTGGACTCTCAACCCTTTGTCGTTGTAGTAGCCAAACAGAGATGTCCGGAGACCTTTGGCCTCTCTAAGCCTTCTCCTCACTACCTTGATGGGACAAAGTAGGTTTGCCATGGCCTTCAAGTAGATTGTCTGGTGTTCGCCGGGTTTGCAAGTCTTGGTGTCATTCAAGCGCAGCTTGGCCACACGGGTTCCTCCAAAACTTTCCCAGCCAACATCTGTCGTGAACACCGTGGTCCTAGGGTCCAACTCCCCCTCCGCCTCCGGTGACATGAGCTCGGCCAATCTGGCCATTCCCCAGAATGCCGTGACTGACAAGTCGTAGACGGCTTTCTCTTTGGTGTCTCCTTGGGAAAACGTGTCGGCAAGGTGAACCAGATGAGTTAGGTGGATTGCCTTTGCCGAGGATTGGAGTAGTACCTTGAAGCGTGCTTCGGAGACTGTTGGGTAGAGCACCTTGTGGAGGAGGTGCCACACCTTGATTCCGTGAAGGTACTTTTCCAAGTTCTTTGCAGATATTTCTTGTTTTTCCGGCTTGCCCTCATCCCTGCCGGCCCAGAAACAGAACCTATAGATTGTCTTGGGATCCAGCAGGAGGGGAGGAAGCTCTTCTTTGGACTCATCAGCGAACTTGGAGAGCTTCTTGACGGCCAAGTTGTATCCCACTAAATTGTTCCACTTATAGCCTTGGAGAAAGTGGAGGTCCTCTGGTGAGGGATTGATCCTTTCCTTCCCATTGTATAGGAAGTGGGGGATCTTTGAGAGGTCCATGAATTTGTGTTCCTTCCCGATTGTGTGACCGGATGGGATGCTTAGTGCTCCCTGGGATCTTTTAACATCTCTCCTCTTCTCAAATATCTCACTAACGTCCCATTGGAACTTGTTTCAGGGTTGTTGTGTTTGTGGATTTTTTCTACTATCATTTTAGTTGTATCAATTGGATGCAGTTTCAGCACAGAACTTGAAACATTTAAGAGTCGAGGTCATAGGGAAGGGGGATTGCCACCACCTGCTTCCAACTGACACCTGTTATCTCTCCGCGTGACACTCTAACATCAGTAAGCCTAGCCTTACTGCCACGCAATCCCTCCTTCTCCAGTCTTGCCATCCAATGGGGTCCTCAGCTGAAATTGAGCCCACCTCTTCCCCATCAGGATACCTATCCCAAATGAGGCCGAGGCGTCTCCTACCCAACCAATTTTGGTTGGGGCCGGGTTGGGCATTAGCCTCGTGGGGGTGAACGTCACTAGATGAAACAGCCATTCATCTAGATTGCCCCTTACGTCTTCCGGGAGTGTTCGCTGCCAGCCCTTGACCTTCCAGGTCTTCTTCCACCTGTAGAGGCTACATAGATAGCACCTTAGTTGTGGGAGGATATATGCGACACAGTTAAGTTGCCCAGCCATCACCTCCAAGTCTTTGAAGCTGATTGTTGGCTTCCGTGGGAATTCTTTGAGCTGGCTCACTCTATCAAACAGTTTGCCTTCTGGGAGCCTTACTGTCTTGTTGACTCCGTTCCACATGAAACCTATGAATTTTTGTTTGTTTGCAAACGGAGCGAATTTCCCTTCGTTGGTCTTCATGCCCAAACTGTTAGACCAACGCACAATGTCGTCCAGGGTTTTGACAAACAGGTTGTCGTCAAACCAAAGAAATACCTTGAGTAGATCAAACTCAGCTGCCATGATTCTGGTCCACGTGTCCGCAGGCCTATCAAAAGATCCGCAACCTGCGACACCCCCAAAGGTGATTCTGGTGTCCAGGATCATTTGGCCTTCAAAAGTATTGATCATCAAGAAGGGCCACTTGTTTAGTGCCGTAGGTATTTGCCAGTATGCCTTTGCCCAATCAAACAAGGCCAAGGAGACCAGGTGGGGCAAGGCTCTTAGAAAACTTGACACAATATTAAGGTCATCCCATGTGGTGGCGAAGTCGGCTGCGTCGACAAAAGAGTTTACTGAGGGGGTTTCCAGGTTGTTGTAAGGGTACAATATATTTTTGGTGGTCCTGAAAAACCCATTTCCGTTTGTAACTGCCCCCAAGGGGTAAACCGCTGCCACCTGCTTGTGGGAGTATGGCCCAAACATGCGGCCAGCCTCGAATTCTGTCTTGAAGTTTTCCCCGATCTCAGCCCGTGCCTGTATTGCTGTTTGATGGTTGTCTGGGGTGTAGAACCTCCTGCCTTCTAGTGAATGGGCTGGGATTCCCTGGTGGAAGCCCGCTCTGAAGCCAGCTGTAACGTCCATGTAATCCTCTAGGAGGCCGTGTGTTTTCAGCGCTTCCTCCCACACTGAGATGATCATCTCACACCTCACCTCAGTTGGCCACAGTGGGGTGATCAGGACTTCTCTTGGTTTCTCGACCCTCTCTGTGGAGGCTTCCTTGGCGCTGTGTCACTCATGCACAGGGAGTCTGTGGGATCTGAACGGACAACCGTGCTAATTCCAAGCAATGCAAGTATATTTCTCGGTTAGAATACTATCCGACTCAATGGGGGGCTGCTATGTACAAGATGGGAGGGGCTCTCCATATGACAGCTGATAAAGAAGAAACTTTTTTTTTTTTTTTTTTTGGATGGACACCTACTAAGGTTTTTTGTTTTTGTCATAGTCCATACCCCCTCCATCGAACGGACAGGGGTTGTGATTTGGATTAAAATTGTTTCCTGGATAGCCTGAGGGCCTCGGGAACTTTTCTGGTTGCCTCGCAGGATGACTGTGGGAGTATTGATTCACCATAGTCTGGGGTCCGGCTACCTTTGCTGCTGGTTTCCCTGTCGTTGGGTCCCACAACACCCTGGGCCCATTAGCGGCGTAGGGGTTGTCCAAAACTTCCGGCAGGCTGCATAAGCCTTTTCCGTCGCCTTCTTGCGGAAAACCAAGATGTTGGTCAGGGATTTCCTGCTGTCCGGCAGAGTGACCTGTGTGGCGAAACAATTTGTTTGCATCTGTATATCATACCTGAGCACCACCATGAAGTGGTCCTTGGCTATCATTTCGTCGCAATGGGCCTTATGGCGGAGTAACCATCTAGCGAACTTGTCAAAACCGTATTCATTTGTCAGAGTCAAGTAGAACCCTTGGTGGTTTGTGGTCCACTCATTGAAGGACTGTGTCCATTTGCTGGGGTAGGGGTATACGGTGTACAAATTGCAGTTGCCAGAGATTTCTTCCCCTCTGGCTAGAGAATGGCCGCGTTCTTCCACTCACGGTTGAAGATGGTCAGGGGGAGGGGTCCACGCAGTTCTTGTATGTTTTAATCAAAGAAGGGCATGTTTTGGGATGGCACCCGATGTGAACACTAGGTCACCAACTTGTGACTCCTTGTCTTCAGATTGTGCGTCTTGGTTGTCTAGGCCAATGGATTCATCCTCCGATCTCTCCTCCCTCTGGGCCTCTGCGCTCTCCATTGACTGAGCTCTCTTCTGTATCTGGTTCTTAGGTGTACATCTTGAAGAACAAGGTCACCCTCGCGGAGTCTCCCTTTTGTTCGGCCTCTAAGGCTTTGGTGATCACGTCCCGAAGGAGCAAGTTGTCTCCCCGGGTGGGTTCTTCCTCACTTCTGCCTGTAGGATGAAAGGAGTAATTTCAGCCTGAGTTAGCGGAAATCACAGCTTTTCTTTTCTTCTTGAGACTCCTTAGAGACCTCAGTCTAAATTTTTTTTTTTTGTGCTCGGATTGGAAAATATGTTTCTCCTGAGCTGCCTTTTCCCCCAAGACCTGGATCTTGGGTTCTTCCTGGTTGTTGCCTGACGTTCCGGCTTGGGTGTTGGGTTCCCCATTTCCCTCTGCCTCTTGGCTGGGTTGGTCTCTGGATGACGACGGTACCGGAGGGATGGCACCTCTTCCTGACGCCGTTTTGTCCACTGTTGCTTCTCCTGACGGAGTCTTGTTGCCCAAAAGGCAGAGAACCGCGCTGAGCACTTGGATTCGTTCTGATAAGGGGTTTGCCATTTCCGGGGACTAAGCAATTGAGAAGTGCCTTTCCGATGGAGGGGAGTCAGGGAAGAGAAAGGGAACAAGATGGAAGTTAGGCGGGAAAAAGTGAAAGGCGGAGGGTGGTAATCCTGTCATGTGGGGTGGAAAGCGGTTAGAGGAGAGGGAGTAGGAGTTTTAGCGCTCTACTAGTCCGCCAAGTTTTGGTTCAGGCACAACTGCGCAGGATCAGCGCTCTCCCAGGTCTTCTCCTTGCCGCAGACTTTTAGACCTCCCCCTTTGCTCCGGTAACAGCCAATCAACGCTTGCGCGCCTGGAAGCAGCCTGGATCCTTTCGGCCGAGCCCGCGCTCTTCAGCCAGCAAGACCCCACTTTCCCGTACCTACACCTCCAAGGCCGGTGTGGTAAGAAAAACCGCGCAGTTGTTATACTGAAAGTCTTCTTCCGATGATTCAATGAAATCTTTGATTTTGTCTGTCAACTAACTTTCAAAGCATGTAGTAAGTCTTTTCCGCTCTATAACAAACAGTCCCTTTTACTGATTGCAATACCCTGAGCTGATTTGACATCCTTCACGCTTGCTCTTGTGAGCCCTTTCCACAAAGATTTCTATTCCGCTGTGTAGATGATAATACGATACTCCGATAGATTCCCCCCTCCCCCCCCAGTACAACACATTCCGGCCCTTACTTCACTCCCCGCTTCCACCTGATTCCCACCCACTGCTCCCGCACGCTCCACCCCACCATTGATCTTCGAACGATGCAACACCGCCCCGATTCTACCAGCCCTGCGCACCCTCGGATCCCCTGGGTTCTACCCAACCTGTGATGCCCCTGCAGTCCCGTCCGGCCACCCAACTTTCCTCCGCTGCACGTCGAACCCCTGAAAATCCCCTAACGACTGAGTTTCTATCCGCTATAAAAGGCAATCTACAAAGCTTTGGTCAGTAACCCAAAAGTCTTGAATATACTTTCCTTTGTTTTCTTTTCCCGCATCACCATATCTGCTCAGCCTCTACACAATGCTTTCATCATGCTGCATTCCCCACCTGAGTAGCAGCATTCCCACTGCTGAGCCCATCACCTATAAAGACTCCACACCGGCCAGTCTGACAGCTCTCCCTCCCAGATTCATCTTCAGGCTGCCAGCAGACTCTGGACCATCGAACACAAGAATTGCTTCAATGTGCACAGGCCTTTGCTTGACACGTTCTCGATTGTCTCCCAATGTGGAATCAACATGATCATCAGTAGTAAAGAGGAAATCATGGCTGAAGACCTTGGAAGACGTCACATCAAGCAAATGGACCAAAAGTGGGAGGCCCTCCTGAGCAGCCAAGCTTACGCAACGGATAAACAATCAAAGAGGCAGAAGGTACGCAAGTACTTTGCACTTTGCCTTCTACATATCATCTCACAAGCCTAGAAAGCTCCACACAGTCAAAGCTGACAACTGTTCTTGTGGATGAATGTACAGAGAGCAATTCAGAAGACGAGGAGCCGCCTGAGAACGGCATGGAGCTGGATTTTGGACAGATGTGCTGTCGGATGCAATGGATAGCGATTTTCTAGATATGTTGATGACCAGCACCTGCTCCACCATTTTTCCGGACAATCACACCACCAGTCTACTCGCCATACTCCTCAGCCCAGCATGAGTCTTTCTGGCCTGCAAGCCTCCGAGTTTGCTCCCCATGGCGTCTAATGCACCCAATGTGAGTGGGCCCTTGATGGCTCCAGCTTGGCCTTCATCGATCAACACTTCCTACATCATGGGTACGTCTCTCTGTCTTATTTTTTGACATTCCCCCACTGCTTGAAACTTAACAAGCTTCAATTTGCCAAAAAACCTACCCAGAGATTCAGTAGAGGGAAGTTGAACTTGTATCAAACTGATGACTCTTTCATTTCTTTTATTCTGTTTCCTTCATTTGTTGCCCTTTTTTTTCCTTTGTTATTTTTGTTTGGTGATGTGGGATCTATCATGTTTATTTTTTTCTAGTCTTCTTTCAAATTCTCTATGTAATTATGCCTGCAAAAATTGGAATTCTGATGTCCTGTGAGAACAAGTCATGTAAATTTATGTATTTTACATCATATGTGAGGATTTACATGCCATATTTTTTACAGCACTCATGACATGGAAGAAATGTCATGCATTTTTCCTGATTTTCTCAGTTGGGTTTAGATTTGCAAATCATATATTTGCAGTAGTCGATTTTGGCACATGTCCTGTAAAATTACAATTGCCACCCACATATGTGCACTTTTCAAGTCATCCATGTTTGCAACACATATGTGATGCAAAATATCTATTGTAAAATTCTGCTGCCCCCTTAGTAACTCTATCATGAAATCAGCCATATCTCTTTAAATATTGATATTAAGATTCCTTACACATTTGTATAGTACCATCAAGGGGTAGGTCTTTCAAACCACCCGTAAATTTTTATAGCCTTTCAACCTATTATCAATTTATTTCCCCCTTATAGGAACTTTTCACCAAATAAACATTTAGTGTACCACAGGAGTCCTACAATGTCTTGTAGATTCCGGCGAGGTTAAGGAGCACGGAACCAACATCCAATCAGAAACTCAAGTACACACATCATCCTCCATTGCTGGCCAACTACTCCAATTGACACATCTCTTTGCTCATCCACTTCTCCATTTCCTTCTTTTCCCCTCTTTCTTCTCCTTAATTCCTTCTTCCAAGTCATTTTTTTCTTCTTTCCTTCTATTTCTTTCTCTCCCTTTTCTTCCTTTCTTCTTTCTAATCTCTATTTTTTCAGGGGGGGGAGACTGTGACACCCCTTCAGCTCAGATTTCACAAAACTCAAATTCATCAAGATCACATAATCACGGTCCTACTTAGTCCTCTCCCCCCTTCACTGCCTAGCTCAGCAGAGAACCCAACTGATTCTTTATTTGAGCTAGGTAAGCCGTTTCAGAAACATTGGGCCGCTACGCTACACCGTGCTTTTTTGGAAAAAGTGCAGTGTAGCGGCCGTACTTGAAGCCCAAAAACGCTGTAGCATTAGCGGCTTTGCAGTGCCACTTACGCTGTGTTCAGCCGCTTTTAGCATGTTTTTCCGCTAAGGAGTGGTGTCACGCAGCGTAACAGCCGGGCGCGTAGCAATAGCTAAAAATCTGCCAACAGCAAAGAGAAAACCGTTAGCTGTAATGGAAGTACTCTACGCCATGCTAGGCTATTGCTACGGATAGCGTAGCTGGCCCACAGTTGGTTTCAGTCCTTTTCATTCTCATTAGATGTTGTAAGAGAGAACCCAACTGATTCTTTATTTGAGCTAGCAATTCAATCTGTGGTTCTAAAAATTTCTCTCCAGAGTACACGACTCTGTTCTAGGCCAGATTATCTGTCAAATGAAGGTTCAAAACGGGAATCTTACAGTGAGTGCTGGTGGTGAGAGATCATAAATCTTTGACAGAACACAGAGATTCCAGAGGGCAAATGTGTGAAGGCTGACACCGATGGCCCATTCATCTGCAAGCTTTTCATAAGCTTTGACATAGTGCAAAAAAAATGGATGGCAAAAAAATTGGGACTGCCATCCTCTTTTTGAAAGCCAGGGATAGGTTATTTGATCACTTTCTTCCGCCTATGTTTGGGGCCTTGGCTGACATGTGTGTTGCTTTGTAGGTGTGGAGGTAACGGCCAGCATGGCTTGTATGCTTACTGATGTTGTCAGTGGTAGGCAACCTGAGAGGTCTGACTCTGAAGCCTTGAGAATTTGCCTACGGTTGCCAGCAGCGGCTGGAAATGCTGAGAAAGAGTGGGTGGCCTTGTTGGGTCCAGATGGTGTTTGGAGTTTGTTGAGAGCACTGGATAATAAGCCTTCATCAATGCCGGAGACAATGGTGCAAAAGAGGAAGCGAGTGTCAACTGGACAGAAAAAGATGAGGCCAAAACTTGCAGCTGGGGTCCCAAAACCGTTAATCAACTCTGATTGGGATCACGTTGCTGCCCAAGCAGAGGCCCACTGGAAACGCCACTGGAAGAATAATGGCGCTGTTTGGGAGCAACCAGCACCGTTGGCCATTGGTGAGCAGCGGTCAATGGACAGTGTTAGTGGCCGGGCGTTGGGGGGCACCTAGGACGGTTAAGTTGACATATGTGGTTGAGTTGTGGTGGATGATGTGGTGTTTTTGGTGTTGGAGGTCCTTTCTCTAATTTATTTGTTGCCATTTTTGAGGGGAGTGCTGTTGAATGCCCCTGCCCCTTGGTAATTCATCCCTCTTTGTAAAATTGGTGGGTGTTGAGGGTAAGTACAAATTGGCAATGGCATGTTTTGAAAGGGTACAGCCTTCTTGAATATTTCATTGCAAAATTGTCTGTTAGGGTGGGCTTGTGGGAAATTTACAAGCAGGGGTTGTGGGGAAGTCATTTGCAAGGGATTGTAAAATTGCATTACAATGACACAATACACATTTTTGCAAGGTGAGACCTTTACAAGGCTTTGTCTTTGCAAAAATCAACAGCCCCATATCCAATGTGGTCTGGACAGGTCTGGGTTGCCTTCAATTTAAAATCAATTTGGCCAGGCTAGCCCCCCAAAAAGCCTTATTTCCAATCTTTTGATTTAAAATCAACTTGCATGGTCGTGGTTTACACATCCAAACACTCAAAATTACTGGTCGTGTCATCTCAGACTCATTGGAAGACTTCCCTTCACTATCTGCAGCCCCTGCAGATCTTGATTTAGAAGTGGAAAAGCTAAATGTTTAGCTTTTCAGCTGCAAATAAGCTCTGGCATCTGGATCTACAGGGGGGCTGTAGATTGAAGGGAAATCATCCAGTGGGTAAGCTTTGTGCCAGGGCGCAGCCAATTTCGTAGCCTTGGCGGGATCTACTAGCTTTGTCACAAAGCCTTCAACTCCAGTTGCAGAAGGATTAGGAAAGAGGTATGTAAAACTCAAAGTGTTTGAACATTTTGCCAATCATGGGTTGTCCTAGCCTGAAACAGAAAGAAGGGATGTGTCAGCTCAATGGTTCTCAAAATCTCAGAATTGATTGATGATGGAAGAGAAAAAAAATTGATGATTGATTGCAAATAGGAATTCCACCCTGCACTAGTAGGATACCGGCACCTCGGAGATATTTGAGGAAATTTGGTTTTGTGGTTGTTTGGAGGATCGGAGTAGCGAACATCAGGCTCACCTGTAGTGAGTCTGACGAAATAGCATTGACGGTTGATGATCGGGTGGTAAATAAAGGCTCAGCGGATGAGCGAGTATGTATCAACTCTAGGTTGGGTTAGGACAGGACTCCGTAGAACTACATATTTACATGCGACGGTGAGGCACCGGTGCGCTGAGGATGGGCTCTGGCAATTTTTCTTTCTGCTATCCTGGGAATATCAACGTTTATGTGCTGAGCTGGCAATTCGCGCGTCACGCTTTTGGCCCCCGCGTCACTGAGGGTGTGGCCGCGTGCATTTTTCGAGAGCCATCCTTATATTTTTCAAATCCTTTTTCCCTTTGCACTGCCTAATTGTAATGACTATTGTTTACACATTTATTATGTACCACCGAAGTAAATTGCTACGACATTACAAACTGAACACACTCAACTGAACGATTTGAAATACACAGAAAGCTCTAACAAGCTTGACTCCTGGGATTTCGCCATTTCTAGGGGATTCAGTTTAACTCGAAGATCAGCACTGGTGAGAGAGTGAGCTGTCTAGCCGCTGAGCCATTCTTATTCTATTACAGCTCCGTTTCCAATCGGTGTCCCAGGGCGCACGCAGCTCATCAAATAAAAAAAAGAGTCCTGAAGGCGGCGTGTCAAAGAAATATATTCCTGTCCTCGTTTCGGAGACCCTATCATCATTCACATATGTACATTATAAGCCGTCAATCCTCGCGTCAAGTTTTTCCCCGGTCATTGAATCCCCCCAGCCTTCAGTGTCCAAGTTCCTTCAAAAATCAAACTTGATTTGAGGGGTTGTCACCATTCCTTCAAATTCCAGTTTTCAGACCAGCGACATTAGACTCGACTACGACTTCCTTCACTTCGGGTGAGTCATTTCCGTCCATCATCAGGCTTCCATCATCCTCCGAAAAGAATGCAGCGATCTGTCGCACACAAGATTCTTGACAGCGTATTGTCATTTGTTCCTTTGTCTTGAGTATTCCGCCCCTCCGGCTTGTGATTGACACAAGGTGGGCCCATCCACTGTCATCAGCTGACACCCAAAAGGCCACCACGCCTCTAGAATCCAAGCCGATATCCACCTGTCTTGAACTGGTTCAGGATGTATGTATACGATATTCTCCGTCTTTGCTGTCAGCTACCCCTATGGGGCCTACGGCAACCTACAAATCATATATTTCCCTCCGTCTGCACATCTCAGCTTTCTTCTTCTTGACCTCTCTCCCTCATCCTAATCGCAACCAAGGTTCATGTCATCAATCCACCACGCTACCTTTAAGGTTACCAACGCATCTGTCAAATCCTGTTACTATGTACTGGTAGTAAATGAAGGATGAGATGATTAGATCTGTTCCTCCGCTGCTAAACTTGGACTTTCAATGATCCGCGCGCGCACGCCAATAGATCAAAAAAAAAAAGACAGACGAAAAATATCCTTCACGTCAGCCGATCCATTCGAGGCTTGCCTCAGCTACGTATTCCTTTGCCGATGTCCTATCGCGACAGTTCCGGCGACTATCTTGTGTCAAATTCCAGGGTGATTTCCATCCATAAATCTGACTTCTGAAGGCCTTGTCCGATATCTATCTCAGAGCGTACCGATTCTGCCGCCTTCTATCTTCTTCGTCACTCGATATCGGATTCCTTTTTCCTGGTGCCTTGAAGCTAGTCATTTATCTGTCATTTTATGTACACCAATCTCTTGCGCCACCCTCTTCTACTTGCCTTTCATCTGGCATGCTGATCAAAGTCGTCACCCCACACGGACGTGTATTCTTATATACTACCACACTCATTCTCGATTCTGAGCGAAGCTTTCTCCCCCAGCCTTTTTTGACTTGTTAATGATGGACGCGGCGATCCAAGTTGTGTATCTTGTCCGTGGAGATCCTAATCATCTTGCTTCTTCTTCTCCGCCGCTTTGATCGCGTAGGTATTTGGCCTGTACTAAATTCAGTACATCATCCTTCTTTGACTGTCAACAATTTAAACTGCAAGAGACACATCGACAGCAGTCAGACCCATCACCCATCAATACAAAGCTTACAGCCAATCATCGTCCGCTGTCTCCAAACAGTGAGTGCTCAACTGACTTATTTTTCTATAAACTTCTCTTTTTTAAAATTATTCTCTAAAAAAAATCTCAAGTCGCATCACCTTGCTCCCGAGGCAAAGAACCCCGGGAGAAATCTGGTTGTATTCTCAGCATATCGGATTACAGCATCTTGCGCATTTTCAACGATGCCTGGTCAATTAATTATTGTTATTGTTAACAAGCAGCACTTATATCTGTGTTTCTCCAGCCAACTTGAAGTTTTGGCAGTGGGCGCGCAAGCCTTCCAAAGAAACTTTGGGTGATTGTGCCAAGGACTAGTAATGTGAAAGCGTAGCCCAGATTAATCTAGTTATTTTTGTTGATTTGTTGATTGCTTCTGCCCCTTAGTCACCATATTAAGCCGACGCACGCGTACCCCTAATCCTGTCCAGAAAAAGTAGGTTTCAAGTGTTCCATTAAGCACCAGTCACAATCAATTGTGTCTACCCAACCCTTGAAGTGGTTTCAATATTCTTTGACGTCCCAACAAATGTTGGCCTCTCCATCCTCGTCAACAGACGTCAAATTGGGACACGGATTGCCAGAGGCGGGTGTTATTGAACGACCACAACAGCACCTCACCACTGCGCCCCCTCGTCGGACGTCATACAGCCTGTACTATCACAGCGCACGCGAGTTCGAGGTTTACCCTGAATTTAACTGGGATGAGAATTCAAGCGTTCAGCTGTCGAGCATGGGCGATAGACCTCTTTCTGAGAGCGGTCCTGTGGAGAGCAAGTTGGATAACAATAGCCCGCTGAACTTAGCATTGGAATCATACCAAGGGACCGCTTCAGCTTCCCCTCCATCGTCGTCAGTTGGCCTCCATCCTGACTTTCCTTTTGCAACTCACGCTAATAACATTGAGCTGTTGTCATGTCCCGCGTCTCTCCATCTTCAGAAGAAGTGAAACATTCAACTCTGATACTGGGACCACCAATCTCGAAGTGAGCTTCGGGCACGAGGCTCCGCCGGATGATGGTAAAATGGAAGAACCTTTCCGTGCCTCTAACAAGCGTCCGCGACCCCCCTCACTATCACACTTGGATAGTCGATGCTTCGAGAGGTATCGTCTGGCAGATTTGCAAACATCTCCCCACTCATCCCCAGAAAGTGTCGGTGGGACAGCGGTGAAACTCAAGAAGGAAGACGAGGATTTGAGTGGTCTGCCTCCTATCGTAACGCGAGAGGAGATAGAGCGTAGTTCACCTGGTAATGATTTCAAAACTACCCTGCAAGTCCCTGCTGCGCACCTCGACCACCTCCACAAACACGACAGTGCCGCCAATGACGCCTTGGGTAACTCATCGGTAGGCTTCACTTCAAATCTATTGCAGTTGTTCCTTCTATCTTCACCAAAATAACTCCCTCCACTTCATTCTGGCAAATCGAATGGCCGTTTGCTATTTTCTTGGATGCCGTATCTGACTTGGGATTTTTTTTTTGTTTTTTGCGCGTAGCTGCAATCCTCTTCGGAATTACCTTCATTCCCAGTCGAGGAATATCCCTCCCAAAACTCATCCCACGGCACACCTGCGACTCCACATTCCACAGCATCGATATCTTTTAGCTCTCATCAACCTCAGCCTCAACAGCTTCACTTTTCCAGCCATCCGAATGGGTATCTCTCTGCTCTTCCCTCTCCGGTGGTCGCTCACTGTAATGGCAACAGCCAACCCGGCGAGCGAGCGTCGTATCCGGCCTCGCCCATTATGACGCTCACTGCGCCTAACTCGGCGACTTTTCCATCGGAAACAAACGCTTCCTTCAGTCCTTCTCATCATCTGGTCTCGCCTGCATCCACACACTCTCGTCCCTCAGACACAGCCTTTTCTCAAACCGCTTCGTCCCGGCTCGTTGGGCCGGCTGTGGCACCAGCAGCTGGCGTGCCCGGAACCCGTTTGACGGTTTCACCCGCTCCTCAGTCGACCCAATCATCGCCTTGGAGCTCAGTGGAAACTCAGGCCCCTCGTCGGAGAGGCAAATTGCCTTCTGCTGGTGAGACTTCATATTTTCTTGAGATGTTTCCAGATTTCTGATTGGATTCCCTCTCCTCTGTCACAGTGACGGCCATCTTGAAGGGTTGGTTGATGGCGCACACAAGCCACCCCTACCCAACTGAGGAAGAGAAAAAAAGTTTGTGCCAGGAGACCAATTTGACGATGAACCAAGGTGAGAGTGTTATCTATTGACCTGTCAAGATGATAAATAATACATGTTTTGCTTACGGATTATCGGTGTTACACTTGGAAGTGAGCAATTGGTTTATCAATGCACGCCGCAGGATTTTAGTTCCCCTTTCCGCAGGAAATTCAGTTCATGAGGTCAGACAGCCCATTCGACGACAGGCGCACTCGCAGCTGTCGAGGGCTGCAGGCAATCCAGGAGTTATCCCGACCATCCGACACCTCGGTCCCCAATCTCATCTACCAAGCCCATCCGCAGCTATCTCGATGTTTTCTCCTGCTTCAGCTTCATCACCCAACCTATCCAGTTCTGGGGCTAGTTTTGATTTCCGTTACCCTATTGCCCACCAGGCTGGTCATGAAAATTCATACCATCCCGAAGGGCTTCCTGGTTGTCGTCCTACTAGTGCCCTAAGCCATTGTTCTAGTCCATGGCCCAACTCGAGCCAACTTTTGAGACAATCTCCTACTTCACCGTTGTTTTCTTCTCATGGCCATCACGGCACTCCCCCCTACTACTCGCCATCACATTCTTTCCAAGGCTATCCCCCTACTCATTCGTCCTCCTCAACTCCCCTCCCATCCCCGCACTTCACGTCATCCTTCCCTAGTGCTCCAACTCATTACCTCACTCCGCAAGCACGTCTTCATTCTCCTCGACCCAATCCAGACTCTCACCCGTCTACTCCTACTCTGTCTCATTCCAGTAGTCAGCATCATTCCACTCCAGCCTACTTGCCACAAGCCCCTTGCAATCCGTCGGTCAACTTTCCTTCCAACCCAGATGGAGAGAAATAATTCGTGGCCGATCTATTTTATGAGATTTGTGAACCCCGATGGTTCCCTTCAATGAATTTCTAATACCTTCATTCTCTCTCTCTCTCTCTCAATCTTGTAATTTTCTAATTCCATCGACCTAAGTTTTCTAATCAAAGTCTCATGTGTTATTGTTAGAGTTAGAACTACCAAGAATGTAAATTAAATCAAAAACATCTTCCTTAGTCATCAAACCTAACCTAGTTGTTCCCGAACCATGTATCTGCGGTACATCATTTGTATTTAGTCTATGCACCCGGCTCCGGCTCCAATCTTTCCTCATCGAGGTTGGAGACCGGAACTTGGGCATACCTGAGCTGATCTGCGACGCATTTCTTCTTGTCAGATTTGCTTCTTTATAGTTATCCCAGTCCATCTGTTTTTTTTTCTCTCTATATTTTAGGTATCAGCAGCATTGCAATTTCTTCGATGTGTATTTGACACAAGATCTGCTTTAAGATTATTTCAACCCATTTTTTGTTTGTTAATTATATCAACTCTTGTCATTAAACTAATCAATCAGTATTGATTTCCCCATACATTGGTCGACATCACTGCATAATCTATTAATAGTCTGAACTGTGAGTCTTTATTAGAGAATTGAAGTAGTTGTGAAAGGTTTGACTAGCGCGTGAATTATGAAAAGCAGAGTTATATTTTTTCGCGTCATTTTCTGATTTGGATTTTCTGAAAAATGAATTTTGAGGGAAAGAAAAGAAAGAGTAAATTGTTCAGGAATTTAGCCAAGAACCACTTTAAAATAGAATGCAGTTTTCGAGAGCAGAATTAGCCAAACAAGAACTTGAACAAATCAGACAACTCAAAAACAAACGACTCAAACAAAACCTTGTAACCAAACCAGAAACCACCAAAACAACAACACCAACAGCCAAAAGAAGAACCCACAACCCAAACAGACAAACACTCACACTCTGCAGAACACCCTATCTCAGAAGAAACTGGCTGGCCATCCACCACCACCAACACAGCCAAGCCACCAACAAACTACATCCACACCAACTCACCATACAACTGCACTCAGTCTGCACCATCCATCCAGACCTCATCAACCAACTACACTCACAACTATCGACCACACTACTCAAATACTAACTCTTCTTCCTCCCTTCTCCATCCCATCTGCCCATCCATCAACACTACCTCCAGTCAATACTCGCTTCATGCCATCTTAATCTAAATGTTTGTATTTGTGTGTGTTAAAAAAGGTCGGAACATTGGTTACTGATATTTGATTACTCATAAACAGGATTTGGTAATCGGAAATCGCTAGCATGATTCATCAAATATGTATCACTCATCCTTCATTGACGATCTTGTCTCGGATCAGTATCATCTAGAAGAACCAATCCTTGTTTTTTTTGAGAGAAAAAGAGAAGAATAATTCAGTTGCTTTCCCCGGGAGATGGCATGGGCCAGTTTTCTTCCTTTTTATTTTTTTGAAAAAAAATGTATTCAAGTTGAGAATGATCTGGATCTCTCTATGTTTTTGTCAAGTTGAATTGGAAAAGCTATTGTTTCAGATGACTTGCCCATTCCAAAACATAAGATTTCGGCATCATTCTCGATCCCTTGAATTTCTTTTATCTATATTCCTTAAAAGAGAGAAAAAGAAGAAAGAACCGACACATAGTAAAAAAAAAAAGAAAAAAACTACTACTACCGAAAAATCGTAAGAAATATTCTACAAGTTAAACGTTACTAGTATTTGTTATGCAAGTCCCGATTGTTTCATAGCCTATGCGATCAAAGTGACAGATCAGTTAGAGCAATCCAATCAAGATCTGAGCAAATCGCTCAACGTACTTTTAGCATAAGATCTCCCAACTTAGCAGGCGAGTCGCTCACCACCGCCCCAGCTTCCTCCAAGGCTTTCACTTTATCTTCAGCCTTGCCCTTTCCACCACTAATGATCGCACCGGCATGGCCCATTCGACGGCCCGGAGGGGCGGTGCGACCTGCAATGAAACTGACCACCGGCTTGGGCACCGCGCGGGTCTTGTTGAATTGCTTCAAGAACTCCGCCGCTTCTTCCTCCATCGACCCTCCGATCTCTCCAATCAATACGATCCCTACCAATCATGTCGGCAGATAATGCTGTTCAGTGTTCAAGCTACTTTTTCAGTTTATTCCGCAAACTCGAATCCTCACCTTTGGTGGCATCGTCTTCCATGAAAGCCTTCAGAACATCAATGTGCTGAGTTCCCGGGAATGGGTCGCCACCAATACCCACACAAAGCGTTTGGCCTAGTCCGACCTTGGTTGTTTGGTCTACAGCCTCGTATGTCAATGTTCCGGAGCGTGAGACGACACCTATTACGACCAAGAATGAGCAGGTGATCATTTGTTTTTTTCAGCGGTGTTCTTCAAGATTGATTGGATTTCTGGGCGGGACACAAACCTATACATCCGGGTGAGAAGATGTTCGACGGCATGATTCCGATCTTACATCCACCACCAACATCAGGAGAGATAATTCCAGGACAATTGGGACCGACCAAACGAGATCTGCTTTGGCTTTTGAGAACTTGCGCAATCTTAGAAATGAAAAAGGAGGGAACAATTCGGTTTCGAATACGGCATTTCTTTTTCATGACATGATGGACAGATAGCTTACTCTGACTTCATCCTGTTGAGGGATTCCCTCGGTGATGCAAACAATCAGTCCGATCTCATTTTCGACCGCCTCGATCACAGCATCGGCAGCGAATGGTGGTGGGACGTAGATGACTGTAGCGTCAGGTTTAGTTTCTTTTACGGCCTAGTTTGCGGTCATCCAAAAGGACCAAAGTCAGTACGTCCAGTGCAGCTTGGTTTGACATGCAGATGGTGGATCTATTGACCTGCGTAACGCTCCCAAAAACGGGAAGTCCGAGGTGCTGTTGGCCCGCTTTTTTGGGCGATACTCCTCCCACAAACTTGGTCCCGTAAGCCAGTCCTTCCTTGCAATGGAACGTAGCCTGCATACAAACACAATCATCTTGTCAATTAGCCGTCCTAGTCGCTCTTCCACATCGGGCATGATTGGAATCCAATTAAATTGTTCTAACAGTTTTTCCGGTAAAGCCTTGGCAGATAACCTGGATTGTTTTTTTTGGTACGTCCGCACAAAATCAATGCCGTAAGTCAGCTTGGAAGGCCAAAAAGAATGGTTCTAATTTCTGGGATGAGGTTTTTCTTTTTTTTCGAGAGAGTGTGTGTGTGTGTGTTTGGCAGATAACGAACCTTGGTGTCCTTGTTAATTCTCAGATTTGGGATTGATAAATCATACGGACCTTGAAGCTGCGTAGACGACAGGAAGGAGCGTGCCTGACCGTAGCGGGTAAGCTTGATGACTTTGAAAAAACCGAAGAAAGTCAGCAGAGAGAAGTAGTGAGCCTGGTCGAATGTGACTGACCGCTTGAGAGTGCACGGGGATGACGGAGCATGGTGGATGGTGGTGAGTGAGTTCTGATGGAAGATCGGGATGGTTTCACTGGAGATCGATGTTCGGAGTCGGATTCGGAACATCCAGGATCCGCGGATCGGAAGCTCTCCACAACAAACTCCGGCGCTAGAGTCTCACCAAGCAAATCAAACAGATCTATTCTTTCAAGTAGAAAATCATCAGTCAGACTCTTTGACTTATCATGTAAATATGGAACTTTTTTTTTTTTGGTTTTCATTCGCAAAAAAGATATCAACATTACATGTAAGGCCGTGTGTGGCAGCGATATATGCCGGGTGGTATATATCGCTGTTTTTGTGATAGCTCATGTGATATCTGATCAAGTCCACCAAATCTTGATCAGATGTCACAACTTTTGCGATGATACCGCCGGCATATATCGCTGCCAAACGCGGCCTAAAGCATTAGGAGTTGTAGCTTCAATAGAGGCAGCAAGAAAACACCCAGCTTGTGGCATATTTTGGATTTATGTTACATACATGGGTTGGAATCCAAACCAGTTTAACTGGGTCAAGTGTATCCTAGTTGAACCAGCACAACCTCAACCCAGCTGATGATTCTGGCAGTGTAGTTAGCTAGACACAAATTGGCCAGTTTAAACACATGGATACTGAATAATAAGAAATTGTTGAAATTGTTGAGCACATAATTTGAGCATGGATTTTGCTGAATTTGAAGTGGTAAGAGTTCTACAATATGTGCCAGTGTCTCAATAGTATCACCCCAACTTCAAGTTTGCAATTCCTGATACTCGGTAGGATATAATATATGTACAGCCCCCTCCACAGAGCCAGAGATACCAGAGTTCATTTGCAGTCAAAAGGCTAGATTTTTAGATTTTTGACACATAAATGAAAATCTGTAGGGGCTGCAGATGGCAAAGGGATGTCCTCACTAATCCTGCTGATTCATGACACCCCCACTTACTTACCATTCAAGACAGATAATCTGATATGAGCCCCTTCTCCTCTTTCAATCCTACCCAACCACACAGAGCCTCATAATGGGTAAGCAAACAAAACTTATGTGGTGAGATGCTTTCTTTCACTTCTTTTTCTTAGCTGGTTGAAACTACTTTATATTCCAAGTAGAGATGCAGACCCAGAACTGAGACATCCACATCAAGACATGCTTCAATCAGCATCCAGCTGCAGTTCTCATTTTAAGGAGTTCCAATGGGCGTGGCAAGGTGTAGGATGGCGTGCCAGAGTAATCTTCTCGGCTGGATGATGAGAACAGCTAGCAATGGCGATAGGATCCCCTCGCCTGATCACAGCTATTCAGATCTCTATCGCTCATAACAGACGGGTAGATATTAGCAGTGATCGACTCCGTGGATCGAAAGAGCTTGAATAGTAAGGATTGTTCTATTGAAGGCTATGGAAACAGAAATGAAGGATGAGACAGGCATTTGAATGAACAACCGGGTAACGGGTAAAAGAAGATTCATATAGTTTTAGGGTCATCTTCCGCTTCTTTGGCGCGACGCTCCTTTCGTCTCTTGACGTCCCAATTGAAAACTCGAGCGATGTTGACTTGGGTGGTAGTGATCTGATTCCTTAGGAAAGCTTGTTCTTCTGAGACTTCTTGTAGTTTCAACTTGGCCGATTCGATCTTGTTCTTTAGTAGTTCCCGGGCCTCTGAGAGTGGGTAAGCAAGCATAGTATTTGCCTAGATGGAAAAAGTAATACAAATCAGTCTTGAGACTCATGATCTGCCTTGTTGCGCATCAGGGAAATGATCGAAGAGAAAAGAAAGGCGCCAAGGAAATCACACTGACGCCGAGCCATAGATAAACTTCTTCAACTGGCTCTACAACAGCACTGGTATAAACCGTGTCAGCCAATTCGAATTGAGTTTCTAGTGTTTCATTAGCTTCCTATAGGTTATCATTAAGAAAATAAACGGTTTGTCAAGAATTCACTTATTAAACTCGATCTAAAGATTAGCATACATACCTTTTTCATTTGTAAGAGTTCTACGGCTTCTAATGTACGCTCTAGTTCGGGAATCTTCTCCTCAAATCCTAATTGTTTCTGTAGGGTACTCTTCTCCATGAATTGGTACTTTCTGAAAACAACGGTAGGAATGTGAATTAGTAAATTACACCGAGAGGTCAAATGATATCAGAGGAAATCCATACCCAATCATCTGTTGCCAAGCCTGTAGAGCTGGCTCAATATCGACATCTGGACCGCCCAAGTACTGTTCGACATTCTCCTGTTTAATTTTGTGAGCCAGTCAATGAACGACCTAGTCATGTAGGGATGGATTTTGAATCATTTTTTGTTTTGTTTTTTCAGAGATTTGAGAGTTGAAGTGAAGAGATAGCTGACAATGAATAGAGCCTCGGGGATACCTCGTGGGCCGACTGTGGTTGTAGTGACGATGTCTGACATTCTGGTAGGTTGGTGGTATCGTGGTCGGGTATGGGTATAAAGAGTATGGCTTTCTGGAAACAAGCCCCATTTAGGTGCAAGTTGAATAAAATCCAGTTAAATCTCGCTGGGCAAAAACCGATTTCAGTTTTAAACTCAGGAAAATATTAATCACGAACAACCTTCACCACGGCAAGCATCAACTCACTCAGCCGTACCAACTGGTACAAGACTCTCAATCGAAACCTCATCCTCCAACACTCCAAACCAGGCTGGCTTCGAACGTTCAGGATGGCTTCCGAAAACGTGTCGTCTGGAGAAAACAAAAAACCTCGGCTCGAGTCACCTCTGATCGGAACTCACAGTGGTACCTTTCATGCTGACGAGGCATTGGCAGTAAGCTTGTTAAGAAGCTTAGATAATTTTAAATCGTCTCGTCCGTCTCTCCTCCTTTTCAATTTTATTTTATCATTTGTAATTCTCTTTGGAAGGACACGAACCAGATTTAAGGATGAGAGTAATCTGATTGGACTTTTGCTTATATAGGTTTGGTGAGAACCAGAGATCCTGCCGTGCTTGAGACTTGCGATATCGTTGTTGACGTAGGCGGACAATACGACCCAGCCCGCCACCGTTACGATCATCACCAACGCGAATTTTCAGAGACTTACTCAGGAGATCATCTTACCAAGCTTTCCTCTGCCGGTTTGATTTACAGGTTAGTTTTTTTTTGCCCTCTTTCTCATATTGGAATGATTGCTTACTGATCCTGTTTTCGTAGACATTTCGGGTCGGAAATCATTGCCAGTCATTTAGGCCTTCCAATGGAGGATCCCACAATTCCAATTCTCGTTGCAAAGCTGTACGACGGCTTCATCGAAGCAATTGACGCGATCGACAATGTGAGTTTTACACTGTTTCCCAACTTTCATCACTGTACTAAACTCCACTGCGTCATATTTAGGGTATAGAACGTTATGAAGCTGTCGACCAGGACGGGAAACCTACCAAGCAACCCGTCAAACTGAGATACCAATCTCACACCGACTTGAGCAGCCGCATAAGTCATGTAAACATCCTCATATTCTATTTTGCCAGTGGTTTCCCCGAGAAAGGATTGCCAGGCGTTTGCTTACTTTTTCTTGTCCAACCTTTCCACTGACGTAGTTAAACCCCGCGTGGAATGAACCGGTCAACAACACAATACTAGACGTCAGTTAAATTGCTTTTCAGTGGTCGATTAAACCTACACGCTTTGATCGGCGTTCACGCGCGATTGAACCGGTGCTCAGTATTCGATCAGTGCATTCATTCGCACTAGTTATCCTAACTCGATTACCTCCTCTTTTGCTACAGACTCAATTTGAGAAAGCGTCCAGTCTTGCTGGCTCCGAATTTTTCTCCCGTTTGGACTATTTCTCTAAAGCTTGGTTGCCTGGGCGAGAACTGGTCGTAAAAGCTTTAGAGAACCGTTTCACTAATCAGGCCCAAGATAAACTAGGTAGAATACTAATTTTCGACAGCTTTTGTCCGTGGAAGGTACGCTCTCTCGTTGGTCTTAAAAGAGAATCGTTGTGTCCTTGACCACCCACTAAATATCCCTTTTTTGTTTTCATCACCGTACCTTTTCAGGATCACTTACACACCTTGGAAAAGACCACACTTACAGAGTCGTGCGAACGGCCTCTATACGTGCTCTATGCTGACGAAAGTCAGAACTGGAGGATCCAAGCGATCCCCGTAAGCCCGGGTGGATTCGAATCCCGGAAAGCCTTGCCTGAAGCCTGGCGCGGTCTCCGAGATTCCGCGCTCAGTGAGTTCATCGGTATCCCTGGTTGTATCTTCGTCCACGCATCCGGCTTTATCGGCGGTCATCAAACCTTCGAAGGCGCTTTGAAAATGGCTCAGAAAGCTTTGGAAACCTAACCAAGCTTTTCGTATCGCATCTTATCAGCTTTTTTACCTATTTGCACATATCCTTCTCTGTTTTTGGCTATCTGCGAAGCTCTACACCCTCTTCATAGATGATCATGTATGGACTTGTAGAGGGGACAAGCAGGGACTGAAAATGAATCGAATGTCGAATGTTCACCATGCGGTTGGGGAAGTGACAATGAGTTAAAAATTCAATGCAGAGAAGAGGCAGAGAGAGATTGGTTAATCAACGTGGAAATAGTCATGACGGTCTCGGTGGAAGTGTGAAACTACTACAACTAAATAAGATCTCGGAATCTCGACAGAACCTTCTGGACATTGTCTCAAAAAAGAACACCACAAGAGATGTTTGCAGGTCAATTTTTCTTCCTCAAGTAAACTCAAAATGGCTGTGAAGAAGTTAAAACAAGTTAGCTCTTTGAAGATGCACAAGACATCCAAAGTAAATATTCCACTCTTAACATGCAACAATTGCAAGATTACCTGTGTTGATTGCATTTCATTTTTCTTGCAGTGCAATGTGAGGCCTCGCCACATAAAGTTTTGGATGATTTTGTTGATATTGGAGGACTTCCTGTATGATCTACAGCTCCTGTAGATTCTTAATTTGAGCATGTAAATCTAAATTTTGGCAGGGAAAATTGGATTTAGCCCTGTAATTTAGAATTTACAGCCCCTGTAGATGGCCACAGGAAGTCCTCCATTAACTGGGTCTTTGATATGCAAACCATCTGTTTTGAAGGTGACCAGCAGCATCAAGTGGACCAGGCTAAGGATGTCAAGTGATGTTCTGTGGACTGTCTGTGGGTCCAGGAGGTGTAACCTTGCCAGTGGGGTGGCACTGGGTTGCATGTTCAAAAACAACCCATTCCTCCAGGGAAGGTTTCTCTTTGGTGGACTGATACAAACCTGTCAGGAGGGTTCCTTTTAGATTGCACCTGCCCTCCAAGGACCTTTAGGTACTTTGTTTTTCCTCCCTCTGAGGAGGATTCCTCCTTGGCTGGCTGGTGCAGTCCACACCAACCTGCCAAGGAACATTTCTCCTTGCCCAGCTGATACTAACTGTACCAACTGGCCTAGAGGGGTTCCACCTTGGCCAATTCCACCAAAGAGATGTGTTTTAATAAGTTAAAAACATATTTCATGTCTTTCATAAGCTTTAATCATATTTGCATACTCTCAACACAACAGCAAGAAAGAGCTTGTTAGAATTTCCACACAATGTGAGGACAAATTCACACACCTTCTTTATAAATACTCAACCTTTACGTAAATATTTTTGTTAACATTCTCATGGTACTAATTGATGTTTTTAGGCTTAATAAAACACAAGATTTCAGTTTAAAAGATAAATAAAAATAACAAAGAAATAAGAAAAGAAGAATAAGGAATTACCTAAATAAAACAGGAATAATGTTAAATGAGGATGAATTGATTGGTTGATTGAGGAAGAAATTGATGTCAAGATGAGGAAGGAATCTGGATGGTCATAAGGAGTTGACTTTATGTTGAGTGTGTTGCAGAATTGGAGTGTCTGAATTCAGTGGTATGACATCATAGCTGTTGTACCACAAATGCTCAATTAAATCTTGATGTCACACGTCTAGCCATCACCAGAGCACAAATCCAACACCAATCAGTTTTCAGAAATCAATCTTTCTATGTTGTATCCATTGCTCCCACTTCCCCAGCTAGTGAATTCTTGTGAGTACCTGAATCAAAAACTTGTAAACATTCAATTAGGGTGTTCAAATGTTGTTTGGGGAAAAATTGCATAAAATCTTAAATACAAGATCTGGCAGGGACCTGTCAAGAATCATAAAATTTGAGTTTTAAGTATCTTGACAGGTCAACTCCAAGCCAAATCTTGTGTTTAAGATGTTATGCAATTATTCCCAAAACAATAATTGAACACCCTAAATCTGAAATACAATTCAAGAATTGTTTATAAGTTCTGCTTTAATTATGGTGTTCAAACCTACATAAATAAAAGAATTACATAAATTCTTAAACAATGATTTGGCTGGGACCTGTCAAACAAAGTTTTATGCATGTTGACAGGTCCCTGCCAAATCATGCTTGTTAAGTCGTTAAGAATTTATGTAATTCTTCAGTTTATGTAGCTTTGAACACCATAAATGCATCCAGTAATATATTGAGAATACTTTATGCATCATTCACCCAATTTTGTGTAAAGAACAGGGTGGGATTGGCTATGCAGTTTCAGCCTCAGGGTCTTTTGTTGTAACAGATAAAAACAGAAGTTTGCTAAATTTTTAAACACAAAAACAAAAAAGTAGATTGTTGGAGATTACATAATAGATCCCATAGAGGAAAAATCCAGGTGAGAGGAAACAAATTATTTATAGTAAGAAGATTTCCCATGAGATTAGTGTGTTGCATGGATTTTGGACAAGCTATAGATTTTTGGAAATTGAAAATACAGAATCATATAGTATGGAGATAAATTGAGCAATAAAGCCATAACCTGTAACACCTAAAATAAAATTTTAATTCCATTCACTAATTGTTGACATGTGGGTCATGAACATTGGGGTAAAGAATCAAAGGAGACAATGGAATTGTCCAATCAAGAATAGTGCAGCATTAATACAAATGGTTGCATCTTGAATGACCCAAGCTGTTTAACACACCATCAGAACTTACACAAGAAGAATTGTATGGTACAATAGTAGGAAAAATAGACATGAAACCAAGAATGAAAAATGGGAAAACAAGGCCTTCAATGGGGCCTGGATGGCCTAGTGGTAACTACAATCACCCACAGAAACTCAGTGTCAGCCCTGCCAACACATCATTTGCATCAGTCTGGTTCTCAAATGGCAGCAAGCCCAACCACCCCCAAAAAAACATTGGACAACTGCACACAACCCCCTCCAAATTTCATACCCTTTATCAGTTGTCCCTCTCATCAAAAGCATCCTCTTCCCCCAACACTCTTACAATTTCAACACCCATTACCCAGATTGTATAGCCTTGTACAGCCTGACATATGGTTGAACCTCACAAAACTTCAATGACATTGACACTAGCATAGTTGTAGTAGTGTTAGAGTATCTGATCATTTTAAGTCAAGAGGCTGTTACTCAATTAGATTCATAGTGTGCATTAATGCTACCAGTAAAAAATCACTTTTCTTTTTTTAGAGAAAGTTCTTAGACGTGAGTGATTTTTGAAATTGAGTGGTTGACTGTGGGACATAGAGATCTCGGCTGATTTGGTAAACGCAAGGACTATCAAAGGGAGCAACGAATGGAATCAGCTGAGTGCATCTCTTGGAGGTTTTCCTTCTTTAGTAAAAAACTAGCAGGAGAAAGTAACTGTCTTGCTGCCTTGCCGAAATGCCCTATCATACCTCTTGGAGACGGTAATGGTAGGTATCTATCTTATGTCTAAACTGTTGTGCTGGTCACTGGTTAGTTAGTGGTCTGGGCGGAGTTTGACGCACAAAGGAAGCCGATAATTGCACGACAATCGGTCGGATGCACAAGAGATGTGAGTGGGGGACATCGGCGGCAAAGAATATGGTAAATCAATTGCCTTCCATTGTACCTCTTGAAGGGCCAAATATTCGTTAAGATAATGTAGTTATGTACTCTTTGTAGAGACTTTTCCGCTCACTGGATACTCTTGTACAATCTTAAACCCATCGTTTTAACTCGGTCGAATATCGGCGTTACCTTCTACATATCTTAGGCCCTTTCATATCAACACAACATGTTGATTTCGGCTGGCTTAACACCTATCAATCTGCCGGACATGTCTTCACGCTAGCCCCAGAACTAGCCGGCCAGAGTTGGACTTCGCGTTGTTCCCAGTTTGTATATGTATATACCTCCAATAGATGAACGTATTCAATTCTTCTTATTCACTATGGAATATTTGGGGGACTTGGGCAAGTCGCCTTTGTTGCATAATAAGAGTTTTGATTGGCCCGGATTTGTTTGGTACGTATATCCCAAGATGTATAATGGATATCGTTGTACGGTGTCACCTGAGGAGTTTCTTTGTCCAGGGCTTTCGAAACAAAGGGAGTTTTGCGGGTGTTCTTGCAGGACAACGGGGTTGATGAGTCCCGTTCAAGGCAGCTAGTTGCCTTAATCGTAAGAGGTTGTGGACTCTGGTGTAATTTCCGGCAATAAAGGTATGCTGAAGTCAAAAAGGATTCCTTTTGTTTCCTACTGTAATAACATAAGATTCTTCGCCTCAGGCGATCCCTTCCACTCAGCCTAAAACGGATTCCCCTAGCCCCTTTACTCTTTTACCACTGGACTGGCATCATCCCGGACATCCTCCAGGGCTTTGCTACATATTAAATCTGAATTGCCTTCTTCCCGAATCTAATCCACCACATTCTAGCATCTCAATAACTGCCTTCATCATTCCGAATATTCCACTCGACCCAGTTTATCTCCCAGTGGCTTGAGTCTGCCTCAGCCTACGGCTTCGTTCAAACCAACAGTTCACCGTATCCAAGAATTCCATCAACCATGACTTCCCGCCCCGTTTCGCGCAAACGACTACACGTACTTTACACCACACCACTCTTGCTAGGTATCATCTGCATCATCATAATCCTCGTCTCCCTTTGCGGATTGGTGCCTTGGAGGCAGACAAGTGGAACAATCATGGTTATCCATCGCACCTCTTCTGACGCGCACGATAATCATACCGCGTCGTTCCACTTTGGATTATTAGGTCAGTTCCTGATTAAGCTTTCTTCATCCGCGATCTTCAATTCTCGTTACTTCTTCGTTGTTCCATACCGACACAGCTCACCGCTTCCACAGGTTCTTGCTATCAAGCAGCGCGTGGTCACCAGCTCCACTGCACACCCGCCGCGTTTCCACCCGATTACAACACGACGATCTTGCGAGGCGGCAAGGACATCAATTCAGAACATCTCGAAATCATGATGCCCGACTTACCTCCGGTCTTCGGCACTTGGATACTAATATCCGTCGTGGCGCTGCTATGCCACATGGTCGGCTGCCTACCTCTCTATGCTCCCGAAAAACTTCGGAACCTCAGGTTTAGGAGTCAGCAGCTTTTCACGGCAACTCTGTGGATCCTGGGCATCGGCTGGACTCTGGGCTTTTCAGCAGTCTTATCGCTCGCATGTTTTGTAAGTATATCTTACTGCTTCATCAAACCAATGTCAAACCTGTTCAGTCGAGCATAAAGCGCTCACAAAACACTTCTACTCCAATAGGTGCAAGGTTTCGGAAACGAGTACAACCTATTCTCAGCCGATTTCACTTACAATCAAGCATCAGCGGGGAACATATTCGTACTACTGACAATCGCGATGGTGGCTCAAGTTGTCGTCGGCCTCGCTATTATAGTTCAAATCTCAAATGCACCAAACAAAAGCACGTCCGAATTTTCTTCTTCTTGGGCAGATCATCTACGGGTCACGGGGCCATGAAGTAATTTTTGCGAGTTTGCTTGCGGAAAGATTCAAACGTGTATCTCTCATTGTCGCGTTATCGAAATATTTTCTTCAATGATTCTGTACTGTGATGCATATTTATGTACTGTAGATGAACACTCCATCTTTCATAAATTTCGACAACTTATGTAAAACACTTTTGGTTGCGTTCCCCCATTGTTTGATTAATAATTCTGTCCGATTTATCTATCGTATTTGATTCTTTCTGTTATCGTATGTACTATGCGCACCTGAGAATCAAAATTTAGATTGACAATGTTCAAATATTTTGAATATGTGATGGATTTGAATAATTAAAATCTTTTACTTGATTAAAATATTAGGATTGAAGACTCTTCTGAATGGTGGCTTCTTGACTGTTGGCTTAATTTTTTTGAATGAACATTTGTGACCATTGTTGAAGTGTCAAACTAGGCACTGCTTGTTCCACATTGCTAACTTGCTAACACATCCTAACAGCATTGGAGGCAATACCTCATGATCATCATCATCTCACAAGCATACATCACCAAATGTATTCAACATTGGGCAATGCATACTTAGCTCAATGGTTAGAGCAGCACTCATGAATGCTGAGGTTGTGGGTTAGATTCTCACAGTACACAAACTTTCTTTTCATTTGTTCAATAATCATGTCTGAACTTTGAAGTATCAAGATCTAGCATTCACCAATGAACAAAACTCTGATTGTACCTCAACAAGAGGGGTTGAGGATGTAAAAAAATGGTAGAAAGATGAGGACAGATTGGGTCATCCCAGAAAGGAAATCTATTTCAAACTTGGTGCAGAGACCCATGCAGGAGATTGATTATAAAAAAGTCCCCACCAAAAGTTGAAATTTTCTCAGGCCGTGGGGTCCACAGCACATAAGTCCCTCCTTTGGAGGGTCCCTGTGGGACAGTTTCCCCCCTCCAATATTGGGACTTAGCTTCCTTGGTCACTCATTATTTGGTTCAGACACTGGCGTTTGATTTTCAGCTTTTTCATCAATTCCATGAAAAATTGTATTCATTTGTGCAATTCAACAGTGGGTATGGCTCAATAACCTTTGAGTTTTATTACCTACAAAAACTTCCAACATTAACACCACTTGAATGATTTCCAATTTCTGATGATTTATTTGCCAATCAAGGTAGAGCTAAATAACTACATCTTTAAAGCTTGGTTTAAGTAGTTTAAACCACTTAAAGTTATACATTTTTTTAAATAGTTTAAACCACTTCAACCTTGGTTTAAGTAGTTTAAACCACTTCAACCTTGTTTTAAGTAGTTTAAACCACTTCAAACTTGGTTTAAGTAGTTTATACCACTTAAGCCTAGGTTTAAACAACTTAAAACTTGCAAAATGGTACTCAAATGGATTCCAGATCCCAGCTGCTTATTTCAGGGGATAGGATCAAACCTTGATCTATAGAGAATGACAAGGAACTTTAGAAAAACACAAAATTTCCTTTCAAAAAAAAGAAAAACTTGATCTACTATGAAGAGTGAAGAGGAACTTAAAACTCAGAAAAACCCAAAAGCTTATTTCAGGAAAGGAAAGAAAAACTTGAGATCTATATATGAACAGGAACTCCCAAGCCAAGCCTCTAATGATCTGTAAAATCCAAAACTTGTACCACTCTCTATACCTATTTTCTTTCAGCAGGAGTGAGATTACAACAATTGTTGATGTGTGTGGTTTTTTTGTAAGTTTCTAAAAGTCTTAGAAGATCATCCCAAAATTTTGCCAACCCTCAGCCAACTCCAGAACTTTGTCTTTTTTTGATCCATGGGTCTGTCAGGATTTCAGCTTAACTTCTCCACTCACATGCTTAATTCTGTCACTCTGTCAACTGAAAGTTTCATTTAACTCAAGTAATCTTCTTATCTGATTCTTTCACTCTACAATTCAAGTAGTTTCATCATCTGTATTACTCAAAAATAGTTGTTTTAGTTCACTCTGCTCTTCTGGTAGTTTCATATTTGTCACTCTGTCACTCATGAAGTTGTATTTCACTCTAGTTATTAGCTATTTTTATCATCCTGTCACTGTTTATGCTAATATCTTTGTTAGCATATGCTTTTATTCTGTTTGTCAGCTCTACCACATGTTGGCCATACTTGTTGTTTTCTATTTAGCTAGTCTTTATTCCAGCTGAAATCAATCATCAAGTCAGAGCATTTATCAACCTGAACCACTTGTGAGCTCCTTGGTCCAATCCAATCCCCCTCTTGAATTGTCTCCCTCTCCGTCAACTATCTTTCTTTGAACTTAATCTCAACAGGGTCTTCCAAAGCTGCTTTTCTAAATACAGCACTGGTGATGAGGCGTGTGATGCCTTCAGGCACACTCCTGCCACTTTTACTACAGCTCAATTGATGTAATCAAGCCAATTAGTTCATGTATTACCACCCAATGATTTGGGAATCCGCCAAACCATTTCTTTATCTTGAAAGCTTGAGATAACTGTAACATCTCATCTGGAAAAGTGAGTGGTGGTACTAGTGATAGAGCCAATTTAAATCTTTTATTAGTCCCTGGTAACCACTTTTCTTTGATTTCTTTCATGTGAGCACTCAGCTGCTATTCAAAAGAAAAAGATTTTTGAGAAATAACTCATCAGAAGTTTTCAAATCAAAAGGAACAAATACACATGAAGTTTTTTTATCATTTTTTTGCTACAAGAGCACATATCTCTTGACTAACTGCTTTGTTGATACATGTGCTGGGCTTTTGAGGGCCCTTTGAAGTTTTCACAAGTTCAATAACAGGTTTTTTCAACCAAATACTCCCAAAGACTTTTTCTACCTCCCATTCAAATTGATCCCCAAGAAATTTGTGTGCTTCATGATGGGAAGAAGAAAGGTCTGAAACAATTTTTCTTTGAAAACAATTTGGTGCAGTTATATGTGCCTTTATCTACTCAAGCACTGTGGTATTCTTTCTTGTAAAAATTAAAAGGTTTTTTCTGCTACACATACACCAGGGGTGAT
This sequence comes from Puccinia horiana, assembly GCA_001624995.1. NCBI lineage: Eukaryota > Fungi > Basidiomycota > Pucciniomycetes > Pucciniales > Pucciniaceae > Puccinia > Puccinia horiana. The sequence goes on along the minus strand of LWDY01000028.1, from coordinate 423,438 downwards.
TTCATGGCACCCGTCAACAGGTGCCATTCCACAACTCATACCTCCTCTGTGGTTTGAAGTGTGATTAAAGATAGTAACAATCAAACTGTGTGTTCAACTGAAATTCAGTTCCAAGTCACCTGGAATCACATAGCTTATGTTGCTTAATATATATTTGATTTTATGTTGAACTCAAGCCAAAATCATGAAGTGTACAAACCTGAAATGATAACAAAACAATCATGATTCTAACATCGTCATTATTATTTTAAACCTGTACCCTTTTTTTGATGATGAAAGTCAGCAAAACTGGGTTTTCTTCAATTTTATTTGAGGAAACAAAACCTGAATACACTTTGGTTTTGGCAAAGAACTGAATTCACCATCTATAATTTTTGAGATGACACAATTCATTGTGGTTTGTCCCACAATTGATCGGAATTTTGAAATATGAAGAATTTGTTCTCAACATACCCCCATATGTGCATTTCTTTCCTAGGACCAACTTTTTCAGCAGAGGATTGTTCGGATTTGTGATCAAGGTGTCCCATTATAACCTTTTTGTGGTCAAAACAGCACAAACAGCCTTCCAAAACTGTCACAGGCCTGTAAATAATTTTTAAATCTGAATGTCCACTCTATTGTACAGCCGTACAATAGAGTGCCATCCAGATGTCACAGAATTTGTAACAAGCACACACCAAGCACCATAAGAAAAAGAAAAAGGTGACCAATGGTAGTTGGTTTCTGGCAACTCTGGCACAACTGGTGGCCCAAGTTCACTATCAAAATAAATGAAATCTAAATCATGTTAAATGCACAGTGACTGTGGATAAAAGATCTGGCAAAATATTGAAGTCAAAATTTAATGAAAAGAGAAGTGTTCCCGAGGCCAACTGCTAGCAGGTCTCCTGCTCATTTTTATGAAGAGGGTAATAAATCAGATTTCTTGGATAAAAATTGGATGATAGACTGTTTCCAATGAAAATTCAATTTCTTTTGGTAAAAAACAGGAATTCAGAAAATCTACAGACCAGGGGATGTATATGATTATGTAAAACATATTCAAACTTAAACTGCTGAAGGAAATTGAAGTTCTAAATTTATGTCCGATATCCTAAATAGGTGATTGGAATCCTTGTGATAAATACATCTCAATCATTGAATTTCAAAACAGAAACTTTTCAAGATAGTCAGCTGAAAAATCAGCTGGAAAGTGCCATAAAATCATCAGGATGGTTGGTATAGACTTGTTGATCAGCATGTTTCTGCATATGATGATGAATGGAAAACTTTGTTTGAAGTTATTGTGTAAGATGTTACAAAATGGACTCATGATGATTGGTCCACATACCAATACAGAAAATGATCATACAGGATTGAGCTCAGCATCAGTTCTACATGTTTTGTGGAGTCAATTATCATAAAATTATAATTATGATCATTTGGATATCAGTATATCAGTTATCCTTGTGGTTCACTTCAGAACATGTTGTCCACAAATCATTACCCACATGACCATTATTTCATGTTGAACATAAGCATCACATGTAGGATGCATTGTGCAGGGTTCGCGGAAAAACACATGCAGTGTCACTTGCATGCCAGTGCCATGAAATCATCCCTGGTGATAAGTAGTCATTTTTACTAAAATATTACTCAACAACTGGAGTTTACGGCTCAGCTTACCCCAGTCACCACTTACAGATCACCAATAACCCTGCTGGATCAGAAGTTGCAGTCAATCACCCTTGGTTACATGTGTATACAGGTCAAATTTCATAATATACACAGGGTAACCAAGCAACCTAACTTTTTTTCTTATCTCCTCTCATGCAGCTTAAGTTAGTGGATATTCCAGCACCACTCTTGGCATGACGTCATTTCTGTTTGTATCCGCTGATACCACTAGTGTGTTACATAATTTACAGTCTAACTCCAATAGATTCAGTCTAATTTAGTTGATTTTCCATTTCTGAGCTATTTTAGTTTGTTTGGTTGTCTGACACCACTTTTAGTCTGTATCTTTTGTTGAGGGGCACAGGGGTTGCAAGGACTGAAGTTCACAGACTGAGTCTTGTGACACTGGGAGCTGACACTAAAGATGATATGGTTTTTATTCAGTGAGTAGAAGCTCATGAGTCAGAGCTGAGACTAGACTAAATACAAGACCAGAAGTGACAACTACAGTAGAAGCATAAACTATGTATTAGCATTCCAACATTTTTAGCTCTACACTAATTTAGTACCCATTAATGTGTGTTAGTCTGTTTGGTTGTTTGGTCATGTGTACCCCATTCTATCTCCCCTGCAGCTAAAATCCCTCGCATTTGTATATATTAAGGAGGCTCTCCTCCCAATGTTTTTCCCTTCCTCACCAGATCTGCTTACCTGATTTTCTGCATACACCTTACTCATAAGCTCTTATAGTCATTATCCCCTATAATACTATATTACTGGTCACTCAATATTGAGGTTTATAATTATGTCTTATCCTTACATACCTTACTAGAGACCAGGGCGGCTGCGCAGCCACACTTTCAGGTTTCAGCCCAAGCAACTTCTACACAGTTGAAACTTGAGACCCCCAATAACTGGATAGGTTTTCTTACCTGAACCTCACAGCAATCAGTTATGGCCACTTCCAGGGATTTGAAACAGGAGCCTACCATGAACTGGATAGGTTTACATTGTCTCAACCTCACTGTCACATGTGCCCACTCACTTGGACTCGTGCAAGATGGTGGATGCAACGGTGGGTCAGCTACGCTACACATAGTGTTAGCTTTTTAAGCTACGCTAACTGTGAGAAACAGAAAGTTCTGTTTAGTGACTGTCTTGTGTAATACATGTGAAAACTTGTGTACCTAGTCTAGCCATGCCCGCCTTGTACTTTCTTTTCTTTATCTCATCCTTTTTCCTCCCTATTTATTTTTCATTCTAGGTTCAACCTGCTACTCCCGCCTCCTGACATACCCCAAACTGACCCAACATTCACCAACACTATCTTAAAGGTTATTATCTATTCTGTTAGTTCTCCTTTCTGTTCCTTCTCTCTTTTCCACTTATCACTCTTTCTGAAATCCAATCTCATCCTTTTTCCTCCTTATTTATCTTTCATTCTAGGTTCGACCTGCTGCTCCCGCCTCTTGACATACCCCAAACTGACCCAACATTCACCAACACTATCTTAAAGAGTTACATCTTTATTTTAGTTTCCCACAGATTATGAGACCGGGCGTCACTTTATGAATCCAACTGACCCTTCTGAAGAGAATCCAATCAAAACCAACATCTCAAATCAAAAACCAAAAACTACTTCATCCAAATCCAAATTAGCACCAGCACCTAATCTTCCATCTATCCGACCTTGCCGTCGAGCTGAAAGATACCTCAAAAGAGCCCACGATGCTGGCACAAAGCACTGAAAACCATAGGCCTTCATCCATGCTTGTATGTGTCTCAAGATCCCAGCAAACCCTTCGAAGACCTGTTATTCGGCGGCTTGTGGCCTGATCTTTTCAAAACCAAAATCTTGGAAATTTTCGACATGGAAGATTTGGGCCCAGCCAAATACGCTCTCAGGATTCGAATTAACCAATCCGGAAACACCGTCTCACTTGTTCAAGACAAGTATATCAACAACATGCTGGTAGAATTCAACATCCTCAAGAACAAATCCCACTTCCCTCTAACTGGAAACAGCTCAAATTTTCCCCCTCTGAGTCGCCTTCACAATATCCATTTAGCTACCAACAGGTAGTTGGTCTGATCCAGTGGCTAGTCCAGTGCACCCAACCGGATTTAGCATTCGTGTTGAGTTTTCTATCTCAATTTCTGGACGGACACCACTCAAGATCTCCTATGGTGTAACAACATCCTCCAAGAACTCAACATTACCCCAAAAATCACCCTCCATAGTGACAATCTCAGTGCAATCGCTCTTGCTTCTAACCCCATCTACCACGACAACACCTGACATGTCAATTTCCGCTATCATTTCATTCAAGACCACATTGCCACAAAATTGATAAAATTGGCCTATAACAAGACCAAAAAAATGCAAGCCAACTTGCTCACCAAAACCTGGCCAAAGGAAAAACATCTCTCCATCGAACAACTCTTCTGGGACAACAATCAGGAGTATTGAAAGAATAATAAGTGGGGCCGTATGTGAGAAACAGAAAGTTCTGTTTAGTGACTGCCTTGTGTAATAAATGTGAAACCTCGTGTACCTAGTCTAGCCGCGCCTGCCTTGTACTTTCTTTTTTTTTTCTCATCCTTTTTCTTCCTTATTTATCTTTCATTCTAGGTTCACCTGCTGCTCCCGCCTCCTGACATACTCCAAACTGACCCAACTTTCACCAACACCATCTTAAAGAGTTACACCTTTATTTTAGTTTCCCACACTAACACACCACTAATGTTAGTGGCACAATTCAGCCAACTAACGCTAACTTTTTTTCAAAAACATTTTTTTAGTTGGTAGCATAGCGTTAGCTGGGGGCCAGGAAAAAAATCTAACACTACATGGCATTTGTGTTAGTGGTGGAAAAAGCTACACTACACTTTTGAAAATATTTTGTTAGTTGGTAGTGTAGTGTTAGCTGGGGACAGGGAAAAACAACTAAGACTACCAGAAATCTGTGTTAGCAGTTTAGCATAGCTGGTGGTTGTGTAGCTCTTTCTCAGCATAGCTGTTACTAAAATAGTGAAAAATAAAAATCAATTACATTTTAAGAAAAAAGTCTAGGGTAGAAATGACAGTCTCAAAAGGCAAAATTAAAAACAGAATCAATTTTTCAAATAATTGATATGTAAGTACTTTTTCTCAACAGTTCCAAAAAGAGATTTGTATGAAAATGATTGAAACTACAATGTCCAAGGGTATCATTACTTAGCATAGTGGTTAGAGGGTATGTAGTTGAAAGCAAAAAAAATATTGTTGAATCAGTGGTGTTGCTTGGATTTTTGACGCCTTCCTGTGTTCCTAGATTCAAAAATAAAAACTTTCTTTTTACTTTTGCTTGCATCTTTCATTCACCACTTTCTTTGCTAAATATCTGTTACTGATTTGGCAGTTAGTCCACCATACATTTTTCAAGGTCCAGCAATCAACCCATCCTGCAGTAACAGTAATTCATCAAGAAAGGGTTAAGTGAAGAACAAGCAAAGTTCAAAGAAAAAAGTAGTGATTGTCAGTAAATCAGTAAATTGTAGATAACAGAGAGAAAACAAAACTATACAGGTTGTTTTGGACAGCAACGGTGGTGTCAGAGACACTAAGTGCCTTTTGGTTAACTGAGCTGGAGTCTCCAAGTCACCAACATCTTTTAAGTATAGGAGGACCCAAAATTCACCTTGGCTGAGTTCAACTATGGTCCAAATACTATCTTTGGCAGTTTTCAATAGATTTTCAAAATCATGGGCTCATTGGAAAGGGAAAAAATCAAGGAAGAAAAATATGGAATATGCATCCAAAATATCCCACAGAATGGTCTTCAAAAACATGGATCAAAATTGACATATCTTGGTGCAAAGTTTCAAAAATGCAGAATTTGAATCACTCTTTTTCCAGGCCTTGCTGTGGTGTATTTGATATGAAAATGAAACCATTTTCTTCTTTGAATTCTTCCCTTTCCATTGAGTCCATCACTGTGTTAATATTCCTATGAGAACTGAGAAGTGCAAAGGTTGAAAAATGATGAATTTTGAACACACTTTTTGCAGGCCTTGCCATGCGACATTTTATATGAAAAATTTATCATTGTTTTATTTGAAACTTTCTCTTTCCAATGAGGTCATCATTCTGGCAACCAAATGAGAACTGATAAGTGCAAAGCTTCAAAAATCATGAAATTTGATTCCTTTTTACATGAATTCTTTTTTTCACTTTTTCCTTGATTTTTTCCCTTTCCAATGAGCCCATCCCTTTAAAAATCCATTGAAAACTTCCAAAGATAGTATTTGGACCACAGTTGATCTCAGCCAAGGAATTTTGGGTCCTATTATACTTAAAGGATGTTGGTGACTTGGAGACTCCAGTGGCTTTAGAGTCCCTTTTTGATCTCAGTTAACCAAAGGGCACTTAGTGTCTCTGACACCACCATTGCTATCCAAAACAACCAGTATAGTTTTTTTTCTTTCTTTTATCTACAATCACTACTTTTTCCTTTGAAGTTTGCTTGTTCTTCACCTAACCCTTTCTTGATGAATTACTGTTACTGCCGGATGGGTTGATTGCTGGACCTTGAAAAACGTATGGTGGACTACCTGCCAAATCAGTAACAGAAATTTAGCAAAGAAAGTGGTGAATGAAAGATGCAAGCAAAATTAAAAAGAAAACTTCTCTTCAATCTCATTTATTAAGTATCAGTAATATTGGTCTAGCGGTTAAGCAACCACTGAAAGTGGTGTTCTGGACCCCTAGGCCAGTGTAACATTCAGAGGGCTCAGGAATGTATCAGTGGCTCTTAATTTATTTTTTTCTGAACTGTTAGTTGTGTTGTTGGTTGATTTGTAAGGTCAATTGTTAATTGTATGGTTAGTTGAAACTTGATTTATGTTAGCTGGGGTGTTATTTCACGTTAGTCTCAGACTAGCTACGCTAAATATTTGTTGAAAAAGCACTACGCTAATCATTTGGGAAAATCCTGTTAGCGGGACAATCACTACGCTACAGATTTGGGGAAATCTTGTTAGCAGGAGAAAAGCTACGCTACTCCTTAGTGTAGCGTGTGAGTAATCACATCTAACGCTACAGAATTTCTTTGGAAAAAAATCTCCGCTACGCTACTTGTTAGCATAGTGGGATGGGATTTCAACTAACACTAACCAATTTTGAGATTAGAGACTTTGAGAGGGTGGTGATGAGAAAGCAGTGAGGGAGGAGGATGAACAAGGAGCTTTTCTGTTTCTCACTAAAGGGGGTCTGGTGTGAAAATAATCTGACTCAATGATCAACTTCAATCAGAAAGTAAGGGTTTAAACAGTCCCAACTAGAGAGCCCCCTTGACAAGATCCAAAGGGGGCCTCGACAGACAAAAGTATAAAAACAGAACACAATACAGGACAGACCACATGGTCAGACAGGACAGGAGGCAACCACACGGTCAGACAAAGACAACAGACAGGGAACAGGACATAGAAAGACCACTTGGTCAGACAGATTGGTGAGCGGACAGGCAATAATCCTGACAACCAATTCCTGGTGGAAAAACTACACCGCTATGCTAACAGTTATTGGCCATGTAGCATAGTGTAGCGTAGCGACCCACCATTGGTGGATGTTTCATGATCAAGCTTGAAAATCACATAGATCAAGCACATCTTTTCTCCCGGCAATTTAAATTAAATTTTCTGTAGTAGTGTTCTGGGCTGTAGTTTGGCTGGTAGTGTGGTTTTCTGGTTTTGGTTGTTCTTTTTGGTCCAAGTCACAGAGATAAGGCCATGATTTTGATCCTCACTAAGCTGGATTGACTGGCTGGCCTGTCATCATAGTTGTTTTCAGTTATCCCAGGTTATCCCTTCTATGCTCTTGTTTTATTCCTTTTCCCACTTGGTCTGTTTATTCTCTTGTTCAATTCCTTCACATGCCTTGATTGTTCTGCCATTTTAGATTTACCATTGACCAATTTCTTTCTACGGATCAGATTTCACAATTATTCACCTTTTCCTTTCTTATTTTCTTGAATTTGGTTTACAAAATCAGGCCTTTTCTTTTCACTCTCATTCACTCCCAAGATTCCATGTTGCTCAAGAACTCGGTTCCATGCCTTTCCACCTAGTATCCTCAGCTCTAAGCACACAGTATCCTTCATGTCATTCTTGACTGCCCAGTTCTCAGTTCCTCTTTGAGTCTTATCCCCGTCAACTATCATGAATGGATGGGAGAGAGACTCTCCTCTTCTATCTGGGACCAGTCGGTCCTGGAGGGAAGGGGAGAGAGACTCTCCTCTTCCCTCAGGGACCAGTTGGTCATGGTGGGAAGGGGAGAGAGACTCTCCTCTTCCCTCAGTGACCAGTCGGTCATGGAGGGAAGGGGAGAGCGACTCTCCTCTTCGTTCTGGGATCAGTTGGTCCTGGAGGGAAGGCTGAGCGACTCTCCTCTATTGAACTTAAGATCGTGACCCGATGAGAAACAATAGTTTAAAGAAAAGATAACCGGATCATTTAATTTCTAACCTTTATGTTTCCAACCAGATTCGTTAGACCACGTACAACGTCTAATGATGACAGCTAAGAGACAACAAGTGAACTACTCCGCAGCTTGCTCCTTCAACCACGCGGGTGAAATTGACTACCCGAAACCCTAAGTTCAACATCCCCCCTCATTTTCAACCCGTGAGATTGATGCCATTGACGCAGGTGTTGTGTTTGATCTTGCTGAGAGATTTGGTTAGAAAATTGGCAAGATTGCCGGAAGTAGAAACGTAATGAACTGAGACTTCGTCTTTATTGACTTTTTCTCGAATCCAATGGAGATGCACACAAAAGTGTTTGGTACGGTCGTGAAAGACCGTGTTCTTGGCAAGAGATATTGCCGCTTGATTGTCGGCCATTATTGGAATGGGGCTTTGATGGGGAATGTCCAGAGAGAACAGAAGGCGTCAAATCCACCCAGCTTCCCTGGCACCTTCATACATTGCTGTATATTCGGCTTCAGTTGTTGACGATGACACAGTTTGATTCTTCTTGGCTTTCCAGGAGATCAGGCTTTTACCGAGACTTACTAGGTATCCGAAATATGAGTAGGACTCGATTTTATCATTGGCATAGTCAGAATCCGTATAAATTTTCAACGGAGTAATGGATTCGCCAATAGTAAGACCTCGATTCATTGTACTGCATAGATACTTAAGAAAATGGATACAAGCAGCCCAGTGATTTACACCTGGCTTCTCGAGAAACTGAGAAAGTTAAGACATAGCAAAAGCTATTTCAGGCCTAGCCGACACTGATAGATAATTGAGAAGACTGATGGCACACCTGTAATTGATACCAGTGTGTTTGAATCCGGTGTGTTCATCGACAGATTCTGGAACAAGGAAAGTGTTAGGGACAAAGGGAGTAACAACTGTGCAACAGTCCAGCATTCCAAATGTCGAGAGAATTTTGGAAGTATAAAGATCTTGAGAAAGTCTAATGGCCGAGCCGATCTTCTCAATTTTCACTCCAAGAAGATGACGAAGAGGACCTAGATCTTCCATTAGATATTTGGAAGTCACCAATTTCTTGAAACGATCAACGTCCTTGCTTACGATGACCATGTCGTCAAAGTACACATGAACCCAGCACTTCCAGTCCTTGTGGTTTGATACGAAAAGACAAGGGGCGGCTGATGAGGACAAGAAATCGATTGATTTGAAGAACGATGATAATTCATGGTGCCAAACCCTAGGCGCCTGTTTCAGGCCGTAAATTGATTTTACCAGTCTGAGGCATTTGCCCTTCGGAAGAGACAGACCATCAGGAGCTTGGAGATAAATGACTTCGTCTAGTTGGCCGTTCAAGAATGCTTTCTTGATGTCCATTTGATGAATGTTGAGACCCTTAGCAGTTCCCATTGAAAGAAGAGCTCTTAACGCAGTTGGTCGACCAGTCAGAGCGTAAGTTTCTGCATAGTTCAGACCTTCCACTTAAAAGTTTCCAGCTGCACATAACCTTGCCTTGTACTTGGAAAGTTTTCCGTGTTTGTCAAACTTTTTCCGGAATATCCAAACCATGTTCAGTAGCTTGACCAAAGAGGGAATGTCTTCAACAACCCATACGCCAAGTTGCTTCATTGCGGAGGGTTCGTCATCTATAGCTTCGCTCCAGCTATCACTATTGGGGTCTTTCATTGCCTGAGAGTATGTTTTCGGAGCAGTTGCCGTCTGATCAAAAAATTGAGTGCCTGCTAAGAAACATTGAACATGAAAGTCCATGTCTTCATCCGCGATTGCCAAGTGAGCTCTTTACTTGGTGGTTAGGATGTTGGATTCTTCAATGGCAGAAGATATATCTTTAGGAGCTGGTTGATTGACCGGCTGAAGCACCACGTTGTAGCCCGGTTTGGGTGGAGATGGATTGATCGAATCATTTTCTTGTGACGTGGAAGCATTCGATGTTTGTTCTAATTGATCATGTGACGGAGATCGATATTCATTCAAGATGAATAGAGGCGATGAGGAAGGCAAATCTTCATTCTCCAAATCATCAGATTCAAACAAAAGATGATACAGCGAAATAAAACCAGATGGATCGGGAGTGGAGATTCCTGGATAAAGAGTCTCGTTGTGACTCAACTCCACTCGCCCGTCCTCAGTTAGGATGCGCCAGTTATGCATCCCAAGCTGGTAGCCGACAATTATTCATTTCGTGGCGGTGTCAGAAAACTTTGAATCACGATGAGATTTTGACAATTTGATGTAGGCACGGCAGCCGAAAGGACGAAGTCTCAAGAGATCAAACGGTCGATTAAACCAAAGTTGGTAGGCCGTTTTCCAATATTTCTTCTTTGTCGGAGTAACATTCTCGAGAAAAACTGCTGTTTTCACAGCTTCACCCCAGAGATTAAGAAGAAGACCTGCTTGTTTTAACAGTGCCCTAGCTTTTTCAGTAGTGGTTCAATTGCCACACTCTGCAATAGGGTTCTGCTGAGGCATGTACGGAGCTGTTATGTGAGATGTGACTCCTTCTGAAGACAAGAAATCATTAAACTCATGAGAATTGAATTCCCCCCCACCGTCGGTTGTGGCATGCTTAATCTTCCGCAAATGTAGATTGGTTACCAGAGAATAGAATTTCTTAAAACACCTAAAGGCTTCAGATTTGAATTTCAAAAGGACAATAAATTCATATGAACAGAATTGATCGGTAATCTTGAAATAGCACTCGAATCCGTCAATTGTCGGAGGTTTAATTCAACCGGATAAATCAAAATGTTCATATTCTAGACAGTGAGTAGCTATGGGAAGCGAGCTAGGGAATGGAAGGCGATGTGACTTTGCCAACAAACAAGCTTCGCAAGCAATTTCCACATTCTTCAAGTCAAACATCTTCATCAGACTCATTGCTTGGGTGGCCCGCCCGCCTGTGAAGGATTTCAACGTCGGAGATGGTTGTCGAGTTAACTCTGTTTGACGAAAAGGACTTGCCTTCGACAATTTCGAGATTCATGACAAAGATGTCTTGATCGATGAGTTGAAGCTTGAAAAGAACTTCTCCTTCATTGACCAGATTGGCAGTGTGAGGACGAGTTCGAACACGGTCACAGCCACGGCGAAAAAGACGTCCTTCCGATATCAAATTCCCCACAAGTTGAGGAGCTTGCAAACACTCGAGTTTTAGAGATTTGCCAGACTCGGTTTTGACGTAGACACTTCCAATCCTGGGACAAACAGCCGTTTTTCCATCGGCTAATTCAATCTTGTACTTAGAATTTGATTGGTACGTGGAGAAGGAATCTTTATCGGTGATCATATGGTGGGAAGCAGTATTTGGAGAGAATTTAGCAGAGAAGGCCTTTTTCACACTGTGCTAAGCCACACTCGATGTAGACGAGTCATCATCTTCGACAGCCGCCTTCTTTGCTTTAGCTTTGGATTTCTCCCTTCGTCTCAGCATTCTTTCTTTCTGAGCGGGATGGAGTTGAAAGCAAATCGATTCAGGATGATCAGATGCGGGATTATGAACGCCAGAGGACTTGAAAGACTGAGAGACCGTTTTTAACGCTGTTTCTTCAGATTTGACTTGAATAGTAGAGTCGTCCCTTCTTCGATTTTCAAGAATATCTTGAACTTTTTCAATGGTTAAAGGTCGATTTTGGATGAGAAAGATGAGTCGGGATTTTGGAGAGAATGGTTTCACAGAGAAGATTTTCATGAATATGAAAGTCGAGTGGAATTCCGATTCAAAGTCCGACAGATTCTAGATTGCTCAGTTGAGCAGTTAAGTCAACTATAAAAGAGGACATGTCGTTCCCTCTGAACAAAAGAGCAAGAAAGTTGTTGTAGACTTTTGCTTGGTTCGCTATCGCTTTCGATTGATAGTGATTCTCTAAAGCTAGCCAGATGTGTTGCGGGCTGTCTTTGGTAATGTTGTTGGCTAATTTCTGAAAATTTGTTATTCCCATCGTGCGTTGTAAGATACCAGAGGCTTTCATCTTTCGAGAGTTGAGGGATTTAGCCTCATCGGCATTCGAAGTAGTGGCTTCATTGATTGAAATGAAAGAGTAAGGGTCGTGCTCTTATAGATAACCCTCGACATGTATTTTCCACAATACAAAGTTGAGGTTTGTGAGAGTTGGAATGGTCGAAGTGGTGGAACGATCGTTCATCATAGGCAATTTATGATGTTGGCAGTTATGGCACAACTGGGCTCATAACCTATTGAACTTAAGATCTTTATGTTTCCAACCAGATTTGTTAGACCACATACAACGTCAAACGATGAGAGCTACGAGACAACGAGCAAACCTTTATGTTTCCAACCAGATTTGTTAGACCACGTACAACGTCTAACAATGAGAGCTAAGAGACAACGAGCGAACTACTCCTCAGCTTGATCCTTCAACCACGCGGGTGAAATTGACTACCCGAAACCCTAAGTTGAACATCCTCTTCCCTCTTGGACCAGTCCGTCCTGGAGGGAAGGGGAGAGAAACTCTCTTCTTCCCTCTGGGACCAGTCGGTCCTGGAGGGGAGGGGAGAGAAACTCTCTTCTTCCCCCTTGGGTCTGTCGGTTCTGGAGGGAAGGGGATAATGCTGCTGCTGTTTTTCTTACGGTAGTAGGACTGGTGGTGGCTCAAGTGGAAGTGGCAGGGGTGGTAGTGGTGGCGGAACAGGAGGTACATCACCCTTACCAGTGAAGCTTCTTTGTTGGCTAGGGTAATGCCTTACCCAGACCGATGAGGCTTGGCTGGTAGGACATTACCCTAGCCAATGAGGAGACCTTTTCGGTCTGGGTAAGGCATCACCCAAGCCAATGACGAAGCCTCATCGGTAAGGGTTTTGCCTTACCATGACGAATGAGGAAGCCTCATCGGTTTGGGTAAAGCTTTACTCTGACCGATGAGGCTTCCTCATCGGTGAGGGTGATGATGCCTTACCCTGACCAATGAGGAAGCCCTATGGGTCTGGGTGAAGCCTTGTTGGTCAGGGGAAGGCTTCACCCTGACTGATGTGGCTTCCTCATCAGTCAGGGTAAGGCATCACCCTCACTGATGAGGGTTCCTCATCGGCCAGTGCAAAGCCTCAGCCAGACCAATTCAGTGAGGTTTCTTCATCAGTCAGGGTGAGACTTGACCCTGAGCGATGAGGAAACGTCATTGGTCTGGGTACAGCCTTACCCTGACCGATGAGGAGGCCTTATTGGTCAGGGTAAGCCTTTACCCCGACAGATGGGGTTTCCTCACCAGTCCAAGTTTCTTTGACCAATGAGGAACCCTCATCATCCGAGACCACCAAGCAATGTGGTGTATAAATAAGGGGCCGTTTGCAGCCGTCGAAATGCATGTTGTCACCATAACTGTTGCTTGTCGCGCAGGGGGGGAAGCATCCAGGGAACCTCCTCTCCTCTTGCGCAAGTGGGGAGGCGAGCTGAACCACAAGGGGAGGGAGAAAACCACACGCCCAAAAACTGTGAATATGTGGTTTTATTATACCTTCATTACTTGTCTTATATCTTTTATCAGAAATCTTAACCTTTATTATCTCATAACACCCCTTGGTTTAAAGCCCTGGTTGAGCCATAGTACTTACAGGCTCCTTATCCAACTGAGCTATTCTCCAAGCTCAAATATTTAACCCCTCTTATAACTTCATAAACCCTCCTGACAACGACCTCAATTAAATCCCTGGTAGAAGTGCTTGCTCCCACAACTATTCTATCCATCACATCATCACATCACCCCTCTTATCACTCAAACACATCATCCATCACCAATTCTATCAACACTATCCATCATCATGATCAGTTAAATCTATAGACCCACTTATAAAACGACAGCAGTATCTTTGATACACTCCACCACATGAGTTTGCTCAACACCTGCTTGCAAATGCCATCACTGAACCAGTTTATAGAGTTGGTTCATACCCATCAAGATGTTGGTTCCAACTCAGTTGTAATACAATTGTATGTCTGTCACAAGGTGACCAGAATAATACCATATCTTTCTCATAGAATGTATCCCATACCAATACAAAAACAAAGCCCAATCTAATCATAATTTATGCTCGATCCCAACTTTTTACCAAAATTCAAGGTGTTTTGACCATTATAATTTCTGACCTCTGTGTTAACCAATACAGCGTACCCAAGTGAGCTTGTAAATTTTTGTTGCAAAAAAATTGTGTGCAGCAAAAAAAAAAATTCTGAGTTGGACAAAAGTCTGTGCGGGCTAAGACCGCCGTGCTTACCACACCACTACCCACCCCAGCCACAGCCCAGCCCTCAACCACTACATTACCACCATTAACCACATCAATTGAATCAACATGGTAAGTCTTCCTTTTTCATCCTATCTTCTCTTGAATCACCATCCTGAATGCTAATCCAACATGCAATTTTATGTTTGTTTGCATAGTACCCATGTTTTTGAAGTACTCGGCCAATTTTAAGGCCGTCATTGTTCAATCAGCACTAGACGGTCTCAGTTTGCCCAAAATCAATGCAGCCAATGGGTCAAATGTCAGCTCACATTCCCTTTGTTTATGGGTTCAACTGTACAAAACAAACCTATAGCTCTCGGGGCTGACCCACCACTCTCAGCAAGGATGAGCAAAGTTTTGTCTTGGAAATGGTCACCAATGAACCGACCATCTACCTTGCAGAAATCCAACAAGATCTCCTTGACCGATGCAACATCAACATCTCAATTGAATTACACCAACAATTCAACCTCACTCAAAAAAAAATGTGCAAGGTCCATCCCAACCAAGATGTCAATGCCCGCATGGCGTACATAACCATGATGGCACACATCAATCCTGATTGTTTGGTTTTTACTGGTGAGTCACTACTTCACCCATTTTTTTGGTCTTTTTGTTATAGACAAGAGTGGTGTTTCACTCGATGGTGTCATTTGCACTAAAGGCTTGGCACCAATTGGTGAGAGAATGGCTCTCTACTCTATTGGACAAGCGACTCCTCGATTCAACTTGATCCCAGCTGTTGCACTTAGTGGACTTGTGTCAATTATGTTACAGTCAGAAAGTGTCAAACAAGTGGATTTTGAATACTATTTGGAGAATGGTTTTGTGAGTTGATTGACTTTCTCTCTTTTGTTTTATTGCTCTTAATCTATCTTTCTATTGTATTATTTTATAGGTACCAGCAATGAATCCTTTTCCAGGACCCCAAAGCATCTTGGTGATGGACAATGCGGGAATAATCAAAGCAAAAGGTTGCCAATTGTTTTACCTCCCTGCATATTCACCTGATTTGAATCCAATTGAGAAAGGATTCAGTGTCTTCAAGGCTTCTCTGCGATGCTATGGGGAGCTTGATGGAAGTGCAACAGATGGAGAACAAATCAAAGCCTTTTCTCACCTCATTTTTACCCCCGAGCTCATGAGAAGCTTATTTTGCGGCTGCGGCTACCTCAACTGAGCAAATGTTGTAGTTTTTTTTTCTCTGATCAATTTAATTGTAGTTTTATTTTTCTCCTCTTCTCTGGTTGTTTTAATCTCTCAGCTGTCATGGGATCACAAGCCAACACTGATTATTAATTCCAAATGACAAAAGAAATGTCATTTTTTGATTTAAAAACAACAACTGATTGCGATGGGAAAAACAAATTTGAAGAGAAAGGGTCAAGAAGCAAGTAAAAATGTTTTTTTTTCTACTGCTGACAAGGCACGATGGAAGAGAGATGATTTTTTTTATTTGTATTTTTTGCTGTTTTTTGTTTTTCTATTTCTTCATTGAGTATTTGGCACAGTTGAGGAAATCAGGGAGAAACTTTATCTTCTTTTTTTTAAATGTGATGCATAATTTTTGGCTGCCTTTGCCAGAGCTTGAGCAGGGCCTTGTGGCATTCCAGCTTTTACAAGCTCTGCAGCATCAAAACACTGGAACATTGACCAGTGGGTGATGCCAAGGTTAGCAATACCATCTTGAACTTGATGGGAATTGTTTTCAATGTGAGTGAATGAGAGGAAGTCGGAAAGAACACTAGAGTTGTTGCAGAACTACTCTTATGGGGGGAATAGAGCTTGAGAGGGAATAGGTGCTTGAAGGGCTGCCTCTCTGTTAATAGCTGGGAAAGTAAGGTAAAACAAGAATAAGAGTATTGAACTCTTAAAGAAAGATGTGGCTGATGGAGACTTCTAGATATAAGGGGATATAGTGAAAACCCAGACTGGCTACGGGTGTAATCAAGAGGTAATGAGGTGAAAACTCAGACTGCTTCCTGGTGTGATCAAAGGTACTGATAATTTTTAATAACTATAACTAATAAAAGTGACCAAGGCTAATAAATTCTCCTGAATGATTCTAGATGACAAGGTACTAAATAATGATTCTAATAAAGGTGATCAAGACTCATCAATGCTGCTGAATGATTCTAGATGTAATGATGGGGAAAAAATGAAGAGGGAAAACAAGGCTGCTTATATAGTGAAATCCAGGAGAAATGGGCAGAGGCCAACATGTGGGTGAGATAAGTATGAAACCAAGCAGAATGAAACAAGGTTGACAAATGGTGGTCAAGTTGTGGGTATGGAAAGTCATGGAACAAAATGGTAAGAGTGAAAATTCTCATAAGGTGGCTGGATTGTGGGTGTGAGAGTAGGGGAAGGGTTACATGACTTGTACTGTGTTTTATGAGTTGTTTCATGTGGGCATGAGCTTTTAGAGAGAGAGAGGTGGAATATGTACAAGTGAAAATTCTTCATCCAGGGGGAGTTGGTTTGACTTGTGGGTGAGGTGCTTTGAGGATTGGTCTGTGAAACATCTGTGACTTGAGTATTCTTGAGCTTTGAGTGGTATCTAGGCCTGTCTTCCATGTGATATCCTTCAGGTTTGACTTACCACATCATCTAGTGGTGGGGTTGGAGTTAAAGTCGGATCGGCCTGCTCAGG
This sequence comes from Puccinia horiana, assembly GCA_001624995.1. Classification (NCBI taxonomy): domain Eukaryota; kingdom Fungi; phylum Basidiomycota; class Pucciniomycetes; order Pucciniales; family Pucciniaceae; genus Puccinia; species Puccinia horiana. The sequence goes on along the minus strand of LWDY01000028.1, from coordinate 406,392 downwards.
AGCCCAGGATGTGCTCGGAAACATTGATGGGGTCGCTTGTGACATCCAAGGATTATGTTGGTAGTTTACCAGCGGTGGGTATGGCCAGTGTGCTCCTACAGCATGGTGCATGGGACATGCCATTGGCGGAGCTGGGGGCACAGAAGGAAAGGGGGGGAGCTGCCAGTGAGGCAGACATCGATTGAGCTGGAGTGGATGGTGTGTTTTGCATTTTGAACGCAAAAAGTGGTGCGGTAAGAGTGACGACACTCAGGTTTTCCCTCTAACAGACAATGGATGATAAGTGATTGAGATGGAAAGAATATCAAAACTCACCATGGCTCCGGCCCATGCATCCACCTTGGGAAAGGTCAAAACAAAGTACTCCGAGGAGTTTTCTGGATTCACATAAACCATCTTCTCATGACTCCCGGTGAGCCATTCCCATGGCTCATTGATTGTGTATATTTGTTGGAAAAGTTCCGCATGAGAAGCAGCTGCCTGTGCCCCCTTGGAAGCCTCCACCAATGGAGCAAGAGGGTTGGGGGTGCTGGTAATGGAAGGATTCTGCTGAGGTGGTTGTACACCAATTCTCACTGAACAAAGGCAAGATTTGGTTAGCTTTAAAATCACGACCAATCACTCTGGACAATGATTGGAGTACTCACCTGTGCTGATACCTTTGGGTCCTTTTGGACCAAGCGACATGTTATTTTTTGGCTCTCAGGAGTAATTGTGGCAACTTGAACAAAGTCGGAAAAGGTTTGTGAAGTATTGAGCCACTTCTTGTGGTTAGCAGAAAATTGTCCTCCATGAGGGATGACAACATACCAAAATATGTTGCCATCTTGCTCTTGGCACTGGGCATAGTTCCCAAGCAAAAGATTCACATCGGTCTTGATGAAATCGATGGCCTTTTGCTTGAAGATTTTAAGATCTGTATTCATAGTGACCCAATCAATCACCAATTTGCCAGACTCAAATTCAACTTTGTCGGTCTGAGAATAGACTGGGGCAGAGGTTAATATTTTCTTTCAGGGATTTTGAGGTGGTTGAGTAGGTGCAGGAGTGTGGAAAACAAACTCCATTCCAATTGCTATCTTCAATCAACCTGAGTTTGTTGGGGCTTGAGACTGAGTCACTACACTTGTTTCATAAGGTGGGATTGTGTGGTCTTGGGGATGAATAGACGGCACTGCATTCAAGTTCAATGCTGGCATTTCAGATAAACCAAAATTATTATATCAGTCCCAATGAAGGGTTGCTGTCCTGTCACCCGAAAGAATGCTGCACACCTCTGGTTTTGTTTTTCCACTAGAAAGGCAGTCCCATCAAAAAGTGTTGGTGGGTGATGGAACCACTCGCTGATTGAGATGTCCGACTCAGAGCCTGATTCACCGCTTGATAAGTCCGGAAAGGTCGACGTCACTAAACAAAAGAAAATAAATTGTCAGTTTTATCATTCTACAAAAGGAATTGAGGAAATCTTCTTACTTGGTTGAGTCGATTGATGTGTTTGATGGTGGTAATGTAGTGGTCAACAGCGAGGTTGAGGGCTGGGCTGTGACCGGGGTGGGTAGTGGTAAGCACGGACTTTTTTCCAACTCAGAAAATTTTTTTTGCCACAAACAATTTTTTTTTTGCAACAAAAAGTTGCAAGCTTACTTGCATACGCTGTATAATCTAATGTATTCTTTAGAACTCTTTCAGGGTTTACCAGTCATGGCGATACCTTTAAACCCCTAGGCAAGACCTAGAGGACGAAACTCCTTCCGCCCTCCCAAGCCTGCCGAGTGCAGGTTGGGGATAGGGCGGCACCTCCTCTCGGCTCAGTTGTCCCCCGTTTACCACGTTGCACAGAGTATCGTGGTAACTAGGGACTAGGGGGAGAGAAAGAGGGTGGGCCCTCTAAAGAAACAAGAATAGAGGACTCCAACCCATCTATAGCGATGATTTTTCAATTCTTCAAGAGAGTTCTTCTATCCTAAGGTTTCTGTATTCCCATGCCACGCCTTGTCTGGATTTTGGGGCCAATCGGATCAGAGGTGTTTTCCCAGCATTCGTTTAGTCTTTTCATCAAAATGAGAGCCTCTTCCTTTTCTTTGTCAGAGTATTGTCTGATATATAATAGGTAGCAGTCTGAAATCCATCGAGCAAGCTGACAGATTTTGTTTACTGGAATTCCCATTGCGAACGGGACTGATGCTCCTCCGACTCAGAATGAATGGCCCGACAACTTCTTGAATCCTTCTTCTTCCCATGTGGCCCTCAGAGCCCGGGTTACCATGTCTTTAGTGAGGTGCACTCAATTTCCTCCTGCGTCGTGTTACCTGAACAATGACGTGTCTACTCCCTTGGCTTCTTTTATTCTTCTGTTGATGGCTTCGACCAGTCAAAGGATATTTTTGATTGCCTTTAAGTAAATCCACTGAAATTCTCCTGGCATTGTAGGGCCGTTACAGGTGTTCCTTCGAAACATTGCCAAGAGATGTTGGAGGTCTTTATTGTAGTTCTGGGGTCCAGTTCTCCAGTCGGGGTCGGTGAGGTAAGTTCCACAAGCCGGGCCATGCCCCAAAAGGTGGCAATAGCAACGTCAAAGATTGCTCTCTCCTTTGTATTTCCTTGTGCTAACTTGTCGGCTAAGTGAACTAGGTGTTTCAACTTGACTGCTTCTTTCTTTGCCTTCGGAGGGATGATAGCATTGGCTTTGGCCGATGATCATAGCAGAACCCCAACTCTAGCCTCTGAGACGGTAGGGTATCTTTTTTTATGCAGGAGGTGCCATGCCTTCAATCCGTGAAGGTATTTTTCAAGTGTTTTAGACACTATCTCTTGCTTACTTGATTTACCCTTGTCTCTCCCTACCCAGAAGCAGAACCGGTAGATTTGGTCTTCCTCAAGTGGGAGTCTAAATTCTGTTGCCCTGCTTTCTTGTGCAAATTTCTGAAACTATTTTACTGCTGTGTTGTAGCCAACCAATGTATTCCATTTGTATCCTCTGAGAAAATGGAGGTCTTCTGGGGAGCGGTTGGACCAATGGTGGGTTGCTACGCTACATGGCCAATAACCGTTAGCGTAGCGGTGATTGATTCCCCCCAGGAATTGGTTAGCGTTAGTAGAACTCCCATCCCACTAAACTAACAGGTAGCGTAGTGGGGTTTTTTTTTTAGAATTCTTGTAGCATTAGTTTCAATTGATCACATGCTACACTAACAAGTTGCGTAGTTTTCTTCCGCTAACAGGATTCTCTCATCCGTTTAGCATAATTTTTCTTCTGCTAACAATATTTTCCCAAATCAGTAGCATAGCAGGCTTTCAAATGAAATTTAGCAAAGCAAATTCCCGCTAAAAGTCAGGCTAACATGAGATAACACACCACCATGCAATAAATAGTGGGAGGTAATCAAATCATACCACAGAATGAGAATAAAAATAACACAAAACATGGTATCAAGGAATCATCCCCCCCACCAATGCAATTGTTAGTACATAACAAGAAAAGAGAATAGAGTTATGATCCCTCATTAAGCCCAACTGCCTTGTGACTTTATTACCTGTGCCATTAATCCGCTTTGAGTTGGTAAAGTCTCAAGTCAGAAAGGGTGTTAATGGTATGAGTAAAAGAGAAATGACACAAAAAGAATCAACTGATGGATGAGTCAAACAGGTTTCAAGCTTGGATCATCAAGTTTTTCAGTCTTATACTATATCAGGAGTGAAATTTATAGCTGTCTGAGGTCAAACTTGGACCAATGCAGTCAATTAGACCCTGAATCCAATTCAACCCATTGGACAAAGTTTGACCTCAGACAGCCCTAAATTTTACTCCTGGTATAGTATAAGAGTGAAAACCTTGATGATCCAAGCTTGAAACCTGTTTGACTCATCCATCAGTTGATTCTTTTTGTGTCATTTCTCTTTTACTCATACCATTAACACCCTTTCTGACTTGAGACTTTACCAACTCAAAGCGGATTAATGGCACAGGTAATAAAGTCACAAGGCAGTTGGGCTTAATGAGGGATCATAACATTATTCTCTTTTCTTGTCTAGTACTAAAAATTGCATCCTCAACACTCCTGGAAAAATGCTAGCCCAGCTTAAATTGCTCATCTCTGGTATTCCAAGAATAGAATCAAATCTGGAGCCAACTTAACCTGGTACACTCTAAAATATGAGTCCTTATGTTGTTATCAACCAGTCGGAAGAAAATTTTACTACTGATTATTTTAGCACTAATAACATGGCTACAACACCACTAACACAAATTTCTTGTAGCATTAGTTGTTTTTGTCTGACCCCAGCTAACGCTATGCTACCAACTAACAAAAAAATTCAAAAGTGTAGCATAACTTTTTCAACCACTAACAAAAAATTCAGGTAGTGTTAGTTTTTTTTCCTGACCCCAGCTAACGCTATGCTACCAACTGACAAAAAAAATTCAAAAAAAAATTAGCGTTAGTTGGCTGAATTGTGCCGCTAACGTTAGTGGTGTGTTAGCGTAGCTTAAAAAGCTAACACTACATGTAGCGTAGCTGACCCACTGTTGGTTTGACTCCTGTGAGCCGTTTGATAAGAGGTTTTTTATTTTAGCTAGGTCCATTTTTGGAATCTCGGGGGATTTTCTTTCCTTCTCACTCAGAAATATGCTGTGTTTTATAGCTCTCTGATCGCTCTAACAAGTTTCAGTTTTTGATTGGTCTCACTTTCTATCCTTCTCACTTCATTTTCCTACTGTAATCTATTTCAAACGGTTTCAACAGGATCGGGTCTAAGTCAAAAGGGAGAGGAATTGCCACAATGTGTCTCCATTGTAGCTTACTTATTTCACCTCTTGAGAGTTTTTCCGCTCAATTATCCTCCAATGTCACCCTTTTTGCTTCAATGTCAATTTGTAGCCTTACCAGTAGACTTTGTATCCTTTTCCACTCTTCGTTGACCTCTTTATCTTTTGACTTCCTTCGTCTTATTGCTGCCTCTGTCGTAGTGTTGTTGGTCCATACTACAAAATTTTTCCCTTTCTTTATCCCAAGTTTTTCTAGCATTAAAATTCCCAGTCTTATTGTGATTCTATTTCCTTCATGTGGTTCTTGTGTTGGTGCCCTAAGCTGAAATTGAGCCCATCACCTACCAATCAGGATTCCAATCCCGAAAGTAGTCAATGCGTCTCCTACCCACCAAATTTTGGTAGGGGCTGGGTTAGGTATCAATCTGGTCAGGGTGAAAGAGCCAAGTTTCTAGGTCGTCTTTGACGTCTTCTGGGAGCTTCCTCCGCATCGGTAGCGCTTTCCAGGTCTTTTGCCATTGGTACAAGCTGCATAGATAGCACTTGAGTTGTGGCAGTATGTAAGAGACGTGGTTGAGGCGTCCCATCAGTACTTTGGCATCTTTGAATTCAAAGGACTCTTGTTTTAAGAATGTTTTCAATTGAAGAGTTTGTCTTCTGGATTCCGTTCCAAAGGAAGCCAATGAATTTCTGTTCTTTGGAAAATTCCGTGAACTTGCCTTCGTTAGTCTTTACGCCAAGTTTGTTTGACCTCTTTACTATTGAGTTCATGTTTGCTGTGGAGTTTATTGTCTTGACAAATAGATTATGATCCACCCACCTGAAGATCTTCAGTAAGTCAAACTCTTTCGCCATTATCTTTGTCCACATGCACACCGGTTGTGCGAAAGAGCCACATCCAGCTACACCCCCAAAAGTTATTTGAGTGTCGAGGATAAGTTTATTGTCAAATTTTTTTATCATTAAAAATGGCCACTGATTCGGGGCTGTTGGAATTTGGAGGTAAGCTTTGGCCAAGTGAACGGGGCGTGTAATTGCCCTGAGGTAACTTGATATGACATTAAAGTTGTCCCACATTGTCTCAATATCTTTTGGGTCGATGAAGAAGTTGACAGATGGGATGTCAGGGTTGTCATAGGGATAAGATGGGTTGTTTGTTGGTCTGAAAGATCTGTCTCCATTTGTTACCGCTCCCAATGGGTTAGACCGGAAGAACTCAAATCTCTTTGACACTTGAGCGTGCATATATGGCCCATACATCCGCTTTGCCAGAAGTTCTTTCCCAAAGTTTTCTTTGATTTCTTTTTGGGCATTTATTGCTGACCGGTGGTTGTCAGGTGTATAAAATCTCAACCCCTCAACCTGGTGGAAACCATGACGATATCGGTCGATAATGTCCTGGTACTGGTCAATCAGCTGATGCTTTTGTAATGCTTTTTCCCATTTGTCAATTTTCATCTCGCATTGTATGCCTTCTGGCCAAGTGGGCAGATTACTTATGTCCTGCTTGCCGTTCATTTGGCATTCATTTTGGCCCTCTTGGCTTGCTCTCAGTTTGGGAAGGTATCTGGATAAACACAAGAATATTATTTTGTTCTTAGTATGAAGAATCTAATCTAGTTACAAATTTCTGATTTTCATCTGATGAGAGTAAGAACCAGTGGTGAGATTTCTACCTACTACTGCTTTTTCCCTCTGTCTCTTCCATGACCAATCCTGTCACCACTTCGCTGTCCATAATTAGGGTTGAAGTTATTTCTGCGATATCCTGTTAACCTCAGCAATTTTGCTGGGCCTCATGGCGCCTGAGCCTGTGAGTTGACCGGGGCGTGTGCTGGAGTCAAGTTACCATGAGGATTTGGTACCGCCGCCTTCTGGTGACTGGGTCCCATGAAGCTCTCCGCCCGTTTATTGCATAAGGGTTTTTGCTAAATTTTCGACACATCGCGTATGCCTTCTCCGTAGCCTTTTTCCAGAATACCGAAATGCCTGTCAAAGACTTTCTTCCGTCGGGTAACATTACCCTTGTGGCAAAGCAATTCGTTCTAACTTGAATGTTGAAGCGTAATGCGACCATGAAGCCGTCTTTGGCTATCAGTTCGTTGCAGTGTGCCTTGTGGGCCAGTAGCCACTTTGCAAATTTGGTGGATCTGTACTCGTTTGTGAGAGTTTCGTAGAATCCTTGGTGATTTTTTGTCCAATCATTAAATGACTGGGTCCATTTGCTAGAATATGGGTATCCTGTGTATCGGTTTCGATCTCTGGATAGGTTGTTGCCTTTTGGGTGCTTCTTGCTGTCTTCTTCCATTCTCGGTTAAAAATTGTTAGAGGGAGAGGTCCCTTCAGTTCTTTGATATTTTTGTCCAAAAATGGGGTGAATCCCATTTTGTCATGTTTTGGTAGTGCTCCAGAAACCAAAACCAGGTCTCCCACCTCTGATGCCTCATTGTCAGAACATTTATCCATTATTTCTGCTGGGGACGAAGGTGTGTTGAGGCCACTTTTGTCTAGAGCTTCTGTTGTGCTTGTTGACCTCGCTCTCTTCGGACCATTGGGGCTGACCTCTGATTTCAGGTCGTTGTACATTTTCATGAACATTTCTGCCCGATCTTTTTGGCCTCAATGGCTTTTTCAATGACCTCTTGGATGTGGGATTTTTCTGAATTCCTGCTCGTCCCTGATTTAATTTGTTATCACAACATATAGCATTTTGGTTAGATAAACATCAAAGTATCTCTTTTTTAGGTTCACTTGGATTGGGACTTACGTCTCTCCTGGGTGCCTTGACCCATGGTCTTTGATTTCCTCTGACACTTGGCGTCCTTTAAAGGAATTCTGTCCATTTGGGTTTGGTTGAGCTTCACTGGATTCCCTTCCCTCCAAACCTCCTTGGTCTAGTTCGTTGTCATTTTGTTCCTCACCATCCACTTCACTGTTCCTGTTTGGGTCGAATCCCAAGGCTGAGCTTAATTCTGTGATTCTGTTTGATTGGTTCATCGTTTGTTACCTTTATGGAATACGGGTAGTAGATTTTTGGATGGTTTGTGGAATTGAAAGAAAAAGGAAGATTAATAATGAGGAGGGATGTTGACTTTGGGGGAGGGAATGATAGTGAGTGGTGGTTTATACTGCAATGGGAGGTTGTTCCGGATGGGTGTGAGTCTAAGGGAAACTCTAATTGTCTTCCCGGGAGATTAATCTCTCCACAAGCAACCTTTTGGGCACGTGGTTCCTATGGCGCAACCTCGTGGAGTCTGCTTCCCGGCATCACACCTGTGGCGCCTTGGTCTTGTGGTTGCTTCTCTTGACACCACTCCGCTTCACGTACCTCAGCTGTTTCCCGCTTCTCTCCTGAAACTCCCAATGATTGATATCGACTGGTCATTGAGGGAGAGTAAACTCTCCCTTAATAATCAATATCCACCGGTCATTGAGGGAGAGTACACTCTCCATTAATGACCGGTATTGACTGGTCATTGGAGGAGAGCACACTCTCCCTTAATGACCATTCAATAGAGGGTGAGTATGTTCACTCTCCCTTAATGACCAGTCAATAGAGGGTGAGTATGTTCAATCTCCTTTAATGACCAGTCAATAGAGGGTGAGTATGTTCACTCTCCCTTAATGAACGGTATTGGCCTGTGTGGACCTGAGCCTAACAAAGCCTCTTGTGAGAGGTCCCAAAGGGTCTCTGTCTCACAGAGAGGCTTAAGGCTTATCACGGATTTTTGGCGTGGATCCGGACAGGGTTAACAGGTCAAAACACCTTAGCTTATTAATCATTCAGCTCCCCAGGCCTGATACGTTTGTCTTGGCAAGGCCACCAAGTTGTAAGCCTGCATCTTGCGGTCATTCTGATCTCCTCGCTTTTTCTCCAGCTTCCCACATGGCCCCTAGGATGCCTTTTAAAAAAGGCTTCATGGGCCGTTGGGCCTGGTTAGCGATGGGGTAAGTATAACCCTTACCCCTCATAAAGATGGTAATATCCATGCAATAGGCAGTGTATGTGGCTGATACAAGAACATGCAAGGTGAATACAAGTTTCACAGTGGTACCTGTCAGTTAGCCAGCCAATCAAAAAATTAGAATGACACCTTACAAAACAGGGTGTGGGGTGAAGATTTTTGTAACCTAACCTCTCATCAGACCGGCATAACCGGCCCACTGTGTGATCATGATTAATATAAACAGAACTTATACTCAACAGGTTATGAGCCTGTGTATCTCCAACATCTTAATTGAAGTTAATCTTCACGTGGTATTCCAGTTTAGGAAGTTATTGACCAGCGGAGTTTTTCTGAATCTTATTTCTTCTCTCCAAATTTATCTCATCAACACATTGGTATCCCAGGTCAGGGTGTAATCCACCAGTGTTTTCTCTTGTTGACTTCCTCAACAATGAACTCATCTTTGACTCCTCAATCATTACGAACAATCCATTCTGTGACAGAGACTGGGCATTTCTTTTATTTACCCCTCTCAACCCCTTTCCTACCACTACAACTGGATCTTTTACGGTGATAAGACAAAGCAGTTTCCCACCAGATCTGTGATAAGCTGCCCCCTGGCACAGATCAGTCGTCTATACATTGTAAGAGTGAAAGAAGTTTTCTCCTTTCATCCTGTCTTCATCAGAAAACTCAGTTGCTCAGGGCAGAGTGGTGAATTTGCTTGAGTGATTCAGGTCCGTCGTTTGGTTCTGATCAAGAGACCACAATCACAAGCAACCGGTTTCCTGGCAGTTGGTATTGGCCTTGGACTCCCACCCCACATCACCAAATCTATCCAGCTCTTCCCAATTTCACCCCTCCCCACCTCTCTACATCAACCGTTCTTTTAATCCCCTTCCTCCTTCCCATCCTTGTCATCCACCTTCATCTCCTTCTCTTTCTACTTAAAAAATCAGTTCCTCATCCCCCTCCAAACATCCCACCTCAGAATCAGACTACATACATTCCTTGTCACATTCCCTTTCCTTCCATTCCTCACATTTGTCTCATGTCATGTAGGACCACAAGCGTGAGCTTTGACAACGGCAGGATCTGGAGGAAGTGAAGCTCCAACCTGAACTATCCAAAATTATCAGCCAGAAAATTACCGCGGCAACTTCAAAAATCAAGGAAGAATGACTGCTTGCTCCCAATGGCGCAAATTATGGCCATTGGACACGTGATCTGGTTGAACTCTCGAGAACTCATCTCAATTCCATCAATTTTTACGCTTGACACAATGAAAATCAAATTCTGGAGAAGATTGGACGGGTGATTTTCATTTCTAGCATCCACAGCTCTCCCTTCTACAAAGTTCAGGAAGCAGAGACATGCAAGGATATGTTCTATCTTATCACTCGTAAGTTCAAGACCGTTGTGGTAAGCCAATCCTAAACACATATCCAGCACACCTCTATTCCACCTGTCACACAACAACATGGACTGCAGTCATTCATCACACCTGTCACATAACAATCAAAATCTTGGATATATTTCATTAACAAGAAATCACACATCAAATACAAATCACAGGACACATGACAGCTCAGCAACACCCAATACTCAGGACATACAACAACTACAAGTTTCACCAATGGAAAGTATCAAACTCCCTCACTGATCTTATATTCCTTCCCAGACTTGTTTCATCCCAATCAGAATCCTTTGAAGGCCTGATTCTCCTCTTCAACATGCTTCTGAGCACGTCCTCATAGTCCTCATATCTTTCCCTCTAGGGCCAATCAAATTCCATTTGATTATGATGCTGGTCTCGCATCAAGTTGCCATCAGTCCGTGGATTATTCCATTCTTTTCTGCACAGTCAGCTGTATCAAACGTTGCCATTGGATGTATTTATGTATTTGAATTAATTTACCTCACCCTCAAAATGATTTTTACAACATGGGCTATGGACTTATCAATATTTAAAAAAAATCAAGCTCCCTGGCAGAGCTTTCAAACCACTGGCCAAGGGAAATATCTGGCTGATTGACTTCATGGCTGAATGAGAATGTGCGTGAAGATGTGTGCAACGGGACTGCCAAGTTTGCTTAGCCTTTGGGCCAAAGGACATTGTTCAAAATGTGAATTTGTAAAAAAAAGGAGAAATACAGGAGTTAGAATGTGGGGTGCTCAGGCTAAATTTCCAGGTTTACCCGTAGGCCTCTCTGTGAGAAAGAGAGGCCTAGTTAAGCTCGCCTAAACATCAGTTACAGTTGCCTCCTTGTGGCATTCTACATACATGTGCTTCCTTCCTGACCATTTCCATGGTATACCCCACAGTCCTTTGTTTCACTTCCATGGCATACTCAACAGCCACTTGTTAAATCCCCTTGGTTTCAGCCTTGTGTCCTCTTTGGTCATACTTTTTCCACACATGGTGGCCTCTGCCCAGTTGTTTCTTTCCTTTTATAAGCAGCTTTGTTTCCCCCCTCATTTGTTCACCATCAGTCCTCTGGTCAATTATTCTTTAGTATCAGTCTCCCCAGCAATTAGTAGAAACATTACTAGCCCTGGGCATTATTAATTATACCTTGTCAAATAGAATCACTCAGCAGCATTGATTAGCCTTGGTCACAGTTTTATTAGAATTTTAGTTTAGTAGAAATCTCATTAACTTTGATTACTCCAGTATCCAGTCTGGGTCTTCACCTCTTTACTCTTTGATTACACCAGTAGCCAGTCTGGTTTTTCATCTCTTTACTCCCTTGATTACACCAGTAGCCAGTCTGGGCTTTCACCTCTCACTCTCCTGAATCTAGAATCTTCATCAGCCACATCTTTTCTTTAAGAGTCCATACTCTTATTCTTGTTCAATTTACTCTCCCAGCTATTAAAATAGAGGCAGCCCTTCAAGCACCTATCCCTCTCAAGCTCTATTCTCCCCAAGAGTAGTTCCACACCGTCAGCCAAGCTGCTCAGATGAACGTATGGCACAACTTTATGAACTTCAAATTGGCCAACCATCCCTCTTCAGCTGGGCTTGCTTCAAAGTTACAATCACTTGCAACAGAATGGAAGACTTTGAAAATGACGCTGAGGGCCTGTAACATGTGACCTCTGAGGTCAGTTTTCCTCAGAATTGTTTTTATGCAAAAACCTGTACCACAGGTGTTGGTTTTTGCTTTAATTTGAAAATTGATTTTATTGATTTTCCCACGGTTTTTGGAAACAGGTCTCACTCACCCTGTTTCTGTTAACAAAAAAGGACAAAAAAACACAACAGAAACTGTTTTCAAAAACAGGCCCTGATGGAAGATTCTTTCATGGAATTTGTACTTCAAGCTAGTCTCACACCTAATAAGGCTCTAGCACACAACTTTGAACATAGGGTGGATGTCATAAACCAAAATAGATGTGCACTACGGGAATTGAACCCGTGACCCGAAACTTCATGAGTGATTCTTTAACCACTAAGCTAAGTGCGCTGATGCTTGCTGGGCTCATTTCATCTAGACATGATCCGCCATTATGCTTGTATTTCCTGGGATGATAGGTCTTATTGAAATTGCTTATCACTATATCAGGGTCAAGTATTACAAAGAGTGGGTGTCAGACTGCTTAGATTAGAATGTAATATAACAGTGGAAGTGTCAGTCCAGAAAAACCCAGAGAATAAGGCCCCCAGCTTCCAGCTTCACGGAACTCGTGCATCTACTTGAGATTTGTCGGCAGCAGGAGTCACTTAGAAATTCTGCAGACCGATCAACCACCGGTGTTGGTACTGATTTGTCTCATATCCTTCAAGCAAGCATACCAACCAATTGTTTGACATCACCTTTTGATCAAACTGTGTTTCTCACCGACATTCCAGAATCTGAATGGGGGGAGACTTTGAACTTCTATGATGTTACAGCAAATTTGTGCTGGTCGTGCGGCAAGGATACTCACTATCTTTGAGACTGCCCCAATAGAGCTTGGGGGACGCCAACTCATTTCCGTGCCAGGGGTCCAGGTCAAATGTCCTATTGACCGGCCACCAGATAGGTTCCCTAACATCAAGCTCCTTTCCTGCCAATTGTTGGAGCAGTTTACCCATATCCGCAGAGTTTCTTCCAGCAATCTTGTTTTCCCTTCAATGCTCAACAACCACCTCAATACAATCCAGCCTATGCCCCCCCTGCCCAAACGCCTTGGCAGACGCAACCTGCACGCCCTGCCAATCATTATCAACCTTAACAATCCTCGGGACCTCACAATCCCTCTCAACAATTTGCAACAAACGGACAAAAAGGAGGGGCCATGGTGCGTCAAATGGAAGTGGATAATCTGGCAGATGAACTATCCAATGTGAATTTTCAGGCCATGACTCTGAGCGTGGATATTTCTGAAATGAGTGTTCCTGAAATCATTGAGACTGGGGCTTCCAAAAGTCCCACAGGTGAATTGTCCTTCCTTAACAACTTCTGATTCCTTAAAAAACCAACCCCGCTAAATGTAGCAACCAAGGTTCCAGAGCCATTATATCAGGACCAACGGTGGGCCAGCTATGCTACCCCTAGCAGTAGCGTAATTCCGCTATGGCTCACAATTTTCCGCTGGCTTGCAGCGGATGTAGCGCTATTGCTACACACCTGGCCTCAAAAAAAGAGGCTGTTACGCTGTGTTACAGCGCTTTTTAGCAAAAAAAAACTGTGAAAAGTGGCAAACCACAGTGTAACGCAGCGTAGCAGCCCTAAAAGGCCGCTACGCTGCACTTTTTTCAAAAAAGCGCAGTATAGCGTAGCGGCCCACTGTTGTCAGGGAGGGGAGAATTGCGCTTTTGGAGTCCCACTGGACAAATCATCACGTTGAAAAATTTATTGTACTGTGAGCATGCCCATTCCACGCTCATATCTCTGGAAGCACCCAGAAAAGCTGATGCTATTCCAACTATGATGTAGCAAAAGATTCTTTTGAAATATTCGACAAAGGTTGTAGGCACATTTTTAGCTGTGTACTCAAGTTTGACAAGAACAGATGGTGTATTCCCTACCCAATCATTCAATTGAATCCTTCCTCCATCTTTCTCAACACTCTCTCCTTCTGTTTAATTCTTCTATTTCCTCCATTTCTGCTTTCAATGCAACTCATCTTCCCAAACAAGTTGACCCTTTTGTGAAACCTTTCAAAAGAGTCTACCCCTCCTCGTGGAACCCAGAACACCTCTCACTGGCAGAAAAGGAAATGCTGTTCTAGCACCACATTTTTGGGCATGCCAGTCTGAGGAAGATTTGATCCCTTGTTAAAAGACAAGTGGGAGTTGGTCTGCCAAAGGTCTTACCAGTGGGGAAGATTCATTGTCTGGTTTGTGCAATCACAAAGAGCACAGCTTTCAACCCTGTTGTCAATCACATGCGTAAACCTGGGAAGTTAGATGTGCTTTGAAATTTTACTGATTTAATAGGGCCTTTCCCGGTAAAGACACCTAAAGGGTGTCGCTAACTGCTTACTCTTCGTGATCTGTACTCTGGTTTTTCATTCGTGCACCTCTAACCAGTAAGAGTCAAGCCAATGAAGTACTGATCAATGTGATAAATAAAATTGAAAAAAAAGATTAACCAGCATGTTAAGATCTTATGTAGTGATAATGGCGGCAAGTTTGCCAACAAGGTCCTCACCAATTTCCTGGTGTCAAAAGGGATTGTTGCATAGCGGTGTGGGACTCCAGTGGGACACTAAATGTATTGTTCGGTGAAAGATCCTCTGAGGGGGAAATAAATTGCTAATAGGTTGAAAGGCTATTACAACTTACGGGTGGTTTGAAAAACCTGCCCCTCTAATGATACTATACAAATGTGTAAGAATCTCAAAATCAATATTTAGAAAGATATGGCTGACTTCAAGATTGAGTTACTAAGTATAGTAGCCTCAATCAGACTTAGATCAATCAAATCAATATTCTCGTAGACCTCTTACAACTTTGGATAACAATGGATAAGCAATCCAGTGGGATTGGTTGTGTGAAATTACAATACTAATACTACTTGTTGATAATTGAAGTTAATAATGATCTCTTCCTCGAACAATTTCTTGCTAAGGCACTTTAATCACTACTAGAGCTTAAAGACAAATACTACAACTAATTGTTAACAGATAAACTAATAATAAGCTGCTGACAGCGAACTTATTGTTGGTATGATGGCTATAAGTCTACTAATAATCTACTCAAACTCTCAAAATCACTACTGCTATCACTTCTCAGACTAACACTTAACACTAATACTAATACTAATGCACCAATCACCTGATTGATAGCACAGAACCTAATATATACTGCTCTTGGAGACTGATATATTGATGGATGGATGGATGACTCAAATTCCCTGGGTGAGAGAGTGAGTGAGTAAAGGGGGATTCTGGCTGGGAGAAGCCCTCCCTTTATATTTTGAAAGTGAGGGATTTTTGCTGCAAGGGAGCTCCCTGAGGGGTCTGCCTGCAGACTGAATCATGCACTCTGCTTGGTCAGAAACTAAACAACTGAATCATGTGTTCTGATTGGCCAGGACTCAGCATCTGATAGCTTTGTCCTGGTTGGTCAGAGCCAAACCTGCTACTTGACTACTTCCACCCAGAATTCTGGGGGTTAAGGCCTCTCCTCCCAACTCACTCCTTCCTCTCTTCCTCATCCTCACCTAATTAATCATCTCCGCCAACCACATTATCCTGAGAACAATACCCTTATAACTCTCCTCCTAATACTCATTACCGTCCTCTGTTCCAGTCCTGGTCGAGACAAAAGTTTCCCAGGCACACTGAGTCCTCTGTTCCAATCCTGGTCGAGGCAAAAGTTTCCCAGACACACTGAGTTCTCTGTTCCAATCCTGGTTGAGACACAAGTTTCCCAGACTTACCTAGCCCCTGTTCCAATCCTCATCAAGACAAAAGTTTGCCAGGCATGACACCTCCTGGGTTTCAATCCTAGTTGAGACAAAATCCTCCAATCCACACCACGTCCTCTGTTCCATTCCCAATGAAGTCAATCCTCCTATGTAATATATATTTCTTCTGTTCAATTCCCAATGATGATGAGTTCTTGATCAATGAATGTTGTCTGTCAAAGGTGTATGTATATATATTCTCCTTATTATAATAGTTTCTCCTCTTGTATATAATATCTTGTGCATGTATCCATTCCATCACAACACCTCTGCCATGTGCTTTTGGCATTGTAATGTGAATAGAACACCACAACAGTGCTGAGCAATAGCAAGCTACTGAAGTCCTTCTGTGTTTTTGCACTCCTTTGGGTCAACTAAATCCTGAATCAACTCCCATGCAAGACCCCGTTTGAGATGAAGTGTGAACGCAAGCCGGTATTCAATTGCTACCATGTTTTTGGTTCGAGGGCCTTCATCCACATTCCCGTTGAGAAGAGAAAGAAAATTAATTACCATACATAGTCACAGTGCTGGGTCACTACGCTACGCTACACTATTTGCCCAAAATAGTGTAGATCACCTGTGTCAATCAAATTTCTTTTGTTCCTTCAGTTTGGAACCATATGGACTGCTGAGCTGGCTCTCAAAGTGGACTAGTCCTTCAAAAAATAAATGGAGACAAAGTCTCCATAATTCAACAGTATGCAGCTGGGTCCAAATCTGACCACCCATCAGGTTGTGGGTTCAATGCCCTCTGCCCTCATCCCCAAATGGGGGCTAGGGGGCTAGGTTTATGGATTACAAATTATGCAGCTCAAATTCCAGCTCAGTCAGCTTGAATTCCAGCTCATCCAGCTCAAATTCCAGCTCAGTCAGCTCAAATTCCAGCTCATCAAGCTCATCAAGCTCACCCAGCTCAGTTTACTAAGGAGCTGTATGGCAGGAGGTGCGGCGTACTAGTCAGCCAAATGCCATACTGTGGGTCCCATGCAAACCAAGGCGTACAAGCTGGGGGGGTCATGGGTTCCTTCCAAAGTTAGGGGTGGTGAGCTGAACTCATCCAGCTCGCAGTCCCTTCGGTTCCAAACCAAAGATGCTGCCGGTTTCTTCTTTGGTTTGGAACTGAAGAATCCAGTTGACAAATCTTGTGTAGATAGCGGCGACGCTGTAGCGTTAGCAATTTTGCAAGGTTCCAAGGGCCGCTGCGCTGAGCTACAACCCATTATAGCAACCTTTTACCACTAACAATGCCTGTAGCGCAGCGTAGCGGCGCCAGTGTGTAGCAATAGCAATTGAACCGTTAATAGCTACAGCAAAATCCGTGAGCTGTTAGCAATTATTGCTACGGGTAGCGCGCATAGCGACCCACTGTTGATATGAGGCAGTGGTGGTTGGCCATTTAGAGTCAAGATGCGGGTGGTTGTTCTATGTAACTGGGATCAATGGTTTCATGAGTTCCGCAATGGTGTGTTTAATGGATGCAGCAGTCCCACCAAAGACTCTGAGCAAACTGGCCCTGATCCTCAAAGATGTGGTGGCACATGGACCAAGCACAACTCCTCCGCTGTCTGAAAGTTTCATGCCAGCAATATCCTCTTCATGGAATAAAATGAGCCTTGGTTTTATTGTCAATCAACTTCAACTAGACAATTTCCAACCCAAAGTTGAGTTTGGGAACAAAGAACTGCTCATTGACACAATTTTGGAGGCATGTGAATTTTTTGGAATCAATGTTCTGTGGACATACAAACAAGCAATGAAGTGCTCCAATGTGTCAGACTGGAAAGCTGTGATTGATGAGGAGCTACAAAACCTTGACAAGATGCAGGTCTGGAAGTCATAAATGATGCCACCCGGCACGTTGGCACTTGATGGGTGGTGGGTCTTTGCCCTGATGGTGAACCTACCAGGTACAAAGCACGGTACGTGGAAAAGGGGTTCAAGCAAATAGTGGGGCTACACTTTGGCAAGACTTTTGTCCCAACAGCTAAGTTTGTCTCCCTATGCCTACTACTGACGGTGGCGGCATACTTACAATTGGCCAGTGCATAGCTTTGACTTCGTGGCAGCTTACCATAACTCACCAATTGATGAGGAGGTTTGGGTAAAGCCACAAGAGGTTTTCTTTCTACCACAGGGACATGCTTTCCTCTTAAAGAAGGCGCTGTATGGTACGTGTCAAGCAGCTTGTTTCTGGTGGTCACATCTACAAGGCATTCTAGATGGGCTAGGCTATTCTCCCTCTCGATACAATAATAGTCTGTATATTCTTTGTCATAAGGACCACCATGGTGTGGTGTTCAATATGCTACAGGCTCTCCCAAGATCAAGATTCAAATGCTTAATCATCAAGATTCAAGATCCTTCAAGACTCACACCAAGGCTTCAAGATATTCATATTTAATTTTGAGATACAATTGATTTGATCTATTTTTATTTTGATGTTGTTATCTTATTTGATTTCTTGGTCATAAGAACATAGTTTCATTTATGTTTGATTTATTTTATTGTTATGGTTCATTTTCCTCTGTCTTGATTTTTGTCTACTTCTTCTTCTCTTGCTTGTTTAGTTGTTGATTTTCTTGTTTCATTTTTCCTTTGTTTCATGAAGGATGTGATGACATGTCTGTGACATTTCATTCCCCCAGAGTCCAAGTTCCGCCGGAACTTGGAGGATAGAAAAGGCATGGCAGATTTCTGATCCAAGAAATAAACCCATCACTTTATTGATCCTCTGGCAGTATTCCCAGCACAAACTTTGATCCTTTTATTGATCCTTTCCTTATCCATTCAGAAATATTGATCTCAACCCTGAATCAAAACTACCCCCAAGGAAATCAACTTTCCTTTGTCTCAAAATAAATCCCCCCCAACGCTATCACTTCGACTCCCTGATCTCAATTTTACGGAACAAACTTGAGGGAAGTTCAACAGCACCCATCCCCTCATCTAACTGCCTACTGCCTGGCATGGTGAGAGTTCTACAATGGCGTCATCTGGATTCATGTGGATGATGGTGTAGTGACTGCTTCAAACACCGCACTGTTGAAGAAACTTGAAGTCAAGCTCAAAGATGTGTTAAAAATCAAGTGGAGCCAGGAGATTGATTCTATTGTGGGCCTATCTGTCAAGCGTGGCACAAAGGGGTTTGTTCTTACTCAAACTAAGCTGATCAATATTTGTTAGAATTCATGTATTTCAGCTCTCTGTTTTTCATCTTAACTCATTATTAGAATTTATCTTCAAGATATGTTTATGTATTGTTAGTCCAATTCAGAATGCTTTGGACTGGTTTTCCCACCTTTGTAGCATATTATTATCATTATTTATAGCTTGAGCTTGTAGATCCAGAAATACAATCTTATCGAGTCTTTCCCTCTTTTGACTCTTTCATTCTTTAACTCATCCATCAACAAGATTCTCCTGAAGTCCAAGTGGGATGGGGTTCAGATCACTAAGACCCCTCTCCCATCCACTTATAATGTGGTGACCTAGGATGGAGATCAGGGTACGGCCAGGAGGTTCCTGTCCATCATCGGCACATTAAGCTATCTTGCTGTGGGTACCAGGCCCAACATTGCTTTTGCTGTAAACTTTCTTGCCCGTCTTGCGTCAAAGCCCTCCACTACGCACTGGAAGGGTCTCAAGTATCTAATCAACTATGTGGCCAGCTCAAGCAATTAATGTCTCTGTCTCTACCCTGAGAAGTTGGATTCACCCCTGGCTACTTTCTATGATGCTTCGTGGGGAGGAGAGTTCTCCAGGTTGTCATATGGTGTTCTGGTCAAGTTCCTGACTGCCCGATTTTATGTATCTCACAAAGACAGCAAACTGTGGCAGTGTCCACATGCCATGCAAAATATATGGTGCTTGGTTTTGCTACCCGGCATACGCTGTGGGTTCAACATTCTCAACATATTGTTTTTGGGCGTGCTCCATAGTGATAACCAAGCGGCAGTGGAAGTCAGTACCAATGATGTGTCAAACAAGTGCACCAGACATACCAATCACAACTTCTACATTACAAACAAGGCACTCTTCACACAACTTATCAAGTTGGTTTGGGTGCCAAGTGCCAAGCAACAGGCAGATATATTTACCAAGAGTCTAGGACCGGATGTGTGGATCACTGCTGTGAACTAGCCAAGGGCTTTCATTGTGATGGTTTTTTCTTTTTACTTCTGTCTTTCTGTTCTTCTCTCTCACTATTTTTTCTTTCCCTGTCTTGGCCTAATTTGTTGCTCACTGTTTCTCTTTTTCATGTTTCTTTTTCTCAGTTTCTTATTTTTCCTCTTTCCTCACGGTTATGGTTTTTTTTTCATCTTTTGATCTACTTTTTTTTGTCTCCTCTTTTTTTCTTCTTATCTTTTCTTTCTTACTATTTTCAGTTGTAAATAGGGTCTAGCGTCTACGGCAAGGGGGGGTGTTGTAACCTAACCTCTATTAGGTTACAGCTGGATACACTCGCCTCCTACTAAGACCATATAGTGCATCGGACAAGCACAACCGGCCCGCTGTGTGTTCATGATTAATACATACAGACTTTATACTCAACAAAGATGGTAAGAGGTATGAGGATAATTTTTTTATGAAGTTGAAGAACAGATGAGCAGCTCTATTATGGTCCAAGGGCGGGAAATTCTAGACATGGGGAGGGGGTTAATTAATGGTACAAAGAATTTTAGCACCAAAAATATGAAATTTGGATTTCAGGATCCAAGCCAAAATTCCTGTATACCTCCCAAGTCCCTCCCTACTGTCGGCGCTGTGTAATCTGAGTTAACTCATATGCCAGCTCAAGCTGCGCTCAGCAGGGAGATAGGACTTGTGTTAAGTTCAGTGTCAACCGGTCATTGAGGGAAAGTCTACATACTCTCCTTGACAACCAGTCAATACTGGTCATTGAGGAGAGTACACTCTCCCTTAATGACCAGTATCAACTGGTCATTGGGGGAGAGTGAACTATCTTCAACAACTGGTCAATACTGATCATTGGGGGAGAGTACACTCTCCTCAATGGGAGAGTGTACTCCTCAATGGGAGAGTGTACTCTCCTCAATGGGAGAGTGTACTCTCCTCAATGGGAGAGTGTACTCTCCTCAATGGGAGAGTGTACTCTCCTCAATGGGAGAGTGTACTCTCCTCAATGGGAGAGTGTACTCTCCTCAATGGGAGAGTGTACTCTCCTCAATGGGAGAGTGTACTCTCCTCAATGGGAGAGTGTACTCTCCTCAATGGGAGAGTGTACTCTCCTCAATGGGAGAGTGTACTCTCCTCAATGGAGAGTGTACTCTCCTCAATGGGAGAGTGTACTCTCCTCAATGGGAGAGTGTACTCTCCTCAATGGGAGAGTGTACTCTCCTCAATGGGAGAGTGTACTCTCCTCAATGGGAGAGTGTACTCTCCTCAATGGGAGAGTGTACTCTCCTCAATGGGAGAGTGTACTCTCCTCAATGGGAGAGTGTACTCTCCTCAATGGGAGAGTGTACTCTCCTCAATGGGAGAGTGTACTCTCCTCAATGGGAGAGTGTACTCTCCTCAATGGGAGAGTGTACTCTCCTCAATGGGAGAGTGTACTCTCCTCAATGGGAGAGTGTACTCTCCTCAATGGGAGAGTGTACTCTCCTCAATGGGAGAGTGTACTCTCCTCAATGGGAGAGTGTACTCTCCTCAATGGGAGAGTGTACTCTCCTCAATGGGAGAGTGTATTCTCCTCAATGGGAGAGTGTAATCTCCTCAATGGGAGAGTGTACTCTCCTCGGTTGATGCTGTTCATTGAGGGAGAGTGAACTCTCCTCAATGACCGGTTGATAACGTTCATTGAGAGTGTACTCCCAATGACTGTATTGACCGGTCATTGAGTTGATGAGTGGTGTGCAATATGTCCATCCTCAATGACCTCTTGGTACCAGTCATTGAGGATTTACTTGAAGCCTAGAGTTGAACACAAGGGTGGAGCAGCCCTCATTAGGTTTGAGTGAACTTAACACAAGTCCCACCAGCCAACCACAGGGAGGCTTGCATGTAAAACACACTTTTAGGTGTGAGTCCCCTGGCGCCAATCTTGATTTTTGGTGGTAAAACACTTCAATTGTGTTTTTTCATACCTTTCCAATGGCCATGGGCCATGCCCTTGGGATCATTGGAAAGCCCTCAATCTCATCTTTTTTCTGGTTGCCTTTATTGTTTTATTCAAACCCAATAGTGGTTGAGTCAGGCCTCAATCCTACCTAGCCTGTTGATTCTGAAGATGGGTGTACAGGCATACAGGCTTGTATCTTGTTTTATACAGGGGAAAGGTGTCCGGGTGTGGGAATTGATGGGAAAGATAGAGGTCCTTAGAACCAATGGCAACCGACTGAAGGATAGTACAACATCACAAAAAAATTGACCAAAAGATGCCTCAAAATCCAAGCGATCAGGCCCTTGAATTTCAAGCGGACAGGTCTTGAAATCAATCCATAAAAAAAGAAATAAGGAAAAACATTTTCAATACAGTGACTCATGCGCTGGAGACTCAGGCCAAAGAACAAGTTTTACACATAAGCCTCTCTGTGAGACAGAGACCCTCCGGGGGCCTCTCACGAGAGGCTTTGTTAAGCTCAGCTAATGAGCCCCTGATAGACCAACGAGGGAGGGATTTTTCTCTAGCTTAGCAAAAGAGCTCTGTAGGGCTCCTTAGCTACCTAAAGATTTACCCCAACGGGGGTGGATGCTCTGACCCTAACACCCTCAACTAACCCCAACACCCTAAACTACCCCTAACACCTCAAACTAACCCTAACAAAATTGGCTGTAATACACCCTGGGAACATGTTTCTCATGCGGCTGAAGGATGCTTTGAGGGTACTCCATGTCCCCCTCTCACTATCAGAGTCGGAAATAGGATGATCAATCGGGTAGTGTAACAAACCGCTGTAACAGCCATCAGGTCTCATTGGGACCATACCGTCTTGAGAGCGTTTCATAATTCAACTGGTCATGAGCAGACACGGCTCTAATCAGCGGGACCCCGTCAAGACCGCTGCCGTTTTGCGCAACGTCGCGCTGCTTGATCTGGCTTCATAGGGTCTAAACCGTCAAAGGCACACCAACCGAGCTCGGTAATTGTCCTGCCGTGTATACAATCCAAGCCCCATGCTAACCATCCTCAGTCCCATTCTCACCTCGTATACTTGTCATTAGATCAAGAAATTTTGAACATGATTCATTGGCTGATTCTCCTTCTAGTTAAGCACATTCTTTTACCAGTGGATGAAATGAATGTTGACCATGGGAGTAACTGACGAAATTCTCTTTCCCGGTTGCAGCTCCTGGGCAATGATTACTCGTTGGGACACCTCAGCGAAACTGGCAATTTGAAGTTGTCGGAACAAATTTCCCAAGTTCCCCGGTCCGTTGACCCTGCAAGCTGCGAAATAAACCATCTACCTGGTCAAACTGAACAGAATGTCCCCAGAGTTGATCATGATCGCGAAAGCTGGGCCGGTCAATCACAAGTTACGGGCCCTATCTTGAATCAGGACGTGAGTTCCCTTTCTTCAAACATCAAGAGGACAGCGACTGTTTGGTGAACTGATTCCCCACTCTCTCAATGTGACGACGTACTGATCCAGGAGAAAAACCTTCAGAATCCCGAAATCCATATTGATATTCCTGGGGAAGAAGGAAGCCGAGCAACTCTCACTGGGGGCCTCAGTCACTTGAAAGCTCCTGGGGCGGATCTAGAGGATGATGATAAAGCAACATGCACACTTTCCAGCGAACCACTTAAATCGGAGAAAAAAGATAATTCGCTAGTTCAATGCAAATCATGCAAGGCCCTTTTTTATCACGAGGCTTGTATCTTAAAATGGATTAAGACAGACCCCGTTAGACAATGCCCTTACCAGTGTAAAGAGCGAGATCCTTTCGACTTGGAAGCAAAGTTATCGCCGCCCTCTCGGCCGGGCGTTGACTGCTACATATTTACCTTTTTCACTTTAATGTTGTTCATCCCATTCATTGTGTTAAGGCCGTCTGCTTAATCTCGAAGCCACCCGTGGCTTGTTGAATGTTATCTCTGAAGCAAGTCGCGGTTCCGCAGTCGCTGTCACTGCGCGTCGTCTGAAATGGCTAAAACCGAGTTTTGCCACTGAACTCTGGCGCGCCTCACTTCCCCTGACTGCCTGCCACTTTCACTTTCTTCCCTACAGACACATTACCCTTTGAACACTTCGAATAAGCAGCCCACACATATACCGAAACCATCCAAACAACTTCTTATGATGACTTCCAGAGTCCTTCAACGAGGCTCCCAGATCGATCAACTCGAGAATAGTCTAAGCAGCGTCCGGCTAGATGAATCAAGCAAACCACCTTCTCAACCGAAGAAAAACAACAATGGCTCCTCAACAAGCAAGGTTTGGCCCTCTTGACCTGCTTCTCTATTTCCATGCTGAGTCTGAGCGAATTAAATTGATTCCTCGTCTTTATTTTAGCCCACCTCTAGTTCCAACTCCACTTCAACCTCGGCACGTAACCCACTGCATAAAATTCCATCCAACGGCCCCTCCTCCAGTAGTATGATGTCCAAAGCCCAAGCCAATGTCGGAATGCAAACCTGTGTATTCGATCCGAAGAAGAGACCTGATACCCAGCACTCGAACGATCAATCCGTCCCCACATCTTTCACTGTCCCAAACCCATTCATCCAATCCAACAATAAACCATATGCTTTGGCACCTCCCCCCTCAGCACCGCCTATCTCTAACCCTGCTAGCATGGCTAACATGGGAATTGGCCAATATGATGGCGGTTTCGAGAGGGATGAAGCCTCAGGCCGAGGCTCCTGGGACCCAGGTCACAAACCTGCCAACGACACGTTAGATTTCGAGATACCATCCCCACTGTATGTCACCTGCCGTCCGCGACCCCACACCTCTCCTAACCCAAACTACATCTGACCTGATGTCTCTTGATCACAAAAAAAACCCCGATTATTCAGACCGAAAACTCAGTGGAGCCTGAACTCGTTTGACATCGGTCGGGCCCTCGGCAAAGGCAAATTCGGAAGGGTCTACATGGTTCGAACGAAGGCGCCACCTCAGTTCATTATCGCTCTCAAGTGTTTATACAAGCGAGAATTGGTCGAATGTAAGGTTGAAAAACAACTCAGGAGAGAAATCGAAATCCAAAGTAACCTCAGGTTCGTCCAGTCAATACCAGGGTAACCGAGCTTGTTCGGAAACTTACCCTAAATGTTTCTTGAATTCAATAATTCATGACCAATCCACTTTTTTCAGACATCCCAACATTCTACGTCTCTACGGATATTTCCACGACGATAAGCGGATATTTTTGATGCTAGAATTCGCGGGCAAAGGGGAGTTGTACAAACAACTTCATCGACATGGCAAGTTCAGCGAAAAACGCTCGTCCAGATATATTGCACAAATGGCGGATGCCCTTCATTATTTACACCGAAAGCATGTCATCCATCGAGACATCAAACCCGAGAATCTTTTATTGGGTGTCGAAGGAGAACTCAAGATTGGTGACTTTGGGTGGAGCGTTCATGCACCTGGCAATCGAAGAAAGACTCTCTGCGGGTTGGCCATTTTTATTCTCTCTGTTCCTCTAGCTCATTCTAATTACCTACGTCTACCCTGATCCTCAGCACCCTAGATTACCTTCCTCCAGAGATGGTTGAAGGTAAAGATCACAACGAGAAGGTAGACTTATGGGCGCTTGGCGTATTGACTTACGAGTTCTTGGTCGGCGTGCCTCCGTTTGAAGACTTGTCCGGTCACAATGGTCAGTCTCCAAGCCACTTCTTGATTCGATTCGATTTCCTGCTGAGCTAACTATTTGTGTCCAGCCACATACAAGAAAATTTCCAAAGTCGAATTTGAGATCCCATCGACAGTTTCGTCCGAAGCCTCAGACCTGATCCGTAAGGTGAGCTCTTACTAGCCACAATTCAATCAAAACGTAACATCAAAGGACACCCAAATTCATGTTTGTATTGATAATCATTATTCTTCCATGTTTTCAACAACTCCAGTTATTGAAGCACGAACCACAGGACAGATTACCGTTACCTCAGGTAGCCAACCATCCGTGGATTTTAAAGTACTCCAAAACCCGCAACGGGGCTAGTGGGGGTGGCAGCACTGCGGGCAGACCTGCTTGAATTTCATCACATCATCTTGCCACTCTCTCAGCACAATTGTATTGGAGTGTTTATCATATATTTATGTCTGCACACATGACTGACTATTGCCTGTATCATCCGATCGGTCTTATCAGATTTTAACTCACCATTCTTTACATAATTCAATACCTTGTACTAATCCTATATCTTGTTTCATTTTGTTCAATGAAGTCAACAACATCGTCTATATGAGCCAAATCAGATCTCTTGTAACCACGGTAAGAGGTTGGTTGACAGCTGCAAAATAGAAAGGGCGGTAAAAAACACACGCCGCATGCAAAAGGAACGGGCGACCGCCCACGCGTATCCCCCGAGCCGGGATCGAACCAGCGACCTCAAGATTATTTTCCATACCCATTACAGTCTCGCGCTCTTCCAACTGAGCTATCGGGGGAGGGGCTTGAAGGTCTCTGCTTGTTTTGAATACTTAATTCTGTTTTTCATTGTTTATTACCAAGACGATGACGTCATGAGAGCATCCTGATTGACAACAGTACCATATCCACTGATTGAGAATCATCCATTTTCAGGTACACCTCTTGGGCAAGGGTAAATTCCATGTCCACCCATCTTTCTTTTGTCTAAAATTTGTATGAATTCTGGGAGTGTTGTAATGTGATCTTCAAGCTTGAAAACAGGCAAAAAAAAAAGTGCTAGAAGGCAGGGATAAACCGGCTAGATCAATGGTTTTCATGACTGTAATGGATTCTAATGATGATGATGTGATTTTGGGAGGGGAAAAAGACCTCTTGTATAGTTTTAACATCTTGGTAGGAGCTTCATGTCCAGTCCAGAGTGCTCAGATGGGGTGCTTTCAGGCCTGTTCTGATGATTAGCCATATTCCTGTGTGTGGTAATAATGGCTCGTCTGATATAACGGAGGTTCATGTGTGCTTCTTTCATGATATTGGATCCTCTGTGACAAATGTAGTAAAGGGAATTGAACTGTGCCACACTGTTTACTGCCAATCTGGCCATGTGTCAATTATTCTGGGGGGTGAAAAGCAAAAGAATAAAGAGCCACAAACATCTTGGTGTTTATTCATCTATTCTGAGTAAGATCAGACCACAGACAGAGGCAAGATTCATAACCAAACTTCAACAACCATGCAACCAACTGTCCGCAACAAAGATTCAGGTAACAGCCACAAGATTCTGATCATGATTTTACACATTCTTAAAGGGGGGTAGGGTGAGATACTACACACTAATAAAGAAACAGATGATCAAGGAGTAGAGAGTGGAAAAAGGAGCGGTATGTTTTTTGATAGGGAGGAACAAATGAGAGAGTAGTGAAAATGACTAAAATTGATATTTTTTTTGATTGATTGTTTGAATTTGATCTCTATTTTTGAAATGTAAATTGATAGTTGTTGATTGAGGTGATAATAAAATCTTTATATCAATTTGTCCGCTAACCTTCCCTGACAACCTACTTCCTTCCGAATGAACTTATTCTCTATGTTAGTAAATAATTGATTTGATCGAGTCGAGATGAGTTGAGAAAAAATATACTCCCACCCTCCCAAAAAACAAACACAAAAAAAAAAGTTGATCAATAGTAAAACGGAACAAAAAATTTCAAACTGATAATGCAACGGAAACCACCCAAAAGAAGAAAGTTTTCAAACCATCCTGATGAGAATAGCTGGAACTGTATTAGTAAAGAGATCAGTAATTTGTCTAGTAGGATTTTTTTGCTTGTTTGCGATACTTTGAATAAGTTGTATGGTCGAATGATGTCGGCAGGAATCTCTCGATGAAAGCCAACGATTTGTTACTACGACACTCGGCGTCTATGTTTCGAAGGAGTTCCATTGGTTATTTGAAAGATCTTTTCGATACTTTCTCGGACGCGCGACACGCTGAAAAAACACCGAGCCAAAAGAGAACCAAAACCAGGTCATGTCAGCTTGAAATCTAAGCTTCTCGAGTGATACAAATCCCGCTTACTTGTACTCTATCAATGTACCCTGAGTGCGCATGATTTCTTCGTGTGTGATACAAACTAGAGTAAGATACTGGTTGATTTCGTAGTATGAAATCACCCGGCCAGGTTGCTCGGCAGCTTGCATAGAGGGTATACCGACACCCCGAGGGCCACCAAAGCTCGTGTCCACTTTTACCTGGCTCGTAATCATTCGCTTGCCTGTGATGTGGGAAGGCTTTTTGTTCGGTTCGACCGCGACCGAAGATGATCGAGTAGCTGGGCTCAATTCCGATGCCCTCCCACGACTGATACTCCGTTTGTTATGTGAACTGTCTGGGATTGGCCGTGTAGAAAACATGGGCAGACTTTTCCCTAATCCATTGGTCATCGAGGTAGGCCTCGTAACGGGTGAGATCTGCTGTGGGACTCCATAAAGCTCCGATAGGTCTGTGAAGATATCCATAAATTCAGTGCACATCTCGAGCAGTGGCTTTTCCGTAGGTGATGAATCTGTGGCGATATATAACTTGGTCCAAGTGTCAAACTGTTGTGATGAAGAACGACCTCTGCGTTAGTCCTCTGATCGATTGACCTGTGTAGTCAACCCGAGCATATCCCATAAATCTTGTTCACTTACAAGAATACAGTTCTCAACCCCACTCTGTTGGGCGAGGAGGTTCATGAGGTGTTCAAGGGCGGCTTGTTGAGGGACGATTTTCATAATCACTCGACTGAGAGCATCGTAGATGGAGTAATCAAAAACAGTGGTAAGCTTGTAGGTTATCCGATGGCTGAGCTCAATAGCAATTGTTGGGACCCCACAGATCGATAGTTCTCGATCAGATAGCTCGTCCGTCAGTCGATCCTTCACTTGCTCAATAATTTCTGCATCGTCCGAGTGAGGAGAGTCAGTCTAAAATAAATGTGAAAGATAGATGCAAAGATGGGGAGGTGATTTGGAATGCAGTTACAGGAATTAGATAGAGAAGGTTGTACTGGGATCACTCGATACTGTAAAAACTTACCACTTCGGTAATCAGGGGTAACGGCGTCAATTTTGTGCATGAAGATCTCAAAGTGCAGAGCTGGGTTCGTCTGGTATGCTTGTATTACAGTTGAGGCCAATTGTGGAATGGTGCTGAGGTAACTAGACTTGAAGAACGAGATCGCAGGATGAGCATGAATTCACCGGAGTGTGGTGCTGTACGATTTTACATAAAAAGAATCAAGTTCAAAGAGCGACTAACTTGAGCATCGATTACAAAGATAACGGCCCCGACGTGTGCGAATGGCATAGTCAGGACATCTGAATCCAACGGGCCGGGTAAGTCCCAAATCTCAAAGTCGATAAATGATCTGTGAATAAAATGACAACATCTCAATATCCGATGCGGGATGCGTGATCCAAGTAGACTTACTTGATATCATCTTGAGTGATTCTTCTGGTTGTTTCGAGATGGAGGGTCTGATCTGGCTGGAGCTACACCATGAAAAAAAAAATCAGTATCAAATCCCCGAGAAATGTAACTCCTGAAAGATTTCAAACACTAACTTTATGGAAGACAACCTCTCGAATTGACGACTTGCCACCACTTGAATTGAAAGCAGATCATAAAACAAATTATCGATTGACAATAAGAATGGTTCCCGTTAATTGAAAATCCAAGCCACTGTCTATGGATGAGATGAGCTTGCCTGCGTGGGCCCATGAAGAGTAACTTTGGACGATCGGGACGTGAGCCCTCGGAGACAGGAAGACCTGGTGCAGTTGGAGTGGTCTGAGTTCGCAGTGAAGATATCGAGCCATCCATCCTGTTGTACTTTCAACCCGATCTTGAGGCGGTTCCAAGTAGACTTGGCTCTGAACAAACGCTCTGCTGAGTTTCGAGTGTCGGCCTTCGTTCGACTGTCGAGTTCTGTTTCCAGTCGTTCTTGAGAGGTTTCATTGCTTTGCGGCTCGAGTTGCCCAACTGGCCATCTCAACAACCTCGGTCAGGCTGAGTCTCTCGGGGTATCCCCGTCCTCTTCGGGGGTCGAAATACTAACTTTTTCTTTTTGACAATTTCTGATCTAATGGAAATCTGCCAGATTCTGAACACACTTTCTTGTTGGAATATTTATTGCGTAGTTTTTGATAATGGCCTGGTGGTAAAGGTTGCCTGTATAAGGGCATCTTCAAAAACCTGTCACGCCGCGTAGATACGTGTGCAGTTCAACAGGCCTATCTTATTCAAATAAAAATTTAATACTTGCTTGATGTCTGTTGTTCAACTTGGTGTGAATTTTGATCAATTGAGAACCTCACCTTTTGAGATTAAGAGGCATTTCTTATCTGAGAGAATGTCCAAACAGGTGTAGGAGCAGCTTTTTGATTTTGGGTCTTTGACATGCAACCCACCATTATTGAAGGTGTGACCCACTGAAAGTTATTTGGAGAGTCCAGATGGATTGCACCGGAATTATGGGTTGCAGGTTCAATTTCCACAAAAAACAAAAAGGGAAAGGCCCACAACTTCTAAAGTTCATGTCATTACACCACAAATATTATGCCAAATTAACTATAACATACTTTCTGAACTAAAAAGAAAAGTAAAACAGCAATGAACATCCCTGTGGCTGAGCTGTAAGAGGTCCAAGTTGTTTGTGAAGCCTGAAAAGTGTTGGTACTGGGTGCTGGGGAGAGGATGGTGGTGGGTCAAGTATATTGGATTGCTAGATGGGGAAACAGTGATGGGCCCCCCTTCAGCTCTCCCTTGTAGTAGAGAACCTCTGGAATGTCAATGAAACTAATTACATGCACTGGACAGATCTATGGCCATGGGTAGGCTCATAACAAAAAGTGACACATAGTGTAAAAAAATTTTTATACCATGAAGATTAATAAATATTGATGAAAAACAAGAAAGTTCAGAAGCTTAAATCGCTGTGAAAAATTTGAGGTGAATAGGTGTAAGGTGACATTCAGCAACATCTGTTGATACTCCAGTAGTACTCCAAATTTACTCCCCCTCAATAACAATGGCCCCTTTGTCATCATCAGGGAGTTTCAAAACTTCCTGATTAGTGTATACATAGTTCAAACAACTGGAGTAAGCTGCATGTCACCTGACACCTATTCCACACAGTTTTTTCATGGTGAATGCTTGTTTTATGCTCCTTCAATTGCTTCAAATCAAATTCACTAGTTCATTCACATTTCTACTCCCTTCATTTCTTGCTATTTACAAAAAATTCTGGCAGCTTTTTCTGGTAACTTTCAGATCAAAAAAATCAAAAAAATCTTTACGCTGGTTTGTCACTTGACTTAGAGTGATTATGAATTTTTCATGGTGGATCCTTCTCCCTTTCCAGTTTCCAATGTAGAAACAAAATTGGTATGAAGTAGCTTCACTTGAAGTTGGAGCTTGAGGTCGGTCAGCTAAATATGTATTCTCTTTTTTTTTTTTTTTTGAATTACTGATAACATCAAGAAGGAAAGTGGATTTTAAAAATATATTTGTAAGTTGTATTTTCAAGTTACACCATGGAGCAGATTTCCAGAAACCATCGCTTTCGCAAAATCAGTGATTTTGTTGCTGCACTTCCATATTTCAAGTTATATAAATCTAAATTTGGTCATTAATACTCGAACATATTGTGTTCAAACTTATGCAATTCTGTGCATCTATCTGGTTCGAAGGAAGGTTCACTCCTCAGGGCTATTTTAACCCCCCAGCTACTGATTTTGTTGACTCATGTGAAGTGGATAGGTTTTATTGTGTTTTCCAGTGATTAAAAGTTTCAAAATTTACATTGATGCATTTTTATGTACATGTATGCTTTATCACTTGTAACCTAGGAGTTATGAGTATTTTTTGAAAAAACCATCATTTTCTCAAAAATTGAAGCAGCAACCACCAATTTTGATGGCTTCTATTGAACCTTCAATCCAGCTAAGTATGCTGGTACTGTGTAAGGGGTGTACACATCTTTTCCTTTTTTTCTTCTTATATTTTAAGTGTTAATTTATGCGGTATGGAAATCCACCAAAGTCAAACACCCAAAATTAGGGGGGTTCAAAATTGAAACTCGCCTACCCAGGAGGTCACGCAGGTCCTTGGCGCAGGAAAAAATATCCCCGCCAAAAAACGACCTGCGTGGCCTCAATTTTGAACGCCCCAAATTTGCCTGATGGAGTATCAGGTCTCCACAAGATAAGTTGCAGGACCCCCGACTGGAGTTCAATATCAAGAGCTCGGGGTTGTAACAACTCGACTGAGCCGAAAAAATTGCAAGTCAACATTTGAACTCAACTAGTGAAAAATCAGAGTTGACGACCTTACCCGCGAAACATGGGTATCTTGGCAGGTGCAGACACAACCCCTCCGGCCGTAAGCATCCGAGTTGAAGTCGGATGCTCAGGTCATCTGCATCGGTGGCTGAACACGGACTCAGCAAAGTCCGTCAATTGGGTGTCACAAAACAACCCTCGCGACGGTGCTTTTGCTCCAGCCGAAGCTAAAGCATTACCCCAACCAATGAGGATGAAATCGGCTGGTTTACATGACAGAAGAGGCAATGATAAGTTTAAGGAACAAAGATCAAGTGGATTTGGACTCTGATTCCAATTGATCGATTTCCTTCTTTTGGTATGTACATAAGTTGTCGTGAACTGTGAAATGATTTGCTTGCATTTCAATAACAGGGAGGAAAAAAATTGTCGACGGAAAAAGGCAAAGAAAATAAGTGAGATTGATATCGTTTGGGAGAAGTGATTATTTTGAAACCCCCTTTATGTATGATCCAGCTGCTGGTTTGATTTTGTAGGAGGTTAAAATCTGATCGACCTGGGAGCCTCCTGAGTCCTGAGATCGACTCGGATCCTTTCGGGGACTCCTCCAACTCCTTCCGGGGCAGGCACTACCACTCCCCGTTCCGATCGGGGTTGAAGCTTCGTCATATCAGGGGCCGTCTTCCATTCGATCACAACCATCCTCATTCGCTGTACTGCATCCAACAACCGAATAACTCACTTCACTAGGATAACTCATACTCAGGACATGTTAGTATCATCCAGCTTCTATCCTTTTTCTTTCCTTGAATCAATGGCTCATCTCTGCTTCTCGTACTACTGCCGATTCTTCCCAGGGCTGCTCCCAAGGGTGATATCGGTCTCATCGGCTTGGCGTAAGTTGATATATACGACTATTTTTCATGAAAAATATCAGAGATAAGCATTTTGTCTTAAGAAACTTGCATTTTACGTCTTTGTCTTCATATATCTTTGGTTTAGCGTGATGGGTCAGTAGCATCTTCCTTCTGAATTGCTTGCTGCAAAGGAAATGTCCAAGTGGCAAAAGATAACACTGCATGCTAATCGAACTATTTTTACTTACAAACAGGCTGCAACTTGATCATGAACATGGTGTGTCCGTTAATCTATAAAGCTATAGCCACAGTTCATCTGCTCATAGTCCTCTTATTATCCAGAATGACAAGGGTTTCACGGTCGTTGCATACAACCGAACTGTCTCCAAAGTCGACGAATTTATGGAGAACCAAGCCAAAGGATCGAACGTCATTGGAGCTCATTCCGTTGCCGAGCTTTGCGAAAATCTCAAGACTCCTAGAAGGATCATCCTTTTAGTCAAAGCTGGAGATGCAGTTGATGCATTTATCCAGCAACTTGAGCCTCACCTCGAAAAAGGTGATATCATTATCGACGGCGGAAACTCTCATTTCCCTGACACCAACCGAAGATGCAAGGAGCTAGAGGCCAAAGAGCTATTGTTCGTAGGCTCGGGTGTATCCGGTGGAGAAGAAGGGGCAAGATACGGCCCATCACTCAGTTCGTCCATGTCTCTTTTTTTCTCCATCAACACCCACAGTTGCACCCGCTGAAGTAGCTTGGGCTCCTTGTTTTTTTTAGTGCCCGGAGGCTCAGAGGCTGCTTGGCCTCATATCAAGGAGATTTTCCAGAAAGCCGCTGCGCAATCGGAAGGTGAACCTTGTTGTGATTGGGTCGGTCAAGGTGGCTCAGGTCATTACGTCAAAATGGTCCACAACGGGATTGAAGTACGCCATTTGGTACTGTTTCAAGCGATCACTCTTAACCTGCTCTCCTGATGAAACAATTGTCTTGTGGTCTTTCCAGTACGGTGACATGCAGTTGATTTGCGAGGCCTACGACATCTTGAAGCGTGGACTTGGACTCGCTGAAAGCGAAATTGGAGACATTTTTGCCACGTGGAACAAGGGCGTTTTGGATTCGTTCTTGATGGAAATCACCCGGGATATCCTCAAGTTCAATGACACTGACGGTACTCCACTTGTCAGCAAAATCCTAGACAAAGCTGGCCAGAAAGGTACTGGAAAGTGGACTGCTATTAATGCACTCGACCTCGGAATGCCCGTTACTTTGATCGGAGAGGCTGTATTTGCTCGATGTTTATCGGGGATCAAGGATGAACGAGTCAAAGCTAGCAAGGTACTTGGTGGCCCCCAGATCGAAGCTTTCAAGGGTGACAAGAAGCAATTCATCGATGATCTCGAGCAAGCGATGTACGCCAGCAAGTTAATATCATATGCTCAAGGTTTCATGTTGATGAGAGAAGCCGCCAAAGAATACGGCTGGACTTTGAATTAGTCAGTTTAAACTTGCTTTCTGAAAAAAAAAAAAAATCATGGTTCTTTTCTAACGTCCGACCAATCCTTTTCAGCCCATCAATTGCACTCATGTGGCGTGGTGGCTGTATCATCCGATCAGTCTTTTTGGCCGAAGTGAGCAATTGGCTGTTCAGGAGACCCAAGATTATATACTTCCGAATGCTGACCCCAATTATTGTTTTGCTGATAGATCACCAAAGCCTTCCGGGCTGAACCAGATCTCCAAAACCTGCTCTTCAACGATTTCTTCAACCAAGCTATTCACAAGTCTCAACCTGGTTGGCGTCGAATCATAGCCCAAACCTCATTGTGGGGTATCCCAACTCCTGCATTCTCGACCGCATTAGCATTCTTCGATGGATACAGGACTGCCAATCTACCTGCCAGTTTATTGCAAGCTCAGAGAGACTACTTCGGGGCTCATACGTTCCGAATCCTTCCGGAGCACGCTTCTGAGACTTACCCCGAAGGCCAGGACATCCATGGTATAAACTTTGGACTCTTCTTTGTTTCTTTTGCTACGACTTGACTGATCGAATCTTTCTTTTTTTAGTAAACTGGACTGGCCGAGGCGGGACAATCGCGTCCACCACTTACGCAGCCTGAAGCAATTCAAGTGACCACCCGTTCAACCCGAGTTTCCGTTTACTCACAATTTTTTAAATATATACATACGTAAGAAAGAACAAAAAAAATGAGAGCTAGCATTTTTATTAAAAAAAATCTGGATAGATAAAACATCAAACGGATGAAAAAAAGTTCCCTCATATTACGATAAGTTGAATGTCTCTCCATACATACACATTGATTCACAAGCGCTAGATCATCCCATTGATATTACCTAAAGCAATATACAACATATTGTTTACTTTTGTTGTAGCAGATGGTGACGACATGTTTTTGACTGTCCGTGCAACATTTGTGCATTTATAAGGGGCTCTGTAGCATAGCAATGAGACTTGATACATGTTTCTACGTTCTTAAGAGCTTGCTATCTCCAAAGAAAAGTAAGACTCAGATTGTCTGGAACTGTGATGATAGGATAAGCAGCATCATGAGGGTTTTTTGTTTTGTTTTTTGGATCTTTCATGTTACATAGTATTTATGGCAACTATCATGCTGCGTATTGTGGTAAAATCTATTTTTCTTTTTCTTTTTTCTTTTCACGGAATTACCAGAAATTGACCTCCTCGGCTCAACCGAACGGGCGATTCCCCATGAAGGATATCAGGATGGTGGTGTCTTGAGAATATCACCGGCGACATCATTTTTCTTTGTTTTACCCAGAAGAAAACTTGGCCGGGTAACCCCCAATATATTTTCCTCTACACCATGCTAGTGGTAAGGCGCATGATCAGGTGCGCAATGAAGACACATCAGATGAGGATAGAAGAATTGCGACGCTGGAATTCTAAGGCAGATGAGTTGAATACACCAAAAAAACATGGATTTATACAAGTAACACTGGTGATGAAAAATGCAAATCGCCCGGTGGCCCTGGAGCACTACATTATGACAAGTAAAGGGTACATCAAGTCTTGAATAACTGGTGATACAGAGGGGATTAGAAGTGGATTATAGATGATATTAGTGGGTAGATCGGCATCGTGAAGTGATAATCAATCATGTAATCGAGCTTAAGCCTGGAATGGGAAGAAGCAAAATTGAGTGAATTGATTTAGAGGTAAGTAGTAAAAGGATTGAGTTCGTTGTGAGACATACCGATGAGTCGTCTTTGTGAGCAGGAGCATCCTTCTTGTAAAGCCCGTAGTAGCCGGCGTACGGAGAGTAAGAGTTGAAGCCATAGGGGAGCCGTACGAGCCGAGTCCGATGAAGCCGCCGTAGCCATACAAGTCAAGTCCGCCCCATCCGCATCCACCAAGCAAGCACTTTTGGTCGGATTGTCCTTTCGATTTGGTGTTCGATACGTCGCCTCGAGGCGCAAGGGTTGGGACAGCTGGCACAGCCAGTGTTGCCTGGAGGAGGGCGAAGAGGCAAGCGATGTAAAAGATGCAGTTCATGTTGGTGATGGTAATGTTGGGTGTGCCTTTTGGGTTGGATGATGTGAATAGGATGGGTTTGTCTGTGGAGGTGGGGTGAGGGACGACAGAGCCGTTCGAGTGCCCCCCTTAAGTAGTCCTTGGATATCTCTTGGTTTGTCCTTGAGCTCTCGGTCGACAACTTGTCCACTCTGTTGGAAGCAAGGCTGAGGTAGCTCTCAGCCGTGTGTACCGTGATCTCTCCCAGTAACCAAGTCTACCCTTCTCATAAAACTAATCCATCTACTCTTCCCACCAAGTAATCAATTTACCGCTCTCACAAAGCAGAAACTCAAAAGAATTCTACGTTCCAACCGGAAGGAAGGGACTTTTAAACTTCATGTTCCACGGCACACTAGAGAATTCTTTGCAAGAGCCATCGGGCCAATGTCAGAGGGTTCACAAAGGTACATATTTTTGACTTGCCAAGCGTCGGGCAATAAACTGATCAGGAGAAGAAAGAGAAATTCACATAGAGTTTATCTCGATGTCTTTGTTGAAGCTGCTCCAACTGAAGCACCCAGAAATATACATACACTCATCACACCAATGGGATGAGTAGAAACAAACGCTGCTCTATCCAGCAGACTGCAGTCACACAGCTGAGATCGAGCATTAGTATTTTTCTCTACAAAGAGCAGCAAGTTCCAGGGAGAGGAGCGCTCTTGCAGGCACAGTTCGAACAGCTACAAGTGTTGCCAGAGGCGGCACATGGACATCGATCAGGGGAGCTGTTTTAGCAGGATCGAGAAATTAGTAGTCAGTGTCTGAGTGATTGAAGGTGTACAGCTCTAGTCGCTCATAAAGCTTGTAGAAATGACTGGGATGTGACTTACTCAAGAGGCAAGACCGACGTACTACAGCCACATCCGGTGTTTTTGTTGCAGCTGCAATCGGAGAGACTTCCAGAGGAGCACGGCTGATGAAAGAATGAAGGGTGTGGACAAGCATCAGGCTCAGTTTGGAGTCGGTGACAGCGACTAGACCGAGTGTGTAGGACTACTAGGGACTCACTCGACAAGTGCAAGAGCGAATCTGGCCGTTGGCAAGTTTCAGATCGGGGCAACCACCTAAAGTTTACAAGCGAGAGTCAGGAGAAGTCAGACCTCTGGAACGTTTTCAGGGGGAGGAGAGAAGAACTAACAGGCAGGCATGTTGGGTTCGTTTAGTTTGGGCTTTAGATGAGCCGCTTTTTTCAGTGACAGTATTGGGGAATGAGGATTCTGAGTTTGCTAATGGGATGGTGGAAGGAAAGAAGCGAGCTGAGATGGGCGGAGTTTAAATACTGGAGGAGTGCTCTCAGAGGGGATCACCCGGAAAGGGCAGATTGCGCCATCTGGAATCTGCGTCTTTATGGCCGGCGAAAATAGCGCACTGTTTCTCGGCTGGGCTATCAAGCTTCCTGTTATTTCACTCATGACGCTTACATATTTGCGTGTTTAGGGTCCAAACACCCAACCGTCGGCATTTCAATGAACAGTTATAAGCCACACCAGATTCCTGACAAAAGAAGAGAGGGTTTCGCTGGCGATGGTCGACACCTCAATCAGATCATGCCACAGTCACTCAAACCCCACCCCTCATTTGAACCTCATTGAACGTGCTTGCAGGATAAACATGGAGTATCGCCTCATGACGATCAAGAGCAGTTTTGGCGAGCGCATTTCGCGAAGATTCGAGAATCTTGTACTCCTCGTTAGTGAGCGCCTATCGCCAGGATAATTGGCTCATGATTGAGCGCTTGATGTTTACCACGTTTCGTCTTTCTTCGTCCCTGAACCTCGCTGAGCGCCAAACTTGAGCCTACTCGCATCCTTGTTGGGCCCGGCGATCGCAGGGAGGCACTTTTGCCTCAAGTCCTCCATCTGACGCGGAGTGAGTTCTGAGACACGAGTCAACCTCTAGCTTAACACAATCCCCTCGATCGGAGGGACTCGCGAAGCGAGCCTCCGAAGGAGGGGCTTGCCCCCCAAGTGCCAAGTTTGGCCTGAGAGCTGCCTCGCTTTTTGGCAGAATAGTTCTTTTTTTCTTTGATGCGTTATTGCTCCCGAACCACAAATCCCTCAGGCAAGCTGTGAAGGGGCCCCGGTAGGCTGGCCCTTTGACTTCATCCTGACTGTCACTGATCATTGTGTGTGTATCTTAAAAATTCACCCATTATCTTTGCCGT
Organism: Puccinia horiana; assembly: GCA_001624995.1. Lineage (NCBI taxonomy): Eukaryota > Fungi > Basidiomycota > Pucciniomycetes > Pucciniales > Pucciniaceae > Puccinia > Puccinia horiana. Next base: position 367,799 of record LWDY01000028.1, on the reverse strand, counting down.
TGGAGCAAAGGTGATTTTTTTGTGAGACCAGAGCGTACAAGATCAAATCAACTACAATACACTTTGTCATTGAGTCCGTACAGCTCCAAAACTTGAAAACTCCAACAGTTCAACTGTGTGTGGCATGGGGAATAATTGTTTAGGGAGTGGGTTGGCCAGAACCAGGCCTTGGAAATTTGTGAGAGGAAGATACCCTCTGGGCTGGTGCAAGTTTTCTACAGCCAAACTTGCATTTGCTCTCAGGCGACACTTGGGACTTAAGGGGCAAGCCCCTCCTTCGGAGGCTCGCTTTGCGAGTGGCGCCCACGCCCGCCTTAGGTCACCGGCCCTCCGATTGAGAGGGCTTGTGTTAAGCTAGAGTCAACCTCTTCTGTCAAAGATGGTTTGTGTTGTTATTGTCACTCCTTCCCAAATGAGTTTTCACAAATTGTTTCCTTTTTTACTCACCTTCATGATTCATTATCAGTTGGTGCCATTCAGACCCACAAGCTGGACATGTTGTAACTAGTCTATTTTGACCTCCCTGACTAGAGTGAATAAAATCATCTGTTCTCCCTTGAACATTTCCTTCTAAAAGCTTTTTCACCCTTTTAGTCGTGCCACTCAATAGCCAATGGCCATTTTAACCCCTTCTGGACAATGTGGTTCCCTTTCCTCCTAGACTCATAATACTCATTTAGACCATGATTTCTAACAGTTCCTATCCTCTAAGCTGTGTGCCTTTTTAGAGCTAGCCAATCATGTCACCATTTGTTCTGATCTCAACATCCTTGCCAGTAAGTCTAGTAGCCCAGCTTTCTGTAGAGGCTGTGAAAAGTAAGGTGCGTCTGGTGGGATTGGAACCCACAACCTCCTTAATGCTGAGACACATACTAGAGTGCTGCCTTGACTAACTAGCTGGCTACAGGTGCTTGTGGATGCCAGGGTAGTTGGGTGGTAGTGAATATGGTTCAACTCAGCAGTTGGAGTGATACATCATGATAGCACACTAACAAGCACCTCAACACTTTTAGCTTTTTATTTTCTTCTTTGCAGGTTTGAGGGAAATTGGAGGACTTCCTGTCACCAATTTAGAATTTGTAATTCTAGATTCTAAATCTTATTTGGTGGTGAAAACTTGATCTGAAAGAATTTTCACAACCAAATTAATTTGGAATCTAGAATTTCCCCTTCCAGATTCTCGACGGGAAGTCCTCCACTAAAATAAAAGAAGAGGTTTTTGGAGCCCAACAAACACTGAAAAATACATGCAATGTAATGGTCTGAGGTTGAGTGCATGCCACTCAACACCAGCCTAATGCAGGACTTTTTTTTTCTCATTGCCATGGGCTCCTCAAATTTGAGGGCAGATGATCTTGTAAAGATTGATTATTGTCATTGATGACATATTCATAAAACTTAATTTAGACGTTGTGGTGAACTAAATGCATGACTTCCCTTCAATCTACAGCCCCCCTGTAGAGCCAGAGCTTATTTGCAGTTGAAAAGCTAAAAATTTAGCTTTTCCACTTCTAAATTAAGATCTGCAGGGGCTGCAGATGGTGAAGGGAAGTCTTCCAATGGTCCACAGCCTCAAGATCAAGATTTTTTAGATTATCAACGCAAGACTCCTCAAGATTAATAATTTCAAGATCCTCAATACCTCAAGATCTCACATCAAAATGAATTGATTTACTCAACTTCACTCATGATGAATGTTTGTTTCATTTCTTGGTCCTAATAACATAGTTTCTGTAATATTTGGTTTATTTTTCTTATTTGTCCTTTCAAAATTCCTTGTTGTTTCTTTTGACTGACTCTTTTCCTTATGGTTTATCAAGACCGTCTGGGCACAGGCCCAAGTCCCACTTGGCGCAGCGCCACCGGGGCTTGGGTTTGTGCCCAGGGGGCTTGACTGGCTGGGCTGGGAGGGCCGCGAATCTTGGCACACAACCAAGTTTTGCTGGCTCAGATCCAAGCTTCTAGCCGATTGAAAACACCTCGACGACTCAATTATCCAAAGAAAGTACATACATAAATAAGTCTTTTTTTTTTTTTCTTTCCATCATCCTACTAGCATGTACTTACTTAATTTTTTTTGCTGCAGGTTATGAACGACTCCGCCTAATCCCACCGCTATGGGTCCGGACGGCGCTGTTATGGGTTCGACTGAGCTCAAGATTGAAGCTGAGAAGGTTTGATCTCATATTATTAAAAATTAGTAAAAAAAAAACCCTTGAACATGTGTAGTGCTGGCGTGGCACTCTTGCTTGGGTGCGGCTAAGCCGGGCCCACCCAAACTTTGGTGTGTGCCCGGCAAGGCTTGACAGAGTGCCAAGGACACTGGGCACCGTGCCAAGTGGACTTTAGAGGTGGCCAAGCGCGCTTTGGGGTCGGCCCAGCGCACTTGGTCTGACTTTGGCCTGTGCCCAGACGGTCTTGATAGACCATACGTTGTTTGGCTTTGGTTTCTTTCTTTTCTTTTCTGTTGTTGAAGAGTGCGCCAAAGTGCATGGTGTGTGATGACCTGTTCAGAAGGTGTTACCAACCCCAGAAGTCAAGTTTGGCTTGAGCTTGATGGATGGGGCGACACGGAACTTTGTCTGAACCTTCTTCTTCCCCAGACCATTTCTGTCAAACCAAATCTGAATTGAATTGAATCTCAAATCTTATCTTATTTTAAAAGTATCACTCTGAGTTTATTGAACAGAAGGCCACGTGAGATCCCCTCTTCCAAAGTCTTCCAATATTCTAAAACAAATAAACACTGACAAGAATCAACTTCTCATTGTATCCCTACAAATTCCCCCCCCCAAACTCAAGCTATCAACTCAATTCCTAGCTCTTTCTCCTTTCTGGACCAACCTCAAGGGCAGCTCAACAGCACCTATCCCCTCAACTAACTGCCTAGGAGTTCCACAAAATAAAGTTTAAACATAAGAGATTTACAGCAGCTGATGAATGTCAAATTATGAAAAGATGAAAAGGAGTTGGACCAGGATGGATGAGGTGAATTCCAAGAAGACTTGGAGATTATCTTGAAGGACTTAAGTACAAGAATACAGTATTCATAAATGAAATAGTTATCTTGTAATAAAGTTACCCAAATGGATAACCATTACAAAATCCAACCTCCCAGCCATTCAACTAACACGTAGGCCATGAGAGTTAGCACCACCCCTGCAACATTTGTCTTCACAGGAAACATATTGTCTTTTGCAGGTAAATTTTTTGCTTTGTTTATGCATTTAAATAACAAAAAATCTGTTTTTGACATGCAGAAAAGTCTAAATCACTGTTTTTGACATGCAAAAAAGTCTGACCAACCACACACAAAGTTACATGTCACATGAAGCCTGGCACGCAGCAAGCAGGCCCACCCTGGCACATCATAACTCACCACCACCAGCCAGCATTTGACCGGTCAATCGGCACGTTAACCATCAAAACCCACCACCATTCACTACACACACATCTCACTTGGTAGGTTTTTTTTCCTTTCTCCCCATGTTCATTCCCTCCTGTCTAACAAGCACCCTCTATTTTTAGGATGGTTTTTCGATTATACACCCCAGCAACCAAAGTTGCTGTGGTCCGCATGGCCAGCCAGAGCTACTCCCACAACGAAATTTGTGCTGTGCTTGGCAAATTGGTATTAAACCAATATTTTGTCCAGTGGATGGAGCTGTAAAGTCTTACCCAACAGGTTATTCGGGACCCCGCCAAATATGAAATGCAAGGAGTAGGTGTGAAAACCACGGCAGAAGACCAACAGTTTATGCTGGAGCTAGTTCGCACTCAATCGGGCCTATTCTTGGACCAGATATGGGAGAAACTGTATGATGCATCCTTGCTAGTATCAGTGAAATCCACCACACCTTGGTCAATCAAATGGAAGTGACACTTAAGAAAGCAAACACCATCAACATTAGGAAATCTTTGCGTGTGAAATATGCCTGTGTGGAAAAGATGGCATTATTTCCAGCTGAGTTTTTGGTTTCCACCAGTGAGTGGCATCATATCTTTCCTTTGGGATGGATTTCTGATTAGCTCCCCCTGTTCCAGACAAATCAAGTGTGTGTTCATGAGATTTACTTCAAAGTTCCAACTTTCAGTCGTTCAAAACAAGGTAAAATGGCTGATCAATTTATAATAGATCAGAACGCTAAGAAGGTCAGCCTCCTCCCTGGGATCAGTTACTATGGGGTGCTTGCTCTAAGTGTCACTGGCAAAACTGTGAAAGGGAATTTTTTTGATCAAATATTGGTTGGTGAGTTGGTTTTTCTGGTTGTCCTGACTAATGCTCATGTTGCTTGCCAGATGAATCAATATACTGGGAGGAACTTGGTCCTGGTCATGGAAAATGCTCGGATTCACAAAATTTGCAAGATCCGGCGTTTATCACGACACGAGAAGCTGGAATTATGTTGGTATATCTCCTGCCATACTGCCCAGAGCTCAATCCCATTGAGCTTTGTTTTTCAAAATTAAAAGCTCACTTTTGGCAGACTCAGGGGCTAGTTTACTCAAACAATTTCTTGTTAATTTTGTGTCGGGCCACCTACTGCGTGGTCACCCCGGATCTGTGTTGTTCAGTATACCGGCATTGTAACTTGAACTGCCCAGATGATGATTGGCCATCCCCTGCTCTCCCTGGTGTTTTGTTTTCCCCCTCTCAATGATTTGTTTCCCTGCTTCTCTGCTTGTTAGAAATAAATGAATCTGTTGTTACCCTTCGTCCCACACAACCACCTGCTCAGAAGGGGCTTGAGAGTTACTTAATGTGTGATGACCAACTTTGGTCAAAAAGTTTGTCGCAAGACTCAATAAGGTAGCAAAGATCTTCTCATTGCTCAACTGTGATAAGCGGAGGAAATTCTTGTTCTTAATAATCATATCCAAAAACATTTCGAGACAAGACACAGACACATAAACATGGAGACCGGTAGAGAACAATGGGGGATTTGACAGACAGTAGCGAAATAAAATAGGTAAAGAAATAGGTGACACTTAAGAAAACCTTTTCACAAAGGCAGTCACTGTCAGCCGGCGTCTCTAAAGTGAAGTCCAGTTGATATCTGTCACTCTTGTTCCAGAGGAAAAAACCACGCCTCACGCTTTTGGAAGCAGAGGGGCTAGCACCTTGATTGTTAATCAAGTGACAACAGCGGATACACAGTGCCGGCTCTTTGTCTTATCAAAGACAATAGTTTTTGTATAAGAGAGTTTAAATAAGATGGAAGGGAAGTGATCAATGAGTTTTGGAAGGTAGAAGGGAAGTGATGAAAGAGTTTCGTCGGAGAGTGGAAAGGAGTAGGGGGTGAAAATATGGAAAGATTTTTGGATGGATCCCCAGTTACCTTATGGTAGAATTTCTACTAGCAGATTAAGTTGTCAGGACTTAATTTTCTAGTCAAATTGATAGCGGGGTGTGGGAGGATCAAGATGAGATCCTCCTCCTTTTATCCTTGAATAATACATCTTGGTTCTCAACCAGTGGGGTGAGACATTTCGCTTATGAAGATAATCGTCATAAGTGAAATAAAAGATTTCTAAGTATACTAATATAAATAGGGGCTTTGAAAAACGACTCCCAGTTTTTTGACCAAAGACTCCCACGACCGGGTCAACATCCATTTTGGGAGTCATCAGTCAAATTCTGGCCGCGGGCCTGGGAGTCGTCCTCCGAGTCCCAAAAAATAAAAACAAAATAAAAAAAACGGGGGTTGTTCTCCCAAATCCACCAATAGACTGGACGGATTTAGGAGTTGCCCTCATTGACCGGAAGGAAACCCTTCCATTCAATGAGGCACAACAACCTCATTGACTGGATGGAAATCCTTCCAGTCAATGAGGCACAACAACCTCATTGACTGGAAGGAAAACCTTCTGGTCGACGAGGTACAACAGCCTCATTGACCGGAAGGATTTCCTTCCGGTCAGTGAGGTACAAATCCTCATTGACCGAAAGGAAATCCTTCCTGTCAATGAGGCTGTTGTACCTCGTCGACCGGAAGGTTTTCCTTCTGATTGATGAGGTACAACTCCTCATTGACCGGGAGGATTTCCTTTGGGTCAATGAGGCTGTTGTACCTCATTGACCTTCCGGTCAATGGGGAACAACAACCTCATTGACTGGAAGGAAATCCTCCCGGTCAATGAGGAGTTGTACCTCACTGACTGGAAGGAAAGCCTTCCGGTAAATGAGGAGTTGTACCTCACTGACTGGAAGGAAATCCTTCCAGTCAATGAGGAATTGTACCTCATTGACCAGAAGGAAAACCTTCCGATTGATGAGGTACAACAGTCTCATTGACCGGAAGGAAATCCTCCTGGTCAATGAGCAGTTGTACCTCATTGATTGAAAGAAAAACCTTCCGGTCAGTGGGGTACAACTCCTCATTGACCGGAAGGCTTTCCTTCCAGTCAGTGAGGTACAACTCCTCATTGACCGGGAGGATTTCCTTCCGGTCAATGAGGTACAACAGCCTCATTGACCAGAAGGAAATCCTCCCAGTCAATGAGGAGTTGTACCTCATCGATCGGAAGGAAAACCTTCCGGTTGGCAAGGTACAACAGCCTCATTGACCAGAAGCATTTCTTTCCGGTCAATCAGGGCGACTCCCTTTTTTTTATTTATTTTTATTTTTTTGGGATTCGGAGGACGACTCCCAGGCCCGCAGCCTGAATTCGACTGACAAATCCCAAAATTGATGTTGACGCGGTCGTGGGAGTCATTGGTTGAAAAACTGGGAGTTGTTTTTTGGAGCCCCTACAGTTGCGCATGGCATAAACCAGCACTGCCCCGCCTGCAAAATAAACGTTGAGATGCGGGGCCTTCCCCCCGGGGGAAAAAGTGCATGGATACTCATTTTTGTTACATTTTTGGACTTGTAAGGGTGTGTAGAGCTTAAAAATATAAGGGCTTAGAGTTTGGCCCAGTAGTTTTTTATTTTTACATCCATATTTCGGACATGGCACTATAAAGCCATACTTTACCCCATAAATATGTATTTATGGGGTTAAAGTTTATGGCTTAAGCACTAATGCATGGCCCCATACAGTCCCAAAGGGCCACATTTGGACTCTAATCAAGTTTCAAACACAAAATCTCACCCAAATGGGTGGATTTTTACCTGTTTTTGCCCTAAAAAATCAGTTTTTTTAATTTTTGGCCCCAACATTTCGGACATGGCCAAAAAGCAGTGCTGGTTTATGCCATGCGCAACTGTATAAATAAGAGAAAGTAGAAAAGAGATTTACCCAATAGGCTATTTAGCCTATTGGGTAAATAGTTTAAATCTTAATTTTCAAATGAAAATAATAAATAAATTGTAATATGAAATATACATTTGATAAAAACAAGCTCTAAGGATGGGGATCGAACTCATGATGGTTAATGATTATGTGAGTCTGGTTGCTTAGTTTGATTGACTACCAACTAGACCACAGTGGTTTTGTTGATTGCAACCATGTGGGTTATCATAGTGGTAACCTCAGTGGCTGACAGTCACACCCTCACAAAGGGGATGACTGGTCCCAAAGGGAACCCAAGTTGAGTCAACTTGAGCTCACTGGATTTACAGAAGAAGGTCCAATGGGTTATCCCATGCATCGTTAAGCGGGCTTGGGTCACAACTTTGTTGTCTTCAACATGGCATGCTCAGAGGTAAGACTTGTGGAGCATAGGTCTCTTTTCCGCAGGCACATGATGATAGCCTTTCTTCATGTAGAGCTCCATTCGAGTCGCACCTTTGGCTAGGAGGCAGGTGGTACCTAAGCAGAATCCCATAGAGCAAAGTTGAACCTCCGTCGCCGTTTGGAAATAACTCCAATGAGTTATTCCATTCACAACCATCACTGATATGGTGGGCTGGATGTGTGCGACCATCAAGAAGACATTGAGTTTGGTGGGTTGTTCCAGACGTTTGGATGGTGATTTGGGCTTGACAGAATGCAGAAACTCAATCTCCGGGATAGGATCAATGATTGCTGTAGCCTGATCTATGGTGCTGGCCTTGGGGGAGCTCATTCCTTCACTAGCTGGAGGCGGCGGGGGGATGTGGCCTTATAATGATATCCATTTTTTTTTCTCTGTGTTTCTCTATCTAATGACTTAAGATTAAATGTTACTGTAAGAAAAATCACCTTCTGATTGATGTCAATGGGGGTCTGTCCATGTTCTTCCAAGTCTTTCATAGGTATGATATCAATCTGCAGAATCACAAGTTATGTATTAGTGATCAAATAAACCAAACCAGGTAGGATAATATGGGACTCACAAGGCTTGGCAAACCCATGATCATCTTAATGGTCACCTTTCTTGGGAAAGCATCATAAGCTCTGGTGGCAAGGTCAAGGAACTGAAGGTAGTCACCACAAAAACTACTGTGCCTGCTATTGTTATCGATAGATGCTTGCCAAGTGATCTTGCCACTTTTGTTGGCTCGTTTCTCAGCATTTCAGGAGGAATTTTTCCCGCCAATGACATGAGAGAGCAATTCTTGCTGACATTTCTTCCAGGTGATTGCCTGAAAGTCGATGTATCAAGGAGCCTGGTTTGAATGAGGTACAAGCTTCCTCCACTCATGACATCCACACCATTGCTTCTCTTTGCCCGAGGTGAGAGCTAGAACTTTGACAAAGAGCACATAATATACATGGATGGGGGCGACCCAAGGTGGGTGGACTACATATGATTCAAGTATAGATTCTTTTTGGAGGACATTGTTCAGAATTAGAGAGTCTGATTGTGGGTATTTGTCAGACAGTTCCATTGTATCAGTATGTGGGCCGAATGAAGGAAGGGAATTTCAGGAAATTGGTTGGTCTTTTATAAGCAACATGGGCTCTGCAGGCCCTTAAAAGAATCTAAAAGTTTTTATGATTTGATTTCTGAAAAAGAGCCAGGACAGAATTTAAGAAAAGACACAAGGTTAGAAACAAAGAAGAGATGGAGAGAGAACGAATTAAAGAATGAGAAATAACAAACATTGAGTTGGACGGGAGAATGTGAAGAAGGAAAGATTGAATGAGACAGAAGTAATAAGAAGCTGGAGGACAGACTAAGGAAAGAAAGAGTCAGTATCGAAGAGTTGAGTGTTGAATTTGAGTTGATCAGTCTTGCCAGTCAGATGGACAAGAGTATTGAGAGTTAAGAGTAGAGGAACAATGATAGAAAGAAAAAAAGATAAGAAGAAAGTTGAGGATTGAGATGGTTGAGTGAAGGAAGATTGAAATCGGTTTGAGGGATTGAGTCTGAGTTGATGATTGAGGTTTCGAGTGAGAAAATAAGTTCAGTTAGATTTTGAAGAGCGAGATCAGGGTACTTTGCCATGCAGCATCTCAAATTCACGATGGTACCAATGTTGATACCCAATGAGTATAGCTGCTCTTGAGATAGATGAGTTGGCTTAAAAAGATAGTATTGGTCAATTCCATTGGTTTTCAATGTTTGTAGAATCGACTCTTTGTTTTCAATGACTCCTGCAAAGTCCAGGTAGTCAGAGAGCAATACAAGGCCATGTTCTGAGTCCAATGACTCTGGAGATGGTGCTTGAATCGGATGCCCCCGGAGCTCAGCTTGAGCAACTGCAGTGGCAATTGCCATTATTTGCTCCTGGTCCATCCCACCCATCCTGTTGGATGGTTTTTTCTTTGGTGATAAGAGCTGGTTGTGTGTCTCAAATTTGAGCTCTGCCGACGGCAAGTCAATGGTAACCCCAGGGGTCCCTTTGAGCTATTACAAAAGAACACATCAACATCACATTGTTTGATAGACAGGTGGGAAGGAGTGGTACACTTACAGCTGTTTGCACAATGGTTGTCGCCACCAGCATGGATTTTCGTGCGGCAGCCAAAACCTGTGAAACCCTGTGAACCTAACTTCAGAGTTGGGCTCACAGAGTTTCATGGCCTGCTTGGACGACCTCTGAAGTTGAGTTCAGAGGGTTTCACAGGTTTTGGCTGCCGCATGAAAATCCAACTGGTTGTAAAATCCATGCTGGCGGCAACAACCATTGTGCAAACAGCTGTACCAGTGCTTGAGCCCAGATGTCAACATTGAGAGCTGTGAGAAAAATAAACTGATTGGGGTAGCAAGGTAAAAATCAATTGTATTCCACATTGATCATATACTTTTTGTAGATTTGATATAGGTAAATTTTGATATTTTGGGGTAGTCTTTGCATGAGGAATTTTCCTGATGTATGTGGAAAGATGCAGATAGCTACCTCATCAGAAGAACACGGAGGATGTTGTGAGTCCCGACCTTTGCCACCTTGCCAAGAAGCTTCCACCCCACATTCCAAGCCAGTAGTGCTTCTTTGTGGGCCCAAACTTCCTCGTCTTTGGGTTTATGCATCATTAACATGATCCCACCCTTTTTTGCAAGGGAATTTTTGATCACTAATCTTTGGTGTTGGAGATCCTTTTGGGATTCAATTTGGCTCATTCCTGGTTCCGGAGGATATAGCCACTCCAAGTGATGACAGGGGCCAGAGTTGGAGCCCTCTTTGATCTTCTTTGGCATTTGATTGAAGACCACACCAAATTTGTTCCTGACAACTGTTTTGAAGGTCAGCTAGTTGACCTGTTGAGGTATGAAATTTAAGTGTAGGTCCTTGGATTGTCAAAAAGGTACCCATCAAACATTGAATGTTTTCTTCTTGGTGCTCTTTGGCTGCTTCGACTGGTACTTTTTGGGGCAGTAAATTGTGAAGAAGATGGTGCAGATGAATGAGGAGGGACAAATTTCATGACCTGAGGCTGTGCGCTAGATGCTTGAGGAGTTGGGGTAGCCTGAGTCAACACCAGCAAAGAGTTGCATTGATCAATTCTGGTTTGGATGTCATCCCTCAGTTCATCGTCCATTTTGTCTTTGGATGATTGCCTTGAAAGGTACTGGTTGCCCAAGTGTCGGTGGGTAAAACAAGAACCAAGTCAGTGACAGTGAAATGGTTCAAAATAGTGTGTGGGGAAAAAACCGGGCAATAATTCACCATCATGACTAGGATCCACCACTCAAGTCCGATTGGCCTTGTGTAATCCATCTAGAGCTTGTCGTTATTCACAGTAACCGGTCCTTGAAAATCTGATCATAGCACAAATGTGACAATTGTTGAGTGGGAATCCAAACTTTGAAGTGCGCAGCCGCAAACAAAAAAAAATAGAATTATGCGAAGCTGAAACAAAAAAAATTCGAAATGACACCAAGCTTTCCACAAAACACAATACACATAATCCCTAACTTAACAAAGTCCCCCCTGGTGAGAGGTGCGGCTCGCTGTGAGCCTGTGTGCCACTGCCGCGAGCGGGCGAAGCCTAAGGGAGGGCCCCGGGTGATACCCCACATCCACAAGGCCTCCCGTGCTGTTACCCTGCGGGTATTAAAAATGGAGCTCCCTAGAAGTATCCGCCGGGTACCGGATACCATACTCGGGGACCGGTAGTAAAATTTAAGAAAATGAGAGTCATTTCTCATGGGATACTCTGCCGCCTTAGAGTCCTGCCAGATGTGGTCAAGTTCGGCAATTACAGAAGAAACCGTTCTCAATTCTTTCCGACTTATTTGGATCTGAACCAATCAGTAACGACCTCAATGCTGAAATCCGCGACTTTTTGCGAGAAAACAGCGAGGCACCCAACACCGATGTTCTTCATGAGTACTGGCAAAGCAAGACCTCAACTTACCCTTCGCTATCAGGAATGGCAAGATGTTTTCTTGCCATTCCTGCCACAAGTGCTCCATCGGAGCGAGTTTTTTCAGCATCAAAATCTGTCAGTGGGCCCCAACGTTGGAGTCTGAGTCCAACATCAATCAAAAATCTCCTTTGCCTTAAGGAGTGGTACCGCTCTGTGGGCACTCTCGATCCTGCTCCTTACAATGAGACGGACAAATTTGAAGACTCTTCATGAACGTTGCCTTTTTGTTTTTTTATCCTTCATGTTTTCCCTACTATACACATGCAGCAATTTATGGTTGGTCTCCGACCATTTTTCTAACTCCTCCCGAGTGAATTACCCGACGTATCCGGTCGGGTAAAAAACCCCAAAATTCCCTCCGCGCTCCGACCGACCGGGTCGGATACTCGGGGATAACCGACAAGAGCTCGGTCGGGGCCCTCCCTTAGCGAAGCCTGCGCCTCCCGCAGCCCGGGACCCTCCGCTGAGAGAGGGTTTGTTAAGAGCATCTCTAGTGGATCGGCCATGGATCAGCTCGCGGCTGGCGGGCCGGGACCACATATCACAGGGTGGCACAGGCCTTTCACCAAATGCTCCCCAGCGGACTCGCCAAAAAGAGCGACCCGCCAGACATGACGACCACCGTTTTTCGTCGTCCCTACCCAAGTCGGTTGGCGATATTCGAAAACAGGGAATGAAGGAGGGTTTTATGGTTTTTTCTTTCTTTCTTATTATTTCCCTCTCTATTGTTCTTTTTTGTTTTTTATTCTCTCCCCTATATTGATCTTTCTTTTTTTTTTTATTCTCTCTACCTGTTTGGAAACAAAAACTATGCATCGTTCTTGATCGATTTCATCATTTATTGATTTTATCTTGTTCTCCCTAGTACTACATGTGTTTAAAAAAAACTCACCTTATTTTGGAAGCCGATGAAGGTAGATTGCGGTTAGAAAACCGACTAAATACATATGCAAGAGATTTTTTGTCGCTTGAATGCGAGTATTGTTTTGTGATTAATTTGGGAGGTTTGAGTTTGGAGATACAATAGTACTTATGTCTGTGTTGTCAACATGGTCGGTCGAAGTGGCGTTTCGGTGACGAACGTCCGACGAAATCAGATGTAGCGAGTCGAGCAAACCCGCCAAAGGCCGGGATATGTGGCGAGTCCCGAACACCCTGGATGGCTTTGGCGGGTCGGTTGGCGCGGCCGCTGGACCCGGTTTTTTTGCTGCGACTCGCTAATTTGGGGTCGCTGGTCCCGAGTTAGCGAGTCCACTAGAGATGCTCTGAGCTGGACATATTCCCATCACCACAAACAAAAACCGTGAGTTGAAAAACATTCGCCGTATCAGCAGCCTGTCACTGGACTGGCAGATAGGCCATGCTGCGTTGTAGGGGAGTCGAACCCCTGACGAGGCCATGGCAAGGCCCCAGTTTACCGCTAGCCTAACAACGCTGGGTACAAGCCACGTAAATAACAAACCTGAATCATGTTTCAGACGGGCAATGTGGTGTTTTGGCGTGAGCAACAATCAGAATGAAAGTTTGAGCGAAGAAGCAGGCGAGTTTTCAGGATTTTCGAGCACAGCTCTCTGAACTCAGCCAACAGTTTCCTCGACTTCTAAGCACACAGCCTTTCACAGCAAACACCACTACGTAATTCTCTCAGAGAGGATATCCGAACTCAGTCAGATCAGTGACGTCATGGCAGCAACCTCAGCAGCGATCGATCGGCCGGCCGGGAGCACGGCGGAAGCCACGAAGAGACGGCCATCGACGGCCGACCAACTGCACCGCCTGCGTCCACGACCGAGTACGATTCTGGTCTCACTGCTTGCCCTCCGCTACGGCCGGCCAGGCGCCTCGGCCGGCTTCTTCCGACGCCTCCTCCACTGGCTCGCTCTGTCCCTCGCCGTCCTCAACTGGCGTATCATCCCCTTCTACTGGCATGCCATGACCCTCTTCTTTCCGATCCTCAAGGCTAAACTTGTCCGTTGGAAACTCGGTGCATCTACGAGAGCCTTCGTACATAACTTGGGAGTCCTTGCCAAGAGCCCTTTCGAGGCTCGGATCGTATCCAAACACTGCGCCACGTGGAATACTTGTCCGCATTCCCTATTTTATGCTGTGTCTCTTGATTAACCATAGACAGATTTCTTTTCTTTGCCAACATGTTTAGGTGATTTTATGTTGCATATGTCTAACTCGGCCTATGCGATTGCCCTCGACGAAGCCCGTGCGATATGGCAGATTCAAATGCTCGGAGCGCCGATGCGAGCCGACCATGAGCGTGTGCGACCGATGATAGCCTCCACCCATTTCACCTACTTCGCCGAGATCCCAGTAAGAAAGAATCTTTCTCTGACCGACCGACCAACCAACCAAGCTTTGTGTTGTTGTGTCGTCTGACCACTCCAGTCGATCTTCTCTCTCATTCTTTTGTAGATCTTGGCCGACTTCCTCGTCGAGTTCCGCCCGGTGGCTTGGGACCATAAATGGGTCAGTATTCCTGCTCTGGCGCATCGTCGTATCACCCTCCTGACATTCCTGCCTTACGATGAACCCCCCCACTCCTCAGCTATATCTCTTGGCGACGTTCACAACTGCGCCCAGCAAAGGATCCCAGACTCGTACTCTCCACGTGAGTTCTTGTTTCCTTACCTATGTTTAGATGGTTTTACTAACCAAGCCAGACAACGGATGATGAATGAAAAAAAGTGTTTATCGATCACCCGGATGGTGAACAAGATTGGAAGACGGACGGTGAGGCCAGAGAGGCTGATGGCGCTGAGTGGACTGGGCCTGGACGTGGCTGAATGGGATACGTTGTCCCAAGTACGACTCCAAGCAAATCATCCCGTCGGAAAGCAAGCTTCCGATCATCTCACTCCCGCACAGGAATGGCTCCTGTCGTCTCTTCCCTTCGATCCTTTCTTGAAATACGAATCCGATCGTAAAAATAACCTCGATATCATTCGGGCTGCTTTGGATGGCGATCTTGCTAACGGCGCTGAACGTTTAAAAGAATTGTAAAATCGGAAATAATCTTCAACCATCTTGACTCTCCTTTCTTTTCCTTTCTTGATTGATTGATTGTTCATGTATCTTTTCTTCTTTTTTCTTATCCTTGGACTTGGGTTATGATTTATTACACGTATACGTCTGCTGGTCAACGGGTTACCAATATGCCCTAGAGATCTAGATTGTTATTCTTTCATGGCTTTTTTTTTAAAATAAAATAAGCATATAGACTATTCATAGAGAACGAGGTTCTTGATATGAGACCTCTTTATAGAAACAACACAATCAAGCCTAAGGAGTAAATACATTTGTTGCGGTAATACAGTGATAGTCAATTATGCCCACACTTCCCTGTCCACAAGAAAATACTTCCCTATCCACAAGAAAATGTATTCACAGATGAAATTTCAAAGGAAAATATAATCCTCTACTCAAGAATCGTCTGCAGATAAAAAAACTAGTATCTTGCAAGTGTAAGAAAGCTTGATGAATATTATATTTTATATGTATGTATACACAGATGTAATACACATTTAACTGATTTTTGGTTCTTTTTGAAAACAGCAACAATAACAACTAGAAAAAAAAGAGCTCATAAACGGTTTTGATTCTGTGTGACGTGTATTAAAGGAATTCATTGTAAGACTCTTCATAACATAATCTGTACATCATCAACTTCAACTACATATTTAAGAAAAAATGAATACAATGGTATGCATGTATACCAAAAGACTTAACTAGAACAAAAGAGTCAAGAAAGTTCTAACAAACGAGGGAAAAAAAGCATCATGATGTGTAGAGAAACAAACAGGAAATCTTTTGGTATAATATAACAATGAGAGAGAGAGAGAGAGAGAGAAAAGTGTGTGTATGTATATGAGCAAGAGAGAAAAGGAGACAGATAAGACCGATAGATAAAAGAGAAAAAGACAGAGGAGAGAAGCGAGTGACCAGATCGAGAGAAATAGACAGAGCCACAACGACGCACTGACAACCAGATGTATTATCTCTGAGATCGAGTCCTGATGATCACCGCAAAAAGGGGATACTGATTTAAACAGAAGAAGAGGGAAATCAAATTGTGAACGAGGTTGTGATTTCAAAACATGCGAATTGAAGTTCTATTAAGCGACGGTAAATTCAGTCCAACCTCCGAAGAACTCGAAGAAGAGATAAGTCCACCTGAAAGTACTCGAGACCCTCTCCCGTTTTGTATCACAACATGATTACGGTTGCTGTTGTTGGTGATATGTGTGTCCGTCGAGACTCTCCTTCTTACTTGTAACTTCTTTCCTTCTTCTTCGTTTTTTCCTGTTGCTGCTGATGGTGGGCTTTCTTGAGTTTGTACTTCTCGATTTGTTTCTCTATTCGTCATCCATGACACTATACACACACAAGTTAATACAATTCAAAGATTTATTTTGCGTCAATGAGCTAGCTGGAAAGGAAATAATCAGATCGTTTTTTTTCTCCTATAAAGGGGTTTTTATGTGTACGTTGTATCTGTATTTTTTTGGCGGGGTTTGGTTGATTTTTAATCTTGAGCTATTACTCAACACAGATATACCACACAAGATAAGAGTAATGGATTGGGGAATAGATGTACTGGGGGGAATGGATAAATGAACAAAGGATGAGGGAAGGGAAAAAAAGACAAAACGAGGAGCATATATACGAGCACAGTAAAGATCACACTAGAAAAACAGAGAAGACGTGTAGAGACCTGGAGGAGAGAAAGAGGAAGATCAAAAAGGAGCCAAAGACAGACCTCGTTTAGATCGACGATCACTGAGAGCTTTGTAGACTTCTTTACGAGCGGCCTTGAAGTCGGAGACCCAGGCGGCACTAGCACGAGGACCGTCGGGGACTTTGAGGAAGAAAGATTCGGAATGATGAATGACTACAAAGCTATGCTCGTCTCTGCCGGGCATCAATTGACACTCTTCCAATGCCATCGGCGCTCGATACATCACCATCTGTCCCACCGGATTGTTTCTTCGACTTTGACTGTTCTCTAATAATCCCGTTCCTATCGTCGGTCTCGCTAGTAAGAAAAAATCATTGAACAGATACGCTCGGAACGTCTTCCGTGATCGTGCTTTCATTAATATTCCTTCTCGGATTAGTCTTCTGGGTCCATTAAATCGAGTCATCGTCGTGAGACTTAATTTCTGAATGTGTAATTATTTACATACAACCACAACCACAACCACACATCACCATCAAGATTTCATCAATCAAAATCAGCCTCAAAAGTTCGGGTTGAGAAAGAGGTAGCTTTGAAACTAACGGCATCACTCCCTGGGATCGTCAGCTGTTCCGATAGTGCAGTGAGCGCGATTTCGCGTTCTTGTTCCCTGATAGCCTCGTTGGTCGCTGTTAAGACCTCATGGACCTTCTTCAAAGCATGGGCGAGACGATGAGAGTCTGTGGAATCTTCGTCGGTATACTTCATGATCTAGAGGATAACTGGAGGTTAGCATACCATCAAGCTTGTTAGGAAAGGGCACCGGATGATTGTTTACCTGTCCGATAAGCAGGGGGTATCGAGTTAATCTCTGCATTGGTTGCAGTAGGTAATGCTCCAGCTCGAGGCCCTTGACCTTAAGTCCATTCAGCCGACTGGCGACGGCCGGCCTCTGTTTCAAGTCACTGAGCACTCGACTAGCATTAGCCTGATTGCTACAGTAGGGTCTGAAGACATTGACGCCTTGCATGTAGTCGAGGACGATGTCACCGACGGCCTCGACCTGGGGTCCGGATTCCAACTGGCGTCGCTCGAGTGCACTCAAGAATGTCGCGCCAAAGAGCATGATGTCTTCGATATTGGCAAACACTATCAGCGCCGCTTTGGGCCCTATCACCGGCTCTAGTTCTTGGTAAAAAACTTGCGAAAGGATTTGACAGTTCTCAACAAATCCCGCCTCGGTCTTGATCAACTCATAGATTGCTTCCTGTCGATTCTTTTCCTTCTCTGAGTAAAGTGATAGCGTGGTTGGATCTATCATACCAGACCAAGTTCGCTGTTTTTTTTTTTTTCAAGTAGAAGCAGAACCAATGTCATGATTAGAGGATGGTTTGGAATTAAAGATAAAAAGGCTTACAGGATAAAACTGGCCATTTCTTTGAGAGGGAGACATAACGGACGTGTTTCCGGGAGTAGAGTGTCTGCAAGGTTGTGTGGCAGAAGACCCGGGAAATTGAGGAGTGTGCTCGAGTGTGTGGATAGGGCCGCTGACAGACAGACGGGGGCGGTCGGGGAGTTGGCTGGTGAAGGGTCCAGTGCCACTACCAGATGACTGACGCCTGTCCGGTAACCACGTATTAGTGGAGGTTGAGTGGGAAGTGGCAGTTGAGACAGATTTGGAGACCCCGGACAGCCAAGAACGAAAACCATGACTGGATGAGGGAAGAGCTGATGCAGAACTTGAGGATCTTTGACGTGGACACCAGTTCTGATCAATCAGACGAGGAGACTTGAGATGTTCTGAGATGGGCCGCTGCCCTGATGCTGATCGCGAAAGATTCCGGGTGGAGGTGGTGCGAGAGGGCGCGAGCGATGAGTGGGTTGCAGAAGGTATATCCCGTTGACTAATATTACGCAGGACAATGACTATCAGATTACGGAGTAGTAGTAGCCTTGCTGGATGTGAATATGTACGTACACATTCAAGTACCTTGCGAAGGCAGATTCCAATTTTGAAAGTGGATCATCGATATCGGGCTCATGTTGAGTTGTGGGAGAAGTTGAAGGTCTGCGAGACTGATGGAGCGGTGTTCTATCGGGTGACTGAAAGGGGATGCTTGGATGGAAGGAGATGGAGGATGAAGCAGGGATGGGGGTGGGTGGCAGGGGAGGTAGTTGTTCTTGTCGTTTAGTGACAGGCCGTTGTACGAGCCCAGAGGCAGCCAGGAAGTCGAGCCGACCAGTATCGGCAGAGATCTGTTGGTGGTCTTCGCTGGGCTGCTGAGACTGTGGCATGATGTGGTCGAAATGGATTGCTGGATGACGATGGCTGGTGGGAGTGGAGAGGATTGCTTGGGAGGGCGAGTGGTCATCGAGTAGAGACTTCCAGAGAGTAGAGTGCTGTGAGGGAGTCGGCCAGAGTCGGTCACTGGCTCCACGGCCTTACGGGCGGGGGCCGGGCCGGGCGGGTGAGGGCTTGTCGGACCGGAGGCTGATTAATGCGACCGGCTTAAAGAGACATCACTCAAAGATACAGATCAATCTGCTGCTGGTAACACTGGTGCTGGGAGTACCCTACCTCTTCAGCAATCCCTCACAAGATCATCTATCTATCACTGCACACAGTTTGCTTTCTCTCGACATACTCACACCCGCATCAATCAGAAGAAAGAAAATTCTAACAAGCAACTTCAGACAGTCCAAGCTACCTTGTCGTACACTCAATCTACTAACCATCGAGCTCCACATAGGCGGCCGGTACCATCCCAATCCTCCCTTTCTCCTCAATCTTAAACCAATCATCCTCTGAACTATCCACAACCGCCACCTTAGTATTCTCGACTAGTGGTGCCTCATCTGCGCTTGTAGGCGAATAATCGTAGAGTGCTTTACCCCAGATCACTACACATCCATCTCGTTTCAGTCAATCAATCTTCTTTCTCTCTTGATCTCTACAAATTTATGTTCACTAACCTTTGATCTCCTCGACGTATGACTTTGGAAATGTTCCCGATCGACCATTGATCTCGATAGTACCATATAACCATTCATCATCAGTTCTTGAAGGGTGAGCATTGATCACCAGATTGGCCTCCATCGTCAAATCCTCATCGCCTTGTGCAGAATAAGGATATAGTGATCTGACTCGAATAGCTAAATTTTAACAAATTCAATCAACTTTCACCCCAAATCAATTCATCTGCTTTACAGAATTCTCTTACTTTGTGACATATCAAACTTTTTCGCAACATCATCGGCTCCTGTTGATTCTGTAGGCTCTTCAGCATGAGCTTGCAGACTGGACTGATGGCTAGGAATAACCATTCGCATCCCATCTGCGGCCATTCCACCCATCCAATCAACCGACCGACGTTTCTCATCTGCATCATCATTGGCTGGCTCATCGTCGGCCCCAATCACTTTACCAGCCAGAGAAGACGCACTACGATCATTGGTTTTTGCCTTCCGGAGACGTCTCCCTGACTCGATCTCACCCAAAAGCATTCCACGATCGGCTGGAGGACCACTTGAAAGTGGGATGACAGGCGCTTTAGGTGCTGAAGGTGGGGCAGGAGCGAGCGGGGCCGATGGAGCGGAGGGTGGAGGTGGATTCGCGGCAGCTGATTGGGGTCGAGATGGCATCCCACCAAATAAGGCTTCCGCAAGGCCTTGTCGAGCTTTTCGGGCAGTCGCCGCTCCCTCCTCATCACTATCATCATCCTGATCTTTTTCATTAGCAGCATCCCATTCATCATCAGAATCCTGAGCCCGAGGCGGAGGCCGGAAACTGGGTTGAGGTGAAACAAACGTTTTCTGGGCTGGTAAGGTGTCTGTCGGCTTGACGAATGGATTGTTAGCCGATAATGTAGCGGAGAATGATGTAGGCGCTGGCGACTCGCTACTAGTCGAAGAACTGAGACGATGGAATGGATTGGTGCTAGGTGCAGAACCAGGTGGCGCTTGACTAGTGCTCAAAAAGGGAGCTGGAGGTGCTTGTGGGGGTGGGGGTGGAGCTTGGGGGATGAAGGGGGACGGCAGAACTGGTGTCATTTGGGGGGCTGGAGGTGCCGGAGGAGCTGGAGGGGCTGGAGAGGCCGGCGGAATCGGGAATGCTTCAGATTCTTCGACACGCCCGATGGCAATTTTAGGAGTTGGGGCAATTTGCGATGAGGGGGGGACGGATTGGGGCAATGATGGCGGAAGCTTGTCTTGGGTAGCAGACCGCGGTACAGTAGTCGGAGGAGGTGCTCTACTTCTAGGTGCAGGCGGCGGAGGAGGCTTTTTGACAGCCGCTGGGGAGGCAGACGAGCGAGATGAAAACATAGCCTTTTTCTCTTTAAATTCCTGTTCACGTCGTCGACTTTCTTCTTCCTCTTCCTCTAGTTGTTTGATTCTGGCCAACCTTGCCGCCTTTTCTTTTGCAAGCGCCTCTTTCCTTTTTTTGAGGAATGCCTCTTCTTCAGTGGTAAGGTCGTTTTCAACCGGTTTGTGTACATTTTCAGGTGAGGTGGCTTTGGCTGGAGCAGTTGGAGCTGTAGAGTTAGCCTTGGCATTCATGCCTTCATCAACATGTAATCGGCTAAGACGCTCTTCTTCAAGTCGGCTTAGACGTTGCTTCTCTCTTTCAGCTGCTTGCTCGTCGGCTTGCGCAGCTTTCAAGGCGGCTTCTTGTTTTTCTTGTTTCAAGCGCGAGTTAACACTTGTGTCATCTACCGGGACGGATGATGCCCCACCTATGCCTAATGAACGAAGTCTTTCCTGAATTCTCCGCTGAGCTTCAGCTTGGATAAACGCCTTCTTTTCTTCTGCCGTCATCGTCTTCGTCGGTGCAGCCGTGGAAGGCGGAGCTGAAGACTTGGTGATATTTTTCGACGGTGAAGACGGCGAGCTTTTGTCTTCATAAGCACGATCATCTCTATCATTCTGTACCTCACGTGCAGAGGCGCGGGAGGGAGCATCCCGATATGAGGAGCGGGAAGGCACATCTCGGAATCCGCGATCGGAAGCACGAGAAGGAATATCGCGATCATCGCGGTCGTAGCTACCTCGGAGGTAGCCCCGCTCAGGCAAACTATCCCGCTGACGATCGTCATCGTCACTGTGACGATCAGATTCAAAGCGACTGCGATTGTTGCGCTGATCTCGCTGTCGAGAATAGGTTTGTGACTCTTTGCGGCGTTGGCGATCACGACTCGAAATTTTAGCTTCGAGTTCTGGTAGATCTTCGTGACGTAATGTGAGGAGTTCACGCTCGAGTTTCCGTCTTTCTTGATCGCTAGCTTCCGATCGTCGACCGGGTCGTGAGACGTATTCGATATCGTCCTGAAGGCGTTTGATACGGTACTGGAGATCTTCAAGTTCATGATCGAGATTGTTGTCGGCATCTTCACGTTGTCTCGATGATTCGAGCATGCTGTCGGTTCGGTCAAGATCGCGCTTTATATCGTCTAGATCAGCTGCTGTCTTATCTTGCCCAGCGTGCCGGACGGAACGACGATCAATGTGACGAGATTGGGACTTGTAAGTATTCGAACTATCTAGTTCATCGTGTTTGTACATGGTAGCATCTTTTTGGAGGTTGGGCGAGCTTCTAGCGCCATGCAAAGAGCGGACAGGGCCAAGGGTGTGCTGAGCATAAGCTTCACCAGTAGCACGAGAGGTGTCCTTTTTGAGCAAGTCTTTCAAAAAGTCAACCGAGTTGTCAAGATCCCTAGCTGAGGGTGGAACCATTTCGGGAGGTAAAGTAGTAGGGATATGGTTGCCATTTAAACGACGATATATCAAGCCCATAGCTACATGGAATTCAGCCAAGTTGAGCTTTCCGCGATTTTCCACGTCAGCTAAACCCCTGTGTGAGAGTAAAACACTCAGCCAGTTTTCCAGGTTAAGATATGTCAACATTTCATTGCATTGAAATTCTCAACGAACCAGATTTGCATAAGATCCTCACGTGGTAGCCCACTTTGGGCAAACACTTCGGTACTCATCCTACCCTCAATGAAACCAGATCCAGTTTGATCCCAGGCTCTGAAGATTTGGTCGTAACTTTTTTTTTCTTCGGTAGAAAGCTTCCATGGCACTTTGACCTCGGCTTGCCCGATTTGTTGTTGATTCTGTTGCTGAAATGTTTGCTGAAGACTCATCCCGCTGAACTGACTAGTGGGTTGCGCAAACTGCATTTGTGAAGGTTGAAAATTTCCTAGCCCGATTGGTTGTTGAGCACCTGGTGCCGGCATAAACGTGTTAAGAAAGGGTTGAGAGGAGGCGCCGAGAGCAGGCACGCCGAAAGTTTGGGGCTGTTGGCTAGAGAATTGAGTTGAGCGGTTAAGTTGAGAAGCTCCAGTAAAACCTGTGGGCTGGGACTGAATTCCGAATCCAGTTTGTTGGGGTCGCATGCCATAGCCAGTTTGCTGGGATTGCATGGCATAGCCGGTTGGTTGGGATTGTATGCCATAGTGAGTTTGTTGAGGTTGGAGGCCGAAGCTAGTTTGTTGAGGCTGGAGGCCAAAACCAGTTTGCTGGGCTTGGACCGGCATGCCAGTTGGTTGGACTCGCATCATTCCACCACTAGCGAAACCGGTAGCTTGAGGCTGAATAAAGCCAGTACGCTGGGACTGAACAAAGCCAGTACGCTGGGACTGAACAAAACTTCCGGGTGACTGCTGAGGTTGAATGTAACCGGTTTGTTGATTTTGATGGAAACCGCTGGACTGTGGTGGCTGGACATAGCCCGTTCGTTGTGGTTGAACATAGCCTGTATGTTGTGGTTGGACATAGCCCGTTTGTTGTGGTTGGACATAGCCAGTCTGTTGAGATTGCAGTTGATGTTGTTGGTTGAAATTTTGGGATTGAGCCTGAGCAGCCGCTTGCTGCTGCTGAAGAAATCGGGGGTCCTGTTGAAGAAAACTGTAGTTCCCCTGCATCTTCCAAGCGCTACTACAATCAAGATGGGAGAGTTAATTTTCGATTAGAAAATTCTGATAAGCGGATCGACAGGAGGTGAAAAGGGAAAAAAAGAATATAAATACATACTTCAAATGGTCAGGTCAGGTCAAGGGACAGGTTTTCGAAGAAAGCCAGACGAGAGTGGCGGAAGTTGAATGAAGTCAGAAGTGCTTCTGGTGGGAGTGAATTTGAAGACGGTCAAGAGGAAACGAGAAGGGAAGCCGACGACTGAGGATCCGATGACGGGCGAAGGACATCAGCGACAGTCCCTGACAGTGCTCAGTCAGCCAGCACTACGTCAGGGCTTAGCTAAGCAAACACAACCCCAAAGTTCAGCATCGCTCTTTGAAGCTTCAAGATTTATTTTGAACCTTCTGTCCATAATCCAAGTGGCTCTTTGTAAAAAAAAGAACAATAAGTAACAGATGTACACCAGGACCCTGGAAACCCCCTATAAATGTGGGTAATGTAAATGTATGAATTTTTGGCCAAAAACCCAAAATGGTACGCATGAAAAGTGGTATGAATGACCTTTTTGGCTCCAATCATACTCATCTCAAATGTATGTATATATTGCGGGGGAAGGGGGGTTGGTAATGAAAGTCTTGAGGGTAGATCTGTTGTGCACACCTTTCCCCCTCAGTAACATCCCATGCTTGGGTTTTTTTGCCCCCCAGAAGACAAAACCTGATAAAAACCTTTTGTTGCATAGATTAAATCAGATTAATTTAATTTATTGGGATCTATGCAGATAAGAAAATTCTCACATGTATGCAGCATACATACAGTAGTTCCATAAAAGGATGTTGCACCCAGAAAATAAAAAACAAATTTTTCTCACAAAAAAAATTAAGGCCCCAATTATAAACCTGTTTTTGATTTGATTTTGTAATTTACTTGAATCGACAATACAGAAGTAGAAATAAGCTAAAAATAAAAACCAACACATTTTGAAACCGGTTCAAAATGTATGTACAATTATAAACATACTGAGAATTCCCGCAAAAACGGCCGCCCAACCAAAGTTACCGTGAAAAAGCCCACCAAAACACCAATGTTGCCCCCTTACGACCCAACAGCCTCCTACGTGATCCTTTGGTATCACCTGATGGCCAAACAGCTCGCCAAGGAATCGCTGGTCTACATCCGCGCCCCACGCATGGCTTTTGTTTGTCCACTGTGTTGAGAGCCTTGAAACAATGACCGCATCCCCCCAGTTTGATTCCTTGAGTTATTCCAGTTGTCTCTTGAGGATTTCTAGTGGTTGGCCGAAGAACTTTAGAACTCCCTGTCGCAAGACCCCCTAGGTTGTGGCCAGCCTCTGACCGTGGAAGCTCAAATTGCCGTCAGACTATACCGCCTCTCACATGGCACATCATATGTGACCATCACTCACATCTTCAGCATCAGCAAAGAAACGGCCAACAAGGTCTCAGGCCGCTTCGTGAATGCCATTCTTAAGTTATTCAGGAGGCGGGTGGTCAAGTAAGTATATTATTGGTCTTGAGTTACTATCATCCACCACTGACATTGCCATTGGCCTATTTGAATATATGCAGCTTCCCCCCAATCGATGAGACTGAACAGTGGGCTGAAATCATGGAATCATTTCAGAAATGTCAGGGGATTCCTCAAATTGCTGGAACAATTGATGGAACACACATTCCAATTGCTATCCCCCCAAATGACAATTTGAAATGCTACATCAATAGGAAGAGCTGGGCATCAATTGTTTTTCAATGTGTAGTTGATGGTGAGGGGAATTTTTGAAATGTTGAGTGATATCTGGTTAATTCCACTATGTATTTTTGAGGACATCATTGCTGATTTATTAATATCTGCTGTCCAGGTTGTTGGAGGTGGGCCTGGGTCTATACACGATGGCCGGGTGTTTCGATGCTCTCTACTTGGTCAGAGCTTGGAGAGAGGGAGCCATATACACCTTCCTGATTGGTGATCTGGTTATCCATCCAACATTAAAATCTTGGTTCCATACCCTTCCATAGTCAACCCCGCAAACAATTGGTTCAACTTCATTCAGTCTTCAACTTGGATAGTGGTAGAACAAGCTTTCAGACATTTGAAGAACCAATTCTGCATCCTGCTCCACGCTCAAAATGCCAATCCTACGTGGGCACAAAACAACACTTTTGTGTGCATGATCTTGCAAAACTTATTGAATCGACGGGAGACTCTTTATCTTCAATGCTGGGACGTCCGCACGGCTCAAGAGGGGTGGTTTGATGAGTTAAGAGGGGTGCCTCCAGACTCTGAGGATTTGGCAGATATTTCTGCATCAGAGTTTGTGTCTATGTGGACTAAGTGCGACATTATCAGGGACTGTTTGTATGATCCTTAGTAATCATTTTATATTGCAATCATATTTCCTACTACTTAAAATATATTTCAAGTCTTTCCAAGTGTCCTCACATGTCCCCTGTATCTTCGAGGGCCACTTCATCCAGAGCAGGTGCTTTGTCATCCCAAAGAAACTCAAGTTCCTCCTTAGCTCTCATAGCTGTCAGAATTCTGGTTTCACTCCCCGCTCACATTCTCTCCCAATCTTTTTCCATCACAATCTGTGATGCCTAGTCCCTGTCTTGTCCATCTTAAGTGAGAGGCCTGTCCTGTTTTTGTCAATCTCAGTTAGATGTAAATCTACTGTCTTGTCCAACTTGTTGCCCCTTGTGTCATGTCCAACAAATGTTGCCCTTATCTTGTCTAGTCCAACACAGCTGCTTATTCACTCTTGTCCAACAATTTTTGCCATCTCTCTCTCCTGTCACATGTTATCTGTCTACTATTTAAGCTGCTCACCTTAGTTAGTAATCAAACCATCAAGTCTGAGAATTCTAAATTTTTCACTACTTTATTGCTCCTTGGTCCAATCTAAGTCCCCCAAGATTGTCTCACATTCATCGCTTCTCTTTCTCTTGGGCTGAAATCCTGACAATAGCATGTCTGATTAATTGACGGGCGGGCCCCTCGACGGTCATGAAGTTGAAATCGGACCAGTTCTTGATTCGGTGATGCATGAGGATATTCCTTGTATCCTTGTCATCCAGTCAAATGCGGCTGGATCGTAGAAACACCTGAAAGTGGCACCAATCACTCGAGTTGGGCAGCTTGTTTGGATAGTTCCCATTCCAAAGGAGGCTAGTTGGGGGGGAGCCTGCCACATTTGTATCCATAGGCTCGGCTCGCGTTGTGTCCGCCTCAGGTGTTGGAGGCAAAGGCTCCGGAGTGTTGCTGTCTAGGCGGGGACACATAGGTTCTTCAGGCTCTGCCGTGGTTAGGACCGGCGTAGTGGGGGGCTCATTGTCGGTGCTCTCGGGTCTCCCTAACCCATCGTCGGCCAGAGAGCCCTTGACCCTGGAGGATACGTCCTCAAACCCTTCGAAATGACACGAGGATTGGGTGGCTGGTTTGACCCATCGGGATTCACATTCCCCCACGCTGATAGTTCACCTTGAGTGTGATGATGGGTTTGACGACCACGTGCGAGACCCTAGTAACCAGGGAGAACTTGCAGGAGGGAGTAAGATGCTTGTACTTTGGGGAGGATGAATGGGAGGAGATGGGCTTACATGTGGATAATATCAGACAATGCTACACAGGACGCAAGCTTTGTGGCCGTCACAGTTGGGTATTGCCGGGTCTTGATCATCTGGCTGTTCCATCCTGTGATCCTGTCTCAGCAGATGGTGATAGGGAATGCCGGGTTGAGTGCTTTTGGGTGGGGCCAGGTAAAATTATAGCACCTGTGGGGCCAGTAGCCTGTATGGACATACTGGCTACCTCTGTACTTGCATATGCTTGTGTTTGGGATGGGCCCATATTTGCAGGTGCACATGATGTGGTGGTCAGGATTGCCTAGAAACCCATCATTGGCCATGCTCTGGCAGATGAATGCTTCATTGGCCATGGCAGAGCTTGGTCGATGAACAATTTATTTGCCATGGCAGAGCAGGCGATTTAAACGCTTGGTTGGCCAAGCGCAGGCATGGCCAATGAACGCTTGATCGGCCAAGCACTGGCTTGGACGATGAAGCATTCATCTGGTGGCTCAGGCCAAGCTTGGCCAATGAATGCATCATCGGCCATGCCATAGCATGGCCAATGAGCCTTTCATTTGCCATGCCACAGCTTGGCCAATGATAGGATCATCGGCAAAATCTTATACTGTTGTTGCCCAACTTGTCCTACATCTGTCCTCACAGTGTGGTGGCACTTGACATACACTTGGCCATTCTAATAAGATAGATATTGTGGTGTCACTTAAAGTAGAGTGAAGAGGACCAGGGGCAGACAACATGTTATTACAAATTTTCCTAAGCCAAGCTGACTTCCCCGGGCACCGCCCATGTCACCTTGGCATCAGTTTGTCGTTGGTAGTCAGTCATAAGAGCCACATCCTCCCAAAAAACCCGAGCCAGGTGCTCAACCATAATATGATCTGAGAAAACTGCCATGGCCCTCTTCCAATTGATAGGGGCGCTCCCACCAAACCCCATCTTTGACAGCACACCTATCACGTAGAGTTGGGTGTTTCCAAAAGGTCCCCAAACAGGCTTGCTCTGTGGACCGCACCAATTTAATTGGTCGTCGATAATGCTTGCCCCCACTTCCAAAAGCATCCACAACTTCCACGATCAGTTGGACTGGCAAAGATCGCTCCAGGTCCAACAACCAGGAAGTGAGCCAGGGCTGAGAGGGCTCGTTGCCTTTTCTCATGGGTGTTCTTGTTCATCTGATGGGTTAAGAACAAGTTGGTTTCTTTCTGATCAACCCGTAAGGATATGAGCGTGGAGACGACCAAGACTATGTACTCATAAACCATGCGGATGCCTCCAGGCGCCAGTGATTCTCTGTCCACTTGTGTGGTTTTTACAGAGGGCTCTCCAGGCTCGTTCTCGTGGGTCACAACAAAAGCAAGGTCCAGGAAGTACTTGGGAACGAGCCGGGCAAACCCTTGACATGCTCTATTATGCCAATGAGTACTCTGATTGAGCCATGCTGGTAGTACACAAGATAATACCATACCAACATCTTGCAGGGCCTGCTCAAGTCCCTTCCATGCGCCACGGACCGGGTTCTGGGTGTGCTTAATCACTGGGAATAGCGGGTGTTTCTGGGTTTCCGGGATCCAAAGTCGCACGATTTACATATTGATTGCCAATGAGACAGTCGTTTGGGTGGATTACCAGGATGGCCTCTGTTGCATTGTTGATTCAGCTGACTGATGATTACTTGGATTACATGCAAATCGGTCCGGAACTCACCATCTTTGCATCTGCTTAAGCACAGGCAGAGATCTTTTAGCAGCGGGGATTTGATATTGGGCTCATTTGGAACCTTGCAGCCAAGGAGACAAGAGAGATTATTGATGATGGAATTTTAATCCTCAATCATGCGGTTGGTCTTGATTGGTTCGATGGTGGAGTCTTTGTTATCCTCCCAGAACTCCATACGCTTGCTCACCCCCTCCGGCAGGTCAAGAAATAGCTCTTTTGAGATAAAACAACCCTTGAGTTCACCTATATTGGATATAGCAATATATTAAGCATGGCCCTAATTTACCAATAGGTTGGGGTCCAGGGGTCGCCCATTGGGTATGTTTGGTGGAGCCTGCCGAACCACCTGAGAGTGGCATAAACAAATTCACTAACCGCTCCCATGAGAACCTGGGGGCCGACAGGCCAGTCAAGAATTGGGCAATGTGGCCATTTGGTGAGAGGTTCCTTAACAGGCGCCTCGGGCCAAACTGGATGATTTCGCCGGCACGTGATTGGATTAGTACAACGTTGAGGCACAGGAGGAGGAGGAGTTCCGGATGGGGTGGTTGATTGCCAAAGAGAAAATCGGGGCCCAGAAGGGGGAATGGCCATGCCTCGCGAGATTACCTTGTCTGCTGGGGTAATGGCATCATGAGGATCAGTGGCTTCTTGGCCAAGGGGAGACACATCACCCCGAGAGGTCCGGGCGTCCTCGTTATGCAGGGCTTGCAAAAAGCTTTCCTCAGAACCCAATGAGTCACTTTTGGGATCAGAATTGCCATCAGAATCACATTCATCAACCAAGGGGCCTGCCCCCATTGAGCGGGTCAGGTTATTTTGGGTGTTGTCGGCTTCACTTTCAGATCCCGACTGGCTGAGGTGACGAAGCACGTTGGAATCAAGGGGACCGGTGGCTTTGGGGGATAGCTCCCCATCTTCCGGCCTGGAGGCTGGGTCTGTTGAGTGAGAAACCGGTGGGTTAGGCTCTGAGTCGTCTGATTCGGGTTTATCAAGGGTCTCGGGATTGTCTTGGTGAACATGAGCCTCAATTTCATCTTCCGGGCTGGTGGAGTTTTCTGATGTGCGATGATTTGGAGGCCAGAGGCTGGGGTCATTGTTTTCAAGTGTATCCGGGTTGTTCTCATCTGTCTGGAAGGCAGGAGTTTGAACTGGACCTGGTCCTCTGGTGGATTCCCCAAGCGTAACCGGGTTGTTCTTGTCTGTATGTCAGGCAGGAGTTTGATCTGGACCTGGACCTCTTATGGATTCCCCTTGAGGCTGGTTGAACGCGAGTTCAACAAACGGAACCTTTGGAATTGGTGGCGGCTCTTCAACAAGGGGAATAAGGTCAGAATTGTGATCCTTGATTGGGTCAGAAAGCATATTATTGGTTGATTGCTGGTCAAGCTCCCGTCACTTCCCGGTAGCCTCTGGGTCGTCTTCTGAGCATGACCGGTCATGCTTCCCAATTGTTGAAGGGAATATTTTGTTCGCACCGGCGGTATTGGACGTGTCACTATCTTCTGACTGCTCGTCTTTGCCGCCTGAGGATATTTGACTGGCGCATTCGCTGCGCTTTCTCTCAGTCCATTGGAGAATATGGCTGGGTAAACGGCCATGAGGGTTGGAGGCATGGAACCGTTCCTGGTATTTGGCCACGTAAAATCGCCAGAGTACCTCTAGCAGCTTGCGGTCCTCTTGGTCGCATGGAGGATTGGAGATTGCCTCACTGAGGTGGTGAATTATTGCTCCCTCTGGCAAAAAATAAATAAATTCAGGTCAGATCTCACAAAGGGAGCAGTTGAACCCTTTAAGATCATACCTGGTAGCTTGGCCACGCTTGCTCGTTGATTCCCAGGAGGAGTACAGATGGACCAAAGGGGGAGAAGGGCGATTCGGTGTGGTTATGGGGAGGATATGGATGGCCGACAAACCCTTTATTGGCCCAGAGACCTTGGGACCCAAATCTTGTTGATTGAGCTGACATCAACCTGCTGGTTGGTGTCAGCAGGTGGGACTTAAACTCCACCCTTCTTGGCCGACAAACACCTTTGTCGGCCATGTAAGGGTTATCCTTATCCTTGGCCTTGACCCGGCCATGCCCAGGCCAACAAACCCTTCATCGGCCCAGAGACATTCAGCCCCAAACTATGGGCCCCGAAGGCAAGCTTTTTGATAGAGCTGACATCAACCTGCCGGGAAGTGTCGGAAGTATGGCCAAAGAATCAGCAGGTGGGCCACACTTGGCCTTGGTGGGCCGACAGTTGTTTGTCTGCCAGCGCGTAAAGGGTTAACCTTGGCCTTGACCAGGCTGACCAAGCCTTCATCGGCCCAATCAACATAGTTTGCCGGCAAACCATGTTGATTGACTTGGTCATGATGGCTGGAGACTGACTCATCATTGGCGGCCAAATATGACTCAGTCACTCTTGGCCTGGCCCCAGGCTGACGGAGCATTTGTCAACCAGGGTCCAGGCCTACAAAGAAAGTTGCATACCAGGCCCACCAAAATTTATCTTGGCATCGCCCTGGCTGACCAAGGGGCCATCGGCCCTATCGACATGGTTTGCTCCCGAACCATGATGATTGGCTTGGTCATCAGGCCAAACTTACTTATCAACTGAATGTGAAGCATTAGTGCGGGTCAAGTGCACTTGGCCAAATTATGCCACCCAGAGTTAAATTCCTGATATGAGGTCCGTATCATGGGATAGCATAGATATAATAGATGAAAACAACCGAGATAGAGAAGGAGCAAGTGAAAGCCACTGAACGGACAAGGGGTCATGGTCCCCCTTTGCTGGGGCAACCCCGGGCCGCCCTTCCCCATGTTGGCCATCACAGCCAACATGGCGGAAATTCTCCTGCACCGCCCGATTGTCTTCATACCGTTTATTTTCATCATTCCGCAGCTGCAGGGCCTCAGCACGCTCTGCCTTCCTTTCTTCTGCATGCTTGGCGGCTCGGATTTCCATGGCATCCTGGTCGAGCTTGATCTGCATGCGGGCGTACTCCTGCTCCGATTTTGCCAGCTGATTTGTCTCCTGTATCTTTGCTTGGGCCTCGGAATGGTGTCTTTCCTCCACCCTTGTCTCATCGCTCCTCCCGCATCCACAAGGCCAATTGCTCACTTGCCTTATGCATGAGCAAGAGCATGTTTTTGCCCATCAAATCTTCCTTCTTTGGGGCTTCTTCCGTTGAGGGATACTACCCCAACCTGCGGTCGGTCGGTCCCCCTTTGATTTGCCCTTCTGGCCAGACACTGGAGCCGCTATAGGCGTAGCAGGAGTTGGGGTCCCGGCAATGGGTGCCACAGGAGTTGTTGACACTGCATCCAAGCCAAGGCGCCTAGTAGCCACAGTGCCCCCCTCAGGGGGTTCCTCTTCATTTTTGGAGGCGTCCAAGGCTAATTCCTCTGCTGTCAAGGAGGCAATGGCGGGGGACATGTGATGCAGGGTGGTTGGGAGGATGGGATATGTGGCCCCCGTAACCAGCTGCGGCAGGTCTGAGTCGGCATCATCGGGATCATTGGGATCATTGTCTTTCCCGTATTCCCCTGGAAGATTGTTTCCCGCCTGCATTAGGTTATTGGAGTCAGCCGGCATGTGCGGCTGGATTGTCCCCATTCATCTCTAAGAGAGTCTCCCACACCTGTCATACATGGGTTGGTCAATCAGTCAGTCCGAGATCCCTAATCAGTATCAGTTGATCAAGAATGTAACAACATACCTCCTCACTCATCCCAAACTTAAGCAGCCCCACCATTACACCCGCTTCCCCTGAGTGAGCCATAAAATCCCTGATTTGCTTCAGATCAGCCAAGAGCAAGTGAGAACAAAAGGCCATCATCAGCCTTGTATACATACCAGTAATCGGGATAAGCAAGGGAAACTCACCCAAAATGTGTTCATCAGCGCCCAATAGCGTCTGAGAAGGGTCTCGTTCTCTAATGTTTCGAGCAAGGGGAATGTGTCCTTGCGGTTGTTATTAGCCGTGAAATACTTCTTGAAGGGAGTGAAACCTGGCTGCTTGGAGAGCTTGTTGTGTTCCTCCTTGAGCATCTGGACGAAACCGAGGAGTTTGAGGGTCGCCACCTTGGTCCATGTGAAACGGGTTTGAGCCGATGACGCCTTGGCCGCCTTCATCAGATCCTTGGAAGCTTTGGCTGCTCCTTTGGCCCTCGCTGTGGCCGCCTTCTTGAGTTTCTTGATGGCCATGATGGCCCTTGCCTCTTGTAATTCTTGAGGGGTCCTCCTGCGTTCCTACTGGGGGTACAGCAATAGGGATGTTTGATTTGGAAGGGTTTGCAGGGATAGGGCCGTTGGATTGGGAAGGGTTGGGTCAAGGTTTGCTGTTGACACCTGGGGTAGGAAACGGATTAATAGAATTCGTGTAGTTACCTGGCCCTGCAAATGGGCTCCGCTTTTCCTGGGGGTAGAAACCTTGCTGGCTATGATCATTCATCGGGTGGTTCAGGTTGCCATGATTTAGCATCAACTTCGTGGCATTGGGGTTGTTGTGGGATGAATGGTGGCCGTGATGTTTGCGCTGGGGCGGATGGTTTGGGTTGGAGTTATGTGGATTCATTTGTGGGGCATTGGGGTCATGGTGGGATATATGTGGACCGCGATGGCCGGGCTCAGGCCAGGGATAACCGTTGGGCTGTGAGTACTGACCATAGTTGTGGGTGGATTGGAAGTTGCCCTTGGAGTCGGCAAGACCAGTATTCATGCCAGTTGGGTGGTTCATAGCGGTTTTGGATAGACAAGACCACCCGGACCTGGCCAGAAAGTCTGTTGGGCAGGCTGTACCTTGTTGAGTAAGCGACTCAACTATACAGCCTGGTAGTGCCTGTAATGGCTGAGTTAATCGTAAAATAAATAAAAACCTTTTCAAACTGACCCTTGGGGGTGGTTTGAGAGGATTTCGGATTTCAAAAACAAATAAAAATTAGATTTCAAGTCAAACTCGAAATCGATCACAAAAGCGTTTCAAAAACGGTTTATAATTGGGTCAACCCAAATTACGTATCACATAACCAGTGCATGCTGACCCAAGACCTGTAAGGGCCTGTAAGTATAACTCAACAGAAGCCCAGAATTCCACATCTGTATATACAGGTTCCGCTCCACACACCGTCCCAGACTCACCTGCCCCCCCCTCAAAATGGCACCAGCCTATGTTCTGTCCTCCCATCATCCCATCCGCTTTCCACCAAGGCAGTCCTGTGGCTCCTAGAAACCCTCCAACAACCGATCACAATGGACAACATTCACCCCAACTATGTTCTTGTCCCAGAAACCCAACCCAATGACGGTTTGGATTTTGCACCCTTGGGTCCTGGCCCAGTGATGCACCAAATACTGGTTCGCGAGACGCAAGTGGTGGATGAATTGCAATTTGAGAGATTCCAGGATGACCAGATCGACGACTGGCGAATTCTCACCCGTCGAGGAGGAGGATACCAAGGTGCCCTCAAAAGACTGGGACTGCGAGAATCCTATGCCAACTCTCACAGTTGTCACCAATCCACAAAGGGTTTGCCCCATCAGTCATTAGTCAAGATGACAATCAAGTACGTCATCTGGCTCCAATCGAATGTCACCATCCCGCCAAAAAAATATGCTGCTTCCGGATCCAGTCCTGTCCCTGCTGAATGGGTCAAAGCAACCCCAAAACTCCCCCTCCCAGTTTGGGAGTCTATCCCAACCAACTGGGACTGGGGCTTGGCAAAGTTCTCCATCATCCAACTTGTGGGAGCTTTGCAAAACTACCTAGAACCTTCAATGTTGCAAGCCAATGAACAAAAGTTACTCACCTGGCAGGGAGTTATCTTGAGCAATCAGGTGTACAGGGCCAGCAAGAATTTAATCATCATGACTGAGGAACAATGGTCAGCTTTTGATAATGCTTCAGAATCCACGTCTCAAGCTCATCCGGTTACCATCGAGATATTCCAAAAGGATCCTTGATCCATTGCTTGAGAGGAATCAGCTGTACATGTCATTTCTATATTTGGTTAAACCACTGTTTGTATCCACTGGGCCTAAAATTAAGGGTCTTCGACACGCAACCCCCTGGGATTAAAGGTGCGACCCACCCCGCGTCCTCAGGACGGTCGGGGTGGGTCGCACCTTCAATCCCCCTGTCAAAATGAGGGGTCACAGGTCGACTTATCGACCCTCTGCCGAGGAGCCTCGGCAAAGGGTACAGGCCGTACCCACCTGCCAAGGAGGTTTCCTCCTCGGCGCGAAGGTACTTCCAGTACCTCCTTGGCAGGTAGGTACAGGCTGTACCATCCTTCGGGGAGGATTTCTCCTTGGCTGACCAGTACAGTCTGTACCAGCCAACCAAGGAGGAATCCTCCCCAATGGATGGTACAGATAGTATTTTGCTCCTCGGCGGGCAGGTACTGTCTGTACCTTCCTCCAGGAAGGGTTTCTCCTCAGTCGGCTGGTACATACTGTACCGGTTGGCCGAGGAGGAATCTTCCCCGATGGATGGTACAGCCCATGCCTGCCCGCCAAGGAGGTTTCCTCCTTGATTGGAGGTACTGACAGTACCTGCCCACCAAGGAGGAGCCCTCATTGGCTGGTAGGTACAGGCTGTACCATCCATTGGAAGGATTTCTCCTCGGTTGGCTGGTACAGACTATACCGGTCGGCCAAGGAGAAATCCTCCCCGAAGGATGGTACAGCCTGTACCTACCTGCCAAGGAGGTACTGGAAGTACCTTCGCGCCGAGGAGGAAACCTCCTTGGCAGGTGGGTACGGCCTGTACCCTTTGCCGAGGCTCCTCGGCAGAGGGTCGATAAGTCGACCTGTGACCCCTCATTTTGACAGGGGGATTGAAGGTGCAACCCACCCCGACCGTCCTGAGGACGTAGGGTGGGTCGCACCTTCAATCCCAGGGGGTTGGGCGTCGAAGACCCAAAATTAATGTCAATCAAATTTTTTTCTAGCACGCGGAGGCCAATGCCTGACTTGTGATGTTGAATGGCACCCCTGAGGAGCGTGCCCCATTGGTCACTACATTTGAGCGGCTGTCCGCCAATGTGAGTTAGAATTACCTTGGCTCATGGTGGCTTACGTGGGTGCTGACCACTGGTCAATAAATCCATTCCAATAGCATCATGCTGAGACTACCCAGCCAGGTACCGAGCAGGCCATGAGGTTACGGTATCATCACGCCTCCCTTAGGTGGAGAGAGGCGGCCATGCAAACAAGAGAGAGATTGCCATGCATCCTTTAGGTGATGGACGTCACATGGGCTCGCGTGTTGCATGCCAAGACCAAAGGTGTCACTCTAGATG
Source organism: Puccinia horiana (assembly GCA_001624995.1). NCBI lineage: Eukaryota > Fungi > Basidiomycota > Pucciniomycetes > Pucciniales > Pucciniaceae > Puccinia > Puccinia horiana. Next base: position 331,897 of record LWDY01000028.1, on the reverse strand, counting down.
AACCACCTGAAAATGGCAGCCAGTGCACTCGACCAACTCCAAGAGAAAGGGGGTGCCTGGCGTGTCCACGGGCTCCTCTGGGTCCGGAGTATTCTGAGGACAGGAATCCAATCCTACGTATCCAGACTTCAGAACTACCGCCCCATCACCTACCCCTCCACCATTGCTCCGACGGCCCCCCATCAGTGATCACAAGAGGCGGAAGAAATATCACTTTGGCGTGGTGCAAGCTGCCAAAGTCAACTGTTTGCCTTCGACCTATCTCCATCAGCTCGTGAGGTCCACCAAACCCCTTCGGCTCGTTCTATTGTCGAGATAGAAGATGACACCTCCTTGGTGGCTGATTCAGCGAGCCCCTCTGTGGTATTTGTTCGTCGAGGCTCTCATGTCCAATCACCCATTATCTCCCAAAACGTCACACCTGCCGGCCCCAGGAATGTGACCCCAATCAATCTCAGTTGGTTGTCCAACCTTCAGCTTGCAGATAGCTCAGATACAGCTTCACCCAGGCCCAAACAAAGTCATCTCCGCAACTCCCAGGGCAATTGATTAACCATGGAGGGTTTTCTCGCCGTGTGTCTCCTGGCCTCTGATGATCACCACACTCGATGGATCATCAAAGACCACAACATTACAGATTCTTCTGCCACAGCTCCGAGGCCAATCTGATCCAATTGGGGATAAAGGCAGGACCCGCCCACTTGATTTGTGAAGGGACTCAGCAACCATGACCAGTAAAAAAGAGAACTTTTAATCCAATAGTTCTCATTGTAATGGGCTCACTTAAGCCCATTGTATGCCCCTTTTTCCCCTTCCTATGCTTCCCATTTTCCTTCTATTTCCCTCATGGTTTGTGTCCCGTCCAACCTCATCCCGACTCTCTAGTTTATTCTTCAGTCTCATGAGTCATAATATATGCAAACATTCTTACTTCTAATTGTTAGTCTGTATTGTTTGTATATAGTTTTCTAGTTAGTATGTGATTGTGGAAACTTCATGGAATGGCCAATAAATATCACCCGGACACTTGAGTGTGCCTTTACATGAGGAGCGGAGACTCAAGTCAACCGCAAAAACTCAGGTGACAACACCTTAGTTTTCGGATACACATTGTGCATGATAAACATGTGGGTCGTGCTACCTGACAATGACCACAGTATCATTGATCACCGGCTAAGGGTTTTTCCATCCTCTAACACATGAAAATTCAGATAAATATAAAAGAGGCTGTTTATTTTATCCCTGTGCAAAGGGGACCTGCTAGGTAAATGGCCTAAGTAATTATAATTGTAATTACAAAAATGGCCGAAGGTTACATGTAACCACAATCTCGGAACAAAGATTGCATCAACTCAGGAGTGACAAGATTAGATATGAAATCCCGAATGATATCAGCATCCCTGGGTGTGCCAGTCAACACCTGTGCACGCTTCAGGTGGTTCTTGAGCACAGAAAATACCTTTTCGATAGGATTAAAGTCCGGGATATAGGGTGGCAAGTACAAGTGGAGGATATTCCTAGCCTCACAAAGGTTGGCTACCCGCCCATGATGATGGATTTGGCAGTTGTCCATAACAACTATGCTCCGAGGTCCAGGGAATGGTAGCTGTCCAAAAAAACCCAATGTTAGTATGAGAATGTTACCAACATACCCCGCGAGTGAACAAAAACCTCCTCGAGGAAGTATTTGAAATCAAGTCGTCTGATGGAAACCTGCTGGGCCATCACGCCCACCACGCCTTCCGTGAAAACTCCAGGCAGGACACTGAAGCAAGGACCTTTGAATTCTCGGACCACCTGCTTGGTCGTTTTACCCCTAACCGCATAGGTCAATCGGCGTATTTGAGTTGCCACACAGATCGCGGACTTGTCTGCCAGCACGGCCCAAAAAAATCAAGAGATAATCAGCCATTGAGCCATTAGTCAAGCCACTCACCAACGATAACCAGGTATTCAGCAGGGAATGAAGCGGTCTTCATAGTCCACTGAGCCCGCTTTAGAGGGGATTGAGCCGGATAGACACTTTGAGCAACCTTTAAGGTCATACCTAGACAACACCTGATGTCGTTGTGGATGGCACTGAGAGGGAATAAATCCCTGGTGCTTTCTACCAATGCCCTCTGGACCTCGTCAAGGTAGAGTTTGGGGTCGATACTGAGAATGTCCAGTACAAAATTCCGCTCCTTGGCTGTGATTGCCAGTGGCCGCCCACGAGGCTCATACAACGCCGCATCTCGTATAACCAAGCGAGTTTGAATCCAAAAGTACATCCATCTCTGGCACGAGCGAAGAGAGATGTTTTCATCCACGAGCTGATTGATTGTTTGGCGGGATTTCCCTTGCGTCAGAAGCTTGACCACGATGACCTTCACGGCCACATCATACTTGTCGAAGCCCATGGTTGGATCTATCAAGGCACATATGAACAAAAATTTTAGTATTAGGTTATCAGTGCGAGATGTCATACTAATGAGCCAGTGAGGATGAAATGGTCGTAATAGTCCGGTCCGGGGTCAGAGGTTCTCTGGAGGAAGGCTCATCCGAGGTGTGTGGAAATCACACGGAATTGGGTGGTCAGGTGTATCAGCCGGCATGCAGTCTGCATACAGTTCATGCGGGCTGAAACTGTACTGGTCTGTAAGTATGCATTTACTGATGATTTTTTCCCTCCCTCTTCGTGTACTGGGGGCAAATTTTGTTTTTTATTTTTTTGGTCCGGCCTGTCCCAGGTGCGACAAGCTTTTTTGAATCTACTGTAACACCTCAAGCAACCTCAATAATTCAAGAAATATCTCAAGCCCCATTCTTGGAACTGGCAAGGAGAGTTCTAGTGTGTCTGAGCTCATTCAAAGAAGAAAGCTAATTGAAATTCTGGTTGTACTCTGGCAGACGTACACAAAGTGATTCAGCACTTTTTATTATTGTATTTTGACCTGACAAGCCCTGGCACTGTCAAAAGCTGCAAAAAAAATGTGGCCTTTGTGCCTCCCAATGGAAGAAAAATATATGATTTTTTTAGAAATCCCCTGAGCATACACATGGAAGGTGTATGAATGGGGTTCAAAAATGTATGAATTTGGCCCAAAATCTGAATTTTACATTACCCACATTTATAGGGGGTTTCCAGGGACCTTGTACACCACGGTTTCAGAAAAAGTTTTCTGCTACCGATTGACAACGTTTTCGCCTCTTTTGGCCTAAAACCAACATTTTCAATTCAAAGCCGAAACTTTTTGGGGTTTGGGCTCCATAAACCCATTTTCCCACCAAATTTAAGCTTTTTTTTGTGTGATAATGTCTTTAACGTGCAGTAAGTTTGGCATACAATGAATCTGGGAGAACAGATTCAAGTTCCTATGATGTTTTTGATTAAAAAAACATTTTGAAAATCTGGTCTTGGTTGAGAAAAGGTTTCTAAACACGTTTTGTTTCAAAAAAAACGTTTATCAGAACATTTCCGATCAAAAAAAAACATTAATCGGACCATTTCCGACCACAAAAAATGTTTGCCAAAACTACTGGAGTTTTGAAATCGTCTAAGTCATTTTTTTTTTTTCATAAGTCTTATCACCACTCCAACCTTTCAATTTCCCTTATAAGATCAAGGAAACATGCTGTTGGAGAGAGAAATGTTTTCAGCAACAATTGAGAATAGAATTCCCAAAACTTCGAACCTTCCAACCAATGTCTCTCTAGTCAATTCGGCTACTGCTCGGGTTGAGGAACATATCTCGGGCAGGTCGTGTGTTCACGCCCAGCCGAATTTTTTTTGATTGTGAGGCAGATATTTGACCTGGCACAAGCAAGCCTGCCAAACGTTCTGATCGACCACTTGGTGAAATCTGAACGTTTGTGAAGGACAGTTGGGGTCTTTTGGACGTTTTGAAAAACATTTTTGCTTGGTTTTCAGACGTTTTCAAAGTTTTCTCACGCTTCGAAAACATCTCGACTGGTTTTCTCAGCCAGATTGGTTGGAAGGCCTCATTCTGTGCGGACCTGCCCTATTGAATAAGGGAAAGTTGTGCCAACATTATCACAACGTTCTGGTGCGGCCGCGGTGTATGTATTGTTTAAGGCTCCCCATGGAATCACATGGGTAATAAAAGAATTTGTGTCAAGGCACTGATATGTAAGAAGATACAAGACTATCCATTGCAATTACCATATTTTTTGCAGTGTTGGTTCTAGCTACATTTAAGGTAGTCATTCATTGACCTTCTTCTCCGTACTGTTGGGGGGGTGGATCAGATATATACATACCTCCAATGAGAAATATTTACAGTTGCTCAGGTGAGGGGAAAGTTACAACAGATATTACAAAAAAATGAAATGTGGAAAGTTGATAGCAATGGATCATGTCTGTGTTCAAGAGAATAATTTGTGCAGTAATACAACATCAAAAGTTGGCAAAACCAGAAGGAGATAAACCACTTCCCATTTTTGTAATCCGGCTGGATCTGGACTGTGGATGGAAGGTCAAAAAACTTTACTTTCCATGCATGAGTGCCTAAATTTCTGGCTTGGCAGAACACAGACCACTCATGGCATTATGAGGAGTAAGAGATTGGGGTGATTTCTGTGGGAGAAAGAACTAAGAGTCAATCAAGAATATTCATACGATCCAGATTCCACACATTGACAAATACAGGTGTGTAATAAAACTTAAATCGAGTTGACTCACTTTGGTGTCTACTGAATTCTTGCAGCAAAAATTATTGTCTTGACCCAAATTGACGCAATTGAAGCCTTTATTGCCGTTCTCAGTCGCTTTATTGGCAATAACTACTGTGAAAATTTGAAAGAAGGATTTGAAAAGAAAGATGATCAGTGCCTAGGTAAGCCATTAATTTTTGGGGGGGAGGGTAATCTGAAATTCATAAACATTTACATTGATATAAGAATTTACCCGTCGATGCGTTTGTATCTGGATTGTCGATACGCTTCCCACACCAGCCAACGACTTTTTGTTTGTCAGCAGGTTGAGTCAAGTTGTTACATCTAAAGGTCATAGAGGTCACGGATTGACCCAAAACTCCAACTATCGTTGCATAGGAAACCAGTCCAAACAAGACCAGTTTCATTGTAAGCTGAGATGGGGATTTTGTGTCTGTCAAGCTACACGATGGAGTTTTTTAACGATAACGAAATGAAGCGTCAGTTGAACGAAGCTGAATTGTGTAAGATTTCGTTTTCTTCTGTGTTTGTTTGGCACCAGATGATCAGAAGGTTGAGAGGAGGTGGGTGGGTGGGTGGACACAATAGACGCAAGGATTGGACTAACTTTATATTAAGCATGATAGATCTTATAGGAGATGCTCGGTGGGGGGAATGGACCAAGGAGTGTTGCTCGGTAGCCAGCAGAGGTATCTGGCTTCTCACAACCGGTTCCGGTCTTTCCGAAAAACGCCGCCAGTGTGATCTCAGTAGGCAGGGTTATTTCAACTGTCATTACCAAGAAGGAGATTAGACTGCTTTTTACCGACTCGACAACTCTCCACCCTTGACGACTTGATTCCCACGACACTTTTTCGCAGCACGCGTCCAAGGGACGCTTTCATAGCGTCCGATGGACGCTTTGAAGCTTTCATAGCGTCCGATGGACGCTTTGAAGCTTTCATAGCGTTCATAGCGTCCGATGGACGCTTTTATAACGTTCATAGCGTCCGATGGACGCTTTCGTCCGACAATTGTCCGCCTGACGCTCAGGAAAAATCTCAAAAGCGACTGATGAACAACTATGCCAAAAAAACGTCCATCGGTCGCTTTCTGGCAGAAGCGTCAGCTTCCAGTGGCACCGGTGCATGCCACTGGGGCCATTTTTGACATCTCTTGATTAAATCAGCAAGTTGGTGAGCTCAAATTTTTAAAGATTTGGAATTATAGTACATATGGCCTACATCAACATAGAGGATATAAACTATAAATATAGAACAGATATAAATTATAAAATCTCTGAGATAAAAACTATAAAGATATGAGACAAATTCTATAAGGAAAGAGGAGATAAAACCTTCAAAAGTGCAGTGATATTAATTCTTCATCAGCTTTAGTTGAATACACTAGCTGTGTCATTGTGACATCTAACAAAGAAAATACAGGGGTACCTCACTGTGTGTGTCAGGCCCAAATCTGGTTTCTCCCACTACTCCCGGGACATAAGTGGTATGCACTTATAAATTGGAATTAAAGGATAATTATCCATTGTGACTTCTAAAGCCAAAGATACAGGGGCGGGCCCAAATCTTGTTATGCCCACTACTCCCTGGAAACAAAAGGTATGCACATGAAAATTTCAAATAAAGAGTCATTATCCAAAAGCCTTGGTTGGATTTACTTTCTGTGTTATTGTTACATCTGAAACAAAAGATACAGGCATGGATGTGTGCACATAATGTGTCTTTCTGGTGAAATGTGCACACAACCACAACTCAGGCCCCACTGTACCAAATTAAATGATTCCAACTGTTGTAATACTCTTTTTCATGAATAAAAAGACTATTCCAACAGTTTTAATCATATCATTTGGTACAGTGGTTCCTGATTTATGGTTGTGTGCACATAATTTGTGTTGCAGGTGAAATATACACACAACCACAACTCAGGCCGCACTATACCAAATGGCATGGTTCCAACCGTTGGAATACTCTTCTTCATTACTGAAAAGAGTATTCCAATAGCTTAAATCATGTCATTTGATCCAGTGATTTCTGAGTTGTGGTTGTGTGCACATAATTTGTATTGCAGGTGATATATGCACACAACCACCACTCAGGAACCACTGTAGCAAATGACAAGAATCCAACTGTTGGAATAATACTTTTAATTACTAAAAAGACTATTAAAATAGTTTGAATCATGCCATTTGGTACAGTGGGGCCTGAGTGGTGGTTGTGTGCACATAATTTGTAGGGGGTTGGTTAAACGACTCCCAGGAATTAGCTTAGCGACTCCCGCGACATCTGCGACATAATTTTTGGGAGTCGCCAATTGAATTACATTCTTTTTAGGGGGAGTCGCCGACCCAAAAAAGCAAAAAAAAAGCATAAAACAAAAAAATCATAACTCACCATTGACTGGGCCAACACTCCCAAAAAAATTACTGGGCTCTAATAGTTGGTGGCTGGTAATAATCTCAAATTTTTGGAGATTTGCCACACACCAAATTGATTGGATAATAGTTTTTTTAAACAACAAAGACTACTAAATTGAGTGGATAATGGTTTATTTTTGTTGACAAAAAGTATTAAATTACTAAAGTTTACAAATTTTTGAATTAGTGAGATGCCCCAAGCTGTCTCAAAATATCACAGTATTGAGGCCCCGTTTGGCAGCCATGATATTATGTAATAATGGCCACTTTTCTATAACCGGGCCTCAAAGAGGCCCATATTTCATCACAGACATGCAATATTACTCGAGCGTTTGGCGTCACAAACCACAAAGTACCGGCACTGATGCTACCAGATCTAATCCCTCTCCTCAATGACGAAGATAACTCCATTGCTGAGACAGCTTCATCAACATCAGCTCTTTCATCCGACCAACCAATTTGCGATTCTGGAACGTCACTGCTAATGAATGACCATGACAACTCTCATTGTTCTGTACCATCACCTCCAATCAAACAAGCAACCATACAATGTTTCACTCCTCACAGGTTTTAAGGTAGTCATTCATCGGCCTTCTTCTTCAAGTTTTTTTGGGGCTGGATCTGATATATATATATACCTAGAATGAGAAATATTTACAGTTGCTCAGGTAAGGGGAGAAATTTACAACAGATACAAAAAAAAAAATGAAATACATATGAAAGATTGATAGCAATGGATCATGTCTGTATGTTTAAGAGAATAATCTGTGAAGTAATACAACAGCACAAGTTAGCAAAAGCACTTTCCGTTTTTGTAATCAGGCTGGATCTGGACCGTGGATGTAAGGAAGAAAAACTTTACTTTCCATGTATGAGTGCCTAAATTCCTTGCTTGATAGAACACCAATCACCCAGGGCATTTTGAGGAGTAAGAGTTTGGGGGAATATCTGTGGGAGGAAGAATCAAGAGTCAATCAAGAATATTCATCCAATCCAGATTCCACACATTGACAAATACAGGTGTGTAATAAAACTTAAATCAAGTTGACTCACTTTGGGGTCTACTGAAGTCTTGCAGCAAAAATTATTGTCTTGGACAGTGTTAACGCAATTGAAGCCATGCTTGCCTTTATCAGTTGCTTTATTGGCAATAGTTACTGTGAAAAAGTGAAAGAAATATGTGAAAAGAAAGATGATAAGTGCCTAGGTAACCAATTATTTTTTGGGGGGAGGGTGATCTGAAATTCATAAACACTTACTTTTATAGAAGAATTTGCCCACCGGTGAGTTCTTATCAGGGTTGTCGATACGCTTCCCACACCAGCCAACGACTTTTGGCTTGTCAGCAGGTTGACTAAAGTCGTTACATTTAAAGGTCATAGAGGTCACGGATTGACCCAAACCTCCAACTATCGTTGCATGGTAAACTAGTCCAAACAAGATCAGTTTCATTGTGAGCTGAGATGGGGATTTTGTGTCTTTCAAGCTACACGATAGAGTTTTCAATGATAACGAAACAAAGCGTCGGTTGAACGAAGCTGAATTGTGTAGGATTTCGTTTTCTTCTCTTTTTTTTTGGCACCAGATGATCAGAAGGTGGAAAAGAGCTGAGTGGGTGGACACAAGAGACGCAAGGATTGGACTGCTTTTGTGTTGAGCATGAAACATCTTGCAGGAGATGCTCGGTGGGGAATGGTCCAAGGAGTGTTGCCCGGTAGCCAAAAGAGGTATCCGGCTTCTTACAGACACAGCCGGTTCCGGTCTTTCCGAAAAACGCCGCCAGTGTGATCTCAGTAGGCAGGGCTACTTCAACTGACATTACCAAGAAGGAGATCAGACTGCTTTTTACCGACTCGACAATCAGTGGATTGTATGACAAGGTTCTCAACGTCACTGATCACGCTCGGTATCTTTTTCAATTTCTGCAGACGGATGGGTTTCCCTAGTACTAAGATACGGTTGTCGAGGCTCTCCAGTCACGGCAAGGCGACTTGCCTCGACTTGCCCTCGAGCACCACCAAAAAAAAAGGGGCCGGCTACATGCTAGCCCCGGTTTTGCTAAAAGCGGGCCGCCTCGAGGGAGGCGGCCTAAAGATGGACGCCTCGTTCGGGGCGTCCATCGGGTGCGGACGCCCTCTGGGGCGTGCCGGCCTTGCACGTCCTTCACAGGATGCACATGGCCGTGTCCGCCCCATCCATCTTGTAGCCTTCCAAGCCTCTCGAACGGAGGGGGAGCCCCCGCGTCAGGGACTCTCCGTAGGAGATGTCCCGTGGGTCCGCGGTCGGAATCGCTTGGCATCCATACGCTGGCAATACCTGCACCGATCATTTTTATACATAGCTCTGAGATGTGCCCGACGATAATCAGAAGATCCTGAATCGATCGTCGAACTCATATCAACTAAAAGAAATGAGCATTCTTCTTGAGGGGGTCCTCTGAACTATGTATAAGATGCCATCCACCATTTTCCTCATCCCAAGTCCGAGCTCCCCTGTTTAAGCTCTCACTCTCAACAAGATAAAAAATTATATACGGATAATATTCTTTGCGGACTGACTGATAAAAAAACCCGTACGATGAGCTTGTCCAAAGCTCCACTATGCTCGGTTGTCTTGTTCTTGTCTGGTTATTATAAGGTCACTGGCGCACCCGGCAAAAAACCAGAACTACCGACAGCCGGCCCAGGGCAAGATTCAGGTGTACTGCCAATCGGATTGGACCACCATTGTCCACCATACCAACAAGCCATCGCCACCCCTAGTCCATTCTACCACTCCTCAACGATACCCGTACCCAATCGTAGACCTACTCCAACCTGTCGAACCTTCAATTCATCTTCCCTGGAATTTCCTATCTCCAAATTTAATCCAAAGTTTAAAAACCAACGATTGGCTAGTTTATTCCAGAATGCTATCGCACAAACTCTCGATAGCTCAATACACTCGATATCATCCGACAAGAATTTCCCTCAAACTTATCTGATCTCTGGTGATATCAAGTCTGAATGGTTAAGAGACTCTACCCATCAGGTCCGATCCCAACCCCCACCCCTTTTTTTTTCTCCTTAGCTCGCCAATAGTCGAACTTCACACGGCTGACTTATCATAATTTGTTCCGGATGGATTTTTCAGGTGAATGTTTATCTCCCCTTGATTGAAGACGACAAGGTACTTCGGCAGATGATTTTAGGTGCAATTAACTTACAGGCCAAGTGAGTTATAAGGGAAGAACCTGCAACAAGCAACTCAGATTTCTTCCCTAGACAAAATCTTGTCCTTGAAAAAAAAAAAAAAAACAAGGGGATAAGAGTCCGCTTAAATTGTAATTTTGTATTGAAAATTTCTTGATCAATTCTTCTAGATTTATCACAGAGGGTATTGTGATGGGTTTTATCCGCCCCGAGAGAGTGACCTGAGTCTCGAGCCACAGTGTGGAGAGAATGTCCAGCGGAGTGGAACCGCCCAACTGTAAGAGTCAGCAACCCCTCACGAAAGCCGTCCTCTTTATGAGCGAGCTAGGCCTTTTGTTTTCCTGTTTTCATTATCAAACGTCTTGTCTGATCCTTTTTTTTCTTTTTTTTTGGTGGGATCTTATCAGTTGCGGCAAATTAGCAGTCGATGGATTGGCCTCATTTCTTTCACTTTCAAGCCGGTTCTATCAAATAACCAACCAAACTACTTTCATCAATCCGAGCTGTTAGTTAACTCCTTCTCCATACAGCCCCAAAATTAGCCCGATCACACTAATGTGATTAATAATTTCTCAACTTTTGTTGGATTTTTATTCTTCTTGATCTTAACTTAATTGATTTGTAGGGTTCAAGGCAGTCGAGCATACATTAAAAGTATTCGGAGATGCGGCAAGTATAGAAAGAAACACTTCCAACGTTTCAGCACCATTAGTTGAGTCTTGTTCGGTTGATCAGTGGTCTGCTTTTTGTTAAATCTACCCGCGTGATATCTTTAATACTTCCTCCAGGACACTGAATCCGAACGACATAGTCCGCGTGCCTACACCGGCCTAGTCAGTACCCAAATAAGACCATCGAATGCGCCGGTGAGATTCGCATACAATGTACCAGTGGTCAGTATTCTCTAAGCACTCATTCCTTTTCTCATATATCTTTTGACGAGACTGATTACATTCCTTTTTGGGGTTGTTGATGCTCCAATATAAGAATGCTATGATCTCTGTTGAGACTTCTCAGCTTGAGAAACTCCTCCTTTCTACAACGGTCAATAACTCTCTGGCACCTATTCTAGCACGCCGGGCAGCCAAGATTTCAGATAACATAAACAAAGCATTGAGTATTCATGCCACGATTTCCCATCCAATTCTAGGAAAAGTATATGTTTACGAATTAGACGGTAAGTGTTAAATAAAAAAGACAAAAAAGGGGGGAAGTTTATGAGCTAAGTCCAAAATCAATCACCTTCCACAGGATACGGCTCTAGTCTAATAATGGATGACCCGGTTTTCCCTTCGCTTGTTTCGCTGCCCTACATCGGCTGGAGTTTATTCAACCAAACCATCTACAATTCCACCAGACATCTAGTCATGTCATCAGACGGTAACCCATTCTTCTATAACGGTACTCGTGGCTTCGGCATAGGCTCATCACACACCCCGTCTTCTTCTCTTGGAGAATCAGTGCTTTTCCTTCCTTCTTTCTGAGTTGACTTATTCATATACTCATATATAAATCTCTTTCATTAATCGTATTTCCTCTTTCTTGTTTTTTTTAAACAAAAAATAGCGGTCCCAATAAGATTTGGCCAATGAGCTTAATCTCGCTGGTCAGTTGTCCGTCCCCCACTGTGCACATAATCTTTTAGAATCGCCCCCTTCTCACTATGCAAATCAAATCCTTTAATACATGTCCACATGCATAGCTATTCAGCAGCGAAGACGATAAACAAATCGATTTGATCCTCAAATTACTCATTGACTCAACTCAAGGTTATGGTGTCCTTCACGAAAGCTTTGATAGCTTGTAAGCGCCTTTCTCTTTCACACACTTCTCACTCATTTATTTTCTCCCACCGTGATAACCATCATATCCTTTCCTTTTTTTCTTCTTCTTTGGACATTTTCTTACTTTTGCTGAATAACTTCTTGCGTATGTTTACAGTAAGCCTGAAGAATTTACAAGGACATGTGAGTACATAAATAAACAAAAAGAATAGGAAAAAAATGACACTAAAAACTAACGATTTTTTTCTCTTCATGATAATTCTTTATAATTAAAAAAATGAATGATAGGGTATGGTTGGGTTAATAGTTATTTCGCAGAAGTTATTTTATACTTATCCGAGACGAATCCGGGTCGAATATTTAAAGACAACCAACCTGTTTTATTGACTAAGTAAGTAGTAAACAATAACTTATTTACAGACATCAGATCACTGATCATCTCCGATGAAATACTCTGATGGCTCACTTATCTTTCATATTCTTGATACACTAATTTTTTCAACTCATCCTTTATGTTCTCAGTCGAGGTAACTTGGCTTGGTATGGTACTTTGAAACACTAGCTAGTCCTACCGGTTTGGGACTTCACAATCAATCATCAACAAAAATCACATCTCATGGTTTGTCGTTCGATCATTGTTGTGCATGCATGACCAAGTTTGTATGGGTACTTTTTTTCTCTCTAAGGACATGGTCAGTAGACTGAGGATGATGATGTTTGTCGTGCTTTCACTTCATATGATAATGGGCATATTTATATTCCCGATAAGCTTGTCTTTCCGAATGGATTCTTGTGAAGATTGGTATTGTATCGAGTCAGGAGTGTAGATAGGTTGTGTATTTTTTTAAAGTCAAGTGAAGGAACTAAACCCTCAGACTATAAAAGTAAACCGACTTTTTTTGATTAAGACCAAACAGGGTCTTTACTCGTCCCATAAGTCTTTTTGGCCCCAAATGTCAGCCACTGCAGCGATAACCATCCAAGCCACCCCGGCCTCATTTTCAGCCGAGCAATCCTGAGCGAGTTGAAGAGCGACATTAGTGATTTGAATGACGTGTTTACAAGTTCGGGCAAGTTCGCGAAGTTTGAAGACATCCTCTGAAGTTAAGACGCTATCTAATACCGCTAGTAATCCGATCAACCATGCCCCATCCGAAGGCGGTAGTAATGTGATCTCTTCTGATTCTGATTCTTCTTCGTTCTTTTCACTTTTTACCATCATCCTTGCAAGTCCATTTATCCTTTCTTTTATCCAAGTTTGGTAGTGTGATAAGACTGCAATTATAGTGGCCTAAGAAGTAAAAAAAAAGTTGAATGAGTTCGAAACAAAGACAATTAATCAATCTTTTTTTTGTTCTAAAAATAAAATCACAAAATGTCTTAAATAAAATAGCTCACCTGTTCGAGGGATTTGAGGAATAAAGGAATTGGAATTCTGGGAGGAAAATCTATAGGATTAGATTTTTTTCCAGCGATAAAAATTTTCCAATTGGATTCATCATTATCTGGAGGAGGTCTACGAAATTGAATTTCAAGATCCCAATGCCAAGGATCTTGATCTTGTAAACTCTATCGAATAGCATCAAAAAAAAAGTTATTAAGGGTCACGTTTTCCTTAGAGAAGTAATGGTTTTTTTAGCGGCTTACTTGACGCATGTTAGTGAATCTATCGATGAACTTCTTCCTCCATGCGTCGTCGGGTGAGTTGGATGATGATGAAGAGAAGTTATTTGTATTGGAATGGATTCGAGCGGGGGTAGGTTGAGAGCGAGTGGGGAATTTGAAAGGGTTTTGTTTAGCGACGACTCTGGGTCTTGCTCTAGCCTCGCGTCTTGAAATAATATATGCAAGCCTAAAAGTTAGAGAGAGAAAGGATGTTTAGGTGATAATGTTGAGATACAAACCGTACAATCAAAAGATATTCAGCCCCGTCGGCAGGCACTCCATCCCAATCAGCCCGTAGACGATCCGAGACTGGTAAGGCCTGTGATCCCAAACCGCCTCGAGGTGCATCTTCGATCTCTTCTTCATCTTCCAATTGATCTCGGTCTTCGGCAGAGAAGTCAATCGTGTATCCGATCGGAAACTGTTCTTCCACTGGTTCTTCTGTGTATTCCCATTCTTCCGAGTTGATTGGTTCCATTTGACAATTATTCTGTGCTTTGCTTATCGACCAGGCCTGAGTTTATGGCTGGGAAGCGAATAGACTGCGATCATTATCGCAAATTAATGTACCTCAATCGAACAGGGGTTCTAGCTCAGATGGTAGAGCGTTTACTCTGCATCAGCGAGCTTAGGACTGCGAAAGGTACTGGGTTCGACTCCCTGGCGCTCCATCCTTATGCCTGGAAATTTGTCTCCGACCTTTTCTTATTTGAAGCTACGTGAGCATGTTGATAAGGTGTAATCTGGTGTATTGTTCTTGTATCCTTGGCTATGTCCCTATGTAGTGAGTTCTCTCCACACGCCAAACAGCTTATATGCATTAATGGAAATCAGCGAGCTTAACTAAGTCCCTCCTTGTCTGAGGCTTGGCGGATGGACTTATGCCTTGTCAGGAATTCTCGCATGAGAGATCCAGATAATTTAGGACCCATTTGGTTATAATCTCCCCCACTCCTTCACCTCTCAACCCCTGTTCACCGGACCGGATTTTCCTGAAGCGCATTCCAAATCAGCTATTTTCCATGTTTTCCAAACAATTTATATATTTTCCTTTTTTTTTTGAAATTTTTCCAACAATATCAATAAAACAGTTGTATGCTGTCATATGACTGAATTTCATTTTAATTTTTTTCACCACATGAAGAGCGGTCAGTGCACAGCCGTTTTCGGAGCTGATCGAGGCTATCAGATGATTGGTCAGCAAATCATGAAAAAAAGGCTATCGTTGAGATAAAAAGACAAGAAAAGGGCGATCGTTTGACTGGAGGAAGAGGGATCGCCAGATTTACACCCTTGCATCCCACAACAGCTTGACAATGGCGGACTCAGCAACAGATACCAACAAGGAGGGATACAATGAACAATTGGAGGTGCTTGACAAGTCTCAACAAGAAAACATGAAATCCAAGCTCACCTTGCGAGAAGAAGTCTTGAGCATGTCTGACGAGGAACTTGAGGCGCACATTAAAAATACAGTGGCAAAACACTACAAGGAGCCGTTGAAGCCAATCCAGATTGAGACAATTGTCAACCTAGTCCACCGCAAACATATGTTTGTACTTGCAGGGACTGGATTTGGAAAGACAAGAATCGGCAAGGTATACTGCCGTCTCTTTCCCGCCTACAAGAAACCAGTTGCACTTGTCCTCAATCCTTTGGATTCACTTGGGGACAACCAAGTCAGTTCAAATGTTGTTCCCATTCATCCTGAATTTACGAATAAACTTACATATCTCTTGATGAAGGTTGCAGAGAATAAGGCTTCTAACATCAGCTCCATAAATCTCACCAAGATGAATATGTCACCTGAGGTTGAAACATTCTGGAATCATTGAGGCCCGCAGAGTTTTTTTGAGATTTCGCGGGGGTTTGGCAACCGACGAACTAGAAAGTCTTGCAGGAGGAGAATCTCTCGATGGTCAAACTGTGGATATGATTGATCGTCTGAAGGAATATTCTGGAAATCAATCATATATTGATTACTGCAAAGAGTTGGAGATTAGAAAAGAGGAAGCGGTGCAAGAGAAAGAGAAAGGACAAAAACGTTGCCAGCAAACAGCAGATAACAAGAGGAAAAAACAAGAGATCGGATCACAAAACAAACAAGAAAAGTTGAACCCTGTGAGTCTTTGAATATTTATACTCATGTTTCCAAGTCACTCTCTATTTCTAAATCTTTGTCTTCTTCCTTGTTTATTTATCTTTCTTCAAGGGGTCCAGTTGACGTGTGATAAAGAAGGATAGTCGATGGCTGCATGCGATTCATTTTTTGCCTTTTTTGTTTTGCATCTTGATGTAAAGCATCAGCTCCTTTTTTGTAGGGGTTTTGGATCTCTGATTTGAATATGGCAGTCAAGGATAACATACTATGTTGTTGCGCCATTTTAAGATAATTATTGATTGACGAGTGTTTGTGCGATTGGTATATCAAACTTCTTCCGGAGTCGCCTTTAAGTCCTTGAACTAAAATTCGCAGCTGAAGAAAGGATATATATGAATTCGGATTCTATGAAAGGCAACAGTGAGGTACTTACAGTGGGGATGAGAAGTGAAAAAACATCTTCCAACCGGCTAATTTTGGTGCCAATGCCGCTGTGATTATAATAATACTTCAACCAAAAATTTTGGTTTTCTAGAAAGAAGTCCTTGGCGACAAAATAGTTGGCCCATCTACTT
Source organism: Puccinia horiana (assembly GCA_001624995.1). NCBI lineage: Eukaryota > Fungi > Basidiomycota > Pucciniomycetes > Pucciniales > Pucciniaceae > Puccinia > Puccinia horiana. Next base: position 315,491 of record LWDY01000028.1, on the reverse strand, counting down.
GGGTGACAAGAAGCGAGTGCTGTAAGACGGTTGCGAGGCCCTTGGGAAGAACTTTTGTCAAAAGTAATATCATTCGGGACAAATGAATCACGTAGTTTCGGAGTCCCTTGGTCCCTTGAGCCATCACCGTCCAACGTCTCCACATGTTAAGAACTCTTCCAATATCTCCAGCCCGCATTGCACAATCAAAAACAATAACTGTTGAAAAAGCATGTAGACAGAGGAGGGTGTTCTTCAACCATTTCTCAGAATCCGAAGAGGCATTCCGAATTGCAGCGGGTGAAAAAAATTGCTGATAGCAATGATCAACAATGTCCTTGAGTCGCTCTGAGGGGATTCACACTTTTTCCTCAGGTATCAGGGCTTTGGGAAGGCCCATAACGGTCCTGTTCCCCAATAATCATGAAAAAAAAGTAATCATTCGAGGTGAGTATTGGCTTATCGATGAGGTTTGGAGTGATTTTTACTGACCGAAGGCTGTAGACTATAGTTGCTTCATGTCATTTGGTCATGTTTGTTATCATTAGACCAAAATCCTTCTTGGTTGCTGGTCGTTCCGAAGGGATTCCCAGCGACAATAGAGTGTGCCATGCAACTAAGTCATTGAAATCTGATGTGTCACCAAAATGAAGAAGGAATATCACTTGCGCAATGTTCCAGAGGATATGGGAAGCGCCAGGGAGACAGAACACTCCAGAAAGATCTTCTTCAATGTGTCCGCTGGGCTTTCACTGAGCTCAAAGACTTTTGACATTTACGCATGTGGCCAGATCGCCCTCCAGAACCTGTAGGTAGGAGTAGAATTCAGTTGATTTTAGTTTTGTTTGTCGTAAGAAGCCTTCTAGCACTTCCCCAACCCCTTCACTAGAGTTATCCAATGCAATCATCAATTTGAACATAGTGATGTCCGAATTCTTGACTGTGATAGGGTTGATGGGAGGTGGATCCTTGCATAAGGTATGGCACTTATCAGAAGGGGTGGTGATAAATTCAAGCAGAAAACGGGTGATCTGACTCTTGATAACCTCTTGAAAGTGGACGCTGGTGCCGGAGTCTGGAAGAAACCATGATGGCTGAACCTTCATATCTGAAGAAGCCTGGATTGCCGCTTGGAAACTCTGCACGGAGAAGTCTTGCGGCTCAAATCAACTGATGAGTTCTTGATCGGGGACATGCAAGTAGCCCCAGGTGCCATGGAACATCTGGGTTGTCTTCTCGATTAATTTTTCATGGATGGACTCTTCAAAGTCCAAGTTATCCATGCATATGGTTGGGGAAAGCGGTATCTTGTGACTTTCCATCCGCTTGACAATCATATTCTCAGCAATCCGGCCAAGGGAGCTGGGAGCAAGGTGGGCTGTTCTCCGGGATGATGCAAGACCAATGTAGTTGAGATAGTTGCTTACTCTTTTGGTCACCCCACAAGCAAGTAAAACCACAGAATTTTGGAGTTGGAGGGTGTTGTTGCGGCGGTTGGCTGGAAAGCAGACCATGGAGCAGATTGTTGTTGCAATGACATGGGGGCAATTGGCCATTTCAAGTGGTTCTTCAAGCTCTTGTACATCATCTAGGCTACTTTTGCACGTTTCGGAGTCAATTGTATCGGTTTCACTATCCAAATCCGTATTTGAGTGTAGTTCAGCAGCTGCGCCTGAGTTTGCCGGTGTGGCTGGTTTGTTCTGTTAGATTTTGAAAAAGATCAGTGTGTAGAGGAAAGGAGTATCTTCCCTGACTCGCTTTTCTATGCAAAAGGCTTTGGCTTCGTCAGAGAAGAAAGCAGGGGAATTTCTTTTGCATTGTAGTAGCTTCCTTCTGGAAATTGACCGTGTCCTCCACCTTTGCTCGCAACAACAACGGGTAGTTACACTACCGGTTACCGGTAACGTAACGGTACCATAGCAATTTTTTGTCCGTTATTGGTACCGGTAACTGTAACGTTTGGCGCGTTACGCTACTGATTGGTGGCCTGATGATTTTTTTTCTTCCGTTACGCTACCACAGTAACTACAAAAGGTCATGTTACGTCACTGGGGTATGGGGAATTTTTGGGTGACTGGTGCAAACAGTGCCTGTTTGACCGGTCGGACAGGGAGCTCAGCCTGTTTGACCAGTCAAGCAGGCCATTCTGCCGGTCAAACCGTCGAGCCTGTTCGACCGGTCAGACAGGCTGTTCTGCCTATTTGACCGGTCAAACAGGCTGAACAGCCTGTGTGACTGGTCAAATAGGCCGTTCGGCCTGTTCGACCAGTCAGAAAGGCTGAACTGCCTGTCCGACCGGTCGAACAGGCTCGACGGTTTGACCGGCAGAATGGCCTGCTTGACAGGTCAAACAGGCTTTTCAGCCTGTCCGACCGGCCAAATACACCATTCAGCCTGTTCGACCGGTCAAACAGGCTGTTCTAGCCTGTAACACCGCAAAAAAATTGAAACAAGTCTGGAATGCAGTTAATTAGCAATACTGGGCGCTACTCATAGTTACTTTACTCTTGCTGAAGAAAAAAAAACTAGTTACGATATTTACTAAGCTCAAATCAGTGTTAACTGATAGCGGTAACGGCTCCAGTTGCTCAAGGAAACAGTTACTTAACTAAAATACGATGAGATATCGTAAAGTAAGGTAACTACCCATTGTTGCTCGCAACAATCTCCTGCACCTGTCCAGTGAAAGAGGCTTGTTTCAGCATGCAAGTCAATTTGAATAAATATCTGCTCACCTCTGGCAGAATGTAGGAGCTCCAACGACCTTTCCTATCAGGAGTGAGTTGAAAAAGTTGCTTGATAGATTGTAAAATATTGATAGTGGTTGGCCATCCAATTGGTGCCCCCCACAGCCTGTGATTGGATTTTATCTTTGGGTTGTCGTGTTCGAGATAATCTTGAATAAATTTTGGGGCCGGCTAAATGCCCACCCCGGTTTTGCTAAAATCACGCCTCAAAGAAGGCATTCTTAAAGATGGACACCTTGCTTGGGGCGTCCATCAGGCAAGGACACCCCAAATGGGGCGTGCTGGCCTTGAACATCTTTCACGAGACGTACATGGCCATGTCCACCCCATCCAGGGTGTCAATGATGGGAAGTTACTTACGTTACAATATCCGGAGCAATTTTTGTAACATAACTTCCCAGGGTTACCGGATAACGCGTTATCGTTATCCGGTTAAAAGCGCTTTAAAAACCTGTGAATATTGTAACAAAGCTGATTTTCTGCTTTGTTACGGAGAAAACTAACAGGGATAAAGTATTATCCTTGTTTTTTGACGTATTTGTTGGCCAAAAAGGCCTCACGACCATTCGATATCCGACAAAATCATGAGGCGGATAATGTAACGGTTCGAGAAAACAGGAAAAAATAAAACTAAAAAACGTAACAGCCTGTTTGGTACCGTTATTGTAACAATAACGGCACCAAATTTGTTACAATAAAGTTACGTTAGCGTTATCCGCAACGTAACTTCCCACCGTTGAGGGCGTGCAGGAACATGCACGCCCCGGAGGACCTTTGGGTCCTCAGTCAAAGGGTGTGCCAAAATTGGCACACCCTCGATCCGTGGCGTGCATGCCGATGCACGCCACACGCCGTCCACGGCCGACTTAGAGGACGTGGACGGGGGTAGCAGGCCAGGCAAAGGGGCCTGCGTGTTGGTGCAGGCCCCTCATCCCTCCAAGACCAGTCGGTCTTGGAGGGAATGGGAGAGAGCACACTCTCCTCCCTTCCCTCCAAGACCAGTCCGTCTTGGAGGAAAGGGAAGAGAGAGTGCACTTTCTCCTTCCTTCCAAGACCAATCGGTCCAGGAAGGAAGGAAGGAGAGAGAGATACACTATCTAGTCCCTTGCCTCCAAGACTGTTTGGTCTTGGAAGAAAGGGACGAGAGAGTACACTCTCTCAACCCTTCTCTCCAAGATTGACTGGTCTTGGAAGAAAGGAAGGAGAGAGTGCACTCTCTCCTCCCTTTGCACCAAGACCAATCGGTCCTGGAGGGAAAGGAGGAGAGAGTACATCCACTCGTCCCTTCTATCCAAGACCAATTGGTCTTGGCGGGAAGGGAGGAGAGAGTGTGCTCTCTCCTCCCTTCCCTCCAAGACCAATCGGTCCTGGAGGGCAGAGAGGAGAGAGCACACTCTCTCCTTCATTCCCTCCAAGACCAATTGGGGCTGGAGGGAAGAGAGGAGAGAGCGCACCCTCTCCTCCCTTCCCTCCAAGACTGATTGGTCCTGGAGGGATGGGAGAGAGGACTCTCTCCTCATTCCTCCAAGACCGACTGGTCCTGGAGGAATAAAGTCTTCTCCCTCATCCCTCCAGGACTGATCGGTCTTGGAGAATTGAGGAGAGAGTCCTCTCTCCCATCCCTCCAGGACCAATCGGTCTTGGAGGATTGAGGAGAGAGTCCTCTTTCCCATCCCTCCAGGACTGATCGGTCTTGGAGGGAAGGGAGGAGAGAGTGTGCTCTCTCCTCTCTTCCCTCCAGGACCGATCAGTCTTGGAGGGAAGGGAGGAGAGAGTATGCTCTCTCCTCTCTTCCCTCCATCCAAGACAAGGTGTTCAAGTGGTCTTGGATGGAAGGGAGGAGAGAGTGCTCTCTCCTCTCTTGCTTCCAGGACCGATGGGTCTTGGAGGGAAGGGAGAAGAGAGTGTGCTCTCTCCTCTCTTCCCTCCAAGACCGAAAGCGGACTTGAACGCCTCGGCTTGTCCAAGCCGAGGCGTCCTCGGGGGATGCACGCCTCAAATCAAGGCGTGCATCCACCAAGCAGGACCCAGAGGCGGGTCCTGCTTGGGGTGTGCACGCCTCCGCCTGAGGCGTGCACAAGCAAGAAGGCCTGATATTGGGCCTCCAAGCCTTGCACACCCCAAATGGGGCGTTCTTTTAGCAAAATTGGGGGTCCATTTAGCCGGCCCCTTGAATTATTCCCATGAATCGAAGTTTTTGGGACTGGCACTTGATGCACCATTGCTGTTCCTTTCTTCAGCTCGCCAGACGTCCAAATGGCTCGAAGTCATGAGCAGGCACCCTGTACCCGGTCCAAGCCCATCCTTCAGGCTACTTACTCCCTAGTTCTTGCAAGCAAGCTGCCTCATCGCCATGCCTAGCCATTGCATCCTCCCACCTGCCCGACGCCAAATCATCACCTCTTGAGACCCCAAGCAGAAACAGTTGGTCCAAGCCTACAGTGGGCGTAACCTCTTGGCTCAATCCGCCCGACTTCCACACCCAAGCCGAGGAGAAAGAAGAGCTCGGGTTACCCTACGCCTGCCACTACAACGACAATCCCATCTCAAACAGCTCGCCTTTACTCCAGCATAAACTATCAAGCGTCCACCATTTACCTAATCTCGTCAGCAACGCGGCCGGGGAGACGGTCAATGCTAGCCCAAATCTCAAATCAGCCGCCGCAAAACTCTTCGTACCCAAGATAGCTGAGACAAGTCTGGTTATGAGGTCAAAAGTCCACAAGGTCAAATCAACCAGTCAAAAGAGTTGGATAGAGCATATTGGTTCCAAGCTCAAGATGCAGTCGCATAGTAAGTAATATCCACCGTTCCTTTGGGTGTGCATTACTAACAAACAACCTGGTATGTTTTAGGGAGAAAAGACCCACAACCTGGCAAAAAACAACGAGAACGACGGGCTGCTTCGCTGGCCAAGGTTGCTTCAGGTCGTGATGATAGTCGTTTTTTACTCAAGCCTGAAGGTATCGATTTGATCAGTCCCTATACCAGATGGCTTAGTAGTGCTACGTCTCGATTGGTGCTGGACAACGTCGGCAAGCTTCTTTCGCCATTAAGCACACCCCCACGACGGGTACCTGTACCTAATTGTTCACTTGGTTTTGCGCCAAATGGGCACCATATTACAAAGTTCACCTTGCTCATGGAAGAAACATGTGAGTCTTTCCTCTGTTTAATGTCGTATCATAAGTATAGGCTGATAATTCCTTATCTTTGCAGGTCCTGAAATCTTTGGCTTACCCATCAAGACATTTAGCTCTTCTCCCCTTGTCAACCAAGGTTCTCTCGACAAGAACATCAATCACGCGTGCGATGATAAGGCACCTCCTGCTGAAGCTGTGTTACTGAAACTGGCACGGCAGTTTGACCAGCTTCGCCCAAGTGATATGCACCAATGCAGCCAAGTCATTTTCTATTCCATTCAGATGACGGCTTTGAGCGATCAAAGATCAGGACACCCTGTTGCAGCACTGGATACGCCGGAAGCGACTGCATTCAAGGAATTTTACTCACTCATTGCAGGCATCTTCAGATACGTAGAATTGCTACACAGGAATAGCATCTGATCATCAAGCTCTTGTGGCTACAAAACTGCACCATTGGGGCCGCTCTGCTGTTTTTTTGTTGCAGGTGTTCGAGGCGTCTTTTTTTGGTCCCACCGGCCATCAAGCCTGCTCACCATTGGCAGCTGCCCAAATGATAGCAATACTCAGTTATTGTCCTGGTACTCCTTTTTCTTTTCCAGTAGCGGAGCTGTGCTTATGTTGCTTATGTCAACTTTCCTTATCCGGATAGATTAAGTTGCCCAGTCCAACCCCGAGAGCGTTTGGCTCTACATGAATGAACTTTTCACTTCTCGAATGGCACAATTGACAAAAGCGCTTCCACTCATCTCAGGTGGAGTGAGCCTTCTCAGGTGATCACACAAGACTTCCTTTTGCAGTGGACAAAAACTACTCCGGCTAAGCTGCCTTGGCTCAGTCCTTGCGGTAAAAAAGCCCCCCCTGCCCCTGCTGGTGTTGTCCACTTTTCTGATCCAACGACCAACACTGCACCTGACTCCTCATCCTGATAAACCCCTCCTCTTGAGTTCTCTGTCCCACATCTCCCCCTTTTTGCATTGTGCCCTTTCTTGACCCACCAAACAATCACAGTAGTACAAACCTCCTTGTCTCGTTCATCGTCCGGCCCACACTGCATCTGAACTATATTCCCCCCACTTTTGTACCACCGACCTTCCATTTGCTACGTTCAAGCCGGGGTAGTGCACCGTTTAACCCCAAAGCAGTGCACCGCTCAGCCCCAACCCAGCGCACCGTTTGCACTTCCCCAAAGTTGCGCTACCTTCCACCCCGACTCAGTGTTATCCTCCCCCAAAGCAGCGCTACTTTTTCTGCCAACTCAGTGCTCTATTCTCCCCCAAAACAGTGCTACTTTTTACCCCAACTCAGCGCTCTATTCTCCCTTGCACCCCAACTCAGCTCCATTCTCCCCCAAAGCAGCGCTACCTTTCACCCCAACTCAGCCCTACCTTTCACCCCAACTCAGCGCTACCTTTCACCCCAACTCAGTGCTCAATTCTCCCCCAAAACAGTGCTACATTCCAACCAAACCCAGCGCTCCATTCCATCCCAAACACAGTGCGCTGGTCAATCTGATCACTGCATTCAACCCCTCCTCGACTTGTTTTTGCCCATCAAGCCCCTTTGCTCCATCATGCCATCCAATAAAACCACTGCAAGCGAGTAATTGACATTGTTTCTCTCTTCAAGAAACTTTATTCAGATGACTGACGTATTCTCAATTGACATATGACTAGACGCCCTCAACTCCCGAAGGACAAGAGCGGGAACATCAGCCACCTCCTCCAGCAAGCGCCCAGCTCAATTGTTCCAAAAAGAAGGATGATTGACCCAACTTCCGCTGTCGAACTGCAGGCGTTTCTGGACAAAAACTGTGTCTTACGTGATCGACTGTACGCTTCCGAGAGGGGAATTGCTGCACTGACGGAAGCTTCCCACAAGAGGACCAATGCCTTGATGAATGTCTTACACAATTGACTGGACACTTCTGAGAGGAGCATTGCTGTGCTGACAGAATGTCCCAAGAGGACCGATGCCACAATGAAAGCTGATTCCGGCAGAGTCTCCATCAAGCTATCTGAGCTACACCAAAATGTCGCTTTGTTGGAACACCGCTTGCAAGACACTGGCCGTATCACAGACCTTGTGGCATCTCTTGAACAGAAGATCAATGACGCCCACGCAGAGGGCTTTGAGGTGGCAACTTGTGGCGTCACTCCAATTGGCTTTTCGGTCACCCACACCACTCAAGTTTCTTAACAAATATAATCAAACAACACTACTGCCCATCACTTACAGAAACCTCACTCAGTCCATCAAAACCTACATGCAGGAGTACATCTCCGCATATCAACTTACAGATGGTTGCTTCCCTCCTTCTCTTCTACACCACCAATTCACAAGTGCCAAATAGAAAGCCACGCCGGAGGCTTTAGCACATCAGCTTTTTGAGAAGGGTCAGTTATCGCCCTACTACCTCAACCTTTCCCTGAAGCTGACCCCTTCTTTTTCTCTGCAGATCCAAACTTGATGGACACCAACCTTTTTCACCCACTTTGCCCTGGACCCTGACCTTCCCGTCTCCCACTCCCAATTGCAACATGCGCTGCAATACGTGTCGATGATCTCCTCACAGTACCCAAAGACCCACTTCAACAAGAAGTGTCCGCAGACTATCAGGTAAGCAGTGGCCCAGTGCCACCACTTCATCAAAGGCAATCAATCCCTTCTAGGCCCAACAAAGTTCTCAGAATTTTTGGGAAAGGTTTGTGCGATATGGTCGATCCTCTCCAAGCTCAGTACCACCAGTGATCAAAACCTTATCACTCGACTCCGCAAGCAGCCCTTCCACTATGTTGTGGCCCTCCTGGTGGGTGGGGTCAGCAGGCTGATGTACATTCCCACAACCAACTGTCTTCCTTCTGACACCCTCCCCATACTCGTGGCCTATCTCAATTCACCCCCCTTGTGCTGAAGCCACATCAACACTGGGGAAGAACCCACCTGGTGATCCTGATGGCAATCACTCAAGAGGAAAATCTGGACATCAATGTGATCACATGCTTGATGACTGCGGATTATCTGGTGTTTTGCAACAAAAACGCAGTCAAACCCATTCCGTGGCCTCAATGGCGGAACCTGAAGGAAGCCAAGCCAATGCCCACGGAACTCTCCCAAGCAATGATGGTGACCATCAGGACAATCAGAACAATGATGCTACACCCCCATCACCTGAACCTAGCCGTCCACCATCCAAAACCCAATTCCCCTCTGTCAACAAATTCCGAACGCTTGTTGCTGCCATGGCTCTCCCCCCTGCTAGTCCAACCATCTGCCAACTATGCTCAACCAGCCCAATCAATGGGGTCTCAGATGGGTCTGTCTTCATGAATGTAAATGGAACAATGGATGCTCTGTTTGGTGTCGAAGTCGGCTCGACTAACATCCCTGGTGGCAAGGATGGCTTAGAGTTGGTGCTATCTTACCTGGATCAAGCTCGAGCACACAGTTCTTGGATGCCATGGCAGGATGAATTGCTCAACATCAATCTTGGGTTCATTCTTGAATACCTCAAGGACAAAAAATCTTGAACTTTTCTTTGTAATCTGTCCTATGCTCATCTTAATTTCTTCCACTATGCTCCCAACATCTTGACCTTATTTAGAGCATCCGCATCGGCTGAGCTACAAGCCGCGCTATGCTAAATATAGCAAAAATCACTCCACATCAGTTTTGCTAAGCAACAAACTTTTGCTAAATATTCTAGCGTTCGACAACAAGCCTTCCTATTCCTAGGAGTACTTGTTGCTGACGCTAGAGTCATGTTGCATATGCAAATGGCTCTGCATCTCCTTTTGAGATAGCAGAAAGCTAGATGCACCAACTCCACAATATATCCCAATATCTTCCCTGCAAAACCAACCAAACAATCAATCAAAACCACTAGAACCAAACCATGGTCTGAGGAGCAAACTGGCTTGATGAAGAGGAGGCCCAACTAGCACAAAGCTGGCTATACATATCCCAGAATCCGATCTTTGCCAATGCAATGAAACACAACCAGTTCTGGGAGAAGGCAGCCGAACACTTCAACGAGAATACATCTGGCAGTGAAAGGCAGTGGAAGAGCCTTCAAAACCGGTAAGTCTTTGATGATCTTCATGTATTTTGTCTTTCTTTCTCACAATTTTTCTATGCACATTCTAGGTGGGGCCATCTTCAAACAGCAGTCACCAAGTTTTGCGGGATTTATTCCTCAATTGAGAGGAACCCACCTTCGGGAAGCGAGCCACTTGATTGGTTAAACCAGGCCAAGACTCTCTACAGCGATCAAACTGGAAAGAACTTTGCTTTTGAGAGTGCTTGGATGGAGCCACGCGACGCGCCAAAATGGAAGATCCTCATCGACAAAACACCTCCTCCAACTCTCATCGGAACCTCTGATAATCCTTTGAATTTGGCACCGGCATCCACTCCAGAAGATCAGCCAACTCCTAGCAGCATCAACCCCCGTGACACCCTGTCTGTTGTAGAAACCAAACAGTCCAGTAACTCTAGAAGGCCTGCAGGGGTCAAAGAAGCAAAACACACAATGACCCAACAGGAATTCCTCTCAAAAAAAATTAAACTCATGGAGAACTCGGCCAAAGAAACTCGTGACATGGGCCGCAAACGATATCTTGAAATGTCCCGTGCCAACGACTTGCAAGAGAGGGTTGTTGACATGGACATACTCGGAAAGGATTTGTCTACCTGTGCTGATGAGTACGAGCGGGCCTATTACACTAGAGAAAAGAAAAACATCCTCAAGCGAATGGAAGAGGAAGAAAATCGAACTCAAACTCATCCTGAGCAAGATTCCACTGCTCCATCACCTGAATCATCAAATTGTGATCCATCCAAGCCAAATGAATCCCAGCCCCAAGATGAAGACAATGTCAAAGCTCTTGAAGAAGGCAACGATACACTGCCCGGACCTGTTGGTGATGCATGTGACAGCATGATACACCCTGACTTCCTGTAGCCCCTCGGAATGATGTTTTTTTATATGTATGTTTCTTTTAACTTGGTTGTTGCAATGAAAAACAAATCTAGAAAAACTGCAATGAAAAACCAATAAAAAAAAACAATCTGAGGAAAAAAAAGATGCAAGCATAGAAAAAAAAGACTATTTATGTAATTCAGAGAGCAAAGAAGAAATCATGTGCTGGTACTGGCACCCCTACCTTTATTATCCCACTGGTACTTGATTAGCGCTGAAGTTAAGTCTGAATGGGCTCGCTCCAAGCGGATGGAGATTGCAACTCGGCAGCGGTCTTAAAAGGTATTTGAGAGTGTTGCTGGGACAATTGAAAATTGAGGGGCTGGAGTTGTTGGGCATGGATCTCTAACAAAATCTGAGATCCCCTCTTCAACCATCATGTTGTGCAGTATAATGCAACACAACACAATACTCTTGATATCTTCTTTGTACCACATCCGGATGGGCGAAGTCAATATGTGCCATTTGGATTGAAGCCGCCCAAAAGCTTGTTCAATATCCTTTCGGACTGCTTCCTGAACTGTATTGAAGTGTTTTGTAGCGAGATTGGAAGCGTTTGGGATGGATTTGACGAAGGTTGCCCAAGATGGGTAAATCCCATCACAGAGATAGTAGCCAGATTGAAAGTCAGTCCCACTTAAAGAAAATGAGACGGTTGGAGTGTTGCCGTTCAACATATTGTCAAACAAGGGCAATCGATCTAAAATGTTGATGTAGTTGTTGGTGCCTGGCGTGCCAAAGAAACTATGCCAGATCCATTGGTTTTTGGTGGCCACTGCTTCCAGGAAAATGGTTGGCTCTTTTTCTTTGCCGGTATACTGATCAGCCCAAGCACGGGGACAATTCTTCCAGCCCACGTGCATACAATCAAGGTTCCCAAAAAAACCTGGGAAGCCTCCATCAGCATTCTCCTTCAGAATGGATTTGAGGTTGTCTGGGGTTGGTTGACGCAAATATTCTTTGCTGTAGATATAAAGAACCGAGCTGTAGAATTTCTTGAGAGCCTCGCATGCGGTTGTTTTGCCAATCCATACATACTCGTCAGTGGCATTGGCTGACACTCCGTAGCCTAGCTGTCGTAGGGCACACATCACCTCCTGTGGTGTGGTGAGGCCGGGCTTTCTGGTACAGTCCTTCAGAAATATTGGAGTCAGACAGGTTGCCAGTTCTACTTACAAGGAAAAAACTACTCACAGCTTGTTGAATGAAATACACTGAGGAGTTTTTTGTTTGAAAATCATTGCACAAGTGGATGAAAACCCCTTTTGTGACCCAAAACCGTTGTCCAAAATTGGTCTGGCTATAAACTGAATCTTCGTTCAAGTAATCTTTCACAAGTTTCTCATGGCCGGCTGGGGCATTTCGATTCTTGTTGGGGATACGGTTTATGATTGCTTGGCCAATTTCTCTTTCCATGCCTTTGTCATCTGAGTCTTCGAAGAGCATCTTCAACATTTCAGTGTCATATTCTTCTGCTTCATCATTGAAATTGGCAATACGCTGGGCATTTTTCTTGAGTTGATCAAAATGTCGAGACATTGTGGTTGTTGGAAATTTGCTTGCAACCGGTGGGTTTGCAAGGGATAGCTTTGGAGTGTTGTTAGCGCAGCCGGATTCAGGGTAGTGCTCAATAGGTGTCAACCAATGTGGACTTGGTCTGTAGCAACAAAGCTAGGGAAGCTAACTGTTGCTAAATATCCTAGCTTTGACCGGCACTAATGCGGATGCTCTTGTTGTCCTGTGAAGTATCCAATTTTACTTAATGCCAACCTGCCCTTGTAATGGCAGTACCTGAACATCAGGTGGGGGAAAACTTAAAACATTTCCAAATAAATACATTCTGAAAAAAAGTTGAATTGTTGTTTATGATTGCTGCCTAAGATCTAGCTGACAAAACAATTGTTTACTTTCAACTTGGTCAATTTCATGCCTCATGAACTGTGATTCTGGACCTAGCCTGCAATATTTGAGCCCAATAAGGTGTGCTTTAGCCATGTGGTGAATACCCTTTAATTAAGCAAGTGCAGGATTGGTTATACATATTCCACTGTAGCAGCCATGATGTTCCCACTTTGATTGAGGAATGCTGACTCACCTCAATTCATGAGTGTGCATTCCAGTGCCAGTCAAATGTGCCAAAGAATGTCCCAACTTTGTTCAAATGTTCCATACCAGAAGGTGGTGTGGGGCAAAGGGAATGGTGGGAGTGGCAGTGCCACAGATTTAAAAGGCTTCCGGATCTTTCCAATCACCTTAACCATCCAAAATAAAATCAAACCAGAACAGTATTGGAAAATAGCCACAGCTCAAGTGTGAGAAAAAATGTCTCATCACATCATGTCATGCAGTGTTTGATATAAGTGGTACCTTCCACCTCCCCCAAGCAGCCTGTGTGCACTGCAAAAAAAAACTGCTTCAACTGCCAGCAGTTGACATGCAGCTTACTCTGATTTTACTCAACTCTTATTCAAATGTTACTCAAACTTTTAATGAGATGCACAGTGACTGTGCATCATGCACAGTGACTGTGCATCATGCACAGTGACTGTGCATCATGCACAGTCACTGTGCACCAAAGTAACTTTTGATTAATGTTTGAGTAAAACCAGAGTAAGACCAGAGTAAAATCAAAGCCACTGCATGTCAACTGCTGGCAGTTGAAGCAGATTCTTTTGCAGTGGTAGCTACATATCTGTTGCCTTGTACATCATACATATCAGCTTGTCCAAATAGGCTACAGATGTCCTTCCTTACTTTGACTTCCATGTATGTCCTGGGCTATGTCACACATGCCCCAGGGTCTCAAATCAGCCCCCTTCCCACCTTGGCACTCATGAACCTCACCTGCACCATCTCACCCACATGAAGTAGTGCTGTTGCCATTTTCTTGCATAACAATGCTTAACAGATAAGTAGTACCACAGCTGTCTTGGTGTTGCCAGTATGTAAAATGTATTCCCAATGCTGTGTCATGTGTCCTAGGGTTTCTGCACACTCATCTGACTATCCTCCCACTCATGAAGCTTACCTATGCTCTACCTTCTCAGTTGTATTGGTAAGAATTCTTGGACAGTACAGGAGAACCCTGGCCCACTTGGTAGGACGCTCTGTACAATTGGTTTGAATGCCCATGAGAGCCGAGGAAATTTTGTGGTTGGCAATCATCTGGTGGACATAATACATCATGCCTTTTTATGCTCACCATAGAATTTAAATTGTCATTAATTGACATTCTGGACATCTATTCTCACCTTCCTTGTAAGATTGTGCTGTTTGGTCACCTGGAAACAGTGTTTCAGCCCTTTTGGCAGGTAATTCTAGTTGGCATAGGGTACCAGTATGAGTTTTCCTGCGCACAAGGGGGGTCAAATAACTTCTCAGGTGTATTGTTGAAGTCTACTGGGTGGAAGAGGAATACCCAGGCCCACATGGTGGGACGTTCAGCTCATTAGGCTCAGAAATGCCTGAGAGCAGTGGGACTGATGTGCTTGGCATGATCTGGTGAACCAAGCACAACATGGCTTGAAATTATCACAATAGGCTTGCAACTATCATAAGTTGTCACCATGAACCACCACTACGCGCATCCTTGTAAGCATGCGCTGGTTGGCACCCAGAAACAGTGTTCCAGCCATTTTGGCAGGGGACTCTAGGTGGTGTAGGGCACCAGTGTGTGTCTTCCCACAGCCAGGGAGGGTCAAATACCTTCCCAGATGTATTGATGAGACTTTTTGGACACCACAGAAACACCCTGGCCCACTTGGTAGGAAACTCTGCCCATGGAAGCAGCCTGACTGTTGTGGTTGACAATGATCTGGTGTACCAAATAAAACATGCCTTGAAATGCTCACCATAGACTTGAAACTGTCATTGAATGGCATTTAGAACCCATATTTTGCTCTTCCTCCTGAGGGTGGGCTATTTGGGCACCCCGAAACAGTGTTGTAGCCATTTTGGCAGGGGTTCCAGTTGCTATAGAGCACCAGTATAACTTTTGCCTTGCATGGGGGAGTCAAATATCTTCTCAGATGTATTGGTCAGGTCTACTGGAGGCCAGTGAAATACCCAGGCCCACATGGTTCAACCTTCAGCTCATCATCCTGAGAAATGCAGGGGAGCAGTACTGGGACTGATCTGGTAGACCAAACATAACATGGCTGGAAATTTTCACCAAAGGACTGAAAATTTTGTCAGATGTGAACATGACCCTTCATTCTGCTTTTGCATGTAAAAATGCACTGCTTGGGCACTCAGAAAGAGTGTTCCAGCCATTTTGGCAGGGGAATTTAGATGGTGTAGGGCACCAGTGCATGTTGTTCCATGCCCAGGGAGGGTCAAATATCTTCTCCAATGTATTGGTGAAACTTCCTGGACAGCACAGAAACACCCTGGCCCACTTTGTGGGATACTCTGCGCATTTGGTTTGGATGCCCATGGAAGCAGTGTGACCATTGTGGTTGGCAATGATCTTGTGGACCAAATACAACATGCCTTGAAATTCTCACCATAGACTTCAAACTTTCAGTGAATAGAATTGTGAAACCAGATCCTGCTATTCCTTTTAAGATTGTGCTGTTTGGGCACCCTGAAACAGTGTTGCAGCCATTTTGGTAGGGGATTCCAGTTGGTATAGAGCACCAGTAGGAGTTTTTCCATGCAGAGGGAAGTCAAAATGATTCTCAGATGTATTGGTTGGTTTATTGGAGGCCAGAGGAATACCCAGGCCCATATGGTGCGGCCTTCAGGTCAGTGTACTGGGAAATGCAAGGGGGCACTGGGCACTGAGATGCAGAAAGAGGTGAGAATCTTACCCAGGCGACCTGAGGGGGGGGGGGGGGGGGGGGGGAAAGTAGAAGACAAGAGGATCCCTGCCACCGGGTCTGAGCCCTCACTGGTTGCTCACATGCAGCCTCCCCCCACTGAGGGGCTGCTAGCAAATGCCTGTGCTTATCCCTTCCCAATTGAGGGGGTGTCTTTGGTTCCTTGTGTTTTATGGACCTAGGCACTTCCCTGATAGTACAGTTGCCTACAAGTAAAGAAAAAAATAGGAACATGGTATTTTTTCTTTTTGCTCTATATTTTGAAGCAAAAATTATCCAAACAAATTGTAACATTATAAAGATATTAATAGGGGCTTGGTTATGCAACTCCCGGAAATTGGAGTTGCGACTCCCAAGACCACCGCAATGTCAGATTTGGGAGTCACAGCTCCAAATCTATTTTTAATTTGGGAGTCGCCTCCCTAATTCAGCTGAATATAAATTTGAAAAAAAAAAAAAAATTAATTTTGGGAGTCGCACCCCCAAATCCGCAGTCGGAATTGGGAGTCGGCAGGGGAATTCTACGCACTGAACGGCCTGTTTGACTGCTCAGACAGGCAGTTCAGCCTCTTTGACTGGTCAAACCGGCTTAATGGCCAGTTCAACCGGTCAGCCAGGCAGTTCAGCCTGTTTGAACTGTCAGACAGGCTGTTCTGTCTGTTTGACCGGTCAAACAGGTTGAAATGCCTGTTTGACCAGTCAGACAGGCTGAACGACCTTTTTGACTGGCCAAACAGGCTGAACAGCCTGTCTGACCCGTCAAACAGGCTGAACAGCCTGTCTGACCCGTCAAACAGGCTGAACAGCCTGTCTGACCCGTCAAACAGGCCCTTAAGCTTGTTTGGCTGGACAAACAGGCTGAATGACCTGTTCGACTGGTTGAACAGGCTGTTCAGCCTGTCTGACCGGTTGAACAAGCGGTTCAGCCTGTCTGACCAGTTGGACAGGCCATACTTCCTCCTGTCTGACTGGTGAAACACGTGCACCAGCTTCAACAAAAAAGCAGGTTTTGTGCCTGCTACAAAAGCGTAAAAGTGCGCTTTTGACCACTTTTTTAGGGTTTTCTTTCTTTTATCATAAATATAACTGATATCCTTGTCTTTTTTTTTGGATGGCTTTGTTTTTGATTGTTATTGATTTTTCATAAATTGAATAAGAATGTGGTTGGCAATTTGTTCACTTTATTCATACTTTTTGGGGAATTTTTTGACAAATATAATTACAAGAAAATGTCCTCATGAATATTTTAAAGCATTAGGGAGGTGTGAGGGATTGAAACAATATTGGTGGGGGTTTTGATATTACAGTAGGAAAATAGAAAAGAGAAAAAATTACATTCAATTTGGTTATTTCAAACTCTCTGAAAATTTCAGAGAATTACACAGCCAGCACTCAGAAGGCTCTGTAAATTTTTAAGCTCATTTGCTCTGTCCAAAGATGAGCTGTGATTTTTTTTCATTTTGGGTGTTTTTTTTTTGCCTTTTTAGAGTTGCGACTTGCAAATTGAAAATTGATTTGGAGCTGCGACTCCCAAACCTGACGTCACAGCGGTCTTGGGAGTTGCTACTCCGATTTCCGGGAGTCACATAACCAAGCCCCTATTAATATGATCCAAAAATACACTTCTTCACTACTTGTCCTATGTCTTATTTATCCTGGATTGGATTAAAACAAAGACTTTGAACCAATTATTGTGTTTTCCATGAAGCTTGGATTCAGAGCTTTTTTTGTGTTTCAATTATGCAATTAAAACCTGACAAACATAAGATTTGAGTTTAGTCAAACACTAGGGAACTCACATTCTAGGTTATTTAACACAAGACCAGCTTGGACAAAGTTCACCTCGCAGCAAGGTCACCATAGGTCACCATGCTGAAAGGTTGTAGATTGACTGCAACCAAAAGTCTTGATCCTCAGCATTGAAAAAAAAAACAATAAAAAAAACCTCAGTTGGAGGACCCTACTCCTGATTCTACCAAATACAGGTTCATCTTTTATTGCTACTTGGTAAGTCAACCTTGATTTCAAAGCCCAGCTTCTGTCCAACACTAATCCATGCTCTATTATTAGGATCATCCTCCACCCATGGTTTTTTGATTTTACGCTCCTGCCACCAAAGTGGCAGTAGTCCAAATGGCAAAGCAATTGTACTCGCGCAACGCCATCCGCAAGGCGCTTGGTGAAACTGTTTCCAACCAGTCCTTCAAGCGCTGGATGGACTTTTACAAACCAACACACCAAGTCATTAACAACCCTAAGGACTATGATCAACAAGGCGGGGAAGAAAAACTGACCAGTGAGGACCGCACCTTTATGATAGAGCTTGTACAGACTGAACCCAGCCTATTCCTAGAAAAGATCCAAGAAAGGCTGTATGATGAAACTGGTACCCTCCTCAGTATAACGGCCATCCATTGAAACTTAGTCATCCACTTGCATATAACCCTGAAGAAAGCAAACACGGTGAACATACAAAAAACCCTACGCCTCAAGTTTGCATGGGTCGAGAAAATGATACTGGTTCCTGCTGAGTTCCTAGTCTTCACGGGTATGTCAATCTTTCTGGGTGTATGATGATTGTGAGCTTGGGCCTGATTCATTCCCCCATCTTTCTCACCAGATGAATCTAGCATCTGTTTGCGAGATCTTCTCCAAACTTTCAGTTGTTCCAAACATGGCAGAGAGGTGGATCAATTTATTGTCAACCAAAATGCAAAGAAATTCAGCCTTGTTCCAGGGATAAGCTACAACGGAGTGTTATGGAGCATACTGTCAAAGGTAAACACTTTGAGCATTTCCTGAAGTATCGATTGGTGAGTTGCCAATTGATTTGGGGTTTTATTGGGTGGATAACTGAAATTTTGGGGCACATGGAATCAGCTCCCTCAAATGAATTGATACCCAGCAGTCAATTCCATGCTCGTCCTCGATAACGCTTGAATCCATCATAGCAGCAAGATCCGGCAATTGTGCCGAGAAGCTGGAGTCAATCTGGTATAACTCCCACCGTACTGTCCAGAGCTCTGTTTTTTGCAGATCAAATCCCACCTTCGACGTACTCAGTGATTGGTTTACTCTTTAGATCCTAGCTAGGTCATCCACCACACGACTCACTGCATAGTTACTCCTTCCTTATGTCGCACATTGTAATTACGCCTGCCCTGATGATGATTGAGTGCGTACAATGTACAGGTTAATATATTTTAACCCAATGTCTTCCCTTCCTTCTGTATCTGTTGTTATTTGGGCTCCTAACAAAGGGAATTCATGTTGCCTCTGTTGCATCTATTTCAAATCCTCAAATTGTGCTGTGCGCGCAAACAAATGGTAGACTCTTTTGTGGGTAAATTGGCATGAGATCAATGATAACAATCAAACACTTGCTTGTCTCATATTTGTATAAGGAAAAAAACAACCGTAATACAAGAGACTAGAGACAAACTGAGCCCTAAGATCTCAATATAATATTGAAATAAGATAAGATGTTCAACTTGTTACTCTTCAGTGGTTGGGTTTGACTGGTTGTATTTGGTGGCACTGTCACAAAGAAGCCAGCTAGTTCCCAAAGCAAAGCCCAATTGGACCAGCTCCGGCTCGCTTGACTTGCAGAAGAAAGTCCAATGAACAATCCCAAAGACTTTCATTCGAGCATGAGTCACCATGTCATTTGGAGCAATTTGAGCAAAGGTGAGGAAATCTTCAAAGGAATCATTCAGGCTTTTTTTCAAGGTTAATTGTACATGGCACGGAGCGGCAGGGGTATTCTTTTTCCTTATATATTTTGATGGATCTAGAATCTCGATTTCCGGAGTGTTGGCTGAGTCCGAACTCCCTTCTTCTTCGGAGTGATTGAATTTGGAGCTGGCAAAACACCCCGTCTTGTTTGGGGACATGGCCGGCAATTGATCCTCGCATCTGACCTGTAAACCCCGTCACATCAAGGTTTCAGGCTGTGCTACGGTGGGGCTCACTGTTTTGTTGTTAGTAGTCTCATAGTGGGACTCCAAATCGGAGATCAACATTTTCTCCACATCTAAGATCTTCAGCAGACAAAACCAAGCCGTTTGTTAGCTGCAATGATACTAGAAGAGCAAGTGGGAGACCAAGTCAACTCACTTGGGTAGGATTGGGTATCATTACTTTGATACAAACTTTCTTAGGGTATGCATCGTACGCCCAAGTCGCAAAGTCAAGGAGGTGGAGATCTCCGAGTATGAGATAGCCATTGGCTTGCCGACCTCCAAATGTCAAGTCATCCTGAATGAACCCACACCAAGATATCTTTCTGCGCTCATTGGCTCGTTCAAAGTATTGCATCAGAATTGGGTGGTCGCCAACCAAGTACTTGATCAGATCAACTTGGCATTTCCTCCGCATTACCGATTGGAGGTCAGTTTGCCAGGGTGCTTCATTGTCTTTCGGAAAAATGTCATGGATTTTGTTGTGTCTATCTCGGCAGTGTGTCAAAGATGATAACACCTGCACCTTGAGAAATAATTGATAGTCAACGTTCACAGGGGCAATTTGGGGTGGCCGCAAGATGTAAGAAGCTTGCAATGACTCTTCACAAAGGACATTGCCCAGAAGTTTGTCTAAAAGGTTATCGTCGGTGGCCATTGATTGGCTGAGAGAGATGTAATAGGAAGTGTATTAACACTATGGTATGGGCAATGCAGGAAAATGGGAATCGACAGGAAGTATATTGTGGATGTACAGTGTTTTATGACTCTGGAAGACCTGGTGGGATGTAAGGTGTAAGGCAGCTGGGCAAGGACCTTATAAGGCCTTTCCCGCCTGAACCCACACAAAGATGAGGCATATCTTCGCCATTGGTTTCCCCAGTGTGGCACATGTTTGTGCAGTAGCCTGCCCATGATATTGAACATGAAATTGGTCCGCAGAACCAATGTTCTTTCAAGGTGCTCAAGGGCACTGTAACCTTCAGTCACATGCTTTGAAAGGATATCTAAGAAGCACAGGGGCTGTGGGACCAGACCAATCACCCAATGCAATTGAGTTAAACAAGACTCCTGGCCCAATCTATGGAGGGCAAATTACTAAATTTTACGTTTCATATAACATGATTACCGGCGAGTAGAAGTGAGATGGAAACAGCCGCAAACACAAGACCCGCTGGCAGGTAACAAATATAATAAGTAAAAATCCTACATGAGCTGCTCTTGCCTTGGACAAGTGGCAAGATGATTTTTATACTTGTTGACACATCGCCTTAACTTGGTGATTGTGCCCATATTGATCCCGAGAGAGGCAAGCTGTTCTTGTGACAGATGAGATGGCTTGAGTAGGTAGTACTGGTAAATACCGTTTGCCTCTAAAGAGTGTAGGATAGCCGGCTTGTTTTTGACCACCCCCGCAAAGTCCAGATAATTGGACAGATAACCCAGGGTTTTTTCACCGTTCAATGAGCTGGGAGAGTTGGCTTGGGGACTGTGTTGAGTCGCAGAGGTAGCTCGTAAGTCCGATTGGGCTTGAGCAATGGCTGTGGCGATGGCCACAATCTAGGCTGTATCAAGAGAACCACCAAGGCTGTCTTTTGATTTGGTTGGGGATTGTTCTTTACGGGTCTCATATTTGAGACATGACAGCGGTGCATCTACGGATACACCAGCCAAACCCTGTTGCTATTTACAGTCAGTTAATTGAGCAAGATTGGCAGATAGTCAGAACCACTTGTTCACCAAGGATGGAGTGTGTGCAAATGAAAAGAGCTCACCAAGGCCTTGGCCCAAACCTCCACATTGACCGCTGTGAGTAGGATGTACTTATTCATGTCGGTTGGATGGGGGAAGGAAGGAAGGAGTTGGTCGTATTTGACATTCACAATGTGCTTGTTGTATATTTGATCCAGATAGATTTCCAGGTCCTCATACTTGTTGGTACTTGAATTTTTCTAAAGGATGATCAAAGATAGGTGCCGGTCAATCAGCTGTTGATTGGATATACAAAGGTATTGTATGTACGTCTTCGGAAAGGCCTTGGGTCTGACTGTGCGGGTTGCCCTGAGAGGCCAACCCAGCAGCAGCAGCTTGGCGAGATGCTTTGGCTTTAACATTCTTGGCCAGCAATGCTTCCTTGTGAGCAAGAACCTCTTGGTCACGGGGATTCCTCCTTTTTTGGTGATCGCGTCCATCCAGGCTTGAAACTCGAGTTGGTTAGAGATAATTACCGGGGTCATTTTAGGCCATTCCTCATTGCAAAGGATGTACGCACTCCACGTAATCGTTGGGGGGCATGCGTTGGCGCCCTCGGGTATCTTCTTTTCCATTGATTTGAAGATGGTCGAGCACTTTTTCCCAATGATCATCTTGAATTCTTCCCAGTCAAATTGGTGAGGGTGGAAGGAGGTTGCTATGTTTCTTGCTTTGTCAAAAGGTGACCCAGACAAGATCCTTTTTCTTGCCTTTCTTTTCAGGACAATAGATAGTGAAGAATATTGTGCAACAAAAGATTGGAGGAAACACAAGATTCAATCCAGTTCCACGAACCACCGACAGAGGACCATCTGTTGATAGTGGTGGGTGGTCCTGAGCTGGAGTCGAGTTAATGATGGGGGAGATTTGGTTGCTTCAGAAAGTGGACCGTTTGATAGGGGAAAGTCAGGTAAGATTTGAATGCTGGAATTTGGAGTATAAGGGTTGAAAGCTATTTTGGGGAAAGGTTGAAGAAATGAAATGATGGGGGGAACAGATTTGGGAACGTACTATCTTGAGTCCAACCCAACCCGGCAATCCTTAAAGTTCCAAGTGGGATTTTTGTGCTGTGTGCTTGAGATGAATGTGGATCGTGCTTGAGTTTGTCAGTGAATGTCATGTTTCGCAGTAGGCTAACCGGTCATTGAAAATCTTGTTTTTGACAAGTCACATGTATTTCCCTGGCTGCAAGGCCTCACAGCCACTCAGAAAAATAAACTTTTATGTGATCCGAAATCACAAAAATTGAAAAATTGATCCAAGCTTCATGGAAAACACAATACTTACTATTTTTTCTTCGACAAAACAAAACAAAAAAAATTAGCCTATAATCAAACTTACTCTTTACAAACTCTATCAAACTTCAATCCAAGTGCCACAATAAACACTGAACCCCAGTTAACTGGTGGTATTTTCTCTTCTCCCATTGAAGATGATGATTTACAAGCTTGTTAGTATTTTTTGGCCCTTCCTACAAATTCACAACAAAATTCAACACATATATTTTCATTTATACATAAGTTACGTTGAAAGAAAGATTCCAGATTCCTTGCCAAGTATGGATGGACTGCACCACTCAAGAAGAGAATCACTAAGGTACACAGATTGATCCATCAATGTTTATCAACAATTACACATGATAAAAAGAATATGCTACTCAAGCCAACAATGGACGAGCCATATCCAGGAAAATTACAACTTATATAGAAAATGCAGAGTTTTATCATTTTTCTATTGACTCCCAATGGTTCCTCAATGAGGAGAAACAAGTAAAGCGCTCCTTGGTTCAATGGGACTATACACCTCCCCCATTCAGACTAAGACATCTTATAGCTACCACAGTGCAATATTACATCTCATAACCATGATCAATACCCCTTTTGAAACTGTGAGTTTTTTTGACATTGACTTACTTTAATGGCACCAATTTTGTATCCTTTCCTCATTATTTTCACGTTTTTACACCACAAAAGAGGGGGAATCACCTGCATGAGGGTAATCCAGGTCTATATCAGGTGTATCTCACAGTCCATATCTGGTGTATCTCTGCACAGTCTATCTCAAATTTATCTCACAGTATAGCCCTTAGATTACCAAAACACTCTACCTACATAAAACAAGGAATTTTCTACAATACAAAACAAGAAAAAGGGCTCAGATTGCAAACTATTACACTTCTAAGAAAAATGTAGAATTCCCTCATCCCAAGCAAACACTCTGCATATATCTCTTAGAAGAAAAGAGAAAGAAAAAGAAAGAGAGATATGTAAAACCATAGAGAAGAATACCAAAAACCAAGAGGAAAGAGCCACATCAAAGTCTCAACAACAATCACACCCAAATACACATGTGTTTTATTTGTTGTCATTTCCATATTCAACAATCAGATCAAAACCAGTCTGTCCTCAAAAAGAGAACAGATAGTTTCAAGACAATGTATGAGTATGTGAAAAGACAAAAGTTTAAAACCCATGTCTGAATTGTTGTGATTGAAGAGATCTTTGATTAGGTTTCATCCATGTTTCTGCTATTTCTCTCTCATTCTAATCATCTCATCTTTTCTTTTCTTTTCTCCATCAAAACAATAAGTGGAATGATGCTAAATATTGGTCAGGTATAGATTTTCTTTTTTATTTAGGTTTTTTCATCATTGCCCCAAAGAAAGAAAGAGTCTCCAAGAGAAAAAAAAAAAGAGAAATTGATCCTGCACAATCATCCTCTGAAACCAAGCCTCAGAAGATGTACTCAAGAGAAAAGGACCTCTAGTAGAGATTCAATGAGCAGAAAGGACAATACGTTGTTGTTGAGTGATTATGGGACTGTGTTACCAATGGTAAGGCTTGAAGTAAATTCCTCCTATTTCTAGTAGAATCTCCAGTGTTGTGTGTTTGCACCCCCACATAGTATAGCAAGAGTGAAAAAGATAGCTGTCTGAGATCAACTGTGGTCCACTCTGCTGAATTGGAATTCCACCCACACAACACCAACTCACCACACCTCACCCACACAATCAATCAAAACACACCTCACTAGATAATATAACACTTCAACCACACAATCCAATTGGCAAATGGATATCGTTGACCATTGAGAAATGCTCAGATTGAATTACACAGAGAGAGAGAGATTTAAATGATTATGGAGGAGGCATGTTAGTCTTAGGGTTATAGAACAAAGTCTAAATGATTAAAAAAAACATCAGAATGAGAAAGAACAACCATCAATTCAATCGCACAGTTTGTCACGAGAGTGACCAAGAGAAAGAGCCACTAACTTGGTTTCCCCACGGGAAGCTCTTGTTACGGATGTTCAAATAATCGTAATGGATTCTCTCAGGGAGTTCGCCACCGTTTTCTTCCTTGATATGTTCACTGGAACGAGAAAGATAAGAGATGAGTTGAGTTAGCTGGTGATAATCCAGCCAGATCGATTTCGATGAGATCTACAAACAGATGATGTTCGTGTTCCATGGCCAGATTGTAAGCATTCACGAGCGCAAGAACGATCGATGGGAAAGCGACGTAGTAACTTGATCACCGTACAATCAAAAACAAAAAAAATTAATTAGCTTTTTGTCTCCCATCTCACTTCGTCGACTTGGGAGAATAGTAACCGAGTTGTCCACATACGTGATCTTTCTCCAAAGCTCCGAGGAACTGGCAGCATGGCTCTTGACAGCCTCTCGCTCTTTCACGAACGCCTCACCGAGTGCATCACCACCAACACTATAATTGGCAATCAAAAAAAAAAACGCCCAGTCAGTCTTTTCACCAGATCGAGCCTTTCGATGGTATTTGGGCTAGTTTCTTGGCTGTTTCCGGACCAATCGAGAGACGATCGCTTACGTGGCATAAGTTTTACGTTGAACAGATCGAGCGACTAAGGTACGAATGGCAGGTCTGAGGGGTTGAAGCATGGTGAAAGCTTGAACTGATGTTGATGTATTGGTGTACTGGGTGTTGGTTGGTTGTTGGTTTTAGTTGTGTGTACAGTGTCGAGTGAGAGGGCAGGAAAAGACCGGGGCGATCTGACATAAGCATATTCTGGCCACTCGTTAGAAGAATACTCGGTGCAAACAAATAAAATGAGCGAAGGCCAAAACAGCCTGCAAGCAGAAAACTGGACAAGCCAATCAACCAGCACAAAAGAGAACTCAAGAGTCTCTTGAGCCAGGATGACCTTATGGACAAAGCTCAAGAAAGTGTCCATGAAACAGACAAGATTTCAGTCATTACACATTTTTCAAGAATAATCAGTATTTCAGTCAGAAAGGAACGGTTCAGACTACGTGAAGTGAAATCGGTCAAGTGTTCTGGTATCTGATGTAGAGAAGAGATGTGTGAATGTATTTGGTTTATGTGTATGTGTGGAAAAAATCAAGATGAATCAGTATTCAAAACAAGCATTTATTTCTTGTGTTGATCTTTTGTGCTTTCTCTGCTGACTGTTGAGTGTTGATTGGATGGGTGACGTATAGATTTAATCATTAGAAAAAAAAAGGAGAGTTTCTGTTGTCTTGGTTGGAATAGAATATCTGTAAATCTGACTTTGTAATCAATCAGCTAGTGTCCATCTCACGCGCTATCTATCTCTTGATTTGCTCAAACTATTATCATAGCATCATCTTCATCCCCCCTGTGTTTTTTGTTGATTCGCAGACATAGATAAATGCAAAAAATGGAAGTGATCAGTTCTTTTTTTTCTTACAACAGTTAAAAAGCATTCAGTCAAGTGTTTTATTTACACCATCGACTGATTGCTTCATTGGCCACCAAGGTAATGATGGTATGCTAAAAGTAACAAAACAAAATCATGTTTGATTCGTTTCCCCCGCATCAAACAAAGAAGAATAACAATATCAAAACTAAATTAATTCTGCAATCTAGGCTCTTCTAAAACAAAAGTTTCGAGAGCGGGGAAAAGGAAGGAAGACTCACGGGTGCAATCCTAAAAAAATGGGCGGTTGAGCCTTTGTAACTAAAACCAACCACCAGTGGGAAACAAAAATCATGTAGCATGGATGAGTATTGATATTATCGATGAAAAAAAAAGAATCAGACAGAAAAGGATGGTTATAAATGGTTCTTACAGGCCAGTAAAGCCTTCGATCTGAACAGTTTTCCATAAACAGTCTACTGGGTTCTTGTATAATCGTTTCCCAGGTTGATTGGATTGATTGTACATCCTTGTTAATGCAGTATCTATCGGAAGACGATCCCCGACGAGCGAAGTAAACAGAAAAGATATCAGTCAAGGGTAATGAAAAGGAAAAAGTGTAGGATATAAGGTATTGAAGATGAGATTGGGGAAAGTGAATGATGACCTGCTGGTTGCATAGCCGTCAAGACGCAAAGACCACTAAAGGAACTCGAGGCGATATAGAGCCAAAAGGAGTCGGGTGAGAAATAAGGTGCCAGATTAGTCTTAGCATAGTTATAAGCGGGTAATTGGACCGAACTGCCCATGGCCGTCCTCATCATTGCTGCATCGACACCACGCATGAGTCCCTTGAAGCCCTCTGCTTTAAAGATTTGATGGAGTCCATCGATGGCCGATTTGTATGCATGTTGGGTAGGATGGGGTGAATTGATTTGAGGTTTTATTGAAACTACTGCTGTCGGACTTGAGCTATTCCGAATCTTTTCCATCGATTGATCTCGGACCGAAGAGTAGGCTTGGAGACGGGCCTTGACTAAGAAGAGTGGGTTCCCCAGTATCGCTCCAATTACCCCAGATAATGCGCCCGCTGAGACTGATGACCAAAGCTGAACCCTTGACGGATCTTGTCCAGAAAGCGATCCAATCGATCGTCGTAGTGGTTCATAAAAACCTATGATATAAAATAAAGAATCATGCGGGGAATTGGTTAGTATCTGATTGGGCAGTTTTTTGGGGGGGGCTTCTGCGGGGTGAGGGAGCGGGTAAAAAAAAAAAGGTAAACCAACTGCACCTAAGCGAGATCCATTTAAGGCAAACTGATATGTATACTGTCAAACGAATAAATGATGGTGAGGCAGGGGAAGTCGATAAGGTTACGGTAACGAAAGAGTGGATAGAAAATAGCATACGGCTGCCCCAAGACCTTTCTGGCAAGCTCTGAGACCTTCACTCTTGGCCGTTTTCCTCAATACGTCGAGAGTGTTCGTGTAGGCTTTCGGGGTGCCCTTGGAGCGCAATTCACCATCAAGTTGTAATCTAGTCTTGGCAACTTCCATAGGATTCGTAAACTGTTTTCAAGCAGCGTTGTGAGATTCAGCCTGAATGAGTCCTTGAGGGTTTGTTATTGGAGTTGATTTTTCAAAAACTGTTTCAAGCTGAGAATGAAGATGACTGGGTGTGAGGAAAGAGGATAAGGTGATCGACACTGAACTGTTACAGCCACGCAGGCGCCGAGTGCTCCAGAGACGAAACCTTCGACGGTCGAAAGCTGGTAGGAAGAGGTTGTGGGCATGGTCTGATTGTTGAGGCGGTTGTTGAGAAAATGTTTGTGAAGTGGTTCTGAAGAGATTCCCAGCCGAAGCCTGTCCTACTCAACACTCAGCCATCTCCACAAAACCCTCGCACCCCCAGAGTGTAGGCCAATTCACATCCCCCTAAGCTATCATCCAACGCCGACATCTTCACTAGCAAACGATTCTCTGGAACGGTTGAGGGGTGGGCTGCGACACTGGGATCGACTGGGCTTGATCTGAAGGCGCATTCGAGTAGATATCAATCGGAGATCACATTTGTAGTATCTGAGATGAGCATCACTCTATCCATTTCTTTTTTTATTTTCAGTGCAGGGGCTCAACCCACAGCTTTTATCCTCTCCGTCAAGGAAGTGCAGCCGTTAATCAAGCCTCAAACGATTCAAAGAAATCGAGATGCCAAGCAGACAATGAAAATATATAACCACCTGCATCAGCTGAGGAACATTTCCTGATGAAAACTATCTTAACAAAATCATTATACTGAGCATAGTATCATTGATTGATTGTGATGGGATTGGATGGGGTAGGAATCTGGAAGTAGAAATCAGTGATAGCAACAACCTACTGCCATAATTCAAGGCTGCAATTCTCCTTCAAGTAAATACATTGCAGACATGGTTCAGCACTACTGTAGCTTTGTAGAAGTAAACCTCGCTGGCGACCAATTGTAGAGAACATAGCAACCTCATCCAACTTCTGGTGAGATCACAGTCTTCTCATAACGATAAGTTTCAAGATTTCAGACGGATTTGAAAACTTGAACACTGGCTTGAAGTCTTCATTTAATATTGAGAACATGTGCGTAGGGACATGCAAATTATAAGTTATACTGATAAGATCTACAGAATACTACACTACAAAAAATGGGGCAATGGTTGAATTTGAATCGTTGAAAGAGTTGATCACCATGTATCGATCAACTGTGACCGAAAAATTGAGGGTAAGTCGATTTAGGCCTGTTATATATGGTTCTTAATGTTAGGCGGGTAAGCTGGAAGGTGTGTAGCCAATTCTCCGGATGGTAGTCCGTAGAAACTTGGCTTGATTGATGGATGAAGCTTAGTCGAATTACCCTCGCGACAATTTCCAACCGAACAGGGAAAGCAGAGCCAAATTGATGAAACCGAATGAGATATTCCCAAAGCCAACAAAGACAGCCACTAGCAAACAGCTACCACAAGTCTTATCTAGTAGACTCCCGATTAACTTTTTCTCTCTCCATAGCCTATCAATCACGATATGTGGTCGATTGTGTAAGAAGCTTGGATTGGATTGGCCTTCTGTCCAACGGGGCAGTTCAAAAACTGCAAAGACTGGTTTGTGATCACTGCCATCATATTTCGGAATCGATCGATATTCGAGTATTCGGGCACTTGGTTTATTAATTGATGTTAACCGATCGTCATCAAGCCAAGAGCCAAAGAATATTCGGTCGGTCCATCCGGGTAGACGATCGTCAAAACTAACCAATTGATTTCCTGCGTTCCGTTTATATTTATAAGTAGGCTTGAAATTTATTGGAGCCTCTCGTAAACCGACTAGAACTTTACGCGCTGAATGCTGATGGGAAAGCGTATCATGTTCAGGAAATAAACTAGAGTGTCGGTCCTCTTGAATCGTTTTGGCCAAGGTTTCTTTGGTGATCGGTTCGAGATTAGAGGTGATGAGAGGAGTAAGAGAGATTCGATAATTAAGATCGCCCATGAAAAACAGATGATTTGTATCATAAATGGTGTGTTGGTTATGAGCGGTCTCGAAGAGCAAGCGATTGACGATCGACTGATAATCTCGATTTCGAGCTACGATTCCAGAATCATGGGCGGCGAGATGAGCATTGACAAAGGTGAGAACTTCTTCGACAGCCGGATCTTTTCCGGAAGGGCAATTAAATCTCCGAAGGGTTAGTCTGACCCCAACAGCGCCTTTATTGTTCATAAGGTTCAAGAATCCACAGCTAGCCTCGGCCGTACTGACGTTGTAAATGTCCTTATAAATCGTGTCGTTTCGTGCGTAAACTAATAAGCCGAGTCCTCCATGAGTTGGATTGGCAAGTAAGTTGTAGGTGAGTGCATCGAGATCGACTTTGTTAGGGTCGTCCGGAGGAGGTTGAGTTCCCTTGATAGTTCTCAGTCCAGATGAGAATGCCCGGATCATCGACTGATGTCGATCGTGGATAGCCGCGCCAGTAAGCGAAGGGAAAGTAAGATGCAAACCAGCAATTTCCCTAAAATGTGCATACAATCAAGGTTTCAGTATCCATGGGAAAAACTTGGGGCGTGATTGGTTTGTAGAGAAACACACCGCAAGAAATTGTACTCAACTGGAAGCCAATCACATAGAAATCAGGAAGTTGCGACTCATCGACACACTGCTGGTCAAAGAGTAACCTCGAAAGCTTCTGTTCCACTCGCCTGTGGGTGTCAATCAAGTACAATAAGGTCAATTCGACTATAGTCAATTTGGAATCGAACCAAGAGAAATAGCTACCCTCTATTCAGGTTGTAGGACATGCATCTGATCCGTAAAGGTCTTGTTCCCTGATGCCCAGCCGTCATGGATTCCGACAAAATAGGTTTTCCGGGTGAGTCTGATAAATTTATTGGAGTGATGGCAGGAGGACTGCCACGGGGGTCTGTCCGGGTAGCTGGGGTGTGGTAAGACGGGGGTCTGGCGGAGAAGCATCCATCGATCGACCTCAACTTCAACAAGAACATGGCCCATCCAATAACGCAAGTCACCCTTCCAATAGCTTTTGTTATGAGAGCACTGACCCTTATCATCCCATCTCTGGATGATACAGTATTGCCACATGTTCTCTGAATCAATGGGCTGTCAGTATCTCCAATCTCTCCCAAAAACACAAGAAACAGATAAAAGCTAAAACAAAAAAACACTATGGTTTCTGTTTATTAGCTTGACTTTGATGGAAATCATCGGAGGATATTACAATCAATCAAGCTAGCAAAAGAGGCCAACGCGTCTATCCGAGTTGGACCCGAACTCGAAATATCGTCAGTCACCATCTCCCCACTAGACCGTCTTCGAATTCTCAAGCTTTCGATCTTTTGCTTTTGCCTAGTGGATATGGCTGCTTCGACCACTTTTTAGAACGTACAATGAAGATCTTATCAATCCAGATTAATGGGATTTAGCTAACCTTTTTTTGTTTTTTCTCTATTATTTCGGTTACTCAATCTTTACAGCGGACACGGTGACACATTCTTGGGAAGTACTTGCGAAACTTCTAGCATCGCCAGAAACGTTGGATATCCTATGCGATGTTGGAATGTTAGCATTAAGTTCTTTCGACGCCAATGGTGCTTAGGCACTGGCTTATCTACAGACAATCAATTGACTTCGGATTCGTTATCAGGCCAGTGATCCACAGGGGCGTACTCTACAACTGTCGAGTTTTGTTTTATAATACCAAAATCATTCTGGTTCGACCTAAAATGTGGATGGCCAACGACGGAAATTACAGGTCGGCATTTACTCCTTTGACACAAGTCACAGCAACCACTAGTTCTCATAAATATCACACACTTTCTTGTTTTGATTAGGGAGCTGAGGTACTTTAGTTCCTGGAGACAAGATAGGAAGATTGAACAACTTTTGCTTCCTACAGAGCTCCGTATGATAACCGCACAAGTAAGCTTGACAATAATCTCTTGCGTTCTATCCCAGAAAGTGTCCTTCCAGTAACACCTCTTCGTTCATTCAAAAAAATTAGACTTCAGTGCCCATTGGACTCGCGATTATTATGACTGAAGATACGTCCATCGGAATAGAGACTTGTGAAGAGCTCTTCACACCCAACTCGTCAGCACTTATCTGTTCGATCACATCACCCAGCTTGAAGTCACTCAAGATTCTTTTTCAATTTAGGCCTCACATACAGCTGAGTCTCGAAGGAGTAGAGATTTTTTTGAACTCTTCTGCCTCACATCATGAGCTACGGAAGCTACACACTAGGATCGAATTGATTGAAGAAGCCACACAAAAGGTCAGAATCTGAATCTGATATTGACTTTTCACCCCCGCTTTTTTGCTGAGTCTGAGAATTGGATCTGTAATAGGCAGGTGGAGTATATGTCTATGCTAATCAACAAGGATGTGACGGTGATAGAATATACTATGATGGCTGTTCCTTGATCTCTCTCAACGGAAAATTGATATGTCAAGGTTCTCAGTTCTCTTTGCAAGACGTTGAGGTGATCGTAACTACTGTTGACCTCGAGACCGTCCGAACGCACCGGGTTGGAAAGAATAGTCGCAACCAACAAGCGGCTTTGAACCCTAGTCCATCCGGTGGTTATGAGCGTGTTTATGTCCCTGCTGATCTTACGAGACAGCCACCACCTGTCGCAGTCGGCCAGCCCATCCCAGCTATCTACCACACACCGGAAGAGGAGATCGCGTGAGTGCTGATACACCACCAGTTTTCTCTCATCAGAGAATTATAGTAGATTCAGGACGGCAACTTGGTCTGACAAACCTACTTTTCTTAGACTTGGACCTGCCTGCTGGCTTTGGGATTATTTGAGGCGTAGTGGAATGAAGGGATACTTCGTTCCCTTGAGTGGCGGTATCGATAGTTGTGCGACAGCTACGATCGTATACTCAATGTGTGTATTGGTAACCAAAGAAGCTAGATTAGGTAGTAAGTTGAAATCAACACACACACATCATTGACTTGGTTATTAACTGCTCGAAAATAGACCAGCAGGTCATTGATGATACCATCAGGATTACCGGCGAGCGCCCCGACTATGTACCCCTCGATGCACGCGAACTGTGCAACAAAATCTTTCACACCTGTTATATGGGGACTGAAAACTCGAGTCCAGAAACTCGGAAGCGAGCCAAGGATCTTGCGAGCGCGATCGGATCGTAAATTGGAAACCTTTCGAAGTATTATTGGGTCATCGGTTGACCGATTTTTGTTTTCTTTTGCTTTCATATCATTATAGGTACCACACCGATCTGAACATGGACGCAGTTGTGACCTCGATCCGGACTTTATTTGCTGTGACGACTGGAAAGACGCCACTGTTCAAGATCCATGGTGGCACTCAAACTGAGAATTTAGCGCTTCAGAACATTCAAGTTAGTCGTCTCTTACCCTGACACAACACCGAGAGCGAATTCATGGAAACTTATTATGAATTTTATGTTCGGAAAGGCACGGTTGAGGATGTTGCTGAGTTACATGTTTGCTCAGTTATCACCTTGGGTTAGAGGCACGAATGGCGGCCTCTTAGTCTTGGGCAGCGCGAACGTTGACGAAAGGTTGATTAAATCTGCTTTATTTGGACGAGTCCAAAGATTCCTCAGCTTGGATATTAATTTTGTTTTTCTACGTGTCAGTTTGCGAGGTTATCTGACGAAATATGATTGCTCAAGTGCCGATATCAATCCGATTGGAGGGATTAGTAAGACTGACCTGAAGCGGTTCATTGGATATGCCCAAACGAAGATTGATCTACCCATACTAGAACAGTCGGTCACAACTTTCCTTGTCTTTGTTGCTCAGGTTCGTAGAGCGGCTTACTAAGGGTCTTATCCCGTAGGTTTTTGACTGCTGTTCCGACTGCCGAATTGGAGCCGATCACGAATGACTATGTGCAAGCAGATGAGGCAAGCTTGAAGATACATTGACTGGCCACAATAGTAGTAAAAATGAATTAAGTTATTTTCTTTCTGTTAGGTTGACATGGGTATGACATATGACGAGTTATCGATTTATGGTCGACTAAGGAAGGTGGAGAAATGTGGACCGTACAGCATGTTCAGACGACTATTACAAGATTGGAACACATTTTTGAGCCCTATTGAGGTCAGTTGATGACGATGTACTGATTGACAGACAAATTGACCTTGCTGACTAAAATTTGGATGGATAAGATTGCTGGAAAAGTGAAAGATTTCTTTTTTGAGTATGCCAAAAACCGACACAAGATGACAACGCTCACTCCAAGTTACCATGCCGAAGCCTACTCCCCTGGTCAATCTTCTCATCCTCATCTTCCCCACCACCTTGTCAAGCTGATCTTTTAATTTTTGTGTGTAGATGATAACCGATTCGACTTGAGACCATTCCTCTATCCAGTGAAATTTGGCTGGCAGTTTCGTAAGATCGACCAGGAGGCTGAAACAATGCCAGATGAGAGCTTGAGGCTGAAAGCCAAAGTCGAATGAGTCCACACTCACCACCGTCCATTCATCTTTCATCTTTTCTTGTCTGTCAGTGACCATTCCTCCTTTTTTTTTCTTTCTGGTGCCCCTTTGTATTTTGGGACTCAATTTGACTTGCTATCATTACGTGATTTTGAGCTTGTCTAGGATTCTCAGCAGTTGTGTAAATCAATTCACCCAAAACTCTTAGAAATTCACTACCTGTAATTTGTAACTATGTTGAACAAGAGGCCATATCTGTTTGTGTTTGTAGTGAGAATGTAAAATACATGATGTTGATCCTTTTCAACGTTCTGGTCGTATTCTTTCTGGAATATGGAACTTACATTTTGGGATAGACACAGGTTGCTCAAAGCTAACCATCGCCTTCTCTGTCTCTCGCACGGGAGAGAAGGGCCGCATCCTCTCCCGCTAAAAAAAACGCGTTGAGCGCGTGTCCAAATCATTGACAATAAGAATTCCCAAAGTGGAACAACAGTGGTCCGCTTCTTGTTAAGCTAATGACAATTTCTCTCGATTCAATTCACGCGTATGTACATGTCTAAAAAGAAGGCGCTGTACAATTTTTCTTTTGAGTGTGTATGCGGTTCAAGACTCGATGTGAGGTGGGTAACCTTCCTTGATAAAATTGGATAGATAATGTATGTATGCACGTCTAAACTTTCTTGGGCTCTTCGCGTTCGACAGCTTTCCGGTATTGTTCTTCGACTGTCACGAGATGAGATTGGAAAAAAAGATGAGTTTGATCAAGTCTGGAGATGGATGGATGGATGGACTAACCGGTGGTCTTGCCATACAGCTTATCCCATTCCGCCGATTGCTTCCGACGCTCATCGACTTTCCGTTTCAGATCGGGTGCAAGCTCCTTAAGGTCCATCATCATCATTGGGATTGAGTGGTGATGTGTAAAAAAAAGAGGCGGTGAATGGGTTAGTTTATTCTTGTGAAAAGGTCCTTCTAGGTTGGGTGTAAGGTGTATTGTGAAGATGGTGGTGTTATTGATTTACGTCATAAAACTGGGCTAGGGAAGATTGGTGGTGGTGGAGCATATCAATAAGATTGTAAGCTTTTTTTTTTTGGAAGAGTGTAACTCACATTCAGATGGTGTGGCCACTATTATTTCGGTGATTTTCAATCGGTTCAGTTTCTAGCCAGCCAGTAAAAACAAGGGAGAGTTCCAAGCGGGAGATGAAGACGTACGTTTCATGATACCCCATCCCATTCCAGTTCCTGCATATCGGTTTGGTCAGTAACTGAGGATGGTAGTTGGATGGATCGATGGCACGTACCAATCAGCAGTAGACCCAGTGCTCGTCCAGGTGGTAATCGCGAAGCCATTCTTGGGAAGGGGGCTTAATTTGTTTTCGGTGGCTTGGTGGTTGTAGTGGGTGGCTGGTGACAGCTCATGTGACAGGTGGCAGCTGACAGGTGACAGCTGAAAAATAAAATAAAATAAAATAAAATAAAATAAAATAAAAAAAAATATAATAAATTACAAAAAATAAATTACAAATAATAATAAAATAAAATAAGATAAAATAAAATAAAATAAATAAAATAAAATAAAATAAAATAAAATAAAATAAAATAAAATAAAATAAAATAAAATAAAATAAAATAAAATAAAATAAAATAAAATAAAATAAAATAAAATAAAATAAAATAAAATAAAATAAAATAAAATAAAATAAAATAAAATAAAATAAAATAAAATAAATAAAATAAAATAAAATAAAATAAATAAAATAAAATAAAATAAAATAAAATAAAATAAAATAAAATAAAATAAAATAAAATAAAATAAAATAAAATAAAATAAAATAAAATAAATAAAATAAAATAAAATAAATAAAATAAAATAAAAAAAAATAAAATAAAATAAAATAAAATAAAATAAAATAAAATAAAATAAAATAAAATAAAATAAAATAAAATAAAATAAAATAAAATAAAATAAAATAAAATAAAATAAAATAAAGCAAACCTCTTCCGTTCATCAAGAGAACCTTCCCATGTTTCCCAGACCCTACTCCAGATTTGGGTCGATGTCATCCCCAATCTACGATATGCTATTCGATGACTCGCTCGAACGTTTCGCACTTCTCTATGCACTCCTCTTCGAAGATGACTCGGATGAAGAGGATGACTCGTTCGATTCGGCCGAAGAGTCCGAAGAGGAGTATGACTCTGACCGGGAATGTACCAAGAAACCACTCGACCTCACTTGGCTATTCAAACTGCCCGACGACCAATTCAGACAGGCCACTCGAACCTCAAAGACGAGCTTCCTTTGGATCTTCAACCAAATCAAGGATAACCCTATCCTCCGCAGAGAGGGTGCACCTCAGCTATCCATCGTCCAACAACTCGCAATCACCCTCGAATTACTTGGATCCAACGGTCACGACGCTCAGGTTGGTCCACTTGCCCGAAAATTACGATTCACTCGACGAGAAGCTATCAAAGTGATCCACGGCCCCCTTCAAGCGATCCTCGCACTCGGACCTAAATACGTCACTTGGCCAAACGAAATCAGAAGAAAATTGATCTCGAACGTGATGAAGACCAAAGGATTCGAAGGCTGTGTTGGATCACTCGATGATCTTACCATTCCGATTTCCTATTCACCCGGGGATGACTCCTTCCTCAACAGCCAATCCGGGACCTACTCGATTAATGCTCAGATCGTCTGCGATTGCAATAATCGTATCACCGCCTTCTTCTCCGGTTGGCCTGGCAATTGGAGAGGTAGTCTATCTTATGAAAAAACCTTGCTACATCAAAGCCCCAAGAAATTCTTTGACCCAGGTACATCTTTCATCAAGGCTTCTTTTTTTTTCTCTTATACATTCCAGCTCACACACCTGTACTTTTTTTTACAGCCCAATATCTAATTGCCGATTCAGCCTATCGACCGAGTAGGACCGTCGTCCCACCCTCCAATCCACCTGGACCGAAATCTAAATCGGACGAAGAGTTTGATTACTGTTTAGCGAAAGCTCATGGACACAGTTTGAAGACGATCGGTGGACTAAAAGCGCGTTGGGCCTCATTAAATGAGATTCGATACACTCGAAGTGCTGGGATCAAACACTACATTCAATGGATTCATTGTTGTACGATCTTGTATAATATGCTGGAACAATTCGGTGATCGTTGGGATCACATCGATCACCCACTTTCTGCTTCTTCTAGTCTCAATCAAGTCTCTCCTCCTACCGTTCGAAACACTCGCACTTTAGATTCCTTTCGTTCTACCGTTAAAACTAAATGCATCGAACATAATTATCGTATCGGTAACTTGCCTATCTCTAAATGAACAAAAATCATGCCATTTTGTTTTGAGTTGATTGTCTCCGAAACTAAACAAAATAATTGAAAAATTACGTCTTTCTTTTTTTTCTCGTCATCGTCGTTCTTCTTTCTTCTTTCATCATGCAACCCTTATCTCTCTTACTTCGTGACAATTTGAATTGGCTTAAAAACTTGATTTTTTTTTGGTTGAAATTGATGTATTAAGCAGCACCCGTTGGCCCTCCTTTCTCATTGTACGAACTCTCTGCGATCGACTTTCACCGATCACTCATCAATGGTTTTTGTTCCGCTTGATGATCAGACAGACTCTATCAAGTCGCCCGTTTCTTCCTACTCTGGTTGACGGCGCCATGGGTGTTGGCGCGCACCCGGCGCCCCTGATTTTTAAAAAAGGGGGGTGGCGCGCACCTTATAACCCTGATTTTTATGGGATGGGCTGTGCGACTCCTCTGCACGCCCAGAATGTGGCGTGTAGAGGGGTGCAGTTGTGTCACTCAAAAGTTACGGCACCACCAAATTTTATGCCAAAACTGAGGCTTGCGTGCCTTATTTCTCAGAAATTACATATTTTTACTTGATGATGGCTGGTCAAAAAATAGATCAGGGTATTAGCTTTAATTTGGTCCAATTTTAGGTTGATACCTTGTGTATTGTAGAAGTTATGGGCTTTTGCATATTTTTATCAGAAATCCGCAACCCCCAATTCCAAACGGACTTTTGAATCTGCGTCCCACCCTGAACCAGCATTAGGGGTTTGCACGCGCCACCCCCAATTCCGAACGGAATTTTGAATCTGCCACCCACCCATTGACACCTGATGGGTTGCACCTTCAAAGTGGGTGGGTCGCGTGTCGAACCCTCAATGAAAAAAACAGAACAAAAAGAGCTAAGTGAGAGGTAGTATGAAGGGATGTGATGAGGGAGAAAATAGAGTACCTTTTATTTGTTGGGGAAGGGGGAGATAATCGGTGGTCTTGTCAGTGAGGATAGCATTGACACCCCACTTACATGCGTCTATCATTTCCAGACACTCATTCACTGTCCAGACTAGCAAAGACTTCCCAGCCAAATATGCCAGAAATATTTCTTGGTTATTGAGGGTCAGTTGGTGACCCAGTGGGGTCACGTGGATCTCGATCCGACCGGTTGATTTCCAGATGGCAGAACAGATTTTGCTGAAGGCGGGTAGGATTATGGTGATAGTGATGAAGCCATAGAAGAGTGTGACAATAGGAACGCTTATCGGATGAGCGACAAGAACCAAAGGAAGAATGGCAAGGATGATTTGATTGATAGTTCTGAGGGGCGAGATTAAGATAGTAAGGATAGAAGATGTTGGGGAGGGGGAGGATGAGACAACGAGCGCAGCGGCATAGGCTAAGGAGAGAAGTAAGCGACAAAAGATCTGAGTATACCAGAATGTCTGCGAGCGGTCGATAGTCTGTGTTTCTCAATCACCTCATCAGGAGGGTCAGGGCTTGCCAAGAGAGAGAAGATAATTGAGGAAGGACCAGCAGAAGGAAGGGGAGTGGAATAGCCACTACGAGTTTGTGTGGCGTAGGTGAGCATGAGTTGAGCGGTAGGGCTGCTGGTTTAGTTGAAATGTATGGCGGGGAATCTGAAATGTGTCTGACTAATTGAAACAATTGTCAAACCAACAGTTTTGAGATGATTAGTGGCTGAGGGTTTGCGGTTAAGATGATTTTTGGTGGGGGGAGTGTAGGTAGGGCCTTGGGGACTTACTGCTGTCAATGGGGGGGAGGGGTGATTGTGTGGCTTGGTAGTGGTGACGAAACATACGGGAGAAGTGCAAGTTGTAGATGAGCAGAGAGTTTTGCTGCCTATAAGTATTGATGGTTGGCAGTGGTTTTTGGGCAAGCCGACGCTGGCATCTGAATTTCCAGGTGTGAGTTAGGTTCAACACCTCTCGGCTGCTGCAATTGCGCAGTTTGAGAGGTGACAATTGGTGGCCCCCTTTGCATAAATTGCCCTCGCGGCACGCTGGGGTCATCTGGAACCATTTTTTGAACCTGCTAGACAGGAAGGAATGGGGTGTGTGGTTGAGTGGAAGTGTCGGTTAATGTTTTTCCTGTAATTTTGCTTTAATTTTTTCTTTTATTTGCATGATTGTAAGGGGAAACTTTGATCTTTGTTTTCGTGATTGGCTGTCTTTAATGAACTTGGATTTACATAGGGTGATTTCTTTTCAGTATCAAAATGTATGCATTCAATCCTCTTGCCATTATCATTCCCATCTTATGCCATTCTGTCAAAAGATTTTGGAAAATCTGCCAAAAGTTGAATATTTTTTCCAAATTTTGAAATGTATTTTTGGGGCTTGGTTAAACGCTTCCCAAGAATTGGACTCACAACTCCCGCAACTGCCGCAACGTCAGTACATTTGGGAGTTGCAGCTCCAATTTGATTTAATATTTGGGAGTTGTCACACCAAAAAAGACAAAAAAAATAACAACTCAAGTTTGACATGTGCAATTGCCCCAAGAATTTGACTGGGTTGTATTTTTGTCAGGATGGTAATTCAGTGAAATTTTGAAACAATTTCACCCATCAGTTATTTTCTCTTTTCTTTTTGTTTAATTTCCTCCCTTTTAAATCACTAATTAACCCACAACTTTAACTACAAAACCACCACAACTCTTGATTCAATGCCCCAAGCCTGCTTAAAACTTCAAAACATTCACTTGAAATCTTTGGAGTTGTTTTTTGTTGGCCCCAAATGGGGTGTAATGGCCTTCCACGTCCCCGCTGGGACATTCAAGGCTGGGCACGCCCCACTCATGGGGTGTGCAAGACTATGCACACCCCAATGGATGTTTTTGTCCTCAATCAAAGGGCGTGCCAAAGTTAGCACCCCCTTGATCCGTGGTGTGAATGCCACATGTCGTCCACGTCTGGCTTAGAGGACGTGGAAGGGGATAACAGGCCAGGCAAAGGGGCCTGCATCTTGGTGCAGGCCCCTCATCCCTCCAAGACTAGTTGGTCTTGGAGGGAATGGGAGAGAGCACACTCTCCTCCCTTCCCTCCAAAACCAGTCAGTCTTGGAGGAAAGGGAGGAGACAGTGCACTCTCTCCTTCCTTCCTTCCAAGACCAATTGATCCTGGAAGGAAGGAAGGAGAAATACACTCTCTCGTCCCTTCCCTCCAATACTGATTGATCTTGGAGGGAAGGGAGGAGAGAGTGTACTATCTCCTTATCCCTCCAAGACCAATTGGTCTTGGAGGGAAGGGAGGAGAGAGTGTACTCTCTCCTTATCCCTCCAAGCCCGACTGGTCCTGGAGGGATGAGGAGAGTGTTGAATTTTGTCGTCTGTTCAGTTCACCCGCTTGTGCACTCTATGCTCTTGCTCTCAGTAGATCTAAAGATCTAAAACCCTAAACTGTTGTACCACCATCGGCGGCTAGCCTCGACACAATCTTCCTTTCTTTTCCATTCTTCTCTCGGCTCTTCTCCTCTCCTTTTGCCTCCTTATCCAAAACATCCACAACCTCATTTTTATTCATCCTCAATCATAATCTCCCCATCCTTATTCATAAAAATCCCTAAATTGATCTCTCGTCCTCCCTTTTCTTCCATCATCCTATCTTCTTCAAATCTATCAACTCCGTTGCTTTCTCTCCTCCATCTCCTTTCTTCTTGAATTCATTGCTTCCCTTCTCCTTCCACTCTTCCTTTCCTCCCGACTTTGTCGCTTCCACTCTCTTCCTTCTCAATTCCCATTTTTACTTCTCTTCTTGCTTTCCTTCTCTCCTCCTTCCATACCCTCATTGACTTTGTCGCTCTCAATCTTGTCAACTCCTCACTCCAATTTGGTGAGAAAATACCTCATCCCTTGTCAATCTCAGTCCTCAGTCTGTCTCTCTCTTCTTCTATTCTCAGTTCCTCTTGTGTCCAATCATCTAGCTGTCTTATATTATTGTGCTCTTTTATTGTGGTGGTGGTAAATATATTTCTTTTCTGATTGTTTTCTTTAGTCTGGCTTTGAGTTTTACCAATAAAAAATCACAGTTCTAACAACGGTGGGCCAGCTACACTAACAGGAGTGTTAGTGTAGCGTAGTGTTAGATTTATCAGCTACCCTAACCAAAACTAACTGTTAGATCAATTGTTGCCTATCTAACATTACAGAATATTTCGGAGAAAATTAAATAGCTGTTAGCATAGTGTTAGTGCAGATGAAAGAAATTAGCTAACACTAACCAAATCACCTGTTAGATGATGGTTAGGGCCGTTATTTTGCACACAAGCTACACTAACCGTTAGTGTAGTGGTCTTTCAAGTTACGCTATCTGTTAGCGTAGTGGCAAAACCATCATTCCATATTTCAACTCAGATTATGTAAGCTTTCTTGCAATTGATCACAGTGGACCATATTTGACCTCGGAACACTTAAAATTTCACTTGAGATATATAGTACAAGATAAAAACACTTTACATTTGACCATCAGACTTGACATCTCAAATCAATGGAGGACTTCCTGTGGCCACCTTCAGGGGCTGCAGATCTTAATTTACATGTCAAAAAGCTAAAATTCTAGCTTTTTGACTGCAAATAAACTCTGGCATCCCACTAGATCTGGCTCTACAGGGGGGCTGTAGATCAAAGGGAAGTCCTCCAATGTTCAACCTGATCAACCACACATATTGTTTCTTTTGTTTTCCTTATTGATATAATATTATTACACTTTACATTTTAACTATGATTAGAGTTTATGGCGGCTACACCACTGCACTTTCATTTGTCAAGGGTTTCTATTTAGCATTTCTAATATATATCCATTTCCAATATGTTCAATATCTCAAAATTATTCATATTCTTTTTGAAGCCTCAGCTGGTTTTGGGGAGTACAAATGAAATATAAGTATTACTCTACTTGTAAATCATGGAGGGGGAGGGGGATTATCTCTCATCTTACTCCTGGAACAAGCTGGTCCAGGAGGTATGAGGAGGGTATCCATCCACTTTGATCCTCAAGGAGAAAAGAGTATTAACATTTTGATTTTGGACTGGGAGATCCTAAAGGTGGGGGGGTTGAATTTCTCCCCATCTCTCTGGGACCAGTTGATCTTTCAGGGAAGGGGAGAGCATCTCGCCCCTTTTCTGCAAGACTGGTTGGTCCCAGAGCCTGAGGGAAAGGGAGAGTGTCTCTCCCTTTCTCTCAAAAACTGGTCAGTCCCATAGGGAAGGGGTGAGTATCTCTTCCTTTCTCTCTAAGACTGGTTGGTGTGAGAGGGAAGGGGAGACCATCTCTCCCCTTCCCTCTGGGACAGGTTGGTCCTGGAGGGAAGGGGAGAGTATCACTCCACTTCCCACTGGGATTGGTTAGTCCTGCATGGAACAAAGGGGAGAGTAGCTCTCGACTGTCTGGTGCAGGAGGAAAGGGGAGTAGCTCTCTGCTTTCCTGTAGGACCTTTTGGTCTAGGATGGAATGGGAGAGCTAGTAGCTCTCCTCTTTCCTCTAGGAGGAAAAGGGAGAGCCAGTAGCTCTCCTCTCTCCCAGGATCTTTCAGTCCAGAAGGAAAGGGGAGAGTCACTCTTATCTTTTGCCTGTGACCGCTTGGTCCTCTAGGCAAAGGGAGAGTAGTTCTCCACTTTTCTGTAGGACTGTTTGGTCCAGGAGGAAAAGAGAGAATAGCTCTCCTTTTTCCTCTAGGACCATTCAGTCCAGGAGGAAAAGGCTCTCCTCTTTCCTCCAGGAGTCAGACCATTTGGTCCAGGAGGGAGAGGCCTCTTTCCTCTAGGACCGTTTGGTCCAGGAGGAAAAGGTAGAGTAGCCCTCCCCTTTCCTCTAGGACTGTTTGGTCCAGGAGGAAAAGGGAGAGTAGCCCTCCCGTTTGGTCCAGGAGGAAGAGGGAGAGTAGCGCCGTTTGGTCGAGGAGGAAGAAGGAGATTAGCTCTCCTCTTTCCTCTAGGACTGCTCGGTCCAAGAGGAAAGGGGAGTTTATCTCTCCTCTTTCAGCTAGGAATGTTTGGTCCAGGAGGAAAGGGGAGGGTAGCTCTCCACTTTCCTCTGGGATTTTTGGTCGGTGCCAGTCGGTCCTCAAATGCCTTTCCTCGTCTCCCAATGAGGGGAAAGGCCAGAGGAAGAGGGGATTACTCTCCCCTTTCCTCTGTGACCGTCTGGTAGGTCCTTGAAGGGGAAAGAGAGCATCTCTCCTGTTCCCCTGGGGACCAGTTGGCCCTGGGAAGCATGTTGTGATGGCAATACATATTATCACAGTGACTGGTAAGGGCCATTGTACATGCAGTCATACCGATTGTAACCACACCAACTGGTCAAGGACAAATGTTCAAACGCCATGGGATCCAATACACTTATACCTTGATAAAAAAAATCCAACTGTGTTGAGTATATAAGGACAGTTGAATAGCACTGCAGAGGGGGCATGAGACCCCCATTATTAGGCAGATTTTATGCCACCGGGGGTCAAATCAAGCCCCCTTTTGAGTTCAAACAAAATTGTGGCAAAGCCATGCTATTTGTAAGCTACAAATCTGTGGGTTGATTATACTTGGATAATGAAAAGAACAATCTCAGACAGAAATCTTTTTGGGGACATGAAAAGATTTATCATAGCTATCAAAAAACAGATCATTCTGTGGTATGATAGAAATTTTACCTGTAAATGTTTTTTTTTTTTTTTTGAGTCTTGTTAGATTTGAAAGTTTGTTGTTGCGTAGTGTAGCGAGATTGAGCTACACTAACAAATAGAGAAAAAACAGTTACACTACAAGTTAGTTTAGCGTTGGTTAATTTCACTAGAATTACAAAAATTTTAAAGGGAAAAATAATCACTACACTAACATTTAGTGTAGATGATGTTAGCTTTCTCTAAAGCTACAGAATTTAATGAGAAAAAATGGAACACTACCCTAACAGTTAGTGGGCAAATAGTGTAATTAGTGTAGCGGCCCACCGTTGGTTCTAATAGAGAGAGTGCTCTCTCCCATTCCCTCCAAGACCAAAGGCGGACTTGAACACCTCGGTTTGGACAAGCCAAGGCATCCTTGGGGGATGCAC
Source organism: Puccinia horiana (assembly GCA_001624995.1). Taxonomy (NCBI): domain Eukaryota; kingdom Fungi; phylum Basidiomycota; class Pucciniomycetes; order Pucciniales; family Pucciniaceae; genus Puccinia; species Puccinia horiana. The sequence continues at coordinate 271,086 of LWDY01000028.1, read as the reverse complement.
ACTTCAAATATTGGCCTGCATCCACCAAGCAGGACCCAGTGGCCGGTCACAGAGCCCCTCGGGTCCTGTCTGGGGCATGCATCCATGAGGAGGCCAAAATCAAGGCTTGTGAGCCATGTGCGCCCCCAAATGGGGCGTGCAGAGGCTTGCACGCCAAAGCACACCTTATGGGGTGTGCATTTAGCCGGCCCCTAAAAATTTTGTCAGAATCCAAATTGTAAGTTGTGCACTATGGGAATTGAACCCATGAGTGATGCTTTAACCACTAAGTTAACACTATGGACAATTTGGTGTTGCAATGTCTTGTCGCAACATTTCACTGCAACAAGACATTGCAGTGGCATGTTGCAACACCCAATTGTCTGTAGTGTAAGTGTGCTGTTGCAGGTTGTGTCCTTTATATAACCAGTTACCAAATATATGCTTGTTTGTCCTAGGATCAAGTCTCATATGCATTTGCAAAGCTTGTCATGTTACCACGGTCAAGACTTGTAATCAATTGGGTGGCAGTCTGCATAGAGAAGATTAATACTAAAACAGATTTCAGGGTATGACAAGGCTGGCACTCAAAGGACCCAGTAAAATTTTCAGCTCATTCACTCTTTTCAATAATGAGCTGTGTTTTTTTGGGGTTTTTTTGCATTTTTGGAGTTCCAATCCCCCCCCAAGAAAATTGATTTAATCTGCAACTCCCAAAAATGATGCCACACACGTCACGGGAGTTGAAACTCCAATAATTGGGAGTCGTTTAACCAAGGCCCGTATTTTTTAATATTCATTCTTTGGAACTCATTTTACGTTACTTGACCAAGCCTCATGAGTTCTAGTGTTGGGGTTCAGCTTCTGTAATAGAAAACAATGTGACAGATCTTTCTGATGAGACACTGTATGCATGTACATACACCATGGCCACTTGAAATAAATTTTGAATTTACTGATCAAGGATTGGTCTTCCATCCAGTTTTATGCTCAGCGGGCCACAATGTATTGGTTGGGTATTTATCACCCCCCATTCTGAAACCAATTGGAGGAGAAGTCAATGAATCAATTGGGAAGCAGTATTCCAATCAAATTGGTTTTTATTTCACCTTTTCACCTCTCCTTACCAGGTGGGCAGCACCTTGGATTAAACAAAGATTCAACTCTGATGGGAATTGAACCCACCCACTTGTCATAATGCAGGTGTAACTACCAACAATGGGTCAGCTATGCTACAGGCATCGTTAGCATAGCGTAGTGTTAGCTTTTTAAGCTACACTAACACACCACTAATGTTAGTGGTACCATCCAGCCAACTAATGCTAACATTTTTTTCAAAAAATATTTTTTAGTTGGTAGCGTAGCGTTAGCTGGGGGTCAGGAAAAAAACTAACGCTACCTGAAATTTGTGTTAGCGGTGGAAAGAGCTACGCTACACTTTTGGAATTTATTTGTTTAGTTGGTAGTGTAGCGTTAGCTGGGGTCAGGCAAAAACAACTAATGCTACCAGCAACATGTGTTAGCGGTGGTGTAGCGGTGTTAGCAGCTCCAAAAGTTACGCTACACTTTGGCATAATCTATTGACCCACTACGCTACAAGTTAGCATAGCTGGTGGAGTTGCTCTAAATATTAAATAAGATGATGGATTCATTGATTTACCATAGTGAAGAAATGGATTCAGATTAAATGAAAACAAAAAATGTGACTGAAAATTACAACATGGAAAAAGAAAACTTTTTTTTTTGAAATGGGCTACTTATTTTTTTTTGTAGAGAAATCTGTATATGAAGTGACAACATCATGTGCTTTGGAGAACTTTCCACTTGGTTTAATACCCTCTTTCAGCCACATGTGGCTACTAACACACCGTTCAATTGTACGTGATTTCAAGCTTCCTCTGCCAGTAGAGCAGACATTGGCAGCTGATAAAAAGGTGCTCTCTGCTGAACAAAGACAGGACTGATGAATTGTTTTGAATCATGCAAGAAGGTTGAAAGGAAGTTCAAATCAATTTTTTCTTGGTCGGTTAAATCTTCCATCTTGATGAATTCAATGATGACCATGACTTTCTTTTTGTCTTGTGGGTCTCAGATCACGCAGCGGCCAGTTTGAAACAAGAAGAAATTGCCCACGGTTTTGTAAGCTAAGGTGATATTGTCAGGAGTAGGGGGTCGAGTGTATTGATGTTCTTGTTTATTGGGAACTCATTTTTGAGGAATATGTGGATAGATTTCAAGAGGTTCAAAAGAGGGTTTCCTCCAATAGATTTTATTCTTCGTTTGGTTGGCCTCCAAAGTGTTTTTGAAAAGTTCTGCACAATCACGTCTCAGATTTGATCTTGATTCTTCTTCTGCTTGGACTCCTTTTTCTATCATAATAAAATCATGTCCCACCTGGCAATAAATTCCAGCGGGATCATATCATATGACAGAAGGAAAAAAAAATAACAAAAAAAAACAAATCAGTATCTTGCTTTCATGTTTGAATAAAAATGATCATATTAAAGTTTTATGATTTGAACCATGGTACCCTCCTCTTGTTGATGGTAGATGGGGGGGGTGTCCTTGATCACTTAGGTCAGAGAGGGTAGCTGGGGTAGTTGGTGATGAGGGGATGAGGGGAAGGGTAGCTTTGTTTGGCTCAATCACACAGGTTAGCTCAAGTAAGAGGGGTCCTGATTTTTCAACAATGGTGCAGGGTAGCTCGGCTCGGAGGTGGTGAGGGGATGAGGGTAGCACGGCAAAAGGGGTGGGGAGGGTAGCTTGGCTACAGTGGTCGGCAGGGGTGCCTGGTGGTCGTGGTAGGGTAGCTAAGCGGTGGGTTCGGGTGGGTAGGGAGGGTAACTCGATGGGCAGGGTAGCCTGGCAATAGTGGTTGGGAGGGTAGCTTGGCTAGAGTGGTGGGGAGGGTAGCTTTGAGGTGTTGGTGGGGATGGTAGCTCGGCTGGTCGGCAAAGGTGGTTGGTAGGGTAACTCGGAGATTGTGGTGGGGAGGGTAGCAGCGAGTAAGAGGTCCAGGGTAGCATGGGGGCTTGGTCAGCCTAGGGTAGCAAGGCGGTTGTGAGGCTCCCACAAGGGTAGCTTGGTCTCGGCCAACAGTGGGGTGGGCTTGGCAGTGTTGGTAGGTAGGGTAGCTCCGAGATCACGGTGGGGAGGGTATCAGCGAGTAGGAGGTCCAGGGTAGCATGGCGGCTCAGTCAGCGTAGGGTAGGGAAAGGGTAGCAAGGGGTGAGACTCACAAGGGTAGCTTGGGCTTGGCCAACGGCGGGGGGGAGTTTTTTGCAGTGGGTAGCAGGGGGTCAGTGATGGATGAGAATGGGTAGCGAGATGGACTCACTTTTGGTGGTTGATGGTAGCTTTTAGAAGGAGGAAGTGGAAGGAGTTGACAAAAAAAATCATAAAAACAAAAACCCCCAACCAAAAAGTTAAAGAAAATTAAAATTAAAATCGGCAAACAGAGAAACAAAGCATGCACACTGAAGGTGTTTTTAAGGTGGGACACATGTTCAATTCTCATTGACAGAATGGGAGACTGCTCAATTGTATATATTTTAGCTGCAGAAAATTTCATGTTAGCGTGACTGTTAGTTGATTTTTATTTGATTTTAGCGCACCTGTTATCTCATGTTAGCCTGAACTGTAGCAGGGATTTGCTACACTAAATTTTATTTGAATCCCTGCTACGCCACTAATTTGGGTAAATTTTTTTAGCGGTGAAAAAAATATGCTACACATTTGAGAAAATCTTGTTAGCGGTGGAAAAGCTACACTACTTGTTAGTGTAGCGTGAGATTAATAACAACTAATGCTACAAGAATTCTGGGAAAAAAATCCCCCGCTACGCTACTTGTTAGTGTAGTGGGATGGGATTGCAACTAACGCTAACCAAATCCTGGGTGAAAAATTTTACCGCTACACTAACGGTTATTGGCCATGCAGCATAGTGTAGCGTAGCAACCCACTGTTGTAACTACCAAACACGTGCTTGCCAAGCGGTCTACCAAACTACAATTTCACAGCCCCCCAAAAAGGCATACATTGCTCAGCAGCTTGTACCAAGCTTCAAGTTTGGTTTTTTGTGCCTTTTTTTAGGACAAGTTTTCTCTAATTTTTGGTTCATTTGGAGCCAGCAGCATACTGTTCAACTATGGAGACTTTGTTTCCATTTTTTTGTTGAAGGACTAGTCCGCTTTGAGAGCCAGCTCACAGCATCTCACCCAGCACAGCAGGCCATACAGCTACAAACCAAAGAAAATGACATGTTTTTCTTTGGTTTGGAACCAAAGAAATTTGATTGACACAGGTGTTGTGTTCCCCCGGTTAACTAATCAGGCCTTGACCTCTGGTCAAATTAACCAGAAATTTGACCAGATCAATGCGGATGCCCTTACTTGATATCTGCTGGTCCCATGCAGATATTGTAACAGCCTCAAAAAAAAAATCAGTCCTGCCATACCTGATATTGTAGCAAACCACACGTTAACAGTAACAGTAACAATCATGGCCCAAAATCTGTTAGCGTTATTCATACCATAACTTACCCAGTGTTGCCAACATGAGAGATGACCAGAGAGGTAATTGATTTTTGACTAATTGTACCATTTTCCATGACAGTTGCAGCTACAGCTGCCCGGAGGAACACAATTGAACAAAAATTGATTACACCTGGCCAGATCAAAAGGGAATTAATTCCCAATTTGGTTAGGTAAGTCAAAAAAGACATTTGAAGGAAATTGATCCCAAATTGATTTGTCCTGCTGTGGTGTACTAATAATTCCACCGCGACAAGCTAACAGACAGCCTACCTTTCAAAAACAATACAATGATGATAAGTGTATCCTTTTTTCACACTAACATTGATACAATAATGGCATCAATAGATTTCAGTCTTGTTAAATTGATTTTTTCCATATAAAATAAAAATACACTAAAGTAACAGTCATTTTTTACTGACTGATCATGTAGTGTTAGAGCATCTCCACTGCGGGGTAGAAACTGAAAGTTGAAAGCTCACCCAATGCATCCTGAACTTTTACTTTTAAGGTTGAAAACTTGTGTGTTGTGCACCGGCGGTGGTGGGGTGTAAACCGGCATGCAAAAAATTGTGAACCTTGGTTGATGAGGTGTGAATCAGGGGATGAGTGGGGTGGGTATCACAGAAGGAGGGGCATATCACAGGTATATATTGGAGCTATAACTACACTCCCTTTGATGTTTTTTACACTCCTGATAAATCTAGGTTTGCATTGCCACCCCTGCAGTGGTGGGGTACTATTCTTCAAGTGCAGGGTGGAAAACAAGTTTCCACCCTGTGGTGGAGATGCTAGCTTAACACAAGCCCTCTGAATTGAAGGTCCGGTGACCTAAGGCCGGCAAGGGTTCCACTCACAAAGCAAGCCTTCAGCTGGCAAGGGTGCCACTCACAAAGCAAGCCTCCTAAGGAGGGGCTTGCTAGTAAAGTTGTACTTTTGGCCTGAGAGCTGCCATGTTTCATTGCATAATTTATTTATTTGTTACTCAAAGGGTAAGTACTCCTCAACCACTGCTCCCAAAGACAAGCGTAAAATGGCCTAAGTAGCCTGTGACCTGGGCCTGAGTTCTACTTGATCTATTTTCCCAGATCACCAAAAATTGCTGTTGGAATATGTGCCTGTCCGCTCCAGGTCCTTTTTTTTCTCCCATCATCCTCTCTCTCCACACAAATCCCTTCCTCATTGTTTTGTCCGTCCTGTCTTGTTTTCATGTCAGCTTAAGTTGAGGCCCCCTTTGGATCTTGCAAGGGGGCTCTTTAGTTGTTGGTATTTAAGCTTGCTCCTCATGTATGAAATAAAATCATTGAGTCTGAGCATTTCTTCATTAGAGCTAGTTCTTGTTCTTTGCTCCTTGGTCCAATCCTTGCCCTCTCCATCACTTTCTCACCTTGAGCTGAAATTCTGACAATTGCATGTCATACTGGCAATTGTGAGCAAGACCACAGTTTTGGGAAGGCATGAAAAAACACTGAAATACAGCTTCTGCCACAAAAAATATTGCATAAAGCAGGTGGGGACTTGAAACCATCTGCTCCAAAAAGCAAAGGTCAACAGGCAATTGTGAGGGAAATAATGGGTGGGAGATCCTGATTGCTTGGCCATGGTATGCACCAGATTCAGGCCTACCCCTGGCTGTGGGAAAATTCATTAGGAACACCGCAGCGTGGTGCAAGTTTTCTCCACCAAAACTTGCATTTAGTCTCGAGTCTCAGGCCAAAAGTACGACTTGACTGGCAAGCATCTCCTTCGGATGCTCACTTTGCAAGTGGCACCCTTTCCAGCCTTAGTTCACCGGCCCTCCGATTGAGAGGGGTTGTGAATAGTTTCCACAAAAGGTGCTGCAGTCTTCCTGTGCTGGTTTGCTTTCTTCCATTCCCAGTAGACTGCTGCTAAGGGATGTTACAGTTGTTGCTGAGAATGTGTGATAGCTCGGTGACAGTTCAGCCAGCCCATTTAGATCAGCCAGCAATCCCTTCAGACGAACAACACAATGTCTTTCTTCAAACCATCAACCAAGAAACAGCGAGAAGAGGCAAACGACAACCTACTCAAACAATCAAACTGGTCAACCGATTCCATCCAGCTCAACCAAGACTTCTTCTCTCCCGCCAAACCCTTCCAACTTGGCATCACAACTACCATCGTGAGCTTCCAACTGAACTTGACCATCAATCACTTACTCACTCACTTCATATTGTAGACTGCAATCGCATACGATCCGCTTCAATCTTTCCTCGCCGTCGGTACTTCCGATGGTCATCTTCATCTTTGGGGCTCACCCCCAGTCTCATCCTCATGGCAGAACCGTCCAGCATACTCGATCAAATTCTTATCCTTCAAGTCTGGCTCTCCGCTAATATATGCTATAGGCTAGTCTGCATCACCCGAATTCATCTGGTTTTCCCCCAATTTCTCATCTCCTTATAACTTTTAGATATCAAAAATTATTTGACAATTTACAATCTCTCTAGAATTCAAGATGGTCAACCCCTTCGTGAATTTACCCATTCAGTACGATCAACCGTAACGTGATCAGCCCTTTCACCTCATTCCCAACTCCTCGGCTTTCATCCATGTGGATTTTGACCTTCTCATTTTCTTATTATCTTAGTTGCTTTGATATCTCCCCCGCACACTCGCATATATTTCTCGGTTTGGAAGATGGCACGGTAGACTGCTTTGATCTCGATCGTGGAATAATATCCCCTTACAGGTTTTTCTCGGTTTATTGCATCTCGTGATCTATCTTACCGTCACTGTTGAGAGGCTCATCTGTTGACCGCTTTCAACAGAATTCGGAATCTTTGGTTTGAGCAAGAAGCACTGTACAGGAGAAGTGGTGCACCGGGTGCACCCAGCTCACGCCACATGTGAGATTTGTATATCTTGCTGTTCCCGAAATCATTCCTGATATGTATGGTTTTTCTTGGGGGTGGGATCTAGTCCGATGTGCACAGACATCAAAATCCATCCCAATGATCTCAGCCTCCTTCTTATCGCACACGAAGGTGGGATTTCGCTCTATAATCTGAAGCAGGAGGCCACTGTCCGGACCTTCGAACTAATAATCCCACCTGGAGCTATTGGAGGAAACTCGAATCCCAACCATCCTTCGATTTTCGACGAACGCCGGCCCAAGGTCAATTGTATTTGCTTTAGACCTGACGGCCTGATGTTTGCGGCTGGCTATTCGGATGGCTGCTTGGCCTTTTGGTCTATCAATGATGGCGATGTTCCTGTACTGGTCAGAACGATAGACCGCGAGAATGTGTTCAATTTTGACTGGCAAGAAACACCAGATACTGGAGACTCTGGCGCAGCATCCTCATCAAGCTCCACCAACAGAGAACCTATCTTTAGGCTTGCGTGGAGTCACTGTCCTCCCACTACTCAAAATAATGATTCTAATCAATCGGATATGAAGGACTTGGCTAAAGACGGCACGAAGCTCGTTATCCTTGGTGGATTGTTGGACAATGACCCTATCGGTGTCCACGTATTCCATTATCCAAAATGCCATCCCAACAACAAAATAGCCACGGAACTCGATGGGAACACTCGGGCCGCTTTGAAAGATTCAGTCTCGTCTGTTGGCCACTCTGTCTATTTGACGGATGAGATCCCGGAGGATTTCATATTAATACCCAGAAAAAGCCCATACCTTGACGGCGCTGAAGACCCATTGGCAATCCTGATCAGCTCAACATGTAGCAGCAAGAGACATGCTTGGCTGAACCTGACCGATCAAGATAATTCGCGCTTCTCCAGCCGAACTATCCAGGCCTATACTTTCCCACCCAGCGCCGATAGGGAACCTCAAGAGTACTTTCTTCCTGCTCCATTTGATTGGATTGGATCCAAGAGTGTTGTTACCAGTCAACTATTCGACTTGTCAGAAGTCACTTACCAATTTTTGCGATCTTCGAATGCGAATCTCTCAGCACAGCCCAAAAATCATCTTTCAAATCACCTACCTTTACGTGGTGGCCAAGCCAAATCATCGACTCTCATCTCAGCATCACTTGACGACGATTATCAACAAACTTCTAGACTGATTTCGCAGTTTTCCCATCAGTATAAAATCCTTGTCACCATACACATCGATTACAAAATCCGGTTTTGGGATTTTAGTCCTGGACTACTGCTACCCAGGCCGCGTCCCCTATCCAAGTTCGATGCACTCCAACAAGATAATTCGACACAATATGATTTCGGATTGGATACAGAATTCCCTCGTCGATTGGAACATCTGACCGTCGACATGACTTCCCTCTTTCGTCCTCCGTCCCCTGATAAGCTCGATTTCAAGCTGACCGCACCTGTTGAATTGCAACTAAACCAAGAAAGCCTTGACCTGCTGGTCATCCTTGCCAATCGGGACGCTGTACTCTATACTTTTCATCACCAGTGTGTCACGAGCAAGGAAATGATCTTTCCTTCAATATTAGATACGCCTCTCTGTTCATCGCCACACTTGAAGAACCCCTCATCCCCTTCTCCTGTTTTGAAGCAAGATAAAATTACCGAGGTACATAGGTGCAAAGTTATTGACTCACGGTATATAACACAATTCTCCACGTTTGATTTGTCTTTCTAACAATATGATTATGTGTTTGTAGCCACTGGACACAGCGGTCAAGCGACCCTTACAGCTATTACAGCTTGGAGGGAAACCTTCAAGGTCTTCAGACAAAAGTCGAGACATGATTGCCTTGGCTTCATCTCAGGATTGCAGTGTCGAGTCAATTGGATTTTCGCCGACTGCATTCATCAAAGTTACTGGATCAGAAGCGGAGAACACGTGTATACATGACGAGCGAGTCGCGGATGGAGGCGGTGTTCTCTATACTTTGACTGACATTGGCTTTCTCGCCCTCGCTCATCCTCAGGAGGAATGGGTCAAAGTTGTTGACTTAAGGAAGTCCAAACTGCTCTTCAACGATGTGATTCGTAATGAAACTAAATCTAAGGGCAAAACCAAAGAAAATCCAATCTGCTGTATAAATTGGACCATCGCTCGAGCTGAAACTGGTAAGCAACCGTGATGTTTGGTTTGCTAGACTTAAACTGACCTTCATGATCATTTCCTCAAAGATTCAGCCACCCTTCCTCGACTTTTAGTTGGCTACGCAAATGGACTGTTTAACGTGATCAATTTGACTCCGTCTGATATGGCTTCCATTGATAATTGGACTGCAGTGTCGAACGAGACTGATTCATTTAAATGTGAATTGAGCCACAACAGTGGCACGACGAATCATCCAATTGCGGTGTTTATTTTTGACTCGAGTGGAAATCCACTGCTAGCAAATCTCACCAATTTGCGACATGCATTGTCCCAAGAATCGCGAAGCAAAGCTGTCTTTGAGGATGATATAGTTCCATCGCCCACGCCATCGTTGCACTCGGTTTCGATCGTCGTTTTCTCTCACTCGGTTGTGGCCAGGATAAATTTGAACGGTCCTCAGTTACTCTGTCGAACTGATATATCTCCACAGCCGATTCTTCGAGCTTCGACTATTTCCTACCAAGGCTCTCGTGCTCTTTTGCTAATCGACCAAAAAAGCTCGTGTCACATCCTTTCATTGCCCAGGTTGGAGCTGATTTGTCGGACGGGCTTACCTACTCCTATCGGGTGAGTTGATTCTCCTTTCAGAAGGATCATGATTATTCAATTGAATCTACCTCCTCTTGTTCTATCCCCCACACAGTGCTACTCAAATTGAAAAACTTTCGATTGACAGCACTGCGGATGTGCTAGAACAATCGAGCTTCTCAACTACTGGATTGACGACGCTCTTTTTCGGGCGAGATTTGATCTACACCCCCGAGCTGAACCTTCACAATCCAGATATCGCGGTGCCTGAACCTCCGCAACCGTATTCTTCACTATTGAGCTCGATTGCGACGAACTTGACGTTGAATATAGCCTCCTGGTTCAATCAAGGATCCCTGCCGAGTGAGGTTTCTGGAGGAGGTGGGTCAGGCGGGAGCAGAGTGACGGGTGCGGAGCTGGATGGAATCATAGCGGGACCTCTGCGACCTGAAGGAAAGAAGATAGTACCACAGCCTCCACGGGGAAATCGGCAAGGATCGAAGAGCTTTCTAATACACAAACCGAGCCGTGCCCGCTCACGATCGAAAGAGTCTTCATTGAAGGAGGGCCCGAGTCGAGCCTCAACCGGACCAACCAAAGCCCAGCTTAACCAGAACATCGACGGCTTAGACGAACGGGCTGATCGGCTACGTATCCTCAATGAACGCTTCGACGATGTCGCTGAGGCATCAAACGATATGCTCAATCAGGCCAAGCGGATCGCTCAACAACAAGCCACTAAATCTGCCTTTTCATCTAGCCTCTCTAGCGTCAAATCTCTCTTCAAATAATCCATACCCTCCCCTCCTCTTTCTTCTTCATTATTCCCCCCTTCTCATCCTGTTTTTTTTTCTCTCTCTCTCGCTTGTGTTGCATGTCTCTTCTCTTAGGATTTGATTCGTTCTTTGGTCAGGACTTGACAAAATTCGCATCGGTTGTTGCTGTCGTTTTGTATAGGTATGACTGTTAATTACATACATATATATCAAATCTTCTGTAAGGTTTATTAGGGGGTCTGCCTTTCCGTAGGAGACACTTATTGTCTTTTCCTTCCGTCTGGCTTCGTTCTCCTCCTCGTCGTCGTCGTTGTTGTTGTTGTGTCACACAAATCTGCATTGTTACACCTGCCATATATCACTGACAAACCAGGCCTTAACATGTAATTAGCATTATCACTTGTATTCAGTTGAAGCATGACGTAGTTCTATGAAATGAGCTGGGTTGACAATCCTTGGAGAGACAATTACAACAGTAACTAGTAGTCGGGATGAGGAATGGTGATCATACAGAAATGAGTTTCTTTTATGTTTCTAGTGTTTACTAGATAAAAAGATGAATCAACTGTAACAGCAGATCTTTCCAGAATGTAAAAGCACTGGGGGGAGGTAAAATAGGTACCACCCAACTACACTGTTGCAGCGGGCATCTGCTCTCCCCCGTAGAGGTAACCGTATACATAACACCAGGCCAAAACACAGAATATACTGTAGAGTCCTTTCAATACGTCATCCTCTCAATCAGTGAGTTATATCTGTAAAAAAATGGATGGCAAGTTCCTTGAGGGTAAAAACCCAAATCAAAAGTTTAAAAAAAAAGCCAAAGCTTCTGAAAAATCTTAATGGAAAGAGCAAAAGTATATGGAGGAAGATTTTGATGATTTGGCTGATCGCAAGGGCTTCTTAATGATGATTTTTACTGGTTTCTTGTTTTATATGTTTGGCTTAGCTTGAAGCAGAAGTAACATGATGATAATCAAGATGAGTTTTTGGTGCAGAAATTGAATGCAATCATTAGTCAATGGTATGTAATAATAAAAGACATTAACTGGAAACACAGATCATAACAGTTTATCTAAAGTACCCTGGTCAGTGGTCAGAATTTTAGGTGGTACCAACATTTTTGTTTGGAAATTTTAGGTGCAACCCACCCTGGCCAAATTCTAAAAAATCTGACCTGCAACCCCCAAATCTGGAAAAAAAATTGAAGGTGGATGTAAGAGCTTGAATTGGTCTTCACTAGCTCTCAGTTTGAGTACCCCACAGCACAGAGAATGAGTCTGGGAGAGATTCTTAGAACTGCTATCTGACTTAAAAATCTAGCTCATTAGCTAATAGAAGTTCTATAGTGAATCTCTCTAGAAATTTAAAATACGAATGAGCATAAAAGGAAAATAAGTAGGAAAAGGGAAAGAATAGGAAACAAGAGATGAAAGAGAAATGAACAGCTTACCAAGCTCAGTAGAACGGAAGTTAGTGAATCTCTACTCAGCTGGGAAAGGGGGAGAGTCCAGGATGAAGTAGTCGGACATTGATTATGTAATCTTGAGTTAGTTGTGTGAAATCTGAGCTGTATCAGGTTTCACACACCGCAAAAAAATCTGCTTCATCTGCCAGCAGTTGACATGCAGCTCACTCTGATTTTAGTCAACTCTTATGAAGCTTTAATCAAGCTTTAATTGAGATGCACAGTCACTGCACACCAAAGTAAGGTTTGATTAAAGTTTGAGTAAAACCAGAGTAAGACCAGAGTAAAATCAAAGCTACCCCATGTCAACTGCTGGCAGTTGTAGTAGATTTACTTGCAGTGACAGTAGAACCCCTTTGAGTTTCTGGGAACCAAAAGCATGAGTGGGTTGCGTGCCAAAGACCCCAAAGAAATGCTACTAAAAAGGAGGGTACCTTATAAACCTTGTAAAACACTTCTCTTTCACTTTTTAGAAGGTTTCAAATTCCTGTGAGTCTTGTTAATAAATTTTGGTGCTTAAAATTATTGTTAAACACTCACAAAGTTTCAGCAGGGTGTTACAGTCTGCAGCAATAGCCATTTCTGGAATCACTTTCCAGTTTTGATGTTGAGGGCTAAGTTGCTTAATAACATTTTAACTTGGGAACCCAGAATAACATCTCTGGAGTCCCCGGACACTGGCAACATCAGCTTAGGAGTCAATCAACCAACTTCCAACACATTCAGGCAGTTTTCAGTCAAAAAAAGAACAAAAAAAGAACAGAAAAGGACAAAAAAAGAACAAAAAAAATTGTTGGAATTCTCACCAATTTATTTTTCTTATTCATTTCTCACCACCTTCTGTCCCACAAGTATGCCCTTGTAACTAGTCTTTTATAACTAGCTGGTTTATGAGAATTGAAAATAATCTGTTCTGATTTGAACAGTTAGTTCCTTCTGAAAGCCATTTTCACCCTTTTAGTTGTGCCACTCCATAGCCTAGGGCCATTTAACCCCCTTCAGCTGAAGTGGTCTCCTTCCTCTTATGACTTTAATACTTGTGAAAGACTTGAATTGCTAACAAGATGTAATGGGGGAGTTGCTCCAACAGATCCACCATTAGAGTTGACAGATTTGGTAGTAGTGATCCTTCCTAGAGCCTCATTTACCGGAAGGATTTCCTTGCGGCCTGTGAGGTACAACTGCCTCATTGAATAGAAGCTAGTCAATGAGGTACAAGGACTCCAGTGAAAATA